>JAIFGZ020000283.1:0-600000 GCA_019925245.2 Oryza australiensis | reverse complement strand
ATCGCCCGTCACCAAGCCAATATATGGTCCCATATTATGCTTTTCAAGTAGCTTTCGCTCACTAACTAACTGGGAGAAAATTTAAGTACAGCATCATCAATGATGCAATGATAAACATGGTTAAAAAAATTAGTCAGATTAATTAATTATAAACCCATCGAATTTTATCACCTGCTGGAATTAACTTTGTGTCAGGTCAAATGAGGAGGACATGCCATCTCTTTCCTGACGAGTTAACCCACCCACCCGGAAGCCACTGATTCACGCAGCCACAAGCTGATTAGATTAGCATCTGATCCAATACAAAGCCACCCACTTCTTTATATACTCCCGCACCATCTCGCCTTCTTCTCCCAGATCGGGACCAGCTCCGCCGAAGATTCTTACTTTGCCTTCTTGGCCGGCGACGACGATTCTTGGCTTCTTTGGTTGATTGATCGGGCGGTGAGGCGGTCGAGCAGCTTGGGGAAGGAGTAATCAAGGCATGGCGAGAGGGCTGTTTGCGTGCTTTGCGCGGGGCGGGGAGGAGGCGGAGGAGGGGAAGAAGGGGCAGAGGCCGGCGCTGCGGCGGCGGAGGACGGTGAACCTCCGGTCGCTGTCGCTGGAGGACCTGTCGCGGACGCTGGCGAAGACGAACCTGCACTCCTTCACACTGGACGAGCTCAAGGCGGCGACCAAGAACTTCTCCACTAGCAACTTCCTCGGCGAAGGCGGGTTCGGCCCAGTGTACAAGGGGTTCGTCGACGGCGACCTCCGCCCCGGCGCCCTGGAGGCGCAGCACGTCGCCGTCAAGTACCTCGACAGCGACGGCGTCCAGGGCCACCGCGAGTGGCTGGTGAGTTGCTGCTGTCTCTTCTGCTGCCGAATCCCATGCGCATCATGTCCAGCTCGTCTGATGTGATGAACTGATTATGATGTTCTACTAATCACCAGTTAATAATAATTTTTCGTTAATTGTGATCTGATCGAGTGTTTGTTGCGATGTCGATTTTGTGATCAGGCTGAGGTGGTATATCTCGGGATGCTGAGCCATCCTCATCTGGTGAAGCTGGTGGGATTCTGCAACCAAGATGATCACAGGATGCTGGTCTACGAGTACATGCCCAGAGGCAGCCTCGAGAACCACCTGTTCAAGAGTAAGTAGTTACTAATTACCACATGATTTGGGCTTAATTACCGTGTGTTAGATGTTGCTGTTAGCTAATTGAGTGTCTGATTCATGGGTACTGCAGATCTGCTTGCGTCGTTGCCATGGTCGACGCGGCTGAAGATCGCCGTCGGCGCGGCGAAGGGGCTGGCATTCCTGCATGAGGCCGAGACGCCGGTGATCTACCGCGACTTCAAGGCCTCCAATATTCTGCTGGACAAGGTAAGCTTCACCCTCTGCCATGATCGATCAGCAGCTCACACAGCAAGTTTAATCTACAGCAAAATTTATTGGTGTTGACCACATAATTTACGTTGCAATTTAGGAAATTACGATTTGAGAACACAGTTTTAAAACTGAATCATTGTTTAAGCTGTAAAATATAGAGAAAGTAGGATGATTTTTGCCGCGACACGCTCAATCAGGCGAATGGATCGCACGTTGTCAACTGTTTCCAGCCGGGTCAAAATCGTAGCTTCTAACAGTAGGATTAATTAAACGAAGACACCCGTGCTCAAATCTGATTCTGTGTTGCAATAATGCGACAAATTAGCAGCAAAACCTTGATTGTTTATTACACAAGCCGGCCGTTGGGCGTAGAACTGATTGGCTTTGTCTGGTTCGTTAGGAACCCCACGGTTTTATTAGTTCAACGATCCAAACTGCCAAACTGGTTTTGTCGTGTCAGTACGGGTACATGCCAACCACTACCGCAACGCCACAGCGACATGAAGTCAAAATGCACAACAAAATCAAAACTTTTTTGAACGAAGTTGCAAGAATCTTCGTGATCTTAAATTTGCTGACCTTGAGTTGTCAAATGGAGTGCAGGATTACACGGCGAAGCTGTCGGACTTTGGGCTGGCGAAGGAGGGGCCGCAGGGCGACGCGACGCACGTGACGACGCGGGTGATGGGTACGCACGGGTACGCGGCGCCGGAGTACATCCTGACGGGCCACCTGACGGCGAGGAGCGACGTGTACAGCTTCGGCGTCGTGCTGCTCGAGCTGCTTACTGGGCGGCGCTCCGTCGACAAGCGGCGGCGCGGCCGGGAGCAGAACCTGGTGGACTGGGCGCGGCCATACCTCCGGCGAGCCGACAAGCTGCACCGCATCATGGACCCGAGCCTGGAGCTGCAGTACTCGGCGCGCGCCGCGCACGCCGCGGCGAAGGTGGCGCACCAGTGCCTGCAGAGCGTGCCCAAGTCGCGCCCCTGCATGCGCGACGTCGTGGACGCGCTCGAGCCGCTGCTCGCCGTCGACGACGACGTGCCCATGGGCCCGTTCGTGTTCACGGTCAGCGGCGAGGAGGCGGCAGCTGGGAGCAGCGCCGCCGGCTTTGCGGGGGACGCCGGCGACGACGAGCCGGAGAGGGGGAGCCGGCGGGGCAAGAAGCACGTCACGTCGGCCGTGCACGCGGAGAGCCCGCTGCGCGACGGCCGGTACGCGAGCAGAGTGAAACGACCGGACAGTCCGCCGAGTGTGATCTGACAATCCGAGCAGGCACATGAGTACATAGAAAAAACAAACTGAATTTGTACATAGCAACCTGTTCCTTGATTCATTTGTACTACACCTTTGTTCGTGATGATTTTGTCTAAAGAATTTGCTGAGAGAAATGTTGATCAATATAATTGTTTAACTCCCTTTGCAAGAAATAAAAGGGCATTTTCTATGCGCATGGGAACTTGTACATTTTCAGTCACATATGCAATGTGCAATTTTTGTTCATATAACTATGATTTTGTTGTTAGATATAGTTTAAATCTATCTTTATCTAACTTTAAATGTTTATGCCTGTAATTTTGTAAATTTTATGAACGGGAGGTTTATTTCATGTAATTAGTTTTTTCTAGAGTAATTTAATGTTCCAACTTTTTTTTCTACAAGGGACTTTGTTTAAATAAGTAACAAGGGACTTTCCTAAAAAAATTCACATGTATCTAGCAATTCCTTGGGAATTTAGTAGTATTTGAAAAACTCTAACCATTGGTTTCAATTCAAAGGGCCAAATGTTCCTATTGGGTTTAAATCGTACATAATTCCTTCCCAAGTTTTTTTAAAAGCTGAATGCCCCTACGTGTAAAATATATATTATAATATTAACAGATACCAGAAATAACATGTGATTTGCCATGAAATCTGTTACCTCTCATTTTGATATATGAAATATTCATCTTAATTTGACTTTATATGTTGCTACTGATTTATATTTGATTAATTTTTAACACACAAAAGTTTAACAGGTAATTTGCAAAATTACAATGAGAGTAAGTATAATAACAGATTCACTGTCACCACCCCCATCCACCATCTAGTAAAAAATTTTGACTTTATATGTGATTATCAATTTAGATTTAATTGATTTTTAATACTCAGAAGTTTACGGGTAATTTGCAAAATGACAATGGGAGTACCCGGAGTAGTGTGGTGTCAGCCAACACCGCTACTTGTTTTAATGTAGTAGCGAAAAAAACCCTCAAGTGCGATGATAGACTTCTGGAATAGATGGACCGGACTTAGAAGGTCCACCAGAATGGCCTCCCGGATAATGGGCTGGCATCCCCCAAGATTTCAGGTATAACTTCCCCATTTTTTTTATTTTTAATTTTATTTACTAAAATATTTTAAAAATAATTTTTCATTTGGAAAATTTACAAGTCTAGTTGTCCATCGCCCTCTGAAAAACAATTTTTAAAAATCACCTTGAGAGAGCAATTTATCGACGTGGCGGACGCCGTTGGCCATCGCCTAACGACCACCACCGAAGGATGGGCATTTTTACGGTGGCCCTCTTGCCGTCCACTGGAAGGACGTTTTTCACGTGCGAGAGGACACCTGCAAAAACCACCCTACACGGTAGGAAATCGCTCTCGAGAGGGCTGCAAGGGGCCGCCGCAAAGGCGATTTTTTACTGTGTGAGGTGGCTTTTTGCAGGCGGCCTCATACAGCCAAAAATTGCTTGCTGGGAGGGTGGCAAGGGGGCCGCCTATAAATTTTCGTCGCCCTCAGTGGTCGGCCGTTAGGCAAGGGCCAATGATCGTCTGCCACGTCTGATAAATCGCCCACTGACAGGGCGATGGGCGACTAGTTTTGCAGTTTTTTAAATGGAAAATTATTTTTTAAATATTTTAATAAATAAAATTAAAAATGAAAAAAATCTAACTTCCCTCTTCTCTTCCTCTGTTTCTTCCTCCTCTCCCCGTCATCTTCCACCTCGAAACAGAGAGTAAAGAAAGAAAGAAAGAAAGAAAGGAAGGAAGGAAGGAAGGAAGGAAGGAAGAACGAACGAACGAAAGAAGAGAGAGAGAGCTCGGGGCCGAGGAATTCAAGACGGCTCGCTCGATTAGATTCGACGAAGTCACCTCGACAGGCCGTTCATCCGCGCCTCTTCAACTTGGTGGTGAAGGCGGCGGCGCAGAGCCGGTGGCTGAGGTATGCCTCCAAGAAGTGGTCAGCGAACGTTGGAATGCATCTCCCGCTTCGCCGAGGTCATCTCGGTGAGGATGACTCTGCCCTTCCTCCTTCCCAGCAGGCGGTCAGGATGCGTACGGCGGCATCGAGCACGCTGTCGACGAGGACGAGAAAATGGAAATTTGGCTATCTTTAAAATTGAGTTTCGTTAGAGCATTTCCAAGAGACTCTTCATATTCTTTCTAAATGCTACGAATAGAGATTTTAGTGAGAAACTACCCTTCAACAACTTTTCTAAATGATCATTCAAATATAGCCATTTTCTATTCCGGATTTTTCGCTAGCCAAAAAAGAAAACAAGAATGACTCTATAGAGTGCGCATGAGATATTGAAAAGCTGTTGGAGAGTGAAAAGTTATAGAAAATGATTTTTACACAAATGACTCTCCAAATGATGATTTAGATAGTGAAATTTAGAAAGACTTTTGAAGATGCTCTTATTATGTCATTCTTGAAAAGTGATTCGATAAAATATCAATCTTGAGCACGGGTTACTCGCTACATTGTTATTTTTGTTGTTTTAGTGGTTTTGAAATGTTTTTCTCAGCCATGAGGTGATTAGACGAAAATACCTCTACAGTCAGATATTGAAAGCGGTCGGCCTCACCGTCGTCGGCTGCTTCTTGCGCCTCCCACCACTGGCCAGGAGGGGCCACACCAGCCGGGGCATGAAAGGTACCGTGTCGTGGCTGAGGGGGTTGTGAGCTCGAGCTCGACGGGCTCCTCCTTCGCTGTTGCCATCAGTGACAAAGGCGGAAGCGGCTTCTTCTTCGTCGGTAGCGGCAGCGGGTACATCAGCGCCTTCCTTCTCAATCAGCGGCGGCGGTGGAGCAAGAGCTGATAGGAATGGAGCGACGCAGCGGCGGGAGGTGAGTTTGAGGGCGGCGCTGGGGACACGGAGGCAGACACAGAGCCGGGGACAGCAGTGGCACGCGGTACCGTCCTTGTAGGGTTGTGTCTGGTAGCACGTCGAGTGGAGCTGCTCACTATCTAAACTAGTACTTCTTACCCTGTCACGCCCTCTGTTAGAGTTTGTGTCGAATATGTGTACAAAGTCGGTCAGTTTAGGACTTGAGTTGTACTAGGTGTTAGGAATAGAGTAAGAGTCGAACTCTATCCTACGTTCTCTCTTAAATAGAGAGGCACACTAGTTATAACCATAAGACGACAATAGCATAGGTGTGGGTACGACTGGTCGGCGGCCTAGCCGGTGGAGGGTCGTGGATACCCAGATACACTGTAATATGTTGGATCGGGGAGAAGCGTCCGTAATCAGTGTCCCGGGGATGTAGGCTTTGGCTGAACCTCGTTAACAAATATCGTGTCTCGGTGTCATTATTGTGTTTGGATTTGCTATTATGTTTCTTCCGTGTTTGATTCTCAATGTTCTATCGGGGCCGGTTTTATAACAAGTGGTATCAAAGCCTGCGGGGAGATCCATGGATAGAGGTACGAGAGAGGTGCCCCACACCGCGCCAGATTGCACACAGCGTCTCGGATAGGACATGGTGCAAGGTGGAGCACAACGGCGATCAACGAAATTTGATCGGTGGATTCGTACACTTCAGACGGTGATATGGACTGTTCGATGGACTACTTTCAACAGGGAGACGACCAGACGTGGTGCTCGGGTTGATGGCAGTGGGAGCGATTAGCAATCCAATCAGTGGTGTTGGACACTTCGGGCGGGTGGCTCGAACTTTCCGGTGAGCTACTTTTAATGGGGAGATGGTCAGACGTGATACTCAGGGTTGATTGAAGTTGGGGGCGATCAACAAATCGATAGGTGGAGTTGAACACTCCAGATGAGTGGTCCGGGCCTTTCGATGAGTTGCGGTCGACAAGGAGGTGGCTAGATGTGGCACTTGGGTCGATTGGTGGCTGGCAAAGATGGTGCGGTTGGCGGCGACTTTGGCATGTTACACGAGGACGGCTTCACTGTAGGGTGTGCAAATTAATATGTCAACAATGGGTTCAAGGTGGAGCATGACTCGTACACAAATTCTGAAAGCGGTGAGCTTGGTGTAGGCTCGTCGGGCAGCTCGACGTGAGCGGCAGAAGAACCAACTCAAGTCCTGGTACATGGAGGTTTGAGCAAATAAAAAATTCAGGTTGGCATGACATATTCGTCAAAGTGGGATTTGTTAGAGTTTGTGTCAAATATGTGTACAAAGTCGGTTATAGTTTAGGACTTGAGTTCTTCTATGTGTTAGGAATAGAGTAAGAGTCGAACTCTATCCTACGTTCTCTATCGGTTGTAACCATAAGACAACAATAGCACAGGTGTAGGTACGACTGGTCGACGGCCTAGCCGGTTGAGGGTCGTGGATACCCGTATACACTGTAATATGCTAGATCGGGGAGAAGCGCCCGTAATCAGTGTCCCGGGGATGTAGGCTTCGACTGAACCTCGTTAACAAATATCGTGCCTCGGTGTAATTATTGTGATTGGATTTCCTATGATGTTTCTTCCGTGTTTGATTCTCGATGTTCTATCGGGGCCGGTTTTATAACACCCTCCTCCTCCTCCCTCCACGCCGCTCACCGGCGCCACGTGCTGCCACGGCGGCGTGTGCGCGCCCTCACAACCCATCATCATCATCTTCTCTTCTTTTCCAACTCCGGCGAGGCGAGTGTGCGTGCGAGTCTCCGTCGTGATCGGCCATGGTGAATAGGAGAAGAGGGAGCTGAGGGGAGGCTGGCCATGGTCAAGGCAGCTGGGGACCCCTCCACCAGTCCAGGTTATTTCCGTCTGATCACCACAAGAAAAAGACAAAAGGATTTCAGAAATAAGTGAACATGAGAAAACGGTAATATGTTTTATCAAAACACGTTTTGAAGATGATGTAATAACGAAATGCAGTTCTCGACGAGGGTTGAGGCCAAGGTCAAGGGGTAGATGTGGGAGACGCGGTCAAGGTCAATCGCACCGCCTGCTAATACCACCGGCGGCGTGCCACCGTTGGCGAGGACGCTGCAAACGATGACTGCCGAGCACAATGCGAGCTGCAGGGGGCCGCCAAGGATTACACCTTCAAGGCAAGTGAGGAGGAGCGGGAGCCCCAAGATTCGTTCTTGGGGACTTGGGAGGCTCCTGCATTGGTGGCGAAGACCAGCGCGCGAACACGGTTGGTGTGGATGGGAAAGGGAGGTTGCTTGGCGGTATGGGCGTGGGCGCGTCCGCCGATGCCGGCAGGGAGGCCGGGGATGAACGACTCGCCCAGCCCGAGCAGCCCATCTCTTTGCAAGAAACTCCCCACCAAGATGGCGACAATGACGTCGAGCGCGAAAGCAACGACAGATGGACGGTGGGCCATCTTTTGGAGACCCTGTCAAAGCGTCGACCATCGCCGCCGCCGCCACCATCGTCGATTCCCGGGTATGGCATAGTCACAGTACAGAGCGCACAGGATGTCGACGCAGCTATAGCTTAGATCATTGTTTTCTTTTTGAATGGAAAAACAACACGGCCCCTTCATTGAATAGAGCAAGAGAAAATTACAGCCCTAGGGCCAACAAAACTAGGAAAGAAAAAAAACAATGGGAATGTGCAAGGCTTGAAGAGCAGCGCAAGCACAAGGAAGAAGAAGATCGAAGAAGACGAGAATTGGCTTCAGCTGGGCGTGCGGCTCGTCATGCTATTCTTCAGACCTGTGTTGACGATACTAACATCCTCATCACCCCACAGCAGAATGAAATCGCAGCAGTCACCTTGCTTGACACTATTATTGAGGCGTCACCACATAACGTGACACCAATATTGAACAAGTTCAAGACTACGATTGTTGCTACCGTACCGCAAGAAGCTGAAGCAGTCATCGAGCTGAGAAATCTACTGCAAAGACACCTATGGACAGCCGACTTCCACCTCTACGTTACAGAGATTATAGGGCACCTGAGCTCAGCACAGAATGCACAGGATCAAGTTTGCATCATCGCGACAATTAAAGACGATATCCAGATCAGTCGGTTGATTCAAATGACCTATGCCGCGCTCTGCCTTTTCACGACAGGAACCACCGTGGTGATCCTAACCACAATGACAACTATCGGCAGCATGCACCAGCACCCAGCGACTTGAGGAATGAGCTCAAATCAACGCCACCATGAACAGGAGCACTGAGCTCGCTACAAAGACTGAAGATGCTCCCCCGACGCCGGTGATGATGGAGTTCCTGCTTTTACTCATGAACTGCGTCGAGTGGATTGGCTGACTGGTTTTAAACCAACAGGGATTGAAAAATATGATGGAAAAACTGACCCTGAGTCATGGCTCACCGTCTGCACCCTGGCCATCCGCGCAACAGGAGGCGATACCAAAGCTATGGCTAATTATTTACCCGTAGCACTTGTCGACTCCGCTAAGAGTTGGCTTGTGGTTTACCGAGGGGCGCAATCGACTCTTGGAGCCAACTTCGAGACCACTTCATCGTTAACTTCCAAGGCACTTTTGATAGGCCGGACACCCACTTCGACGTGTACCATGTGATTCAGAGACCCAATGTACCCTTAAAGGATTGTATTCGGCGTTTCTCTGAAGCCCGTAACAAGATTCCTGATGTCATTGATGACATCATCATCGCTGCTTTTTAGAAGGCCATTCGCAACGAGCTGCTGATTGGGAAGTTTAGGCGTGAGCCCCCAAGGACGGTCAAGAAGTTATTTGAGACGATGAATTCTTATGCCAAATCTAATGATGCCATCAAAGCTTCACGCCAAGAAAAGCAGTCAGGAAGTAGCTGGCCCCAAGAAGGACAATGGTAACAATAACAACCAAAAAGATCGCAAGCATAAGCCTGAGGATCTGGTGACCACAACTTCAAATCATTAGTAACAACGTCCACACGTTAGCACTTATGACAAGATCATGAACGACCCTTGCCAGCATCATCCAAACTCCAAACATGCGCCCAAAGATTGCTTCATCTACAAGAAGTTTGTGAAGAATATCAGCCCAGCTCAAGACTGCTATAGCAAAAGGGACTTCGAGAAATAAAAAGGACGATGGCGATATCGGTGCAGATTCCTTTCAGGACCATCGAGCCAAGTTAAACCACATCTTCGGAGGCCCGCTTGCATACGAGTCCAAGAGAAAACAAAAGCTTACCAGTCGAAAGATCAATGTGATTCAACCGAAAGTACCACAATATCTACGATGGTTCGAGGTAGCAATTATGTTCGACCGCTTGGATTATCCTGACCAAGTGGCCCACCCGGGGCGATACCCCCTGGTGCTTGACCCAATGGTTTGCAGCATCAAATTGTAGCACGTCCTCATTGATGGCGGCATCACACTTAATATCCTCTTCGCTAAAACACTGGATGAGATGAAGATTCCAAGGTTCGAGTTGAAGCCGAGTTCTGCTCTGTTTCACGGGGTTATCCCTAGGTTATCTTCAACACCACTCGGGCAGATTACTCTCCTAGTCACTTTTGGCACTCTGGATAATTTTCGGACTGAAAAAATTGCATTGAGGTTGCTGACTTCGAGACAGCTTACCATGCCATATTAGGACGGTTGGCTCTTGCAAAGTTCATGGTTGTTACTCATTACACCTATCTGATGATAAAGATCTCGGGTCCATAAAAAGTAATTTCTCTGTGCAACGATATCAAACAAGTCTTTACTTGCGATAAGGAGAGTTGCGAGATGGCCTAATCTCATGAGAGAGCACTCGACTGATAGGAGATTCGACTGGTTGCGTCGACATCACAGGAAGGAGAGGTCCTAGTCAAGAAAATTCCCAAGTCAACGGATGGTGATGCCAAGAGCAAGAAGATTTTATTACACCCGACCGATCCATCTAAGACAACCGTTATCGACGCCAAGTTAGATTGTAAATAGGAAAACACGCTCATCACCTTTCTTCAAGCTAATAAAGATATATTGCATGGAAACCTTGTGATATGCCTGATATTCCTAGAGAGATGATCAAGCACTCCTTAAATGTGAAGCCTGACGCTAAACCTATTAAGTGACGACTCCGCTGATTTGCTTAAGACTGTAGGGATGCTATCAAAGAAGAATTGACTAAACTCTTGGCGGCTAGATATATCAAAGAAGTAAATTTGGCAACGTGCCTACTCCAGCATCGCAATAATAGTCAAGTCGAAGTCATCTACTAGTCTTTCTAATTTAATTTCCTTGACTGCATGTAGGAAGCTATCTGCCCCCATGTGTTGTACTCGCCATCAGGTGGCCAAGGTCTGGTGTCTGGGACTACATTTGGGTGAATGTAAGTGAGTTGGCTGTGGAGGAGCTGAGTGTTTCTGAGTACTTGGAATTCATGGAACAACTTGTTATAACTGAAGGAAAATAACAGCGTCTGAATTCAACCTCTCCTTTTCTTAAACAGCACCAAGAGCAACTTTGTTCTTGAGCTTGATTTTGAGCCCTTCAATGCCTCCTTCCTGTGCCTGTCCATGTCCAAGTCTATCGGAAATGGGGCGGCAGTTCCTTAACCGTCACCTGTTGTCCAAGTTGTTCCAGGACAAAGAGAGCCTCTACCTCTTGCTGAACTTCCTGAGAGATCATGACCACAAGGGAACGGTCAGAACCTACCAAATGCTTTTATACTACATATTTGTTCTTGTGTGAATTGACTTCTATTAGTCATTTAGAAAGCTGACATTCTCTGAAATCCCACTAAATGATAGGATCTGAATTTTCTCAATCATAATATATTGTTTTCTGTTACAGACAAGGATGTTGAATGACAGAATTCAGAGCCTACATGTGAATTATAGAGTAATGTGCGGACATGATTTTACTTGATGCAGGTAACCAGGCAGCCTGATGCTATTGGGACTACATGCAGCCAGTGGCTGGAGAAGGTTATTGGAACTAAGCACACTGACATTCTTCGTGTTCCATTCAGAAGTGAGAATGGTATCCTCCGCAAGTGGATCTCTCGTTTTGATGTGTGGCCATTCCTGGAGACATGCACTGAGGTAAATGCATTATCGGACCAAACGTCCTTCAGAGCTGAACACATCCCATGAATTCAACTTCTTCTTCTTCTTTTTTTGCTGCAGGATGTTGCAAACGAAATTATGAGGGAAATGCAGGCCAAAGATGTCATTTCTCGTCCCAATTAACTGCTGATCTCATTGCCATGAATCACACAGTCTTCACACATCATAACCAGTACATTCCAAGAAATAGCTGGAAGGTACAATTGTACTATTAAGCAGTAGAATATCGCTGCGTTGTGGCAACAACTGAACGAGTATCTGATGTTTGATTCCTCTGTTTCTTCAGCAAGAACACTGTTGGGCAGTATGAATGAGGGTTACCGAAACCGTCAAAACCGCCGTGGTTTTCGCAGTTTTCGACCGTACCGCGGGGGTGCGGCACGATAGCCGCACGGTTTGGTTTGAAAAATTTTGTACGGATTTAAAAAATTTGGAAAATTTTATTTATCACAAAAATATATTTATTTTTACCAAAAAAACAAATATCGCTCTGTCCGCCGCAAAAACCGCGGTATGTGGCGCGGTTTGAGCGAAAACCACGGATTTGAATTTTTTCAAATTTAAATTGCGTCACTGTTCATTTGGGCGTGTTTTCGCGGTTTTTGGCGCGGGGTTGGGGTGATTCAGACGAAAACCGCGGCATGCCAAAACGTTCTGAAATCAGTTCAAATTCAAAACCGTTTATTGTTCACTCCGTCGCGGTTTTCACTGCGCTACCATGGGGGGCGGCATGGCAGGCGCGCGAGAAATGGAAAACCCTGGTATGAATAACACATTGCATTCACCCTTCCAGGGCTGACAAGAGGCTTACTGCCAGGGTGTCAATTTAGCTTGGCCCTAACCAGATGCTCTCTTGCAGTAAGACAGTCAGACCATCACATATTATGCTGGAAGTTCACAAGAGAATGCAAATAATCCAATGAAAATGGCTTTCATAAAGCATATCATATTTCAATTGCCATCAATTGGCAAACATATTACAGTAACTATGTCTAGAGCATTTTGTAACACTAGAACAATTGCCCACCTAAGGGTGAAAAATTACTGTAACACTAACTATGTACTACTACTAACCAATTCAATGCACAAGAACCAATTGAACGCACAAGATTTTTCATATACTTATGTGCTTACTGGAATCAAGAGCAGCGCCAAGATGCCCTGTAGATCCAGCATCAAACTGGATATGGGATTGATAAGGACATTGTGGACCCCCGTTTTTGGAACGGAAATCTTTCGTGTTCATAGTACCATTTTCCTGGATCGAGTAGTTTGGTATCCACGAAATACAGTACTGAATAATCAGGTGCACATGCATGAATAGTCTTACATCGAAATTATTACAATAATAGGCCCGAAGGCAATATCCAACACATAGGACCTCATGGTCCAGATACAACCCAAAAGTAGAAATTAGATAAGGCAGCGAAATAAAGGCAGCGGCTTGTCGATTGCCACAGGCAACGACCGGAGACTAAGACCTAGCAAGCGCCATCAGCTTCTTCGTCCTCCTGGTAGTAGGCATATGGATCCTCCAAGTCTTCATTTCCACCATCTGGAGGTTTGTGCGTATAGCAAGGGTGAGTACCAACCGTACTCAGCAAGCCAACACGAAAGTGATGCACATGATAGGGTCATTCAAAGAATGGCTGGGGTTCTTTTGCATCAAGCCAATTTTCACAACTCTTTTCACAAGCCTAACAACTAGCCAAGTCAAGTTTTAGTTCCATAGTTCGTTAAGTCGGCGACGGTTCTGTCTACCATCCATCGTGATTCCAAGGATGGCTTCCCGCCTTCGGTTCGCCATGGTTTTCTGGGGAGTCCACCCCTTCTCGCATCTCGAGAAGTTGATCCACCAGTGAATAAACATCATCATGCAACCCATCCCATCATTTTAAAGTTTAGAGTCTAGCCAAACGAAAGTCTTGTCATGATACTCAATATCCGCGAGCACGACTATTCGAATAGATTGATTCATTCACACTGCAGTGGATGTACACTTTACCTGTACTCCGCGACAGCCCAACAAATGAGCCTACGTCCCAACACATGAGACGGCCACGGCAAAGCCTTTCAATAACCTCACTTTGGCAGTACCCGCTCCATGAACTTAAGCCCTCATGCACTCTAGCCGTCATTTTCTAGCAGTGAGAGGAGTTCTGGCGCACCCGGGGTAAGGGAAGACTTCATTCATCACGTTATAATAAATTCCAATTTCCCATCATCCCTGTTAATCTCATTTCATACATAAGAACCACTATGCAAGGGTACCGTATCCGTTCGGCTATCTACTCTGCTAGGTCTATACCCATTCGAGAAGTACGGTTGTACTGGCTCGTTTCCCGGCTATCTCATGGCTCGGTCCTTAATTGACCAGGGTCAGCACTTGCCTTTTCCGGAATCCACCCAAATCATCCAGCCGCCCCAGTCTAAAACATTTGTTTAGTACTTTCAATTTTCATCAAAACTCATTTCATCATTCTCATGGCAATGTGGCGCTCATGTCTCCACATGTCGTATCTCAACTATCTTCCCTAAGGTAGTTGTCCAATAAAATCATGAGTATGCATGAATCTAAGTATAGCATGGCTAAGCAGTTTACCGAAGATATTCTCCGGTTGTATGTATCACATCGAGGGTTACAAGGAATAAGTCTAAAGGTAATCAATAACAAGGTATGGCATAACAAGTATAGGTAATTCTCTATGTATAGCATGCATGTTTAAAGTTTAAAATAACATCATTTCACAATTGGGATCAATATGTTCAAAGAGTGTGATGACTTGCCTTGCTCGCACACTTGTTGAGCGGGGTCTTCAACGGAGTCGATGCCTGCTTCTTCAGGTGCTAGCCGTACGTGCGAAAGATCAATTGAATTCAATTAGAATTCAATAAATACCGAGAGATCGAAAAGAACCATAAAAACCACGAAAACTACACCAAATGTTTAGCATAGAATTCTACTCGGGTTCATACGAGGATTGCCAGGGAAAATTCCAAGTTTTGAAATCGAGTCGATGTCCTAGGGTTTTCGCAAAATGACGATCGTAATTATTTGAGAAAATTAGATTTAGAAATATCAGCGGAGGGATTTGTGCTCGAGGTTTTGAAGGTTCGAGCACAAAAGAGAAACATATTTAAATGGCGAGGAAGAATTAAACGAAATCCGGATTTAAAAACGCGAAACGAAATCTCGGAAAAAGTCGATTTCGATTTTTAAATTTTGCCCGAGAAAATATACAAGAAAATAATTTATTTTTGCCCAAAATTTCACTTAAGTCCTTTCAAAATATTTTTCCAAATTTTCCATAATTTTTCCTAATTTTTCTCTATTTTTCTCTATTTTTTCCTTTCTCTCTTTTTTTTTCTTTTTCTTTTTCTTTTCTTCCGCCACTATTCATCGGCCTCAAGGTGTTCGACCGGCGCTCGGGAGAAAAAGGGAGGCGGCCGGTGCTAGCGCGAGGTAAAGGGGCGGCGGCTCGGGGCTTACCGGCGACGGCGGCAAGGAGAGGATGGTGGAGCTCCGGCTCACGGCGACGGCGCGGCAACGGCGGGCTTGCGGCGGCGGCGACGCACTCGGTTTTGCGGAGACGGTGCTCAGGAGAGAAGAAGTGGGAAAAAGTGGGGAAGGGAAGGCTTAAATAGGCATGGCCGAGCGAACGGGATAGAGGGGGCCGGCGCGGCGGTACGGCGACGGACGCGCGGCGCGCGGGGTGGCGGGGCCGGCGCGGCGGCCGGGCGACGCGAGGGCCGGAGCGTGGGCGTCGACACGCGGCGTGGGCTTGGGCGAGGTCGGGGCATGGCGGCGACGCGTGGCGCGGGCGGCGGGGTGCGCGCGGGCGGGCGACGCTCGACGCGAGCGGGCGGGCCGGGTGCGGCGGCGAGCGCGTGGCGGCGAGGGCGCGGGGCGCGGGCGGGGCGGTGCAGCGAGCTGCGGGCGACGCGCGGGGCGGGCGGGCGCGGAGCTTGCGCGCGGCGCGTGGCATGCGCGGGGGGGGGCGGACGCGGCGCTCGGCGCGAGGCGGGAGGCCGGGCGCGGGCGAGCGTGGCGCGGCTCGTGTCGCGCGTGCGGGGGCGCGGTACGGCGTCGAACACTTGGCGCATGATGAACAATGCCGATTTTTAATTTTCCGATTTTAAATCCTATTTCCCTATTTCTATTTTTTTCACTCTAAAAATTCAAAATAAATTCTAATATTCCCGAAAAATTTTTAATATTATATTTTCAACCTTTTCCCACTTTTTATTTTTCCAAATATATTTTTCATATTTATTTAAATCCCTCTTTTCCTAATTCACTATTTTTAATCCCAAAAATTTTCTAGATTTCATGTAAATCTCCTAAAAATATTTTATTGTCTATTTTATTTCTTAATTAATCTTCCATAATCACCAATTAATATTTTATTTCTTAAATACATATTTTCATAAGTCCGCATCCCTTTTCGATTTTATTTTAAAAATTCCTAACCCTATATTTCGAGATTTTCTTCCCAACAAAATCCAAACCATTCACAAACATCGAGAGGAATTGTTCATAACTAAATTTATGCAACTGAGCTGGCAAATAAGAAGCAACAAACACGAGAGAAAGGCAACAAGCAAAAGTTTTTGTAAGTTCTGATTTTTACGTTTCGATTTTAATTTCTTCGATTTTCAGGATGTTACAGACATCCCTGTCGCGTTCACATCAAATCCAACTTCATCTACCAATAATGCACGTGTCCAAGTCCATGAAGGACCGATCACGCGTAGTTGTGCAAGGCAACTTTAACAACAGGTGAATTTCATCCTTACTACCCATGGTATATCTACTCATGAGAATTGTTTACTATCTAAATTTTGTATTTTAACCTTGCTTAGATTCACACATGAGGATATGGAGCATCTAGACCTAATTGGGGGTCGCCAAGAATGCCAAGACCTGATTGGACGTGTTCGGATGTCTGAACCTAATCCCAGTTCCAACCATCACTGCAGACAAAATACGAAGAGTTAGAAGGTGTGTGACCTATGGATGGAAAACTTATCAAGTCTAGTTTCACGTCCAACAAACGGTTCATAAATTGGAGTTCCCAATCAAAAGTTATGAGTCATTTACTAGAGACTACATAGAAGGTCAATAGTTTGTTTGATGTTTAAGTTTCCATGCAAAACTGCGCTATTCTACAATAATTGGTGTTGCATGCTGCACATGGCTGGAAAGCTTATTGAGTCTACTTTCACACCCAATAAACAGATTGTCATTTGGAGTTCCCAAGATGAAGTTATGGCCAAATTAGTGAAGACTACACAGAAGACCAAGAGTCTCCCAAGGCCACTTCGGGAGTTGTTTTTGTGAAAGCCTTTTCACATATTATGTCTCTTCATTTTCATTTCGGTTTTGCACCCATCTAGGAGGGTTGTTCCTATTATAAATATCCTCTTGCTCCTAAAGCAAAGACAAGTTTTGATCATTTGATAAACCAATACGGTACATTGCAGCCACCTGCTTGAGTGTCTACTCACCTTTGTTCTTACTAGTTCATCGTGAGCTTGTAAGAAGGATCTCTCTGAGGTCCCCTAATTCATGCTCTACGGTTTCCAGTATGGCTGCACCATTTTGTGTGGATTAGTCCCGACTTGTAGTTCTGCGATCGTTCAGAGATCGAGTCAAAGTCTTCGTGGTTTCGGTGCCTATCTCCCCGACGCTTGGTCGCATCCAACCTTGACAGGTATAAAGCTAGTTACTCCGCTGTTTTCAGCAATTTGTTTTGTTCGTAATCCTACTGTCATGAAGATCGAGCCACCTAAGGTCGAGCCCTCACCAGGGATCTAGGGCAACGGAAGATGGCCTGCAAATGTAGCACCTTTTATCCATGCTTCCTGGCGAACCTTCTCTTGCAATACTTCGAGGCTGTCAACCTGTTCATACTTCACATACTTACGCCGGCCTCCTAAAGTTGTCCCCATATCTTGGAGATTAAGTTCAGTGGCATCCCTGGCGATACCAAGAATCAAAGTGGCTCGTGTGGCTGGCCGGCGTCAAGGATGATGCCGATATCCTCCGGCCTCACAACTCTGAACGGCGGTGGCAGCGACGACAAGGCAGCAAGGTCTTGAAGAATTGATTTTGTGACCAGCATGTTCTTTGCCGCCTGAACGCCCTCTTCAACAACAGCGGCGGCCGCACCCCGTGGACTCGACCATCTCATCATGGCAGGCAGAACCGCCCACGGCGACACCTTCTTGCTCACCGCTAGTGTCCTCTTGCCGCACCTTGGAGGATTCTCGTGGCTTTGTCATGGAAGCCCCGGTGCGCACCCGACATATCGTTGACGCTCGCGTCCTGGCCCGCCATGTGCTGGACGCCCGTGTCCGCTTCCACGCCCACGACGAAGCTTTCTTGCGCGTCGCCAGCACTTTCTTGCGGCCGCCTACGCCTGAAGACTCCATGCTTCTTGCGGCGCGTCATGGAAGCCCACAGCCATGCATGGCAGGTGTTCGACGCCTGCTCCCGCGGGCATGTCCAGGCTGGCCGAGCCTTCTTGAGCCACGTCGTCTACTACGCGCGCCTCATCATGGTGCCCTGTCCACCCGTGCCCTGTCGCACCATCTTCCCTCCGCACAGCATCTTGTTGTGGTCACCTCCCACGTGGCCGACGCCGACGACGCTGCTGGTCGCTGCCTCCGCTCCAAGAAAGGAAGCAATTCCCTCCGGAAACAATAGAACGGGGAGAGCCCCCAATGCCTTGGAGGCGAGAGGACCGATCTTGACCTTGTGAGGCTCCTCGTCCTGTGCTCCCCGGTGGCTACCTCCACGGCTTTCTTGAAGGCCCGAGGAATCCGCACCCATGGCGTTCTGTTCTTAGGTGCGGGATCGAGGGGATTCTTTCGGGGAGGAGCCATGGAGGCGGGGAGCCGGGGAACAGGGGAAGAAGGGAGGCACCAAAGTTGGGGAAGAGGCGGTATTCAGGTGAGCAAAGCGGGTGGGGGAAGAAGACGAGGAGATTGGACTTTTCTTATAAAGGCACAAACTCTGATGTTGGCCTTGGAAGGCCGAGATGTCAGCGTCCAGAATCTGTTCATCTTTTCATGCTCCCTTGTTTTGTTCTGAATTAAATCGTCTTCTTCAACCACAAAACTAGATATAATGCATCCTCTATCTTTGAAAATTGGTACAAACCGATGGGTATTAGCAACCGGTTTTAGTTATTGGTCCTCCTCGATGGTTTGAGAAGCAGTTTTTTACCGACGTGATAGGTTGACTACGGTTGACTCGCTAAGTCAGCTAGTTGGACCCACATGTCAAGGTCTCTATCTTCTTCGAGACTTCTCTCTTCTCCATCTCTCCATTTCTCCCCTCCTTTCCTCATGATCTCCAGGCCGACGAGGAGAGGGACAAGCCGGTGGCAACGTCTTGTCGGGCAGCTATGGAAAGATCTGGACGTGGTTGGGGACGCCATTGAGCTTGGTGCCTTAATGGGGTGTCCTTCCTCTCTACCTCACCTTATCACGATTCAAGCTTCTTTCCCACGAGGCTTGACCTTCTCCCTCTCATCGTCTCCAGCCTCCCACCTCCTTCCTCTCTGCCTCGCATCGCCGCTAAGGACTTGTCCTCCCTCTTCGTTTGCTCAAGCTCAGGAGACGAGAATCGAGGCGAAGAGGATGGCGCTGTCACAAAAAAGCTCGCTAGGGACGATGGTGGACGGACGAACGAGCTTAGAGGGGCTCACCAGGACCTGCCCAGCTTGGTTGGGAAAATAAAAGAGAAAAGAAATACAAGGGAGAAAAAGAGTTGGAGCTAACATATGGGTCTTACAATTTTTTGTCCCATGTATATACATCAACTAGTCGGATTGCGGTCAACTTGTCACTTCAGCAAAAATCGCTTTTCAAACCAATAAAAAAAGTCGATTTGCACCGCCTGTTCTTGAAAATCGGGAAGGTGGATTTTATGGTTGTGGCAATTCAATCGAAACCAGAGATGAGGTAGGCAAATAGACTTATTCCTCTTTTCATTCGTGTGTGCTTGGAAGAACATATTTTGGCACAAGAAGCAAAATACAGGCTTGAAAGTGGGCCCAACATTTACCCCCGGTTTGGCCTGTTACGCTGAAAGAAAAAAGTGTGGCCCAACATATTAGATGCAAACCAAACTACAAGTCAAAACATTCTACAGCGAGTAGTACATGAAATGGTTTTTTTGGAGCTGCAGTGTACAGAATTTGCGAATTGCGAAGTAATAAAAACAGACGTACTGTTACCATCACAACCCTTTCAAATACTGTATTGGTAATTTCGAAAGCCTTCACTCTCAAAACTCTATTAAAATCTGGTAAGGCCTTAAACAAAAGGCACAACTAATTTCTTACCGTATCAAAATTTTACGCTACCAAATTTCGGAAAGACTTTTTTAAAAAAACAAACCAAACAAATACTAAGGCCACTCTCACTTCAGTGAGAGTTTCATTTTTATTAAATAGATATAGTATCATGTTAACTTTTCATAATGTGATAAAAATTTAATGAAGTGAAAGATGAAATGAGTTTTATTTAAATGAAATCATATCTACACTAATTCCAATATAATTTGTCTCTAGTATTTACTATCTATTTCAATTATCAATTAAATATTTTATTGCTTATATGACACCTAGAGACATAAAAATAACATCTCCCACTAAAAAGGATCCAATACACTATAGCCTTGTTCGCTTGTTCATATCGGGCCGCTTACACCGTTCAAACAGATTATTCTCTCACAACAAATCAGCCGCATTGCCTTATCACCCTTTATGCATATACTCACCGAACACGCCCTATATCCAGAAGGTTACGTGACGACCCGGTTCTCTGATACTACTACTCTACTGAAACTATAAGTAGTAGCTGCTGGTTCATCTGTTGCTCAGGCCAGTTCACCGTCCTCGAAGTATGATCAGAAAAGATGCTGTACACATTCCGCCTCAGCCGCTCTGCCATTCTTGAATCTTGCTCACGTCCCCTTCTTTTTTCCCTATCATAGTTTCACCTACGGCTGATTATAAACCATAACACATCAAACCAAGGTGACAAAAAATAATTTATAGATAAACATTTTATATGTGTGGTATTAATGAATTAAAAAAACAATGCTTAAAACAAACTAGAATTAAAAAAATCAAAATCAACTATTCAAATTCCTGTTTTGATGAAGTTTTGCTCAAGTCTCCTCCAGTTTGATCCTCCTCATCAATTAGGTCAGCTTTTTTTTCTGAAATGCTTTTTTCACCATTTCTCAAGAGGATACAGTACACATAATAAACAATGATCCATAAAGCAAAAAAAACTTTTCTTTTAACTACTGAGCACCCTGTGACCAAATTTGGAATAGTTCCCTAGTGCCTAGAGCCGTTTTACATCATGGTATACTAGCATGGAGTTGTAAATATAAAAAATAGAGGAATGCAAAAGAACACGGGGAACCCGGTGCCTTCAAAGTTAATATGTGGTATTAGATTTTACCATTTCTTAAAAAAGTACCGCATCATTTTTAAGTGTAAAACTTAGTAAGTGTTTAGGATATCAAATTTTTAATGTAGAATTTGATACTTACATGTATTTTCTCAATAACCGTAAAACTTATGATGGTATTAGGATATGGTGAAGAGAAATGGTCAATGGATTGAGTAGCTGACCAACAACATTTTCTAGATCGAAGGGCACTGGCTCAGCTTCATATTTAAAGACAAGGTAACTGTTTTTGTTGGGGCTTTCAACTTTACGAATTCAGTTCAATTATGAGCCCTGCCATCCATTACACAAGAACGCTGACACACCAGCAAACTCAACAGTAAAAACAAAACCCAACCCATCTATCATTTTAAATAGATTTTAAACTAGCTTGAGAACAACATAGCAGCAGAGCGCCATTCAAGAATCATCCTAAGCCAGCGTGTGAAGAGCGGAGATCATTGACAGCTTCATGTAGTTTGATCCACCCCAAATCATCTCTAGGAATGCACCAACTGAATTTGGCAGTGGGAAAATCTAAAGAGAATATGTTCAGCATCTTCAACCGAAGCACATACAGCACAAAGATCTTACCCAATCCAATTTCTTAACTACATATAGACTGAATTCTTTCTCTAACCTTTAAGCAGAAAAAGTGCTTAATTTACATAGGAATGGGTTCTGTCCAGACATCAGACAATTGCTAAGATCAATCACACCTCCAAATGTAAATGCTTTGTAGTCTGTACTTTGATTTAGATGAAGAACATGTGTTACTCTCTAAAGCCCCACAAGATCTGGTAAGTGGTAATTATTCTCACAGAAAGAAACTGAAGAAGTAAAAACAATCAACCTAATCATTCCATTCTAATAGATCCAGAGAGCCAAAAGATCTTATGAAAGAGAGATCTCCGGTCGCCTTTCTAACATCTTACATACTAAAAGCATCAAATAGTCAAGATTCTGCAAATCTGAAGCAGCATTATTGGTTGCCTGGTGTTGCTAGTATCAAGAACCCAAGATTAGGGGAAAAGAGAGTGTAAACTGCTAGCAGTGCACATGATCATTTTCCTGAAGGTTGTGGCCGTGAAATTTATCTTTCCCATGATCCCCACTTCCACTAACACTTTTCGTTCATTAACCAACAGAGAAATTAGTGCCATATCGATCGAACTGTCAAAGCACATCTTTTGGAGAAGTGAAACCAGTTCTAATGAAATGTTCGATGGTCTCAGGTGATCAAACCTATATCTTAATCGTGTTCTCAAGGGATGAATTGAATTACACATGCCATAAACCCTCATCTATTAATTTCTTCATATCAAAATGTAAATATGCCAGCATCCACCATTTTGATAGCTTTTCGATTTTTTTTTTAAAAAAAACAAGCCAAAACATTTTACATAGAACACATTGTACTCCATGGACATGCACAACAGATTTTACTTCTAAGTGCACGGTGCACACGAAATATACGAAAGAAAACATTCTGCAGCCCAAAACGCAATGCAAGAGCTAAGACAACCGGCCGAGTAACTCATACAGTCATACGTACTGTTAAATTAAGTTATCTCATCAAATCCACAACTATTAATAAGTACCGAAGAGTTGCCGCACCATAATCTGATCACTGATTTTGTTACAGCACAAGATGAACATCCCATAACCGGCAGTCTCACAAAAAAAAATGCTCACATTATCCCTTACCAGCAGAACGTGCCTATGTCGTCATCGATGGAGGCATGCTGATGATCAGTCGGCGTAGGAGGTAAGGACGGTAGCGGTGAGGGTAAGAACAACCGTGACAAGCGCAGCGGCGAGGACCAGCTTGGTGAGGAGCTCCATGGTGGTCGTCGGGATCGGCACGTTACCGGTGGCGGCGCCGGCTCCGCCGCCAGCACGGACATGCGCGTAGATGAGCGTCATGGAGAGGAAGAACGTAGCCGCCGCCGCAGCTGGACGGAGCACGTGGACAACCGCGACGGCGGCGAGAGGTAGCAGATCTTGGCCGCCGTCGATGGCGCCTCGCTGAGGGACCAAGAAGACGTTAAGCACGCCGGAAGACGCGAACAGGGTGAGGTAAACGACCTGCGGGATCCTCCTGTCTACGGCACCGCCGCCGCCACCACCTCCGAGACGGGCGTATATGAGTGCGACGCCGGTGTTGAAAGCAACCATCGCCGCCGCCGCCGCCGCCGCCAGCAGCATCGTGTGGCCAGCGGCGTCGAGCAGCGGAGCTCGAACGACGCAGCTCTTGGCACCCGACTGCAGGTCGACATAGGGGAAGAATCCGGTGGCGTACATCGACACCAGCAGCCCGAAGAAGGCGGTGACCGAGGGGACGGTCACCATGGGGGTGAGCTTGGGAGGATCTAGATTCTAGGGAGGTGCGGATCGAGTTGCACGAGTGGAGAACAGTTTGGACCGGGGTAGGGTTCGCGGAGGAGGAAGAAGAAAGTGAAGGGCACAAAAAGCACAAGAAGAGATCGCGAGCGGCAAGTTTGCAAGCATCAGCGGACTGGCGGGTGGGAAGCAAATATTGCGGCAAAAATCCTCTCAAGTTAAAGCCAGGAATTGAAAGGGACGTGGCGACGGCGGGTGTGCTGCCGGGCAGCGCTGCTATGCAGCCGCCAGGTAATTGGGTTGCATTTTCAAGCAGTGCTAGTACTGGTGGTTTTCTTCTCTATCTTTTTTATGGAATACACTATTGCTGTATTAGAACCTTCTCATGGTAACCATGATAAGGTTATGCTATCTTTAATCAACACTTTTGTAATATCCATCCACTTACTAGATTGAAGCAAAATTTGATAGTAAAAGTTAATTTTGGAGAGCTAATTAAGTTCTTTTTTTCTTCTACTGTAGGACATAGGCATATTACTCAGAGCAAGGGCGGATTTGGAGATGAGACTGGGGGGTTAGTCACCCCTACCCTGTTGGAAACTGTGAGATAACTTCAGTCTCTCCTATGAAATATTTCTAAATTTTTCACTGACTCAGATATACGTAGAGACAGAGTCACAGAACATAGAACATGATATATATATATACACACACTAGTAAAATGTCCATGCGTTGCAACGGGACGACGACGCAGGGAGGAAAGCAGGCGGAGGGCGAAGGTCCAGGTGGCGACGTGGGAGCTCCGAGCGGCGATGGGAGAGAGGGGCGCTGGCGCGGCGTGGATGGGAACGGAAGAGAGAGACGCATGAGGTCTTTTTATCTTTGTTGTTAGTCATTTATATATAACTTTGGAAGCAAGGGTATCTTCAACTTTGTTACCACTGGACCTTAATTAAGAAATAGTATCAGATAGACATTTAGTCTAAATTAATTTAATTTCATCAAATTAAGTAAAAAATATAATAAAAATAGATATTGACATACTGATACTTTAAACCGATTAGAAATTTGGTAAAAATTTAAAATATTTATGTAAGTATATCGATGAATAGGCACACCTGCGCTGCAGCTTTACCCAAACATATACTACTAATGCGTTTGTCGTGTCTTTTTTCTTCCTCCACGTGTGGAAAAATCAATTGATGCTCCCAAGAAATGACTCCACAGCAAGGCAACAGTACATAAAGTTGTTATTTCTTCCCAATACATTGACTCTCTCCTTTATATGTTGGGTACTCCTAATTGGGTTCACTCCATTAGAAGTTTGTTTCGAGAAGCTTTTATCTTTCGTGCATATTAACTGATCAGACAATACTACCCGTATGACCACTAGAGCTGGGTGTAAATAACAAACTCAGGCCGTGGTTTTTTTCATGTCCCTTAACTATAATTTCTTATTTTCTGTGCGCACATTTTTCTAAATAATTAAAAAATATATTTTTCTAAAAATTTATATATGAAATTTATTTTTAAAAATAATATTAATTTATTTTTAAAAATAACTAATATTTAATTAATTATATTTAATTACATGTAATGAGTCGATCTGTATATGTGAGGATTATTTCCATCCTGCCGAACCCATCCTCAAAGTGATTGTGATCAGGGTTTTCGTTTCCGTGAAAACCGCCACGGTTTTTGGTTTTCGCCCGTTTCATGGGGTTACGGCACGACATCCCAGCGGTTTCGTTTAAATAATTTTATAAAAATTCAAAAATTGAAAAATTTATTTTAACATAAAAAATATATTTTTATAAAAAATATAAATTTCGCGATGTTTGCCGCGAAAACCGCGGTATGTTGCGCGTTTTCGTGCGGTTTGAGCGAAAATCGCGACGACGCGGATTTAGATTTGGTTCAAATTTGAATTACGGTTTTCATGGATTTTACGTGTTTTGCGCGGTTTTCGCGGTACATACGAAATCGTCCAAATTTAAATTTGTTATTGTTCATCGTCGGCCAATTTTTACGATTTTCGTGGTTTTCGTATGAAATTCGTAGTGTCGGCGAGGAACGGCATGACATATGCCGACCAAAAGGTGAACTTGATCCACTAATATCAAGCTGTCAATTTTGGCTTTGTTCTGACGGATTTTTGCACCATAAAACCGGTCACTGTTCTTTGATTTTCTGCAGAAAGGCGCATGGCACGGCACACATCAATCACATCTACTGTACATGATTCGCGTGAGAAAGTAGCGCCTGAATAGAGAGATGCTTACATTTCACCGCCGGAGACGGAAGCAAGAAATTCCTCGTTTCAAATCAGATCCATCGTAAAAAGAATTAACTTTTAAACTTTTAAAGATAAATCTAAATATGCATTTGTTTAGATTCGTTTCTAAAATTATTTTTAGATCGGAGGGAGCATGTAGCATGTACGGTACAAGTACTTGATGTTTTCTCAGAGCAAATGGCCGGATCTAAAAGGCAACCACTCCATTTCCCCAGCTGAATCGTGTCGCATGGCAGAAAGCCAGGAAGGCAAGGCAAATCTGTACTACTAGTGTTTTTTTTATCAAGCCAGAGCTACAAGTAGAAAAGGAGCAGGGAGCTGCAGAGCGAAATGAGCGCTGAAATCCAGAAACTAGAGAAAGAACACTGGACTGACCTGACATGTCTGCACACGCGCGTACGGCTGCAGGGCACGCGCGGTCAGCTCAGCTATAGCTCCGGCCATGGAAACCGGGCTCCAAATCTGCAACGGAGCTCGCAGATCGGCGACCTCAGAACAGGGAGGTGAGAGGTAGGGGAAAGCTCGATTGAGCAGCAGGAGCAGCAGCCAGTGGTTGACCTGAAGAAGTGGAATCTCCTCCTGATTAAGGTATTTAGTAAAGCAAATTGCTCAGGACGAGAGTGGCAGCCATCACTCCCCACTACAAACGGATCGGGATCCTCAGCACTGTAGAACAAACTGTAGAGAAGCTAAAGTACTTTGGGTGTGTTTTTTTGCCGTTGGATCTATATCCAACGGTTCAAAACAAAGTGTTACAACAGATCTAAACAGTAATAATATATAAACGATAAAGCAAATTACTATTCATACATTTATTTTTTGCCACAGGGGTATTGCGTCTCGTTGTAGTAATAGGCACAATGCACTATTGATACATTGCTCCTCTGAATTAGAGCAGAGGATCCAATTCCACCACAAACACACCCCACACTGTATCATGGCACCGCCGAGGACGCAGTACAGCTCAGAAAACAAATATGATAAAACATGTGTTTGTTTGTTACAGAGATCCAAGTACTAGTAATGTTACTTGTGTTATAAGTTTGGAACCTGGAATAAACTCATCTGGGTGAAACACAGGAGTTTCACGGGAGTTTTACAGGCAGACATGTCGCCGCACTAGGAGCAGTTCTTGGTACGTAGGAGACAATCATGCATCAGGGGACGTTCAAACGGAAGAATGTTTCGCCAAAAACTCATTTTGCTCTGCTCATCTCACTTCACAAAAATGATACTGATGTCTGGTCACCATGTGAGCATACGAACCCAAATGAAAAGGAGAATCTGCAACTTTTGAAGGCCCCATGTCAGGAAAAAAAATAAGTTAAATTTTATAAAACCACATATATTATGATTCAAATTACTTAAAATTATAGAGATTTTACTATATGACATAACCTCAGATATCATGATCCCAAAGTTTCATAAAACTATAATTTCTACAATTATATATTAAACTTATGATGATTTTATCCATTGTTACATCTGTTTTATAACATTTTGATATATAAGTATATTAAAATACTTAACAGTAGTGAAACTTTAAACCTATAATACATAAACACTATATATGTCACATGTCTAAATCGTTTTCTGTAGTCAAAGTCCTCCAAGCGAAGAGCTCTATGACCAGATCAGGTGGATTGGCCGTGTGGTGGTTTTCCAATGGTTTGTGCCACGGTAGCTGCATCCTTCATCTTATGAGTGAGGACTAAAGGGACTACCAAGAGCATCACCAACAACTCATCCAAATGATATTCTATATTAAATTTGAATATTTTTTATGAAAAAAATATTGTCCAACAAACCATCCAAACCATCAGTTAAAATATATGATCACCCAAATTGAACTTATGGTCACCCAAATGGAGGAGACTCTCCCATCGTCCAAATGAAAGGGACTCTCAGATAAATTTTAAAATTTATGTTTGGGTGAAAGATTTGGATGATCTGCTGTAGATAGAAGAGATATAGATGCTTTGTTTAGATGGATGGTCCCCTATCCATGCTCTAACCAGATGAACTTTAGGTTCCTATGGAAAAAATAGATGAATTTTAAAGGATTTAAATCCTATAGAAAAATTCATGTGAGATAAAGAATTCAGTCTCTAGAATTCTTTTGAAATTTCTATGGAATGACTTGTTTCATAGAAATTTTAGAGGATTTTTAGTTTTGAGTTCTAGTCTCTTGAAAAATTTTCCTCTCCTTTTCCAAATCCCATGTTTTTTCTCCATTCAAACTATTTTCTTTGTAGTTTTTCTATATTTTTTATTCTTTAGGATTGAAGTTAGGATGATATTTTAATTTTATGTTTTTTCTATTCATATGTTTTAAAAATCGTGCGAAACTCTTCCAAGATACTAAATTTAGGACTCAAAGGACGTCTTCCACCGAAAGCGACGTCCGCGTCGTTACCGAGTTTGATGTAACCACCCAACAGATGGCAAAACTAATCTAGTGCACTTTGTCATGTACAGCCGGGCCATATCGCTTGTTAATGTTTGCAAAACTGATTGGGATGAATAACCTATGGTATTTATCTACTTGTGTTTACTTGATGTACTGCTTACACTTGGACCGGATGTGTGTAATCTGCCGACATATCGATCATTTTCACAAGAACTCGATCCGTAGTAGCGATTAGGGACTCACAAGTCACAATGCGACGCCTTAGCTGAGACACCCGCATCATAGTTATTATAATTAGTAATCCTGGTGGGATTAGATCAGCTTTGTTGAATCGTGTTCTGGACTTCTGGTGGTCAAAAGACTTCATTAATCCACATAGTAGAGACAAGAGTGTCCCAATACATATATTTTACTCCATTGTATTATGAAACGGGGAAGTAGATATTGTGAAATCGACAGGATGAATGTGAAGGGAGCTGGGCCGTCATCCTGTAGGGAACGGTTCGTGCTTGTCACATCATCACATGAGATCTCCGTTGGCTGCTATGATCTGCTTCAACGATTCCACGATTGAAAAGAGGGAAAAAAAACCTTCAACCTCATTAGGCTATCACACGTCACTGCTGCAATGACGGATGACCCAATACCATCCACCTCACTCAAACGTCACTATTAATAGCACCACTGAGGTTATAAAAGTTATAGTTTTGTGATAAAACCGACGTTAAATTTGTACCTTTCTGATATAATATTTTAAATTTGTAGTTTTGTGAAAAAAATATAATTTTTAATATAGTTTTGTGATATATTTTTTTAATCTGTAGTTTTATTAGATTGATCGAAGTACTTGTAGTTTTATGAAATTTATTCTATAATGAATCTGGCCATCGAGTATTAAAGAGAAGCAATTGGTTGGTAGCCAACTTCTAATAATCTGAAAAGTTGGGTTTTTCAGCTTCTAGTTTATTTTTTGAATTTTACAACGATAGCTTGTCAGAATAATCAAAAGCTGAACTGTTTATGGGAGTTTCTCATTGTAGGAGAAGCTTGCAGCTACTATAAACTCTCTCAAACAGGCATTAGGTTGCTGTATTATGTAAACGGAGAAAATATTTAATACTTCCTTTATCTCAAAATATTCTTGATCTTCATCTCAAAATAACTTTATTTTTTACTATCTTATTTCTTCCTAAACAATTTAATCCTTTAAAAAATCATTGTATTGAAGTTTTTAAAAATGAGGGATAAATGTATTGGGGTTTGTAAAAGTGGGGGTAATTGTAGTGGTGTTGGTTAAAGTGAATGATATTATAATATTTTTATTTTTGTATCGGTATGTGTGAGATAGATAAAAAAATTTACTTTAGAATGAAGGTAGTAGAAAATAGAGAGATAGTTGGTGACGATCAAATTTTATTCCAAAATATAACACTCCTTCACATACTTTTTTTATCTAAACTAATCATAAGCATGTCTACTTGATTTCTCCACGTACTTTAACCAATTACAACTATCCCGCATGTAGTTTCGTCCCTCCTTAATCCCCATGAACAACTACTCTCTCCATTCAAAAATATACACATTTCTAGAATTTAATATTTATTTATAACTATAAGTATTTCTGGAGTATTATTTTATCATGAATGTTCAATAGTTGTATCAATAATAGTGACCTTTCCTAATTAAGTAAACACTCAGTAGCATCAAAATAGTTTTAACTCATCCCTAGTTTTCATTAAAACCTGTAAAAAATATTTAAATTTATGAACGGAGAAAGTGAGCTATATATCTTGCATACCAGTATATATATATACACACACAATTGTGTTCATGCGTTGCAATGGGTGAAGTCGAGGCGTGGCACGGATGGGGACGGGAGGGATGGGCGTAGGCGCGGCGTGGGAGCTTCGAGCAGCGATGGGAGCGAGGGGCGTAGGCGCGACGCAGATAGGGACGGGAGGGAGGGACACATGAGGTTTTTTTTCCATCCAAGCTCTCCCTTTCTTTTCAGCATTGGGATTGCGGGTTAATTTTATAAACACTTAAGGGGTTTTCTGTAAAATAGGCAGACGGACGAAAATTTTGGATAAAAATACTACTTACTTGCTTTATAGATAACTAGCAAAATGCCCGTGCGTTGCAACGGGACGACGACGCAGGAAGGGAAGCAGACGAAGGGCGAAGGTCCAGGCGGCGGCGCGGGAGCTCGAGCGACGACGGGAGGGAGCGGCGCGACGCGGATGGGGACGGAAGAGAGAGACGCAAGAGGTCTTTTTTTATCCAAGCCCTCTCTTCTTTTCAGCATTGGGACTACGGGTTAATTTTATATATAATCAAGGGGTTTTCTGCAAAATAACATCATTTTCTTCTTTAATTGGGTTTTTTTAGAAAAATAGTCAGGTAGACTGCGGATTAATTTTGGAAAAACTCAAGGGGTTTTCTGCAAAATAGCCAGGCAAAACAAAATTTGGGTGGAAACACTACTTGCTTTATATATAGTATAGATATAGATATAGATATAGATATAGATATAGATATAGATATAGATATAGATATAGATATAGTTATATATAGATAATTATATATATATATATATATATATATATATATATATATATATATATATATATATATATATATATATATATATATATATATATCACCATTACTTGTCAGAGCTAGCGGTGCCGATTCTAGAAAAATTCTTTGCCATCTTTAACTAGTTTTCTTTTTGTTGTTTTCCTCTGTTGGTACAGTCACAAACTAACAACACATTAAGATGGAGTGCTTGATGAAAAATTAACACCTACAGTCATGTATTTTGGGATTGAGATCCGGTAGTCGCGACTCTGACCCACAATAGTAACTGTACACAATTTGAGTATTGGTCGAATGGTTTAAATTGTTTGCTACAGTAAGTCGTCACAATATTTTACTAATACCCGTACATGGGTCATCTATTTTGATTTTTAAATCCAACGATGCTCATGTGACTGTTTAACTTGCAGTCCCAGTCGTCAAGCAGTCACAGTCACTGCACCTGAACCAGATCCATGTATTTGATAAGACTACGTACTAAGTGTGTTTTTTAATACTTGTTAATGATACTGTTTATATTTACATTTAAGAATACGCTGCAATTATATAACGATCGGCAAAGTCGAGTGAATTTCCCCTCTCGTGATAATATCCTCTGTCTCGTGCCTTCTGGGCGAAGGTAGCAAAGGTAGATGTGGACGGCGTGTTTTTCACCACGGGTGGAACAGATCAACAAATTCTCCAGCTCGCAGTGCAGACTGCTGATTGGCTCTGGCTGCCTCCTTTCGACTGGGCCAAGCAGAATTCCTCTCACCACTCTCCCGGTACAATGCACAAAAGTACAGGTTGCGCGTGCACTGCGCCGATCTTGTGTATGCAGTGTGTACGTAACTTGTGGCCGACAGGGCGTGCCAAGAAGTCAACGATCTGCCGTTCATTAACTCGAGAGCCGAAGGAACGGTATTAGTTATAGAGGAGATGAATAAAGCGTCTCAAATTTTTTAAATACTTATTAAAAATATTTCTTTACAAACTTAGACCGTACCTATTTCTTTAGCTATTTAAAAAAATGAGAAAAACTCAACAAAATCTTGTTAGTTTGAGGACTTTAATTTTTTCATATTTTCAAAGGCAAATGAGATTGTCTCTTTCTTTATGTCATGACAAGACAAAACATCTAAATTATAAAATTTAAATTACGGTATTTAAATTGCAAGAAATTAAGTTGTGAGAGGAGACAAAGGATTAAAGAACTAAAATTAAATTTCATAAACTTAAAAAATATTTATTACAAAATAGGTGAAAAAAAACTCAAACATACATCTTCACAGATTTAAAATTAAACCCTTAAAAGCCCGAAAGACCATCTCTCCAAAAAAGATACAAGGAATTCAAAAAGACACTACAACACCTAGCCTCTACCTCTATTTATTTTATAGCCCAAGAGTTAGCTGAAACTTCTAAAACAATGTTCTAATTGTTTTAGAATAAAACCCTAACTCAGATATAATCTGGACCATCTATTTTTCCTCAGAATCGAAGGAAACATCTTGGATAGGAGCCACTCCTGGTTTCACAAGAACAGATAAGGGACCTGAAAAGTATTTTACTGTACTAAAGAAAACAGATAAGTATTTTACTTAGCATACTGGTGAAAGAGCAACTGCATGTTCGGTTGGTCCACAGGGTGCCACGTCGAATGTTAAACGTGTCACGGTTTGTTAGATTAACGTTTGGTTGATTGTTTCAGCTACGACAAACCCCATTTTACTCATCGTTAACCTACATCTCAGCATGCAGCAGTCGAGTAGCGGCAGAAGCGAACAGTATAGAATAGATTAGCCCTAGCTTTAGGACCCAACATGAATGAATTTCTCTGACGTATTATCCTCTAATATGAATTATAGTTATGAGGGTTCGTTGTTTACGAGGCTCACATTTCAGCTGTTCTAAATTAAAGGACAATACTTCAGTCAAAACAGTTAAAAAATGGTGGGGCTCAAATGAGGGCTCCATCCAACACAACTCTCTTTTGCACTCCTACCTACTACTTTCAATTCAGACAGTATATTTTGTTATGGATGGATGTCTATCGCTGATGACTAGTCACCATGAAGGAAACTTTCCTTCACTTTGCACGTTATCTTTTGGGTTAAAATCAACCATGAGAATTTGATAATAACAGGAAAAATGCTCAACGGCAATCATATGGCAGTCTAACCGACCATGTGCTGCTATGAGCCAGAATGCAGAGGATCAGGAGAGGAGCTACATTACGATATATTTGGGTGTTCTTTTCGCTGTTGGATCTATATCGAACGGACCAAAATAGTGTTATAATCTATAACTATCTATAAAGCAAGTAGTGTTTTCATTCAAATTTTGTTTTGCCTCGCTATTTTGCAGAAAACCCTTTGAGTTTTTATGAAATTAACCCGCAGTCCACCTGGCTATTTAAAAAAAACACAGTTAAAGAAAAAAGGGGTTATTTTGTAGAAAACTCTTTGAGTGTTTATAAAATTAACCCGCAGTCTCAATGCTGAAAAGAAAGGAAGAACTTGGATGAAAAAAAGACCTCCTGCGTCCCTCTCTTTCGTCCCTCTCCACGCTGCGCCCCGCGCCGCGCCTACGCCCTTCCCTCCCATCGCTGCTCGGAGCTCCCGCGCCGCCGCCTGAACCTTCGCTCTCCGTCTGTTTCTCTCCCTGCGTCGTCGTCCCGTTGCAACGCACGGATATTTTGCTAATAGATCTAAATAGTAAAACAGAATATATAAACAGTAAGCAAGTACTGTTCGCACAATATTTTTGCTACAGTTCTGCTGCATTTCACCGTAGCAATAGACAAACTGCGCTGTTGATACAGTGCTTCTCTGAATTATAGCAGATGATCCAATTTCACCACAAGCACACCCACTGTACCATGGCACCACCTAAGACGGAGGACACAAATATGATAAAGCATGCGTTTGTTTGTTACATAGATCCAAGTACTAGTATAGTTTGTTACTTGTGTTAAGTTTGGAACCTAGAACAAACTCATCTGGGCAAAACACACGGAGTCCCACTGGAGTTTTACAGGCCGACATGTCATCGCACTAGGAGCAGTTCTTGGCAAAAGACAATCAAGCATCAGGGACGTTCAAACCGAAGAAGGTTTCACCAAAAAATCATTTTGCTCTGCTCATTTTACTTGACAAGAACGGTGGTGATGTCTGATTGCCATGTGAGCATACGAACCCAAAATGAAAAAGAAGAATCTGCAACTTTTGTTAAGGCCCCACGTCAGGGGGAAGAAAGAACAGGACTGGCACGAAAAAGACGGCGACGGCGATGGGTGCCGTCAAAATCCTCCGCGCGAAGGGCTCTTTGACCGGATCAGGCGGCGCGGCCGTGCGGTGGTTGGTTTCCACCAACGGTTTGCGCCACGGTATCCGCACCGCGTGCATCAATCATCTTGTGAGTGCGGACTGAGAGAGGATCAGAGGACTACCGTAACCAAACCAGATGAGCTTCAATTAGGACCTCTTTGAAAAAAACAGAGGAATTTTAAAAGATTTAAATTCTATAGAAAAAAATTCTAAGACCCTTTAATAAAGAATAGGGTCTCTAAAATTCCTATGGAATGACATATTTCATGAAAATCTTGGAAGATTCATAGCATGATTATAAGCCCTAGTGAAAAAAAGTTAAATGATAAGACATATAGCTTGTTGATATTACCTCATTAAAAACTTTGAATGAGAAAACCTAAAGGGCAAAATTCATATAAAGAAAAGAGTGTAATATAATGAAGATAGGTTATTTTTCAGTGAGAGATGCTCCATCTGAAGCATGCAAATTTTTAAGTCATCTCATGCCAATTTCTTCGACATATTTAAAAAAATGTGGAGTATGGTATAGATTTTATGAATAAATTGGTAATATTATCACATGACTTAGTTTGCAAGATGTTTATCTTTTCATGTTGTTGAAGCTCATGAGAGTAAAACAATTTAGGAGCAATATTCTTACGGATGATGCTGTTAATATAACCAATTTGCATCTGAACAACACAAGCAATATTATCTTCATAGATAATGGTAGGTGATTCTAATGAATCAGTACCACAAGATGTTAATATATGTTAATATATGGTTAATCATTCTGCGAAGCCATAGACATTCATGTGATGCCTCACATAATGCAATTATTTCAGAATGGTTGGTGCAGATGGCTACTAGAGTCTCTTTAGAAGACTTCCATGAAATAAACGTTCCACCTTATAAAAATACAAATCATGTTTGTGATCTAGCATTGTGGGGATAAAATAGATAGCCAGCATCAGTATACCCAATTAATGTCGGATCCTGGTTCTTTTTAAAGAAAAGTCCAAGATCTTTTGTGCCATTAAGATATCGGAAGACACTCTTAATTCCAGTCCAATGACATTTGGTAGGAGCAGCGCTATATCTTGCTAGTAAATTTACTACGAAAGAAATATCTGGCCTAGTACTATTTGCAAGTTACATAAAGGTGCATATAGCTCTGATATATGGAAAATCAGGTCCTAGAACATCCTCTCCATCTTCCTTTGGTCTAAATGGGTCTTTCTCTACGTCTAGAGATCTGGCCACCATAGGAGTTTTGGAAGGATATGACTTATCCATATAGAGTTTCTCCAATATTTTCTCGGTATATGCAGCTTGGTGCAAGGAAATTCTAGAAGATAAATATTTAAGTTGTAGATCTAAGCAAAATTTGGTTTGATCCAAATCCTTCATCTCAACTCCGTCTTTAAATGATGCCACACTTCATTAATATCTTGTATATTGTCAATGATGTTAAGATCATTGACATATACTGAGATAATGCAAAATCCCGTGGAGGATTTTTTAATGAAGACACACGTGCAATCATCACTTTTAGTGTATCCTTTTAGTAAAAGATATTCACTTAATTGGTTGTACCACATTATGCCCGATTGTTTTAAGCCATAAAGTGACTTTTGTAACATAACACAATACATATTGCGATTTACCTTTTAGTTCGAAATGTCAATTCCATCAAGAACCTTCATGTAAATATCAGAATCAAGTGACCCATATAGATATGCTGTTCATACGTCCATCAACTGCATAGATAGACGATTTGTACTGCTAATGATATTAAGTATTGGAAAATTATACTATTCATGACCAAAGAATAAGTTTCGTTGAAATCAACGCCAAGTCTTTGCATAAAACCTTGTGCTACAAGCCTTGCTTTATATCTCACTACCTTATTGTTTTCATTATATTTCCGGATGAAAACCCATTGTATCCCACAGGAAAGATACCATGAGGAGTAGGCATAACAATCGAGAATACATCTCTTATATAGAGCGAGGCTAATTCCGTTTCAACTACGTCCTTCCATTTGTTCCAGTCAGAGCATTTTTGGCACTCTGTTATAGACCTAGGTTCTAGATCAATTTGGATGCAATCAACAATTTGTTCAGAGAAGTAAGTGTCGACAGTTGTAGCCTTTCTATCAAAAGATTCTCCAGTTTTAGAGTAGTTGATGGCAATTTCATCCACCCTTATAGACTCATCATGATCTCCCAAAATAATGTGTCTAGGATCTACCGAATTCCTATTCTCAGCATTGTGCACCACCCAATTAGGTTGCATATCATCATGATCTACTTGATATGTAGTATCCACATGGTGTGTACCAACTAAAGGTTGGTTTGCATGTACCGTCTTTCTTTGCTTGTTAGCAACAACATCTTGCGTAGTGGCTGTACTTCTTCCTCCCTTTTTAATGAGTGGAAGTTGAGTGATTTTCTTTGGTACCACCACTCTTTCTGGCGTTCTCAGCGGGAATTGAAGATTTAGTCACACCTTTGTTATTGGTGAATGCATTTGGCAGGTTATTCGCAAATCTTTGCAAATGTATAATCTTTTGAACTTGAAATTCAGTTTTAGTAGTACGTGGACTAGAGGCTAGAATACCTTGGGCATCCCAATCAATTTCTTGGCATCCTTTCTGGTACTTGAAGTCTCCCCTAATGCCGTGGTATGTTCCTCATCAGAGATAGAGTCATCATATCGGGCAATAAATAGATAATTTGTTAGAGGTTCTAAATACTTTATGATCGACAGAGATTTAAATCCTATATAGATCCCCACATTCCTATGTGGGCCCATAGCAGTACGCTGTGATGGTGAGATCGATATGTATATAGTAGAACCGAACTTACATAAACAGGAAATACTTGGAGAATTTCCATGTACTAACTGCATTGTGGAAGTTTTATGATATGTAGTTGGTTGTAGTTGGACAAGGTCAGCAGTGTGTAGTACTGCATGACCCCAACATGACAAAGGCAATTTGCAATTCATCAATAATGGTCAAGCAATAAGCTTGATTCTTTTGATCAGTGATTCAGCCAAACCATTTTTGTGTGTGGACATATGGAACAGAATGTTGAATCTGAATTCCTAAAGCCATGCAATAATCATCGAAAGCATGGATTTAAATTCGGCAGCGTTATCCATATGGATTGATTGAATCCTATGTTTTGGGTAATTTGCCTTCAACCTTATTAGTTTAGACATTAATTTAGCAAAGGCATGGTTTTGCGTCGAAATAAGATACACATGAGACCATCTAGTAGATGCGTCAATTAAAACAATGAAATACCTGAACGGTCCAGATGTTGGCCCAACAAGGCCACAAATATATTCCTGAATACGTTCAAGGAATTTAAATGGTTCGGCTCTGATTTTGAGATAAGGTCTTAAAATCAGTTTCCTAGTAGCACATGCAGTGCATACAAATCAAAAGGATTTGGGAAATTTTGCAGTGATCAAGTTGTGACCAATAGAGTTGCCGATAATTTTTCTCTTCATCCCAATACTGGGGTGCCCAAGTTGATCATGCCAAGTGTGGAATGCATCGACATTTTAAAAAATTACTTTTATATGCAACATGTGCAATGAGCTTAATGTATGTCTAGTACAATCCAGATGTGAGAGATGGAATTTTCTCGCAAATGCATTTGCCATATCCATTCTGTTTAGTTAAGAGTTGAAATTCTTCTCGATTATGCATATGGGTTTCAATGTGGAGCCCATTTTTTGATGGACATCTCTATAACTTAATAGGGTATGGGTAGAATCGGGATACAGTAGGGCATCCTCAATTATAACTTGTGTACCCATTGGAAATGTAATAGTGCTTGTCCAGACCCAACTATCACTACATCGCATTCAGCAATGATCAAAACTTTGCCATCTCTTCTTTTGAGAGTCTGAAAGTATTTGATCTCCGTAAGTATAGAGTTTGTGGTACATAGTCCACAAGACATAATTTCTCTTCTATCGGACTGACTTCCTTGGACATCTTCAAGCGCGAAGGCCGTTGCCTCCTTGATTGATTTCCTTCTCCCTTCTCGCGAGCAGTGCTGATAACATGTTAGAACTCAAAGTGAAGAGCGAGAGAGATTGAACGAGAGGAATGAATTCTCATTGATCAATGGTTTGCATATACATATATACACAGGGAATCGGTTGCAACCAAAGGACGTGATGCATGGGAACCACCGCGCTGTATGCGAGGTGCGCCGAGAGGGCGAGGGGATGTGGCCCAACTATGGTGGTTACTTGCGATGAAGTAGAGGAGCGAGGAGGCATGACACAACCACCGTGTCTATTCACTGGGTGCCAATCCCATCCAAAGGTATGGATGAGGTAACCCAATTTCATAACACATCTTCCACCGAAAAAGACGTTTGCCTTACCAGCCAAGAGATGGCTTGTGCACAAATTTTTCGTGTACAGCCAAGCCATGTCACTGCATGCTGCTTACTGTTTGCTAAGCTGATTGGGATGAATAAGGGTTTTCCCAAATTTAGCTTCCTCGTTTTTTACACGTACACTTCTCAAATTGCTAAAGGGTGTGTGTGTTTTTCTAAATTTTCTATAGGAAAGTTATTTTTAAAAAACATAATAATCCCTTTTTAAAGTTTTTTTAGCTAATGCTTAATTAATCATGCGCTAGTGTGTGCTTCGTTTTATGTGCTGGAGAGGAGGGGTTCCCAACCCCTACTCCCAAATACACCCTAATCTATGGTAGTACTACTATAGGACTGTCCCTGATTGAGTATTTGTGTTCATTTGATGTACTTCTTACACTTGGTCCGGATGTGTGTAATCTGCCGACAACATCTCATTTTCACAAGAACTCCTTAGCAGCAATTAGGGACTTAGGCTGACAGCGGTTGGTTAATTGCTGATGATACGTTAATTGTTGATGATAAAAAATTCATGATTAAAACTTTGATATATGTATTCTTAACAACTTAAACGTCAATGTTGAAAAAGAAACTATGATAAAAACCGCAAAATCATTTTAAGATTTAAATTTCAAATTTGCTATTCCACTTGCGATAGATTTTTGGCTCCTATATGTTGACAGTCCTTAAGTACCAAATCCGACCGTCAATTCCTGTATACAAGCACAGGAAAGAATACACAATGGAATACCAAACTTAGAGACAGTGTTATACTAACCATTTTCACAAGTCTTGATGAATATTTGTATGCAGGTGAATTATTGACGAAAACCACCTATCATACGACAAAAGATACCTTTAGACAATCAGACGCAAATACACGGATTGGAGGCTCCACATGTCAATTAAAACCACCTACAATTAAGTCCAACCAAGTTACAACATGTAGAGGTCCCAGTAGGCAGCATCCTAGCCGAAGGAGTGGCCGGGAGGTGGGCCACATGGGTCGGCCGAACCACAAGGCCGGCCAAAACGCCTTTGGCTCCCCTGGCCATCTGTTTCTACGTGTAGGCTCTTGATGACTCCCCAAAGACGATTATGCATAGTTCCCGGGCTTAACCGACCTACAAACCGTCATTACAACACTATATAAGGAGGAGAAGCTCTTACTCTCAAAATGGCACAACAAGTGAAGTACAACTCAATTCCACATTTAGGCTACTCTCTAGTAGAGTCTAAATATAGGAAGAGAGTGAGGGAAAGCTTCGAAAGGAGTGTCCCAAATGTCGGAGTTCTCTCTGGAAGAGTTTTATAGGAGTGCCGAAGATGTCGGCATTTTTCTAGAGGAGTTCCGAAGGAGTGCCAGAGATGTCGGCACTCTCGCTGATCTTGTACCTCGACGGATGTTTCTTTTCAATAAGTAGTATTTGTGATTTCCTTGGGTATTTAATTTTTCTTATTTAAATAAGATATAATATCATCGTTGCGGGTTCATCGCTCTGCCTAGGTAGAGTACCTTAATGTTTTATAAGCGTGGCACGGGTAGTAATTAATAGCACAGACGCGGTGTCTAGGCTGAAGTTTACCTTTGTTTGTTGTGTGCACCACGGGTTGTAGAGGTAGATGATAGGTGATGACAGCCCTGTCCGTCCTTTGTAATTCTCCATGTTCGGGTACAACATAAAGCTATAGGCCGGAGTCTCTTTGGCAAACTAGGGTAAGCCAATGTCCAAAGAAATCGATAGAGTTTTCCCTTAACTTAATTAAGATAATTAACCCAAAGGAAGCCTCTCTATCCCAAGCCTACAATTTAGTTGTTGTCCTTGGAAGAATCATGTTCTTAGATTAGATTGTACATACCTTGTGGGGTACACGGTACCCGGGTACTCCAGGCAAGGCCTCTGGGCCGTGCGGCATAGAGTGGGCCAAGTGCCCTAGGCCTATGCGGCTAACTTGTGAATTAATAAAGGGATTAGAGATAAAACAACTAATCATATCTCATGTAAATAGATGGTAGGTATCTGGATTATAAGGGCTACCTTACCATATATAGCCGACTGCCTCCATGACTATATAAGGAGGGCCAGGAAACCCTAATAGGGTAATTGATCGCTCATTGATACACGCCATTAGCTATTCCTATGCTGATCTGCGCACATCGATATAGATCTAATCCACATATAACTGGAGTACGGTGTTACCTCATACTAAGGGCCTGAACTAGTATAAGAATCTGTGTCACCAGCTCTCCTTGATCTACTGCACCCTATAAATTATATTGCCGATCACTAGAATCGACACACATGTTCCCTCTGGATACGATACCCTGGAATACTCTTGGATGAAATGTACAAAGGTATCTGTGCGCTTGCAGATTATTCAGTGCTCGTAAAAAATACCAACAAGCTTTCTGGCGTTGGTTCATCCTCATATCTTTTCTTTTTTATTTTCTTCCTTTCTTTTCTTTCCTACCATGGAGTTGCCTTCTATTCAAAACCTTTCCGCTCCGAAGGGCGAGTTCTATGAGCCACCATCTTCTTCAAACCCATTCTCATATCTGCCTATGAACTCTATCCTAGTTTTATAGCCACGGTTCGGGAGCAACCCTTCTCATACCGTTAGGAAGACGCACGGTGAAAGGAGGGAACTCAAAAGCAAGTTATGTCTTCCCGTTAACCCATGATTGTCTCTCTACGAACAGAAATTCTTGACTATCAACAGGGCAAGAAGGAGTTTGCCTTGTTTCCCAATATTTCCATCGGAGGTTCGTTCGTCTGGTAGAAGGTACGGATTGTATCATAGAGAACACCTCTTTTGTCCACTATGAAACCCTCTAGGAAGTTGAGCATATCTGTGAGGAGCCCTCAATTGTTGAATCCGAGATAATCTTGTACATCCCAAAATTCAACCTCTGAGGCCTCACCTGAACCACGGGAATTGGAGGAAGAGGAAATTCAGCCTTTGGAAATCCCTTTTCAGTTCGAGGATGGTCTTTTCGAAGACCATGGAAACACCTCGAACTATTCCTACCAAAAGAGACCACCTACCACATGTAGTTCCCGTGAGCCAATCAAGAAAAATTTCCTCAAAGAGATGGTGAGGAAATAACTACCATCCTTAGCGATGAGTGGTTAAGGGAGGTGGAGCTTTCTGTAGAAGTAATTCGGATTGGCTCCCCGTCCTTAGCTATGGTAAATGTTCTCTATAATTCCACTGTCAGTGCTAATATTATGTCCACAACCTTTTGCATTAACGTGCCTAGGGGACGAACCATTAGCACCCACAGACAAAACCTTCCAGAATTTCTCAGGTATTATCATAGAAGGTTATGGGATTCTTCGTGGAGTGCTGATAAAGCACGACAATGATATCGAGGCTATCCTAGACTTCCACGTGTTTGAAGTCTCCAACTTCGACCTCCTCATTGGCTATCCCATAGAAAAACTTCTCTTAGATGTGCCAAGAACCAGATTCCTCAACACAAAACTCGGGAGAGATGTGTTTTCCATCCTAATCTTACAATGAAAAAAAATCCTTGACGAAACCTATCCCCGAATCCTAGCCGATCAAGAAAGTGTTGGCCATTTCTTTCTTTGAGCCTCCAGAATCTATCCTTGAAAATTGATTCTGAAGAATTCATCGAGGAGGAGGATGATCTTGGAGAAACGATCAAGTCGCCCAAAACCAATCTGCCTTCGTGACCTTCGATTGAGCTAAAGCCTTTGTCTTCAGGCCTTCGCTATGCTTTCCTACATGGTGATATGGAGTCACCCGTTATCATAAGCGATAAGCTTTCCGATGACAAGACCTCCAAACTCACCGCCCTGATAGAAAAGCATCACTCTATTCTAAGCTACTCGCTCCAAGACCTCAAAGGGATTAAAGAAGTTTTGAAACTCCTTCATGCCAGGATAATCTATCATGTTCCTTTTAGTGAGTGGGTTAGCCTAGTTTAGGTTGTGCCTAAAAAGGGAGGCATGACGATCGTTGAAAACTAAAAAAAAAGAGTTAATCCCAGAACGAATCGTCATGAGATGGAGGATGTGCATAGACCATAGAAAGCTCAACAAGGCTACTAGGAAGGACCATTTCCCGCTGCCCTTCATTGATGAGATGCTAGAGCGGCTCGCAAATCACTCCTTCTATTTCCTTTATGGGTATTTTAGTTATCATCAATTTTCCCATCCATCCCGACGACCAAGGCAAGACCGCGTTCGCATATCTTGATGGAACGTGTGCTTACTGACATGACGTTCAGGTTGTGTAACCCATCCATGTCATTCCGAAGGTGCATGATGTAATGCATCCATGTCATTCCGAAGGTGCATGATATATATTTTCTCTAGCATGATCGTGTAAATCATTGGAGTTTTCATGGATGACTGATTTGTCTATGAAAAAACATTCGACCATTGTGTTGAGAATTTAGATAAGGTCTTGCAATGGTGCCAAGAGAAGGACTTAGTACTCAATTGGAGAAAGTATCACTTCATGGTTCGTGAAGTTATAGTCCTAGGACACCGAAAAGGGAGTAGAGGTGGATAGAAAAAAAATGAAGTAATTCAACAAGCTTTCACCTTTTACCAATGTTAAGGGAGTCCATAGATTCTTAGGTCATGTAGGGTTCTGCCGGCGCTTCATTAAAGATTTCTATTTAGTTGCTAGACCTCTAACTTTCCTATGAGCTAAGGATGCCCCCTTTAACTTCAACCCCACCGGGGCAAGTTCTATAGTAGAGATGATGGTCACATCTAATTTTGTTCACGTCATCTATTCATTAATTAAAAGGTATTATATGCAGCAAATTGCCTCTAATACTTTGTCCTAATATACCATAATATTTTTTCTTTGTGTCTCTTTGTCTCATCTCATTCGTCCCTTCTACGAGGTGGCTTCTACTCCCTCTTCTCCCTTATCTCTATATCATCATGTGATCCTATATGACATCTTGAGGCAAGATCTTGGAGGTCTATAGTACTTGCTCTTAGGCTATCACACATCAGTAATGTAATGACTGACGCAATACTGACCGCATCACTCCAAATGTCTCCCTCTATTTTAAAATAAACGAATCTAATATGGGATTGATATATCTTTGTACTATGAATTTGGATAGACCTCTGTCCATATTTGTATTATTAAGATATATATGTTATATCTTATACTAGGTTCATTTATTTTGGGACGGAGGGAGTACATCCTGTTGTAAAATAGAAAAATAGAGATACTTTATCCATCTTAAAATATTTTTTAGACAAAAGATAATAGATCCGGCTTTTGATAGAAAGCCACAACGGCAGAGTTAGCTGGGGAAACCTGCTTACAATAAGGTTAATTAAACAAACCCAAAATCGGGCACAAGAGAGGCCACACTTATCTAAGAGCATCTCCAAGAGTGTTTCTAAATGAATCTCTAATTTTGTTTTAGAGAATTTTCTTTAAAAAACTAGCTCCAACAGAGACTCAATATGGATCTCAAAAATTATAGGTTCTCTAAAATCAAAATCTCATGCTCAAAACTGAGAATAGAGTCTTGGTTCTCTAAAATAGCTCATATCACCGTAAGAATTATTTTATTACGAGGCCTACACGAAAAAACATATTTGCGTCGCGGTGCTGCGCCGCCGCCGCCATCCTACATCTCGTCGAAAAAACTTGCCGCTGCATCTTGGCGCATGCCACCGCCTGCATCAGTTGGCTACTCGGTTTAGTCACCCGTGTATGTAAAAAAATTGGTGCTGCTACTACTCAGACATAGTGAAATCTCCAAGCCTATTTATTTTTCAGCTGCTATGGATGTAGAATACTGATGCAAACACGAGTTTTGTGATTGGAAAAGGGAAAATAGAGAATCAATTTTGAGAATCTGTCGTATCAATTTTTTATTTCATTCTCTAAACTTTTTAGAAATTCTCTAAATGAGCTTTTTTGAGAATTGTTTTTTGAGAATTTGTTGGAGATGCTCTAAACAACTCTAAACGGCAAAAGGACCCTAATGACAACAGTCCAAACACAGAATCTCAGGTTTAAAACAAGCAAAACGAAACTGCCACAAGCTCTAAACAGAACCAGCAGAACTTCTACAGCAACTCTAAACAGGAAATATAAACATCACAACTATCCCACTCCTGCTCCTGGAGGTCTTAATCTTGCCATCATTTGCTTCATCTGTTCCACCATTTTTTTCAGCTTGCTCTTCTCTTCACGCCGAAAAAGCTTCCTCTATTGCATCAAAGTTGAAACACTTTGAAAAGGTAATGTTAGGGGAGAGTACATCAATTTACTCTTGAAAACCATATTATTCCTGATAAGCCAAGATTCCAACAAACTGTAGCCAACAAAATCAAGGTAACTCTAGTTTCTGTTGAGTTATTGTTATTGTTACACATCAGAAAAAAAAACTCCTCAAAACTCCTAGGTATAGCCCCCCAATCTACAGTATCCCTACGGATACACCAATCAGCCTGGCCATATCACATCTAAACAGAATGCATGCACTTAGTTATTTCTAACTGCCCACAAAGCTGACAAAATTCTGAACCCTCCCAACCTCTCTTTTTTAGTTGCTCAGCAGATTGGATTATATCTCTCAGAGCTAACCATATAAAATGCTTGATTTTCATGGGGCATGGACATCCCCAAATTCCTATATTTACTCCTCTAACACCTCCGAAAGTTAGGGCCCTATACGTGAATCTAGTAGTAAACCTCTTGTTTGTTGACAACCCTCAAACCAATTTATCTGAGTTCTCATTTAGTTCAATGTTTTCAACAACCCTTTTTAGTTCATCCCATTCTTCTATCTCAGTAGGCCCAAAGGATCTTATGAAAGATGAGCATTCAGGAACCCCCCCCCTCCCCCGTTTTACCTGTTTCACCAGCACCTCTTGTTGATTGCATATTTCAAAAATAGCAAGGAGCATCAACTTCAGGGGGCAGTTACAGCATCCATCTTAAAATATAACAATCTATTAGCGAATTTAACGCAACCTGTCGAATTTGCAGCCATCAATAATGGCTGGATCCCCACATCACCAGCAAAAATTAAGCAAACAGAGCGAGCGACGAACCGGATACAATGACATCAAACAGATGAACATGACACACGAATCAACGCCAACACGTGTGGCTGGTGCGGGCGCTGTTGAAACTGGAAGCAAGCCGGCCAGCTGATTCCTCGGTCCAGTTGGCCAGCTCGTCGTCGTCGCCGCGCCACCACGAAGCAAGAACCGATAAAAGGACACCACATTGCCCATTGCCCACCTAGCTCTCGCGCGGCTAATTACCGAGACCATCGCGTCCCAACCATCTATCGATCCCCAAAAACACGCAATGCAAGCAAACCGGCCGTGCTGCTAAAGTTCTCTCATCAAATCCACAACCATTAGTAAGTATCGAAGAGTTGCAGCTAGCCACATACAAATTGACCAGAAAACACTCGCAGCATAACCTGATCTTGTTACAGCAGAAGATGAACACGCCATCGAATAACATCGATCCCATAAACAGGTACTGTCTCACGAAATTAAAATGCTCAAATTCCTTACCAGCAGAACGTGTCTATGTCGTCGTCGATGGAGGCATGCTGATGCTGATCAGTCGGCGTAGGAGGCAACAACGGTCGCGGTGAGGGTAAGAACGACAGTGACAATTGCAGCGGCGAGTACCAGCTTGGTGAGGAGCTTCACGGTGGTCGTCGGGATCGCCATGTCCCCAACGGCGCCGCCGGCTCCCCCCGCACCGTCGGCACCGACATGCGCGTAGATGAGCGACACGGAGAGGAAGAACATTGCCGCAGCAGCAGTTGGAAGAAGCACATGGGCAACGGCGACGGCGAGAGGAGGTAGCAATTCTTGAGCGCCGTCGATGACGTCTGGCTGAGGGACCAAGAAGACATGAAGCACGCCGAACGAAGCGAACAGGACGAGGTAAACGACCTGCGGGATCCTCCTGTCCACGGCGGCGTTGTAGAGGCGGGCGTAAATGAGCGCGACGGCGGTGTTGAAGGCACCCATCGCCGCCGCCGCCACCAGCAGCAGGAGCATCAGCTGGACAGAGGCTTCGAGCGATGGAGGAGCTCCAACCAAGTTGTTGGCGCCGAACTGGTCGACGTAGGAGAGGAATCCGGCGGCGGCGCCGACAGCCGCCGCTAGCCCGAGGGAGGCAGCGGCCAAAGGGCGACTAGCCATGGGGCCGTTGAGATTTGGTTTCTTGGGAGAGGAAAGAGGCGTGTGCGGGAACTGGGGGCGCGGTTGAGCGAGTGGGGAGTTTGGGGACTTCGATCGGTGGTAGGGTTTGGAGGAGGAAGAAGAAGAAGGTGGTGGTGGTGGCTCCTAGCTTCTGCAGGATTATTAATGGGAGTTTTTTTATAGGTTATTAATGGGAGTTTCAACCAGTAACCACTTGCTTTGCTGGTGGCTGTTTTTATCCCGGAGAAATGAAAAGAATTTTTTTTCTGCAAGTAAATCCATATAAAATTCTCCAAGTCCCCATTGTCGGTCTGTTTCTCTGTTGGATGGGGGTAGTTATGTGGTTTCTGTGGATTGGTTTAGCTTGGACCGACAGTTTCAGGTTATCTGAGGGCTTAATATATCCTATATATTAATTGAGGGCTTAATATATCCTATATATACTACTACTAACAGTTAACACTCAAATACTATAAAGATCTGCTGAGCTGTTTTCCAGTAATCATTGGCATGCAAACATCGGAGTGGCATGCTTGTGAGAAAGTTTGTTCTTGTCCAGAACAGGTCAAATCCCCAGATTTATCCTCTTTGACCTATTCATTTTTAAAGTAACAGTGCTGCATGTTTTACTCAAATAAATATTCCCTCTCTCCAAATAAGTTAAAATTTCTACTCTTAAATTTAACAAGATTTATTTAAAAATATAACAATTTCTGTACATAAATTTTATAAAACCACAACTATAATTTATTATTATTATTATATATTTGTTTTGTGTTGAAAATGTTATTAAATTTTTTAGTCGAACTAAATGATTTTAGCATCCTAAGAAAATTTAGTAGAGAGTAAATAATAGACGGAAGTACCTTTCATTCATAGTAAAATAGGGTTGTTAAGTGGTGGGTATTAAAGAGATAAAACTTCTTGATTTATGAAATAAAGATAGATAGGAGTAAGAGGCTAGAAATCAATATATTTTCTGACAAATTTTGTACTTTAGAAATCAATATAACAGAATTGAGGGGGTACATGGGTTGAGCTATGTTATTTTTTCCTTGTACATGTGGAAAAACCAATGAGTTCAGAAATTGTCCTCCAACAAAACAACTAGACAAGCAGCTAGGGTAAATTTACTTTATCGTCCCCGATATGTTTTTCCAGTAAAAAGTCATTTCAGGAATGGAAGCTCTCAATCTTGCGTATTACTTTAACTGGGACAATAATACCCATATGGCTACAAGAGTTAATTGTGATAGTTTTCCTTTTTCCTTCTTTGCGGGGAAGTTAATTCTGATAGTTAAATTACCTCAAGAGTGATTTGTGCTTGTCTTAAGCTAAGCACAGAAATTCTGTGATCGACTACTACTTCCTGACTTGAAGTCACGAAGTGACAAAGGCAACACTTTGAAAAGGGTAAACCCGCACCGGCCTCGTACAACATCCAATTTGGCTTTGATCTGACGAACATTTACCTCATGAACTGGAGTACCGCATTGTTTCTTTTTCGGAAAGGCACGTGACGCATCAACAACTAATTCTGCATGATTCGCTTGAGAAAGTACCTCCAGAATAGAGATGTGCTGCATTTTCAGCAAAAAGGGGAATCCAGAATAGAGATGTGCTGCCTTTTCAGCAAGAAGGGGAAAAAAGAACTGCCAAGAGATTCCTGGTCTAAAGTCATGCTATTTTTTCTTCAACTAAGGCTGGGTGTATTAGGAGAAAAAAAGAGTAAGATGATCCATTAATATATAATTAATTGAGTATTAATTATTTAAAATTTAAAAAATAAATTATTACGATTGTATATATATTTTTTTAAAATAATGTTTAGTAGTTCGGAAAAACATACACGTAACAAACGAGATAAATCTTCTTCTCTGCCTAATAGTAGTTCACATTTTCACAAAGAGAATGGCCAGATAGATCTAAGGCAACACCTTTCCATTTCTCTAGCGAAATCGTGTACGTTGCGCGGCGGAAAAGCAGGGCAAACCGGTTTCGGAACAAAGCTTTTGCGTGTCGAAATATATCAGAAGAAAGAAACACAGCACACTATGCAAATCACAAATCATGCAAGAGATTACACGGTTACACAAATTAAACCTTCTAAAAGTAAAGGCTGCTAGCTAAAGAGATACCCCGGCAACATCAATCCTCTCGAACAAAAGCTAATCCTAGGTAGCGAATGAGCAGATCTATATATTTTCAAAAGAAGAGGAGAAAATGCAGAGAAAAGGGAGCTCTAAAGTTCAGACCAAACCGGAGAAAGGACACTGAACTGACCTGACATGATAGTAGGGGACTCAGGCTCAGCTCAGCTCCGGCCATGGAGGCCGTTTGTTCCGCTCAGATTGGCGACCTCCGAACAGGGAGGTGAGAGAGAGAGAGAGAGAGAGAGAGATAGATAGATAGGAGAAGCTCAATCAATTGAGGAGCCAGCCAGTGGTTGACCTGAAGAAGTGAAGCCTCCTCTGCTTAGTAGAGCAAATGGACAGGAAGAGCGGCAGTCATCACTCCCACCCAAAAACAAACCCCACTGTACGTTTGTACCATCGCGCCAACTAGAAAACTGACAGCAAAGAGAACAAAAATGACAACGCATGTGTTCGTCTGTTACAGAGAACCAAGTAGCATGGTAGCTCCATTTTAGCTTACAAGCCTTTCATTTGGGTACGTCAAGTTTAATTTGGAACCTAGAACAAGCACTCATTTGGATTTGGGTGAAAGTGAAACACATGGAATTAATCTCGCTGCAGTTTACAGCCAAACATGTCATACTAGAAGAGTTCTTGATAGGAGACAATCAAGCATCAGGGGCTCAGGGCACGTTCAAACTGAAGACGCTTTCCTTAAAATCTTCTTTTCCTTTGCTCATCTCACCGGACAAACGGTGATGATACATCACAATCTGGTCAGCATGCATGTTCAAGTGCCATGTGAGCAGTGCACACGAACCCAACAGGGGGAAATCTGCAACTTTAGAAGGTCCACAAATATGACGTCAGGGAAGAACAAAACTAGTGTGGGAGGTCCACAGTATGCTTTTGTCTTCTTCAGTTGATGTGCTTACACTTAGACTTAAAAGTGTACTAGTAATAACCAGCCAACAACATCTCACTTTCACAAATATCAAGCAATTAGGGATTCACAGGTTAGAATACGCCCGATGCCTTAGCACTTAGCTGACTGCCCGTATAGTTAGTTAGTTAATTAATTAATTAGCCCGGGATTAGATCAGCTTTGTTAAATCGTGTGTTCTTTGGTGATGAAAAAACTTGGCGAACAAATCCAGATAGCGGAGATAGAGAGTGCCCATACATGTGACTATGTGAGCGATTTGTTTTCGTTACGCCGTCCACGTACGCAGGAGTTCATACGTGCGAAAACATTGGACATCATCACATTCACATACATGGTCTCCAATGGCTGCCTCACGGCTAGGATCTGCGGCTCTGCTCTATACATACGATTCCATGAGTTAATAGAAGAATAAAAAACTCCAACTACTTCAGCTATCAGCGGCCTGTCACACGTGACACGTCACTACTCACTGTCCGATCGATGACCGTATGCCGTCCACGTCACTGCTAACGTCCATGCCAGGACGCTCAAAGGATCAGCAATGCAGGTTTGCTGAAGATCTCCATGCCATCTGCTCTTTTGTTTTGTTGTTTTTATGCCCCCGTTGGTACCAGCATCTGTGGTTCGTACATTCGAATAACAGATATTTAAGGATTACGACATGTTACAAAACAGACGAGACCTATTTATTTTTTCAGGTGGATATAACATTTGGCATCATACGTCCGCCTACAAAATCGAAAAGAGGAACGAGGTTACGATCTATCTGTGAAAATAAATTTTCTTATGCGGACGACATAAGGTATCACTTGTGAAGATGCATCTTTTCAGGCGGTACCTTATGTCATCCACCTGAAAAAATATGGGATTTTCACATGCAGAAGACTTAAGAGCTCTGCCTACAAAATGATTTTTTTTCAGACGACATCTTATGTAGTTCGTCTAGAAAAATACCCCTATAAAGTCTTCTTTCTCCCCAAGCAGTTGTTCATTCATCTGAAGCTTCTCTCTCCAAAAACAACCAAAATATAGAGGGGAAGGTTTTGAACTCCAAATCTTCGGTGGATTTTTTTAGAGTGGTTAGATCCATACATTTTCACTCCTGTTATATGTTTTTTTAATTTTTTAGGTCTTAATTGTGATGTATCTGCAAAATAGTAAAGCACCATGCATGTGTTTTTCTCTTTTTTTTTGCTTTTCTATGATATGATTGTGATGGATCTATGTGTATACCTTGATGCCATGTTGTCCTCCATCCTTTAGTGGTTAATGTGATAATTTTATTACCCAAAATAAAGTATTTTGCTCTTATCAATCCCTAGATCTAGATAGGAGAGAGAGACAAATATGTTTTTTCCACTTTTCATCCCCTAGGTCTAAATACAAAAAATATGTATTTTGTCTATGATAAATTTATAGAACCCCTAGTTATTTATATTTCTCTTTCCCATAGCAAGCAAAGTTAATTTTTTTTATAAATATGTATTATTACAAAAAATTGTTTTTTAATATAATCGATAAATTTATAGATCACAAACCCCTAGTTATTTATATTTCTCTTTCCCATAGCGAGCAAAGTTAATTTTTTATAAATATGTATTATTACAAAGATTTGTTTTTTAATATAATTGTGGAGATCATGGTAATCGGGTATCTACATGGCAAGTTTATCCGACTGGAGGTAGGGATAGATTGCGCCTGCCATATCTGTAAACCAAACATGACTTGGGTGTTACGATTGCCGATAGAGATAAGGCAATCGGCCTACAGTCACAGTTTGGTAAGATTGAGGAAACCGACTTAGAGTAAGATAGGGTTTCCAATCTGTAAGCCCTCCTCCCAAGACTATATAAGGGGGGTGAGGGGCGTCCCTTGAGGGATATTTTTTTTGAGGCGATATCATATGCTTTATGAGCCTTTAGCTTTCAGCCTTAGATCACGAGATCAATAAAGACACTCGGCGGATCGAATCCACCGAAACAGGAGTAGGGTATTACCTCACGAGAGGGCCTGAACCTGTCTAAATCCTCTTTTCCTTCTAACCCATTGTGCTTGGCGATCTCGACTGCAACCCCAGAAATTATATTGCCGAAACCAAGTTTTGACAGTTGGCGTGCCAGGTAGGGGACCGCGCGTCGAGACTTCTTCAACAATCTCGCCGACAAGCGTGATGGGATCTCCCTTCAGGATTCGACGACTTCGCCGCCAACTTCTTCGACGACTCCTCCTTCCGACTCGGATTCAAACCGTCGGAAGGAAAGACCCACTCGGCGCCGTTCGGGCTCCCAATAGCGCCGAGATCTTCGACGACATCTTCAAGATCAAGATGCGATCTGCTCGCTCCAACGAAGGACTTCACTCGGCACCGTTCGGATTGCCGAACACCGCCGAAATCTGCACCGATCTTCTCGTCTCCCGACGGAGACGATCTACTCGGAAGAAGACCTCTCGGTGCCGTTCGGGTTACCAAACGCCGTCGAGATTTACGGCAAACTCCTCTCCCGAGTCGAGGTTGACCCACTCGGAGGAGCCCGCATCCCCAAGCTCGACTCGGACCGGAACGATCCGGACCGGGCTACCCAGATCGAGGAGGTCGCCGTCATCCTCCCGTCATTCGGCTCATGCTCATCTTCGGAGCTCAATGAATACCTTAGCTCGCCGGCTTTGACGACCTCTATGGTATCCCTCGACGAAGCCGACGACTCCGACCGCCGCAAGTACTACGAGCCGAAGTGCTTGATGTCCTCATGGCCGAGCCGGACGAGTCCGACTCGCCATGGCCGGAGGCTTGCGAGGAAGAGCGAGCCAAGATTGAGCAGAGCGCAAGATGGCCGAAGAGGAGAAGAAACACAGGGGAAGAGGCGACAAAAGAAAGCAAGATCTACGCGCAGGACGATCCGCTCGGAGGCCATTCTTCAAACGCGGGTCCGCAACGCCAACATCTTCCGGACGCCACGCGAACGCCGTTGCCGCGCTCACACTCCCGGACACCATCATGGAGATGGCACCGGCGACGTGACTCCAATACTTGACAAGATCAAGACCATCGTCGCGCCACGCCAACGGCCATCCCACCACCTCGGCACGAAGGCCGACCGAGTCCGTGGCTGAAACGCCCGACAAAAGCCGACTCCCGCCTCTAATGTCGGGAGACTATAAGAGGCCCGAGCCGATCGGTCGACGACAAGGCCAAGAGGCCCACGCCGCGAGTCCACACGAAGTACCAGATCAAACAGCCGACTCCCGCGACAAATGACACGGACGTCCGCCCGTCCACCACGCGTCCGCCGCAACAACAGCTCCAGCTACCCAACCACCAACCGAAGACCCCGCCGAGTGATCGCGGAAGTCCTCGATCGCGCTACCAGAGCGAGACCGACGCACCCGGAAGATCGGAGGGGATCACCCGATAGCGGCGACGACAGTGCCGGCCTTCACTCGGAGCTTCGCCGAGTGCACTCGGCCGAGTGGATTCAAGCCCACAGAATAGAAAGGTACGACGGCAAGACCGACCCGAATCATGGCTTACCGTGTACACTCTCGCCATCCGTGCAGCAGGCGGCGACAACAAGGCTATGGCCAATTATCTTCCGGTGGCCCTCGCTAACTCAGCCAGGAACTGGCTCACGAGCCTGCCAAGAGGCTCAATCGGCTCATGGAGCGAGCTAAGGGACCACTTCATCGCCAACTTCCAGGGTACCTTCGAGAGGCCCGGCACGCACTTTGATCTATACAACGTCATCCAGAAGCCGGACGAGCCTCTGAAGGATTACATCCGTCGTTTCTCCGAGAAGCGCAACAAGATCCCCAACATCACCGATGACATCATCATCACCGCCTTCCAGAAGGGAGTCCGTGATGAGCTGTTAATCGGGAAGTTCGGGCGCAAGCCACCGAAGATGGTGAAACAGATGTTCGAGACGGCGAACTCATACGCCAAATCCAACGACGCCATCAAGGTTGCCCGTCAAGACCGGCCCGACAGAGGGAAGACAAGCGGGCGGGAGGAAGCCGGAATCCTAAGAAGGATAACGGCAACAAGAACAACCGGGGGCCAAAAAGATCGCAAGCGCCGATCTGAGGACCTAGTGGCCGCAACCTCCAACACTCAACGCCGCCCCCGAGTCGCCGCCTACGACACCATCATGAACGCCCAATGCACTCATCATCCCAATCATAAGCACGCAGCTAAGGACTCGCTTCATCTACAAACAGTTCACGAGCAAGACGCGCGCAGCTCAACAAGAAGCCGACGATGAGGCGTTCATCGGGCGCCAAGAAAAACAACGCGGCGAGAATGCCAAACCTTTCCAAGACCCCGTGGGAGAGCTCAATCACATCTTCGGAGGGCCGCTAGCCTATGAATCCAAGAGGAAACAGAAGCTAACCGACCGAGAGGTCAACGCGGCTCAACCCGAAGTCCTCGCACTGCGATGGTCGGAAGTGGCCATCACTTTTGACCGCTCGGATCACCCCGACCGAGTGGTTCACCCGGGCGCTATCCACTCGTCCCGGATCCCGTGGTCCGCAACATCGCTCAAGTGCGTCCTCATCGATGGAGGCAGCGCCCTCAACATCCTGTTCGCCAAGACCATGGATGAGATGCAGATCCCGAGGGCCGAACTGAAGGCAAGCTCAGCCCCCTTCCACGGAGTCATCCCGGGGCTGTCATCTACACCACTCGGGCAAATCTCCCTCCCTATCACCTTCGGGGCTCGAGAGAACTTCCGAACGGAGAACGTCACTTTTGAGGTGGCCGACTTCAAACAAGATACCATGCCATTATCGGAAGGCCTGCGCTTGCCAAATTTATGGCGATCCCACATTACACCTACCTCTGCATGAAGATGCCGGGTCCCAACGGCGTCATTACTCTTCGCAGCGATGTGAAGCAAGCCTTCACCTGCGATAAGGAGAGCTGCGACATGGCCCAATCTCGCGAGAGATTGCGCGGCCCAAGAAGTCCGATTGGTGCATCGACTTCGGCAGAGGGCGAAGTCCCGCGAAGAAGATAGCCAAGTCGGGATCCGGCGACGCCAAGACCAAGAAGATCTCCCTTGATCCGTCGGATCCCTCAAAACCGCCGTAATCGGCGCCGAACTAGATCCCAAATAGGAAAGCGCGCTCGTCACCTTCCTCCAAAATAATAAAGATGTTTTTGCTTGGAAACCATCGATATGCCTAGAATTCCTAGGGAGGTGATCGAGCACTCTTTGCACGTCAAAGATGACGCCAAACCGATAAAACCACGATTACGCAGATTCGCGCAGGACCGAAAAGACGCTATCAAGGAAGAGCTCGCAAAGCTCTTGGCCGCCGGCTTCATCAAAGAAGTCCTTCATCCCGACGGTTAGCCAACCTGCCGGTCCGCAAGAAGACGGGGCAATGGCGCATGTGCGTTGACTATACCGACCTCAACAAAGCATGTCCCAAAGATCCATTCGGCCGCCTCGCATCGACCAAGTCGTAGACTCAACCCAGCCAACTCCCGAGTTTCTTGGATTGTTACTCGGGCTATCACCAGATCGGTTTGAAAGAATCCGACTGCCTGAAGACATCGTTCATCATGCTGTTTGGGGCCTACTTCTATATTACCATGCCTTTCGGCCTGAAAAACGCCGGCGCCACATATCAACGCATGATCCAAAGATGCTTCCCGACGCAGATCGGCAAAAACGTAGAAGCTTATGTCGACGATGTTGTCATTAAGACCAAGCGAAAGAAGACCTGATCGCGACCTAGAAGAAACTTTTGCAAACATCCGGCCTTCGAATGAAGTTGAACCCGGAGAAGTGCACTTTCGGCGTTCCATCGTGCAACCGCTCGGCTTCATGGTGTCACATCGCGGCATTGATGCCAATCCAGAGAAGATCAACGCCATCTTGAGCATGAAGCCCCCGAGTAACCGAAGGACGTCCAGAAACTCACCGGCTGCATGGCGGCGCTAAGCCGCTGCATCTCTCGACTCGGCGAACGAGGCATGCCCTTCTTCAGATTGTTAAAGAAGACAGACGACTTCCAGTGGACCGCAGAAGCCAACAAGGCCTTTGAAGATTTCAAAGAGTTCTTTACAACGCCGCCTGTCCTGGCCTCGCCTCAGCCCCAGGAACCTCTGCTGTTGTACGTTTCAGCCACTCACCAAGTCGTTAGTACAGTCCTCGTGGTCGAGCGCGAAGAAGAAGGACGGGCCCGAAGATTCGGAGGCCGATCTACTTTGTTAGCGAAGTGTTGGCGGAGCCAAAATTCGCTACCCTCGGTACAAAAATTGCTCTATGGTGTTCTGATAACCGCGAGGAAATTGGCACACTATTTTCAGGGTCACTCGGTCACCGTTGTCACTTCCTTTCCACTCGGCGATGTCATCCACAACCGGGAGGCGACTAGGCGCATCGCTAAGTGGGCCTTAGAGCTGATGCCATTGGACTTGACTTTTAAGGTGAGGACGTCCATAAAGTCACAAGCCTTGGCGGATTTCCGGCCGAGTGGACTGAGCAACAAGAGAACGTACCTCGGGAAGACCTCCAACACTGGACCATGCACTTCGACGGATCCAAGAGGATCACCGGCTTGGGAGCAGGAGTTGTGTTGATTTCCCTGACTGGGGAAAGGCTAAGATACGTCCTTCACCTCCACTTCTCCGCCTCACACAACGTTGCCGAGTACGAAGCCCTGCTACACGGATCGCGCCTCGCGTTCACTTGGGATACGTCGGCTCATCGTGAAATGCGACTCCCACTGGTCGTCAACCAAGTAATGAAGGATCTGGTCCGTCTAAACGACACCATGGAGGCCTACCGACAAGAGGTCCACAAACTTGAAGACAAGTTTGACGGGCTCGAACTTTCACATGTCTTGAGACACAACAACGAAGCAGCCGATGAGTTGGCACAGTTCGGGTCCAAGCGCGAAGTTGCCCCAACAGATGTTTTTGTTGAGCACCTCTATGAGCCAACCATCACGGCAAAGACAACTTCCAACGAACAAGCCGCAAACGAAGTCGCCATGACTCGATGCCGACTGGAGGACGCCACTCATCAAATTTTTAACTCAAGAAGAGCCGCCAAGACCGGGATGAGGCGAGCCCGTCCGACGTCGTTGCCAAGCGTATGTCATGGTCGACTCCGACTTATACAAGAGAAGCCCCTCCGGAATCCTAATGAGATGCATCACACCCGAGGAAGGGAGGTAGCTGCTCCAAGACATCCACTCGGGCATATGCGGAAGCCACGCGGCAGCACGCACTCTGGTGGGCAAAGCTTACAGACAAGGTTTCTTCGGCTTACCGCGGTCTCCGACGCGGACAAAGTCGTACGAACCCGTGAAGGCTGCCAATTTTTCGCCCGCGAGCCATGTCCCGCCAGAGCTACGACAATCCCACTATCCTGGTCGTTCGCAGTATGGGGCTTTGACATGGTCGGCCCTTTCAAGAAAGCCCCAGGAGGATTTACACACCTCTTCGTCGCAATCGACAAGTTCTCCAAGTGGATTGAAGCCAAGCCGGTCGCCACAACTACCGCTGACAAGGCACGGGATTTCTTCCTCAACATCGTGCACCGCTTCGGCGTCCCAAACAGAATCATAACTGACAATGGGATCAATTCACGGGAGGCATCTTCAAGGAATTCGTCGAAGACTTTGGAATCAAGATTTGCTATGCATCAGTTGCCCATCCCAAAAGCAATGGACAAGTCGAACGGGCCAACGGCATGGTCCTTCAAGGCATCAAGGCCCGCGTGTTCGATCGCTTAAACCCTTACGCAGGCAAGTGGGTCCAAGAGCTTCCCTCGGTCCTATGGTCTCTGCGGACCACACCCAGTCGAGCTACCGGCCAAACTCCCTTCTTTTTGGTCTACGGCGCAGAAGCCATTTTGCCAAACGAGATGGAGTATGAATCCCTCCGAGTCCGCAGCTTCAACGATGAATGCTACGACCCCGACCGAGTGGACGACCTCACCCGATTGGAAGAGGCCCGTGAGGCAGCCCTCATCCAGTCGGCCAAATATCTTCAAGGGCTCAGACGATACCACAGTCACAACATTCGAGCACGAGCTTTCATCGTTGGCGACCTGGTTCTACGCAAGATTCAAACCACCAAAGACCGTCACAAGTTATCCCCCTTATGGGAAGGACCATACATAATCGCCGAGGTGACTCGGCCGGTGCATACCGACTAAAGCGTGAAGACGGATCTATGGTGGAGAACTCACGGAACATCGAGCATCTTCGACGATTTTATGCTTGATTTGACTAAAGTTTCATGTTTTCCTTGACGCCAACCTCAAGCAAGATGACTTCTTGAGTTAGCGTCGGGGTAACACATGTCAATAAAGCACAAGTTTTTCTCATCAACCTCTGTGCATGATTTGGTTTATCATTGTTTAATGTTCCTCGATTCGAGTTCAGTGTCTAAGGACTGAGAGTTTTCTGATGACCTAATCGAGCCTAGGCTTGGTGACAGTCAGACAAAAATTACTCAAGAAATTTCACACAAAAACTCGGATCAAGGCATTAACATAAATAAACTAAAGATATCACAAGTCTGTGTCAGAGCATCACGAATCATACGATATTTACAAGCCAATATTCACAAGACAAATCAAATCCGGAAGTTGTTCACTACATCGACGGAAATCTTCTTTGCCGACTCTGCGCTTCACTCAGCATATCCAAGGCCTGCTCATCCGTGGTCCCGTCAGCAAAGCCCTCCCCGACCGAGTCGATATCCACTTGGGGGTAGAGAGACTTGGTCTGCGCAAGAGCCAGGCCAGCCCCCATGTTGGCAGCTTCGGTGATGTTGGCTAGATACTGGTCAGGGGCTCGCCTGAGCTTGTCGAAAACTTCAACTGGGTCCAATGAGCTGGTCCCGACTCCATTGTAGAACAAAGACAACAAGATTGGCGTTGCTGCGTAGGCGACCTCCTCTTGGACCTCTCCGGCTCGTTTGACCCGCTCGAGCAAGACGTCATATTGAGCTCGGGTCTTAACCTTGTAAGCTGCCAAAAGAATCTGATCATGCAAAGCACTCAGAAATAAAGCAGCGCCAAGTATGTTACTTGAAGAAGCTTACCTTCAAATTCGGCCTCCGTTCGGCCTTGTCGAGGCCGATCGCCTCCGGACTGGAGCGAGTGCACCTCCGACGAATTTTCTACAAGCAAAGAAGATCGTCAGCAACCGGGATCAACATGAGAATCATAAAGAAACTCAGAGAGATGAGCTTACTCCCGACTGATCCTCGGAGGTCGAGGTTCGCCTCCCAAAGCTCCGCGATTTCCCTCCTTAGGGCTGCCTCCCTCGACGCGGCCTCCTCCCGAGTGGTCTTAAGCTTTCTCTGGACGTCCTCTAAAGAGTTCAGGTGAGGAACCAGCTTCTCTAGCACCTCGGACTTCGCCATGGAGCGGCAATACTCCTTCGCGCGCGAAATCCAAGAATGACCGACCGGAAAAAGATGATAACTCAATAAGAGAAAAGACTAAGGCTTACGTTGAGTAGCCGAGTCGCTCGTTTAAGCTCTCGACAAGGGCATCCCTTTCTTCGCTCTCGGCTTGCTGTCCAAGACGATGCCCCGCCTGGCCTTCCGAGTCCCGCCACTCGATCTTGATCGGGGAACCCGTGTTCAAGACTCGTAACTGGGATTTCCTCCACCGTGGTGGCAGATAGGAAGAACCGATGAAGACGCAAAAGATCCAAACTAAAGAGTAAAGACAAGATTTTGATTCAAGACTTACCGGCTTGTGGTCGCGCTCTTGGGTGGAACAGCCCCCGTGGCCTCCTTCCTTCGGCTTTGCCGACCGATCTTCGATCGGGTCGACCGAGCCGCAGCTGAGATTTCTCATTGCCGACCGGCTTCCAGTCGGGACGTCCCGCGGCGGTCGGGGCTCCTTCCTTGGGGTATCTTTCTTTGGAGGCGAAGGGTTTTTGCCGGAGCGCCCTCGCTCGGAGCGGGCTCCGCAGCTTAGGAGCCTCGGGAGCAGCAGCGGGAGTCGGCCCCTCACCCTTCCCGGCAGGATCTATGTCCTGGGGCCTCCTGCAATGACGGATACAGCTGGAATGAAGACAAAGAAAGTTTTCAACGAGAAGGTTCGGACTTCAGTCATAAAGCATACCGACGACGGCGCGATCTTCTGCGCGCTTCGGCGATGGCCTTGGAGGAGGAGTCTCGACCGGAGGAGCCGGACTTCATCGTCCGAGTCGTCAATGACGAGCCTCCTCTTGCTTGCCCGCTTGTTTGTGTCCTCACTCGGGGCCGCCCGCTTCCTGACCGGATCACTTTGGATTTTTATCCCGCCAGTCGGCTTCTTGGCAGGGCGACGCGGCACGTCATCGTGGGGCACTTTGTACGGTTTTGAAGTAACAGAAGCATTTTCCTGCAAGAGAAGTTCTCACCATGCTAAGAGACATGACGTCAAGGTTGTGAAACAATACGAAGAAGTCAGTCGGCTTACCGGAGGAGGAGGCCGGTGAATGCCGGGAAGGGAGAACCGAGAATGAGGGCGCGCTCAACTGCAATTCCACGAGAAGATCTTGTACATTCGGATCTTCGGGATCTCGTAATCGAGTGGATCTTGATCTTCCCGATTGGGGTCCTTCCCGCCTTCGTATTCAAAGGCCGGCTTCGACCGCTCTTTAATTGGAGCCAGTCGGCACCGGATGAAGTGCCGAGTGATCTGCTCGCCGCGAAGACCCTTCTGCTTCATTGCCAGGATCTTTGTGAGCAGTTTGTTGGCTTCGTCCCAATCTTGAGCCACTGGAACAGTGCTCCAAGTTTGCCTGGGGACAGGGGGAAGGCCGACGAAGGCTGGCAGGCTGGGTTCGAGGTTGCTAATATAGAACCAGCCTGCATGCCATCCCTTATTGGAAGATTTCAAGGGAAGAGAGAAGTACTCCTTGCGGAGAGATCCGCGGAGTTGGAAACCCGCCCCGCCAACGACGCATGGGTGGTCTTTATTCGGATGTGGTTTAAGATAAAACATGCGGCGGAACAGTTGGAAGTGGGGGAGGATGCCAAGGAATGCTTCGCATACGTGAATAAAGAGGGCGATGTGAAGCATGAAGTTGGGGTTCAGATGGTAGAGCTGGAGACCATAGTAATCTAAAAGCCCCCGGAAGAACTCGGAGGTGGGAAGACTGAACCCGCAATAGAAAAAAGAAGTGAATACAATGAGCTCACCGGTGTTTGGGGATGGAAAATCCTCACCCGCTGCCGGGCGCCAGCCACGATCTCCTTAGGAGGAAGCACTCCGTGCTTCACCATCTCCTTGAGGGTGGATTCCCTCACATCCGATGTGGCCCATTGGTCAAAGGGGATTCTCTTTTCTTCCGTCATGAGTGTGGTTTGGATGGAAAGTGGATCTGGTCGAAAAGAATGGGGATTTTGACAAGGGATCTTGGGAGATTGGCTGCGGAAGCTGGTTGTGGCAAGAAGCGAGCTCCTGGATGGATAGGTCTGGGTGCGAGCGAGTCTAGGGTTCTTCGCAGGGAACTGGTGAACAGTGCTGTGAAAAGAGGAATCTTTTGGAAGACGAAGAGGCGGGGACGACCTCGAGGCTTTATAGAAAGATTTGAGGGTTGCGCTAGGTTTTCTCGTGATTGGGCCGAGCCCATGAGAGAATCTGCGGCCCGGTTAAGGTGTGGCCCGACGCGTGTCCTTAGGGACTTAAGCGGGATGAGCTTAAGCAGATTTGCTTTGGCAATATACGCGTGTCCGAATGCCCTATACCTTTGGAAATCCTTTCATACCGCGGTTTGCTTGACTTCATGAGAAGTTGGCACGATGCAACTTGGAAGGTGACCAACAGTTAAGCTTTTTATAGCTGCCTTGATGACAAGGGCTGTTTGGTTTTTTAGCATATGACTAAGTGATTATGTCAATGCTATTTTTCCACCTTGGTGAAGATCTTTATAGATTAAGACCAATATTATGGCAAGAGCTATTTAATAACTTGGTCATATTTTTCATATGATTGAAAAAACTTGTTCTCCCATGAGGGACGATTAAAATATTTGTTCCGGGATGACTCGGGCAGATCCACTCGGATAAACATGAGCTTACCGAGTGCTTTTCACCCACGAGGGTTGGTTGGGTTATTTGTTCTGAGATGACTCGGGCAAATTCACTCGGATGAGCACAAGCTTGCTGAGTAATGAGGTTGCTTTAGCTTGAGCTAAGCATCTACATGAGAATGATTTTTTATAGTCCTTGACTATATGTTTAGTCTATTTTTGACTAACCACATAGTCGGGGGCTACACCTAATTAGGTGCATCAGGAGATGTACTTAGATATTTATTTTTTGAGAATTTTTTAGATATTATCCAGCCCTTCATAGTCTTTGGAGCCACTCGGGAAGATTCAGGCAGAGATGATGGAATCGCTCGGCGCCAGAAGCACTCAGCCAAAGAGATTTTTGGTCGTGTACTGTTTTGGTTTGAAGTTGAGCTGTCTCGTCGACTGAAAAGGACTCGGGGGCTACTGTGAAGATCATGGTAATCGGGTATCTACATGGCAAGCTTATCTGACTGGAGGTATGGATAGATTACGCCTGCCATATCTGTAAACCAAACATGACTTGGGTGTTACGATTGCCGATAGAGATAAGGCAATCGGCCTACAGTCACAGTTTGGTAAGATTGAGGAAACCGACTTAGAGTAAGATAGGGTTTCCAATCTGTAAGCCCTCCTCCCAAGACTATATAAGGGGGGTGAGGGGCGTCCCTTGAGGGATATTTTTTTCCGAGGCGATATCATATGCTTTATGAGCCTTTAGCTTTCAGCCTTAGATCACGAGATCAATAAAGACACTCGACGGATCGAATTAACCAAAACAGGAGTAGGGTATTACCTCACGAGAGGGACTAAACCTGTCTAAATCCTCTTTTCCTTCTAACCCATTGTGCTTGGCGATCTCGACTGCGACCCCAGAAATTATATTGCCGAAACCAAGTTTCGACAATAATTATGAATGAAATTTTTTCATAGATATGGATAGACAATGGATGTATCATATGCTGAGGTATTTGCCGTCATATATGGATGAAATATTTAAATTTATATATATTGCCAAGGTGCACGTTTAAAACAACAAGACAACAGAGATAAATTGTCTATGTGCTGACTGTAAGAACGAAAAAGTATAGGAAGATGCTACGACAATAATGAGGCACTTAGTGATGCGTGGATTTATGAATGGCTATACGATATGGACCCATCATGGCGAGCAACAAGTGGATCCTAATGACAAACAAGATCGGCTGGATGTTGATCACATGGAGGCTGCTGATGGTGATAGCTGTGGTGATAATATTATTGATTTAGGGGAAATGCTACACCATGCAGAACCTGAGGTGCTAATGGAGTCGGCTAGGGGTTTAGATAATTTTGAAGTTTTACAGAAGACAGCAAAGGATCTTTTGTATGATGAATTAAAGGGTTGTGACAGTGAGTTCTCAACATTACGGTCAGTGCTTAAACTTATGATGCTGAATGCTACATTTGGTTGGTCTAATAGTAGTTTTCTATAGCTTATTACAACTTCTGAAAATCATGCTACCGAAGCATAACTCATTACCATCCAACACATATCAAGCGAAAAAACTAATATGTTGTCACGCCCAGAAATTCACACCAGAATTTCTGCGGCTAATTTGTGCATTACACCCTCGTCCAGGCATCAGCCGATGTACACAAATCGACGTTATTGATAATACAGAATCCTCATCTTAGAAACAACATAAAAGAGTTACACAAATGCAGCGGAAAAGAAGATAAAACTGACTTAAGCTAAACTTGACATGAGCGAAGCGGAACACTAACACCACAGCTAAGCCTTGACGAGAACAAGCCTACACCTCCTCGGAGACCTCGATCTCAACCTCTGGCACTGAAGGGGGAAAAAGAAGCAAGGCTGAGTACAACCACCGTACTCAACAAGTCACACCGGAAAAGAGGACATGATGCAAGATATATTACAAGGAAAGGTCAAGAGGTTCAATTTGCATAAACAGCATTTGCAGAATATAATAACAATATTTGAAGACAGTAAAACAGTAGTAATATTTAAAGCATTATTAAATAAACACCGTCCAACGCTCAAACCACATTGCAACAGCCCATCCATCCACCTGCACTAGTTATGCTTCAACATTTCACAAATAAATAAGTGAGACTAATCAAGGTGAATCGGTCGATCGCCCGTAACCGTGGGCACGGCTATTCGAATAGTTTTTACTCTGATCAGAGGTGTACAACTGTACCCACAAGACACAATCCCACAACACGTTACCGTGCGCCGGTGCACCACCATGGTGCCCCGGAAAGGAACCGTGACAGACCCTTCACATAACCCCCTCTAGTCAATCGTACCATACCAAGGTTTCGCCCCCATTTCCATCGGGCAATAGGCAGCCCCCTCTAGTGCCGCGGTGAATCCGGAAGCTGATCAACCCTTAAAACCGGGGCCGACCCAACTCCATCACGCCCACCCTCTCTAGGATACGTTAACTAGAGACAGCTACGCTACAGACCCAGCCATTACCCATGCTGGCTTGTGGTATGCACGGCATTTCTTCCAGGGTTTCCCGAGAACCGGTCCTTAATCGTCATGAGCACGCTAACCAAAGTCCAACCATGTGCTCACGACCCATCTTTTCATAAATCAATATTATTAGAAACAGGGTCACAACTTAACATCATCTGAGAGTTAACTTCCAGTAATGAAACTTGATTAGTGTGATTCCCTTAAGTGAGCTAGTTGCGCTAAGCATAACTAAGCAAACCTTAAGCTATCATCTAGTCATATTGAACCCCAAGTTATCAATGGTATAAGGTAAACAATCCTATTGTTGAGTACAATAGGTATAATCATCCCATAAAATGACATTCTAAAACATATGCAAGATTTGAAAGAAAAAGAGATATTTACATAAAATAGGTACAATATGGTCAAAGTAAGGTATGACTTGCCTTGCTCGGAGACGAGGAACCTCGGCGACTACTTCGAAGAGAACAGGCTCGCCGGAAAACTCGGGATCTACACGACAAACAAAGCACTCAACAAACACCCTAAAAGTCTACTAAAACAGTACTGAAAAGTATTTTTAATGGATTCTTGACATTTTTCTGGATTTAATGAAATTTGAATGGGCTAAAACGGAGCTCGGATTCAAAAGATATGAATTTTAGAAGTTTAATTGCGATTTTTAACTAAACTCAAAAGATTAAAACGATTTATTGCGCAATTAAGCCCCCGGGTGACGCAAGCATGGCGCAAGCGGTGGGGCTGACGTCACCGGCGCAAGCGGCCGACGCAAGCGGCGCGGCGCGGTCCACGGTGGACCGAGTCCACGGCGGCGGCGGAGAGAGCGGGACACGTGGCGCGCATCGGGGAGGTGGCGGCGATCGGACGGTGACGGCTTTGCGCGCGAGAGGACGGTCCGGATCCGCCCGATCCGAAGGATCGGACGGTGCGGATCGCGGCTAGGATTAGGGTTCGGGCGGCGGCCGAGGGCGCACACGCGGCAGCCATCCGGCGTGCGGCGACCGGATCGAACAGCGACGGATCGATCGCGATCGGACGGCGTGGATCCTCCCGATCCGAAAGATCGGACGGTGCGGAGGAAGCGGCGCTAGGGTTAGGGTTTGGGCGGCGACGGCTCGAGCTCGCCCGCCGGCCATGGCACGCGGCGGCGGCCGGCCGAGCTCCGGCGGCACCGGCGACGGCGACGGAGGGTGCTGCGGGCGCGGGGAACCACGGCGGAGGGCGGAACGATGCGCGCGGGAGCGGTTTGGGAAGAGACCCGAAAAACCGAAGAGGAAAAGAACGGCGACGCACTCACCAGCGACGGAGACGACGACGATGGCGACGGCGGATTTGGGGCTAGCGCAAGGGGGAAACAAAGGGGAAACGCGTGGTGGCGAAGGGGGAGTTTTATAGGGGTACAACGGGACCGAAACAAACACGAAACGGCGCGGATTCGGCGCCGTTGTTCACGGAATCGAGAGAGAGAGGGAAACAATCGGCGACGGATTCCGCGCGGATAGGGTTTCCATCGGGCGCGGGGTTGCGGAGATGGAAACGGCGTCGCGAGATTGGGCCCGGCACGGGCCGACGTGGCTCGGATTCAAACGGAAAGGAGCGGAGCGGCGACGCGCATGGTGGGCGGCGGCGGACCGGCCGGGCGCGGGGACGGGAAACCCGACAGCGGGACCCACCCGTCGGTGACTCGCGGGCGAGGGATGCCCCGCGGACTTGCACGTTGCGGCGGGCGTTGCGGGCCTCGGCCCACGACCGGGGGTGCGCGCGGCGGCTTGGGCCGGGAGGGACCGGGCCGGCGGCCCAAAGGAAAGAGCGGAGTACGTGCAGCCCGTACGGAAAAGAAAAGAAAAAGGGAAAAAATGAATTTTGGGGCTTAATTAATTCCCGATTTTCTTATTTAATTGATTAAAAATACTTAGAGTGCTCTAAAAATTTCAAGTAAAAATCCCGTTAGCGTATTTTGACATGCGAATTCAAGAAAAATCCTACCATGTCGTTTCCATTTATTAATTGCATTTTAATATTATTGGTTGGCTCCGGTTAATTTCGAAATTCCGATTGTTTCAAGGTAAATTATTTAAATAAATTAGGAAAAACCCGGGTGTGACAACCTACCCCCTTAAACGGAATCTCGACCCCGAGATTCGGAGGTACGGCGAAAGGTGCGTGCGCGGTCTTTAGCTCATCTTCTCGTTCCCAAGTAGCTTCTTCCTGAGTGATGAGTCCATTGAACCTTGCAAAACCCGATAACCTTGTTCCGAGTCCTTCTCTCGCCGACCTCAAGAATGCGTGCCGGTCTCTCTACGTAGGTTAAGTCCTCTTGGATTTCGATCTGGTCTGGACTCGCCTGTTCTTCTGGTACCCTTAAACACTTCTTTAACTGGGACACATGAAACACGTCGTGAATACCACCATGTTGGAGGAAGCTCAAGCCGATAGGCCACTTCTCCTCGACGTTCCCGAATCCTGTATGGTCCCACGAAACGTGGTGCCAACTTACCTTTGGTTTGGAAACGGTGTACTCCCGGAGTGGTGTAACGCGAAGATACACAAAATCCCCGCTTCAAAAGCGAGGTCTCTTCGACGATTATCTCGCGTAGCTCTTCCGTCGGACTGCGCAATCTTCAACCTTTCCCGAATCGTTCGGACCTTTGCCTCGCTTCACTTATTACTCGTGCCAAACAACCGGCGTTCACCGTCGATCCCGCAAAAGGGGTGTGTGGCATTTCCGTCCATACAAGTGCTTCATACGGTGCCATTTGAATGCCGGCTCGATAACCGTTGTTGTAAGAGAATTCTGCATAGGGCAAGCTTTTGTCCCATGCTTTTCCAAAATCGAGCGCGCATGCTCTCGCATGTCTTCCAAAATCTGATTCACTCTCTCGCTTTGACCGTCTGCTTGCGGATGATAGGCCGTGCTAAAATTCAAATGGGTACCGAGCTCTTCTTGCAACTTCTTCCGAACTTGGAAGTAACCGACTTCCCTATCGGACACGATCTTCTTGGGCACGCCATGCAGACACATGATCCTTGCGAGATAAAGCTCTGCTAGCTTCTTCCCTGAGTAGGTAGTATGCACTGGTATGAAGTGGGCCACCTTGGTGAGTCGGTCCACCACGACCCAAATTGAGTCATATCCTGACATTGTGCGGGGTAAACCCGTGATGAAATCCATTCCAATTTCTTCCCATTTCCACTCTGGAATCTGAAGTGGTTGCAATAGTTCGGCGGGCCATTGAGTTCTGCCTTAACCCGCTGACAAACATCACAAAGTGCAACAAACTCAGCTATCTCCCTCGTCATGCTGACCCACCAAAACTTTTCTTTAAGATCTTGATACATCTTTGTACTGCCCGGGTGAATTGAGTATTGGGTTTGGTGAACTTCCGTAAGCATCATTTTTTTCAAATCCTTGTCTTCTGGCACACACAATCTCTTTCCCATCCAGATTGTGCCATGTTCGTCTTCCGTAAAACCACGAGCTTTTCCGACTCTCATGTTCTTCTTGAGTTCAGCCATCTCGGGATCCGATGCCCGAGCAGCCAATTTGATCAATGAGAGTGGGTTGGGCTTCCGTGAGCAGCCACAAAACCAAAATCCACCACTCGTAGATTTAGATACTCGATTCCTCGCCGCAATCGGTCACACCTTCCTTCAACACCGAGGGTGGTGCAAGAACTCTTTCGGCTTAGTGCATCCGCAACCACATTAGCTTTGCGGGATGGTAATGTATCCCTAAATCATAATCTTTAATCGGTTCCAACCATCTTCTCGTCGGAGGTTTAAATCCGGTTGGGTGAAAATGTACTTAAGACTTTTATGATCCGTATATACTTCACAACGGTTACCAATTAGGTAGTGTCCCCAGATCTTCAGTGCATGAACCACTGCGGATAACTGCAGATCATGAGTGGGGTAGTTGTTTTCGTGTGGGCGCAATTGATGAGATGCATAAGCGACCACTTTACCTTCTTGCATCAACACACATCCCAACCCTTGGCGAGATGCATCGCAATAAACTTGGAAGTCCTTTGGGTCCAGCGCAAGATCAACACCGGTGCGAGACACCAACTTCCTCTTAAGCTCTTCAAAACTCTTGTTGCATTCTCGCGACCACTTAAACTTCTCATCTTTCTTCAACAGTTGAGTCATCGGCTTGGCTATTTTGGAGAAGTTCTCAATGAAGCGGTGGTAGTAACCTGCAAGTCCAAGGAAACTTCAGATCTGCGTAACCGTTTTAGGCAGGGTCCACTTGGTAACTGATTCCACATTTGCTGGATCCACGGCTACTCCTTGGGCATTTACAATGTGGCCGAGGAACTGTACCTCTTTTAACCAGAAAGCACACTTGCTAAACTTGGCGTAGAGTTGATGATCTCTCAACTTCTCGAGTACTGTCCGAAGATGTTGCTCATGATGTTCCTCCGACTTAGAGTAGACCAAAATGTCGTCAATGAACACCACCACAAATTTATCCAAGAACTCCATAAACACCTTGTTCATCAGATTCATAAAGAAGGCCGGTGCGTTGGTTAACCCAAACGACATGACCGTACACTCGTACAGGCCATACCTGGTGGTGAAAGCGGTCTTGGGAATGTCCTCTTCCCAAATTCTCAACTGGTGATAGCCCGATCGTAGGTCTATCTTGGAAAACACCTTGGCCCCTTTGAGTTGATCGAACAAATCATCAATCCGTGGTAGGGGATACTTGTTCTTGATAGTAACCTCATTGAGTGCGTGATAATCGACACACATTCTCTTGGTCTTGTCTTTCTTTTCCACGAAAATCACCGGAGCACCCCAAGGCGACGTGCTCGGGCGAATATACCCTTTTTGCAACTGTTCATCCACTTGCTTCTTTACTTCGGCCAACTCGTTGGCTCCCATCCTATACGGCCTCTTGTGTATGGGGGCGGTCCCGGGTACTAGATCAATCCGGAATTCAATTTCCCTTTCTGGCGGCATCTGAGTTAAGTCTTCGGGGAAAACTTCAGGGTATTCTCTGACGATGGGGATATCCTCTAACTTCACAGGGGTCTTGGCCGCCATTTCGGACGATTCCCCGGTGGAAATATGATTCAAACTTGCTACGGACTTGACTTGCATGGGAGAGCGAAAAACAATTATTTCTCCTTTCGTATTGATTAAAGTAATGGTGCGTCTAGCGCAGTCAATTACTCCCTTATGTCTGGACAACCAATCCATCCCAAGGATGACATCTATGCCTTTGGACTGAAGGAGGATGAGGTTGGCTAGAAACATAGATCCTTGGATTTCTATGGTCACTGAGGGACAATACTGAGTGGTCTCCAAGCGGTTTCTAGGGGTTTGAACCCGCATAGGTATCTTAAGTCCCACTACCGACAACCCATGTGCCCCAATAAATTGCTTTGAGATAAAAGTATGTGTAGCCCCGAATCAAATAATACTGTGGCAGGAGTAAAGTTTACAGGAAACATACCCAGTATAACTTCAGGAGCGGTCTGTGCTTCCTCGGCGGACGCATGGTTGACTCAAGCCTGGATGAACCTTGGCCCAACGCGTCTTGGCTTGGACACTTGTCTGCAAAATGCCCGGGGTCACCACAGTAGAAACAGACTCGGCTTGCCCCGAGTCCTTCCTTGGAGGTGGTGGCTGAGATTGGTGCTTGGGATGGCGCCGTTGGAGGGCGCGAGGCCGGAGTACGCTGTTGTTGACCACCGCCACACCGCAGTTGGAAATTCCCGGGTGATACGGTCGATGCCGACGAACAATCATGGTGGTAGGTCCACTCGACTTCCGGCATGAAACGCGGCCTCTGCCGATTTCCCTACCGTAGAGGAGGTCGGGACTAGAATACTTTTCTCTTCTTGATCATCTTGTTGCGCCGATCTTCCCGCCGAATGGCCTTGTCAACCAGCTTCTCAAAGTTAGCATACTCTCGAAGATAAGCTTGTCCGTGAGTTCATCATCCAAACCACCAAAAACTTTTCCTCCCTTTCTGCATCGGTACGCACATCTTCGGGGCATAACGGGCAAGACGGTTGAACTCGTGCGGATACTCGAATCGATCTCGTTACCCCGCTCAAGAGAACGGAACTCACGCTTTTTCGTGCAACTATTCCCGCAGGAATGTGTGCGGTCCCGAAATCGCGACGAAACTCTTCCCAGTAATCCGCTCCCGCCGGCGAGTAACCAAGTGGTTGTCCCACCAGCAAGGTGGCCTTGTAACGGTGAGTGGCAAACGAGACTTTCTCCGATCCGTGCACCGCAGCAGATCTAACTTCTTCTCGATGGCATGAAGCCAATCATTAGCCTCCATGGGATTAGTGGTACTGGAGAAGGTTGGCGGTCGGACACGAAGGAACTCTGGCAACTTGGACTGGGGTGGTGGAGCGGCAAACTAATTGTTCCTCGTCGTTGCCGCATTTGTTGCGCATCTCGCCGTTGCATCCGATGGTGTTGTTGTTGCATCTCGCTACATCATTGCCGCCATCATCTCGTGTCTCGTGAAGCGAGCACTTGAGCGATGGTGGGGTTCTCGGGTGGCGGTGGAGGAGCATTGCCATTGGCGTCGTGAGCCTCGTGGTTGTTGGCACCTGACTGCCCATTGTTGCTGTTCGCCCCGCTGGTCCTGGTGTTCACCATCTGAAGGAGACGACCGACCGAAGAGAGAGAAAATAAGAAAAACAGACAGACTTAGAATTAATCTTTATTATTAGAATTCAAATGCATTGTTCTCGATCTTGACTAAAACAAGGAAAAGCACCAAACATCCTTAATTGGTCATATCACACTTGATATCGATGCGCCTATCCCCCACACAAAGCACCTAACACACAAAGAACTACCAAGAAGACAAACTAAGTTAAACGGTAAAACTAAGGAGGGCAACGAGAACGATCCACGAGACGAGGAGTCGAAGCGCTTCCTTCGGAAGATCCCCATTCTTCCGAACGGCTCCTAGAGTCCTCCGGCGTCACCTCGACTTGGACTCTTCCGAATCGGTTGCCGTAGCCCAACCGATCCCGCCTCTTCCCTCCGAGGAATCTCGAGTCTCTTCGAGTCCATGTCTTCAGCCGAATTCTCTGAGCTCGAGTTACTGGAGACGGAGATCCAACCATTACTGCCACCTCCGCCTTGATTCGCCGAAGCCGGAGCAAAGGTGAGAGCAGAGCCTGCAGCGGGAGGAACTGGAACCGGCGCTGAACCGGAGCGGTGGAGCCGAGAGGCGGTGGAATCCGAGGTGCTAGCCGGATACGGACAGCGCGGTGGTGGTCTTCGAGGCATAGTGCGGAGTCTAACCCCAACCGGTGGCGGGAGTCCCTTCAACTCAGCTACCTCCTTCTTCGACGAACCACTTCATCCCGTAGCCGCGCGATCCTTAACATCTTCTTGTCGTTCAGCTCTTTGGTTGCCTTGTGTAGGTCAGAGTGCATTTGATCCAGTCCTTTGAGCACGGTGCACATGTGGCCGAAGGTAGAGTCATTCTCCTCTGCCGTAGACTTGAATGCACTGACCTCTGAGGAACTACCCCGACGGGGATGGTAGCGGTAGGAAGAGGTGCGAAGGTCGCATCATGCGCTCCCTCATCCCGGCCAACATCGTAGGCAGCTTCTTGACAAGCGTGATCCGACGTGCCTCCAAGTCGTGACCTCCATGTTGGGAAGACACGTCCCCACGAACCCGTGAACCTCCAACCGAACACGGTAGGGCAACTCGCCACTGAGAGGCGCGACTGTTGTATACTCTGGTGCTTCGGGATATCCAATTGCAAGAGCCATACGCGCCAGTTCTGCAACACAGCCCGTCATCCCTTTTCCGCAGCGTCGCGGGGAACCCGCCATCTATAGAAACAAAGGAGTGGGAAAAATCAAAACATGCTCAAAACCCACGACCAACATCCCATTTTCGCAATTCCTAAACCCCGATCGACTCCACTTTTTCACACACCCCCTTTTTTAAAAACATATGCACATGAAAAAGAATTAGAGGGCTCTTAAGGTTTCCGGTTGGCTTGTCCTATCGCCAGAAGGCTCGATACCAACTTGTCACGCCTTAAATTCACACCAGAATTTCCGCGGCTAATTTGTGCATTACACCCTCGTCAGCATCACCGAGTTACACAAATCGACGTTATTGATAATACAAGATCCTCGTCTTAGAAACAACATAAAAGAGTTACACAAATGCAGCGGAAAAGAAGATAAAACGACTTAAGCTAAACTTGACACGAGCGAAGCGGAACACCAACACCACACTAAGCCTTGACGAGAACAAGCCTACACCTCCTCGGAGACCTCGATCTCAACCTCCCAGACCGAAGGGGGAAAAGAAGCAAGGTGAGTACAACCACCGTACTCAACAAGTCACACCGAAAAGGGGACATGATGCAAGATATATTACAAGGAAAGGTCAAGAGGTTCAATTTGCATAAACAACATTTGCGTAATATAATAACAATATTTGAAGACAAGAAAAAAGAGTAATATTTAAGCAGTATTAAATAAACACTGTCCAACGCTCAAACCACGTTGCAACAGGCCCATCCATCCACCTGCACTAGTTATGCTTCAACATTTCATTCAAATAAATAAGTGAGACTAATCAAGGTGAATCTGGTCGATCGCCCGTAACCGTGGGCACGGCTATTCGAATAGTTTTTACTCCGATCGAGGTGTACAATCGTACCCACAAGACACAATCCCACAACACGTTACGTGCGCCTGCACCACCATGGTGCCCCGGAAAGGAACCGTGACACGACCCTTCACATAACCCCTCTAGTCAATCGTACCACACCAAGGTTTCGCCCCCATTCCCATCGGGCAATGGGCAGCCCTCTAGTGCCGCGGGGAATCCGAAGCGATCAACCCTTAAAACCGGGGCCGACCCAACTCCATCACGCCCACCCTCTCTGGGATACGTTAACTAGAGACAGCTACGCTACAGACCCAGCCATTACCCATGCTGGCTTGTGGTATGCACGGCATTTCTTCCAGGGTTTCCCGAGAACCGGTCCTTAATCGTCATGAGCACGCTAACCAAAGTCCAACCATGTGCTCACGACCCACCTTTTCATAAATCAATATTATTAGAAACAGGGTCACAACTTAACATCATCTGAGAGTTAACTTCCAGTAATGAAACTTGATTAGTGTGATTCCCTTAAGTGAGCTAGTTGCGCTAAGCATAACTAAGCAAACCTTAAGCTATCATCTAGTCATATTGAACCCCAAGTTATCAATGGTATAAGGTAAACAATCCTATGGTTGAGTACAATAGGTATAATCATCCCATAAAATGACATTCTAAAACATATGCGATTTGAAAGAAAAAGAAATATTTACATAAAATAGGTACAATATGGTCAAAGTAAGGTATGACTTGCCTTGCTCGGAGACGAGGAACCTCGGCGACTACTTCAAGAGAACGGGCTCGCCGGAAAACTCGGGATCTACACGACAAACAAAGCACTCAACAAACACCCTAAAAGTCCACTAAAACAGCACTGAAAAGTATTTTTAATGGATTCTTGACATTTTTCTGGATTTAATGAAATTTGAATGGGCTAAAACGGAGCTCGGATTCAAAAGATATGAATTTTAGAAGTTTAATTGTGATTTTTAACTAAATTGAAAAGATTAAAACGATTTATTGCGCAATTAAGCCCTCGGGTGACGCATGCATGGCGCAAGCGGTGAGGCTGACGTCCACCGGCGCAAGCGGCCGACGCAGCGGCGCGGCGCGGTCCACGGTGGACCGAGTCCACGGCGGCGGCGGAGAGCGGGACACATGGTGCGCATGGTGGCAGGGGTGGTGGCGATCGGACGGCGACGCTTTGCGCGAGAGGACGGTCCGGATCTGCCCGATACGGAAAAGAAAAGAAAAGGGAAAAAAGGATTTTTGGGGCTTAATTAATTCCCAATTTTCTTATTTAATTGATTAAAAATACTTAGAGTGCTCTAAAAATTTTAGTAAAAATCCTGTTAGCGTATTTTGACATGCAGAATTCATGAAAAATCCTACCATGTCGTTTCCATTTATTAATTGCATTTTAATATTATTGGTTGGCTCCAGGTTAATTTCAGAAATTCCGATTGTTTCAAGGTAAATTATTATAATAAATTAGGGAAAAACCCAGGGTGTGACATATGTCCCCTTTCTATTGGTGCGAAAAAGATTCATGCGTGCGTGAACCACTACATCCTGTGCATCCTGTACAGGAAAGATTATGCTTCGTTGGATAAATGTCCAACATACGGTGCTAGCCGGTACAAATCAACTAACAACACTTTCCCAGATGTTGATTTTGTCGACAAAGAAGAGGCCAACACATTTGACGTAAATAAGAGAAAAACTCTCCAGCTGGTGATGTGGTACCTTCCTGGGAAAGATCGCATCAAGTGTTTGTACTCAAACCCTCGAGATGCAGAACTAATGCATTGGCATCTAGAAGGGTGCAAGAAAGATGGGATGCTTCGACGCCCAGCGGATGCTTGTTAGTGAAAAAACTTTGATGCATTGTACCCAGATTTTTCTAAAGACCCACAAAATATTAGGTTTGCACCGAGTATGATGGAGTTAATCCTTTTGGAGACATGAGTAGCTCACATAGCACGGCTAGTGCTTCTGACCATGTACAATCTTCCTACCTGGCTTTGTCAGAAGCGAAAATACGTTCCACTCTGTGTCTTGATACAAGGCCTCCTACAAGATGGAAAGAAAATTGAAGTACTAATACCTCGACATGAGGGTAGATTGACTGGTAGGGGGACAAAGGGAAAGAAGAGATTCATTGACCTTGACTATAAATCAGTTCGAGAAAGCTCACTACAGCGTTCTTCAACAGCTTGTTATTGTTGAGCTATACATCAAGCAACACCTCAAAATCATAAGAGATAACAATAAGGGACGCATAAATGAGTGGATCATGAAAGAACACAAGTGTCGCCTCATATATTGGTTGGGAAAACTTAACTTACTGGATGGAGAAACCACTGATGAAATTATCCATGAAGCGGTTGTCATGTGATCCATCATGTACAATCAATTCTTTGCAAGGATATGACATTATTGGATACGCGTTTTGCACGAAAGCACATCATGACAAGACTGTCACTCAAAACAACGACGTCCGAGTGGAGGCAATAGATGCCTCGGTGGAAAAATACATACTTTGGGTTCATTGAAGAAATCTGGGAAGTCGATTATGGCCTCACAATGCAAATCCCCTTATTTAAGTGCCAGTGGATCAAACACTCAAAATGTTGTATTTGTTGACAAGTATGGCCTTATTGTTGTTGACCTCGACAATGTAGGTCACAAGGATGACCCCTGGGTACTCGCCAATTGTTCTACGTGAGAGGCCCTTAGAATGTGAAAAAAGAAATAGTTCTACCCGGAAAGCAAGATATGTTGAGAGTATATGGGGTCGAAGATGTTGAGGATTACAACCAGTATGATAGCATGCCCCTTTATACTCAATTTCTACAAATGATTACGTTTGTAGAAGCATCTACTACGAATACCGTGAAGCCGTACATGCAAAAAGATGGAGTGGGGAAAAACGTTAGAGGATAACATATGTATATGATTCCAATAATCACCATATGTAATGGCTATATGTACTCATTTTGCAATGTATTTGAACAAGTTATTTATTTCCCAAATTTTGTAATGGTTATCTGTATTTTATTTGAACACAATATGGTTTTTTCATTTTTGTAGGATTTCTTCATCATTTTGGTAATTTTTAACAATTATCGTGGATTTTCTAGGAATATTAATGTGGGGTCTCCTCAAAGAGGTCAACTCCCACAATATCACATAACCTCTCAGGAGTCTGGTTATGGGTGAGATAATACAGATACAGAAACTTTGTATATTAGTACAAGCTTTTAAAGGTTCAAATATAACTTATACAATACAAGAAATTCTGCGACACTTCCACATGGATAGCCTGAGTGTAGAGTCGACCTAGAAATCTTACTCGTCTCTCCAATCCTCAAGGGTACTTGGGAGTTCTTCTTCTGCTTCGGGGTTACCTGAATATGGTTATGCAAGGGTGAGCACCAAAGGTACTTAGCAAGCCAAACTGGATACAGTTTTATCTAAATAATCATGCATGCTATATCAAAAAGAGAAGTAAATTATCAAGATATTTCCATCATGTTATTATATCCTATTCCTTTGTAAAATAACTTATACCAATGTTTAAGAGTATGTAACATGTATTTAGATCAATACTCCATCCCATCCTAAAGGTACTTAAGTATGTATATTTAATTTTGTAATATTTAGGAAAAGAACTCATGCCATTATGCTGGAGTCACCCATAGACACAATTCCATTGACCGGGAGTACGGCGTATTCGAATACAAATCGACTCTGCAGCGTTTGTCCAGCTTTACCCGAGGATTAACCTTAGTTAGTCAGACTAAAGGGTAACATGACATTTATATAGTTCTAACCTTTTTCTGATGTGTGAACAAAACCGGTGGACTATCTTAATAGGGGCACCAAACCTAACCAGTGAATGGCGATCAATCCCCTATTTAATAGTTGTTTGTCACACACTTGCCCCCACTTGGAGAGACCTGTGGACTATCTTAACAGACGGTACCGATTTTAGTATCGGCGTTGTTACCCGCTGTTTACATAGTTGTTCTCCAATGAGACTTTATCAACACTATAATCTCCAATGTTGTTATGCGCATTATAAATCTCCTGAGTCCCCAGGGAGATCAAAGAGAAATATATAATTGCCATGCCGGTATAACCGGTCCATCGAATGGGTGAGACTTTGTCTTTATTCTAGCACAAGAGTTTTTATATTTTCTAACATACAGCCAAAATTATTTAGGTATATGAATTATATTTTCTGGTAGATAGCCAAAATTATTCTCATATCACATGAGATATTCTATTATATGAAATAATAATATAATTCCATATGACCATTCTCATATTACATGAAACGATAGGATTTATATTTACCTATCATATCAAATAATAGATTATTTTTCTATTCTATCACATGAAATTATTTCCTATGAGTATGAATGAAATACTAGCACATGTGATAATGCTTATCCTATCATGTTGATAGTTTTATACCTAGTTCAAGTTATCAAGGTGTTTTCTAAGGAGAAAGAGAATATATCTAGTTATTTGAAATAATAACCTCCTCCTTTTCTACACATAAAATGATAAAATGCTTCTAATACATGAAATGATAACTTACATGAACTAGACAATCTATAAAATATTGACATGCATGATTTCATAGAATATCTAAATTTACATAAAGTAATAACTTATAACTATCTAACCCATCCCGCAATTATTTATAACTAAACGTATTGTTTAAATCATGATGGTTTATTATTTTAGGCTAAATGATAAAAAACAGTCTGACTTGCCTTGAGTTTCGATGGGCTCAGAATATTTATTTGGTTGGAGGGTAACGAGGACGTTTACGTTGATTTTCCGGTCGAGTTCTAACTTCTCTCGCAAACTTGGCATCGCGATCTATCGATAAATAAAATAGAAGAAAATATTAAACAAACTCTAAAAAACATCAAAATTATTATATAAAGAATTTAAAAATATTTTAATGGGATGATTTATAGAAATTTAAAAGTTTTATTGCTAGGCTTAAAAATTTAGGTTTGAATAAATATAAATGTTAGAGAGTTTTAAAATAATGATTTTTAAAGGATTAAAAAGTAAGCAAATAAATTTAAAATAATACAAAAGTTTGAAAACAAAAATAAAGTTTTGAAAAGGTTAAAATAATTAATATATCTTTTTAGAATTTTTCTTATGCCTTAATCTATCACTATCTCTTTAAAATAAAAATGACCTTTAGCTAGAATTGAACCCGAGACCTCCCTCTCACTGTCTAATGTCTTAACCACTGTGCTATCTAGTACTTCTCGATTTCTGTCTCCTCTTTTATTATTTTTCTCTCTTTTCTCTCTCTTCTTTTACTGTATTTCTTCTTCTTCCTTTCTTCTCCTGTTTTTTTCTCTTTTGTGCCGGCGCTGGTGAAGACACGGATGCGCATGGCTTGCGGCTGCTAAACTCGGGAAACCAATTGGTTTTACCCCTTCTAGGAACTATGAGCCTTCCATTTTGAGGCTCGACCAGGCTGGAGAGGCGCTGGTGTCGGCCGGCGACGGTGGTCTGGCTGCGTCGGCGAGGGTGCATGTCGCCGGAGCTTCCTGGTGTCATTTCAGCCGAAAAAAGGTGTTTAAAGGTAGATACGGGTTACGGGGAGTCTAGCTATGGTATTAGTTTGATCAAAGAGGTAATGTGTTGGCTTGTCTACGTGCATGCGCTGGTGAGAAACAGGGGAGCTTCCGGCGACCATCGTCGGTGGTGAGCTCCCGTGCTTAAATGATTTAAAAACTTTAGGGGAAAGTAAGCTTAGATGATATATATTGATTTTGTACCTTAAATTGAAGAAGAACCCGATTGGAAGCGACGAATTTCAAGCTTTGCTTCAAGCGGCCAAACTAGGTTTCTTCGGAAGTCTCTTTCGAATTCTTCAAAATTTAAGCAGTTTAGTGGATAATAGGCAGGGGAATCTTAGGTAAAACCTAGAAGAAAAGATGGATATCAAGTTTTATATACAATTTGTGGTCTAGTATGGTCTATTTATAAGACTTTGAAGTCGGTTTGGTGCTTGGATGATGATCGGCGGCTATGGCGGTTCGACACAGTCGGTTGGCCGTGGATGAGAACGATGACGACGATGGACCAGTGGAATTAGGGAACGTGTGTAGGTTTATGACGGTGGCCAAGGTCAGTTCTCTTGCTCCGGTGGGCGGGGTAGCGCCCACGGCGTGATGGCGCGAACCAGGCGGCAGCCGCGGTTCGGTTGAGACACAGGAGGAAGAAGAATAGGAAAAAGAAGGAAAAAAGGAAAGAAAAGAAAAAGGAGGAAAAGGAAAAGAGAAAAAATAAGAGAAAAAGGAAAAATAAGAAAATTTTGAAAATTTTGAAAAAAATTAAAGAATTAAAATTTAGATTTTATAATTAGTTTAAATTGATTTCAAGGATTTCCTTTATTTAAAAGCTAAATTAAGGTTTTTTTAAAAAAATAACAATCAATACTTAATAAAACTTGATCTTCTAATTTAAAAATAAAAAGAAAATTTAATAAATATTAAGAATTTTAAATGTTTTAGTCACTGAACACATAATAATAATGTTCGTAAAAATTTTCTTCATATTTTTTACATGTTTTTAGCGTACAAAGGAATGTTACAATTAAAGATATAATCCACTCGTATTGTTTTTTAATTAAATAAATATATGGACTTACCGCTTTTTATAGATTTTTTTCCTACTTTTTTATATTTTTTCACAATTTAAGGATTTTCTAGGATTATACCCACCATTTAAGGATTTTCATATGGACTTACCGCAATTTAAGTATTTTTTAGCAATTCTCATGAATTTTCAAGGATTTCTCCCACCATTTTAATATGTTTTTCACAATTTAAAGATTTTCTGTAAATTTTAATATTATTTTCAACTCGGACCCATCTTCACCTTCGCTAGAGGTGGATAACGAGTCGGCTCGGCTCGGCTCAACTTAGCTCGTTAGGATAACGAGATGGCTCGGCTCGGCTCATTATCCTAAAGAGCTAGACACCAAGCTCGGCTCGGCTCGGCTCGTTTGAAAGCTCGAGTCGGCTCGTTAGGCTTGTGAGCCGGCTCTGCTAGTAAGCCATCAACTACCAATACCACTACTAGGTTCACAGTCACGGCTTTGGCTCACCACCATACAACATACACCATACAACACAAAATAAACCAGTATGCATATTCACAGTTCCTCATATAGCAATGGTTGTATTTCAAATGGTGAACCCACAATTTCCTAAATAAAATGGAAAATAGCTGGAAGGAGTTTTAAAATCCAAACTTTGGTTCGGATTTAGCAAGTCAGCATTGAAAGTCTGAAACACATACCCAGCTTGAGCAAGTAAGCAACAAATTACCAATAAATTACCAGAAAATTAGGGACAGTAGCGTGAGGAACTTGTTCTGGGTCTGGGATTCTTCCACACTTGCAACCTGAGGAACTTGCTCTTGCACCTCTCGTTCTTCCTCCATGGCAGTTGCAACCAGCAGAGGAGGAGGGAAGGTAGCGACGGGGCGCTGTGGCCAAGGCATGCAGGCGCCAGGCGGCTGCAAGAGGCAACGCCGATGCTAGGAGCTGGGGTTGGGGGGCACTCGCGGTCACGACGCTGGTGGCTGGGGCCTGGGGGCACTTGCGGCGGCTGGCGGTTGGGCACCCGCGGGCGCGCAGGCCGGTGGCGAGCGACTGGCGGGTGCGCGGTGGTCGGCGGGTGTGTGGCGATTGGTGGCTGGCGGTGCGCGTGGTGTGGCTGCGGCGGTGTACGCGCGGCGCCGGTGTGGCTGCGACGACAGTTCAGTGTGGTGCGGGTGCAGTGTGGCCACCGGTCGTGCGGGAGTCGGGAGAACTAGGATTAGGGTAGGGGATGCGGATGGAAGATGGATGGATGCGGTGGCAGCAGTGCCCGGCCGTGCCTTGTTGGACTTGGTTGTTGCTTGATGGGGTGCACCGTGCAGAGGCCCAGCACACAAGCTCTAGCTCGTTTACGCTCGTGAGCTAGCTCGTTATCTCTAACGAGCTTTAAAGCCAGCTCGGCTCGTTAGAAAATAGAAACGAGCCGAGCCAAGCCGAGCCGAGCCTGTCATGAGCCGTCCGCCTACAATGATGGTTCAAAACTATCTTTGCAGGCGGGTCACTCGTCTAGGAAAATGGTTCTAAACTATTTTCGCAGGCGGGCGGCTGTTGACGAGAAAAATCAACACGCCGGCCTGGGAGATCTGCTTGGCTCCAGTGCAAGTCCTAGAATAGATGAAGCGCGGGCGTGCCAGTCAGTTTGATCCTGCCACTGACAAGTTATGCAAAACAACAGAACATAAACCATATCGGCCGATAGACCAATACCCAAAAACTAACTGATCGGCTGATAAGCTGATGGTGCAATTCCAGCCGATGCCGATGCCAGCCGATGGTGTTAGGGTTTGAATCCATCGGCTGTGTGTTGAACAAACATTTATATATAAAGGCGATCAGCTGACAATAACACGATATATATAACATTGCACGAACCAATCACATGGTAAAATAGATATTGATTTAAAGATTAAAGCACACATCGGCTGGGAATCTGATGTCATAAAATCCAAATGATCAAATGTTCAATGAAGCCTCTGCTACAATCGGCTAGATCCAACTTGTATACAATTCTTGTAAGCCGATGCAATATCCAGATAACTCATCGGCTGAAACCCCGATGAAACCCTTAGTGGCAGTCAACAGGCAGGCTAAAGATTACGGTTCTAATCATGACTTAGTAGATCAAACTGATGCAGCACTAAGTATGAAAAGAAAAGCAATATCTAGACAATCAACCCCTTGGCTGTTTTTCAGGGTGGTAGATGCCTAAACCAATCTAATCTAGTATAACGACTTAGCCGGTATCGGCAGAAACCCTAAAACGAGAGACAACTGATAGGGCTAAACTGAAATACTAAGATTAGATTAATAGAGACATATGATAAATAGTCAGACAAGCATGCTAACTAAACCGGAGCAATCCAAGAGATCGAATGTACTGATGCAGCCTTAGACAACGTTGACGTAGTCAATATGATTGCCTGATCCAGTAGAACGTTGGACTTATTCCTTAGCTGGAGGTCAAACCTAACCGATGCAGCCCAGCGCTGGATGCCAAGTTCCGCCGGATGTTGAACGAAGATGAAGAATAAAAAAGTGGTGATGCACCGAATTGTATTGATCGAGAGATGATTACATGAACCCTGGGCTTACATATTTATACCCATGGGATAACAAAGATCCTAACATATTACAAAACAGACTTTTCTAAAGATAAAATAGGAAACTAACAACCTCTTCCTAATTAATAGATACAAGCCGTATCCTCCCTGGACTCGGTTTCTTCTGGATAAGATCTTCTCAAACCGAATCTAACAAGAACCCGACTGCTGGAAATATGGACCCTCCATCGGCTGTCGCAAAACTCTCAGTCGATTCTTCTTCGAGCCGATACTAACCCTTAGCCAATAAGGACTTCGGGGCTTACCAAATTTTGGCGTTAACACATGCCCCCCAGTTTTGGAGTATGAGAAGTCATGCTTCAAAATTGTCCTTGTCTTGATCGCCCCAAAACTGATTCTTTTCTTCTTCTTGACACCGGCTATCGTAAGCCGATACCATCTGTAATAGCTGAGCCAGGCTGTCAAACTCATGGATGAAAAACTGCTTCGGTTAGCTGCCGACAACCCTTGGAATGCAAGATCTGCTATCTGCTCATCACTTAGGCCCAAACTATAACATCGGCTTTGGATATTACGAAACCTTTGAATGTATTCCTTAGCCGATTTCCCTTCTTGTTGTTTAACTGATATCAAATCTGCAAGGCTCAACTCGCTAACCCCAGCAAAGAAGTACATGTGAAACTGCTTTTCAAGATCGGCCCAACTTCGATGGAATTCGGTGGCAATGATGAAAACCATGTAAAAGTCGATCCGAAAAAGACAATGGAAAAAGTCTAACTTTCGAGCTTCTTCAACCGATGCTTCCTCACATTGAGCTAAAAATTGGTTGATATGTTTCATTGTGGATATACCATCTTGCCCTGAAAACATGGAGAAATCTGGAACCTTGTATCGGCTTGGAAGTGGAACCCTATCAAACCACTCAGGATATGGCAGCCGATACACAGAAATTTGATTTTTACGCTTAATTCCAAACTGCTCCTCCATTACCTTTGCAACTATATCGGCCCAATCCTCTTTGGACGGATATCTTTGAACTTCCTCTGGCTGATATTGCTGATGTGGCTCTGCATACTGATATCGATCAACTTGCCCCCCGAGCCAATTTTGTTGTTGCCGATAGTGTTGAGATTGCTCACCAATTTGCCCCCCATGCTGACTTCTCAAAGCAATCACCCTGGGAACTGTTTCCTCTATCAAACCATGCAATGTACTCATCAAAACTCCAGATTGATCGAACACAGCACGATGAATGACGTTATCAACCATCTCTTGAAGTGTCTCGTCATCCATCGGCTCAATAGACTGTTCCCTATCTTCATTTGTCAGCATGAGAGATTGTTCTTCCTCGGCCTTGACTTCTTCATCACACATTGTAGCAATTATGGGTCCGCCGAGCCATGTGAAAAGATGTGTTATCCAAAACATGGTCCCACCGGACGTGCCAAAAATGTGTTGACGAGAAAAATCAACACGCCGGCCTGGGAGATCTGCTTAGCTCCAGTGCAGGTCCTAGAATAGATGAAGCGCGGGCGTGCCAGTCAGTTTGATCCTGCCACTGACAAGTTATGCAAAACAGCAGAACATAAATCATATCGGCCGATAGACCGATACCCAAAAACTAACTGATCGGCTGATAAGTTGATGGTGCAATTCCAGCCGATGCCGATGCTAGCCGATGGTGTTAGGGTTTGAATCCATCGGCTGTGTGTTGAACAAACATTTATATATAAAGGCGATCAGCTGACAATAACACGATATATATAACATTGCACGAACCAATCACATGGTAAAATAGATATTGATTTAAAGATTAAAGCACACATCGGCTGGGAATCCGATGTCATAAAATCCAAATGATCAAATGTTCAATGAAGCCTCTGCTACAATCGGCTAGATCCAACTTGTATACAATCCTTGTAAGCCGATGTAATATCCAGATAACTCATCGGCTGAAACCCCGATGAAACCCTTAGTGGCAAATAACAGGCAGGCTAGAGATTACGGTTCTAATCATGACTTAGTAGATCAAACTGATGCAGCACTAAGTATGAAAAGAAAAGCAATATATAGACAATCAACCCCTTAGCTGATTTTCAGGGTGGTAGATGCCTAAACCAATCTAATCTAGTATAACGACTTAGCCGGTATCGGCAGAAACCCTAAAACGAGAGACAACCGATAGGGCTAAACTGAAATACTAAGATTAGATTAATAGAGACATATGATAAATAGTCAGACAAGCATGCTAACTAAACCGGAGCAATCCAAGAGATCGAACGTACTGATGCAGCCTTGGACGTCGACGCAGTCAATATGATTGCCTGATCCAGCAGAACGTTGGACTTATTCCTTAGCTGGAGGTCGAACCTAACCGATGCAGCCCAGCGCTGGATGCCAAGTTCCGCCGAATGTTGAACGAAGATGAAGAATAAAAGAGTGGCGATGCGCCGAATTGTATTGATCGAGAGATGATTACATGAACCCCGGGCTTACATATTTATACCCGTGGAATGACAAAGATCCTAACAGATTACAAAATAGACTTTTCTAAAGATAAAATAGGAAACTAATAACCTCTTCCTAATTAATAGATACAAGCCGTATCCTCCCGGACTCGCTTTCTTCGGATAAGATCTTCTCAAACCGAATCTAACAAGAACCTGACTGCTGGAAATATGGACCCTCCATCGGCTGTCGCAAAACTCTCAGCCGATTCTGCTTCGAACCGATACTAACCCTTAGCCGATAAGGACTTCGGGGCTTACCAAATTTTGGCGTTAACAGCGGCCTGCGTGCGAAGATGGATGCCCTATATAAGAGCAAGTACCCCGGCGTGAAAACTTCTAATTCTAGGCGAGAACCCTAGAAAATTCCACGCCGTTAGGCTACCAAATTTTTCTCGACACCGTCGCCGCCACCGCCGCCCACTTGGAACCGACCACCGGTCGCCACCTCCGTTGCCTCCTTCGCCCCGTGCTTGAGTTCGGCCACTAGACGCCGCCGCCTCCTCGTCTTCCCTGGCCGCCACCGACTCGGAGCCCGTCGTCGCCTCCTCGACCCGCGCCGTCGCCTCCCATACCCGTGTTGGCGCCGCCTCTCCCCAGCCGACGATACGTCTCCCCGGTCGATCATCGTCGTCGTCAACCTCTTCCTTGGCCAATCGTCATTCCTGGCTGAACGTCGTCCTCATCTTTGTCGGGAGCCGAACGACTTCCTCGGTCGATCGTCATTTTCAGACGAACAACTTCCTCGGCCAATCGTCATCCTCGACCGAACGTTGCCCTCCTCGTCATCAACCGCGTGCGGGTGATTTGAATGCATGTGGCCACTTTTTGAATGCTTGTATATTTATATGTGTGTGGGTACTTTGGGTGACGGGTGATATGTGGGTGACATGTGGGGTACTTTGGGTGATGTGCTATGTGGGTGATATCTTTAGATTATATGTGAATTTGACAGAGGGGTATGTTATGGGCATATGTTTGATAAATATGAATTTCGATGATGTATGGATATGTTCAATGATATTGCAACCGATAAATGCCCAGCGAAGTTTGAATCTAGCAAAGCCTTCTTACTCGATTATGCGCTTGATGAAGGTCCATGGGAGATGAGAAGGTTACATAAATGGTGCATGGACGCCAGCAAAAAAAGGGCTTACATCCATAACGGTTCGAACACCGCCCATAGCTTTCATTGGCGGTGAAGGTTTTTGTGGCTTAATTTTGCTGACCTTCACGCCGTGTACCGCCGGGAGAAGATGGACGTTAACTTTGTTGCTTAATGGTGCCTGTGAGTATAAACGCACATTTACACAACTAAATAAATGGACAACATATGCCTGAGAAAATTATTAATTGCCTTTTTTGCTAGGATGCAATACATGCATGCTGAGAAGATGAAGGAACCCATCGATTATCTCGATTCAACAAGGATTTCTCAAACCCAGCATACTGCAACTATCCAAGATAATTCCGAGCAGCTAAAGAACAAGACGCCTAAAGAGATAGCTGAAAATAAGAAGGGCTTGCATAAGACCAAATTGCTTACTATGGCACAATATATTGGACGATCATTCCTAAAATTTCAAAATAAAAGTCATACTTGCTGCATACAACTTTAGGTAATTCTTATAGATCTCTCTGTATGTCTATATTATTTGATTTGTGACTAACTGAACCGTCATTACTGTGCAGCGATCATTATATTTGTTTTATGCTCTACCCAAAGTACGGGACCTCTACAGTCCTGAACCCGCTCGATTATAATCACAGGTGTACAAACAATTCCTAACAATCTTACAATAGTAAGTGATTCTGATCCATACATGCGTACAATTCATAAAGTGTTCATAGTTATTAAATTTTGTTCATTAATACGAATCATAATACAGTGCGTACAACTACTACAAAGGTAAAGGGCGGGGAACAACTACAAACGAGGGTGAAGTTGCTAGTGCATACATATTGGCCGGTAATAAATTACTAAACATACTCTAAGCGCACACTTATTAATTTAAATTCTTTTACCTACATGTATAACTAATTCCTTCTATGTGTATGTCATAATGAAGTGACAAACAACCTAAAGATAGTGTACTTTGTGGATATTACACATGCGAGTTCCTTAGAGTTAACGGGAGGTACAGGACCAACCCAAAGGATGTAAGTCTCTCAACTCAAAATAAGTTTAATGATGGAATGCACATCTAACTGATATTGTAATATATTCCTATACTTTCGTACATGTAATTGCCTAGAATCAAATATCGAACTAATTTTGATAATGAAGGCATTCAAAATGTACAGTGGGACCTAGGCCGCTTCATCCACCAAGTGCTACCATAAAGATAGACTTTTCTTCGACCTCGAAGGCAGTCTAGCGACGAACAAAGAATACAAGTCTCTTCGGGCCACGTGCTTGTGTAATTAACAATATAATTTGAAATGTCATGCTTTAATTTGTGTAGTTAGCATGTATATATGACCGACATTTTTCACTAATGTATGCAATATATATATATATATTAATATTCGTATTACATGTCTATGATCTCTTACATATATTTACATATTAATTAATTAATTAATTTTAACATTATTGATTAAAATGTACTACTAGATATTTTGGCGGGAAAATTTTTGCAGGCACGCATAATGTATTTTTCCAGGCGGCATATTGCGCCTCGCCCGACGAGAGATATATCTTGGCGGGCGGACCACATAACTTGCCCGCTGCGAAGATCTATCTTCCTGGCGGGCTGCCGGTCCGCCTACGAAGATCGATGGTTTTCGCAGGCCTTTGCATATAGGCAGGCCATGCATCCGCATGCGAAAAAACTTTTTGGTCACCTATAAAAAAGGTTTCCTAGTAGTGACATGATCCAATTATCAACTTTATGGTATATTAAGTTTATGAAAAATAATAATTTTATAATATTATAGTATTTTTTTGAGAAAAATCTACATGGAACGTTCTACTTTAAGAAAGAACAATTATTTAGAGGTATTGATGGTTAAAGTTTTTAACAAATAACTAATTCTTAGCTTAAACATTAGATATTTACTATGGGAGATTGTACTTGTTCCGATACTATTTATCTTTATAGTTTAATATTTTAGTGATAATTTGAAAATATCTAATATATACTAGTATTACTGTAGGATTATAAAAGACTTTCTCCATCCCAAAAGTTTGTCCGAGGGAATCTCCATTTATATTCTAGGTCACTTAACCTTTATAACCAATGTAGAATTGTTCACTAATCCTCCTTCACACATTGATCTCTCATTCATTCACCATACACCGATGATCTCTTAGATGTACGGCCCTATATGTACCCACGGTCCATCAAACGTTCACACACTCTAGTGTCCATCAGACTAAAACTGTTACAACTAGCCAAACTCCGATACCAATGTATGATCGTAAATGGTTCTCATTCAAAAGCTACCCAATGAGATAATGGACTATCTCACATAATATTAGATTTATTGCCATTTACTGTCAATATAAAACTATTCGGCGATTGCATTTAAGAAGTAAAATGCCTAATGGAACATCTTCTCATTGGACACATTTAATTCCATGATCTATAACTATACTTCTTTAAAAATTAATAATTATGATGATGAGTGATGAATCTACCACCATCGCAACCACCAACTCTCTACTCTTTGTGAATTGTGAAAAAGAAAAAAATAAAAATAACAGTGTGAAGTTAAAGGGCCATAGGCCAGTAACAAATTTATGTAGAAATTAAAACATTATGTATTGAAAAAATAATGGTAATAACTATTTAATAATAATTTTTATTAATTAAAATTTTAATGCACTGGTATATACTAGTCATGTAAAGATTGGTCAAAGTCATGTTGATTTTTTCCTCCTCCCTTGTGCATCCTCTGCCTTGTGCCTTCTGTCTTAGGGCAGCAACGCATACGTGGACGCCTCAAGAGTCTTAACCTTTCGAATCGTGAGTTTTTCAGCACGGTTAGGAGACCGTGAGTGGGACGTCCTTTTCGTCGGATTCTCTAGCTTGCAGATCAGAGTGCTGATTGGCTCCGTTCGATTGGGGCCGGTACAATGTATACACGGTGACGGATTTAGAAAAAAATATTAAGAGGCTGAACTATAACATTTAAATAATATGTTATATACTCGTTGTTAATATTGGTTTTCAAAATTTAGTCTTCAATAACTCGTACAACTCTTTGTCGATATATGATCAATAGCACCATACAAACATCCAAATTAAATCATACATATAAATAATTTACTATTAATTAGAACAATACACCAATCAATGAAGGTAGAGTGGGCAAGAGATTTACGTGAGCATGAAAATCATACTAATCGGATTTAAAACAAAAAATATGTATAAATAAGTTCTAGGGCTAGTTGGCAAGAAAACAGAGTTTAGAGGGTTTAAAATGTAAAAAAATAGACCTATATGTAATTATATAGACAAATCAAAGGTATAACATGTAAAACAATAAAGATGGACTATGAGAATATTTATTGAGAAGTTAAGGAATTATCTGGTAACATAACTACTGTATGATAAGAGTTAAATGCAAAATAGGCTGTGATTTCTTAAAAAAAAATAACGAAGGGATATGTAACTTCTAATCTAGACTATTTGATCGAACGGTTCACGAGTCGTCTACCTCTCGCTGCTCTACTTTTTTCTTCTCTTTTTTTCTTTCCATGACATAAATTTTTAGAGGGCTAAGAGGAAGTAAGAGGTTCTTTGGTGGTCCTGTGTATAAACAGTACAGGTGGCCCGTGCACCGCCTCCATTATGTATTCCTGTGTAGGCATGCAATGTGTGGCCGACATAACTACTGGCTGATTGGACATGAGTGACATGAAGTCAATAAGTCTATCGTTAACTCAAGAGCAGATAAGCAACCAGATCGAAAGATATTGCTGGCAATGGCATTGGTCAATAACGAGTATATACTCCAACCTGAGGCTTGCATTCACCAGCAGAAGATGGAAGACCAGAGGTTGAGAAGTCAGGACTGGCTTTTGGATCCGACACAACTTCTGCTGCGCACTACTACGGGTTTTACACAACTTTCATCAGTCAAGAAGGTATTTCGCGAGGAGGGTTGTCCGTCGCTTATGACTGACTAGTCTTCTTCAGCCGTGGGGAACTTCACCTCAATTTAGACCTTGCTTTTGGGTTAAAATCAACCATGATAATCTCGTAATAACAGGAAACATGAGGCAGTCAAACCGGCCGTTGCTGATGATCTGAAAAGACGGTTGTGGCTGCACTTTGAACAATCGCGCCACAATGCCCTTTCGCGCTGTTTTCTGTCTTAACTGTGAGGCTGTGACCGGCTGTAATTTTTGTTTTTCGCCCGATGATGGTGTGTATTGAACCATGAATACTTTTGACCTATTTTAGTTTTTTTAAGAAAGTAAATTTTACTAGTTTGGTCTAACTAGGATTAGAATTGACATACATATCTTAATTTGTCTTCTTTAATTTTAAGTTATTATATTAAAAAATGTAATAATAAGTTTAACCGAGGGGATCGCCATGAATGACGCTCGGGTCATGATAACCAAGCTGATTATCCAAAACTTAGGTTGTATTTAGAGTGTTTGGTTTTTTATTAGGAACACGTGAAATAAAACAACTCATTAACATATGATTAATTAAATATTATTTTTTTAAAAAAATAAATTAATATGATTTTTAATAAATTTTGTACATAATGTTTTTAACAAAATACATGATTAGCAATTGAGAAGTACGAACGTAAAAAACGAGGAGGATGAGTTGAAAAAACTGAGAGAAAGAACGTAGCCTAAAAAAGGTCAAGAGGTCAGTATTTGTGACACAACGAGTGGACAACGAGTGCAAGAGGAAAAGGCAAGTAGCCAAAGGTCCGGAAGTGAAAGAAAAGTACACCTACACACAAGAGGGGCGAAGAGCAGAAGCAGGATAAAGAGTGGAATACTCCACTGGTAGATGTATCCAATGACAACAAACTCCGCCGCTGCACTACAGTAAGATTTCCGATCATTTATGATGTCATTTCCCTTGAACGTTTAAATATGTTAATGGCATTATTGCATAATTAAAATGGGGCTCTATTTTCCGTCAAAAAAATTATTGCATCAATCAGTTCTATTGAGTACCTCAACCATAACGTCGAGAAATTTTGCGGTTCTTATAAGGTATCGAGATACTAAATTTTTTAAAAAAATACATAAAATGGTCATCTTTTAAGACAACAAACAAAGCAACGTACCACCATTTAATAATGGCCCTATTTCACCTTCATTATTCAAAATCACAACCAGAATAAAAAAGTTTGAAAAATTAAGACTTGTATTTTACATTCTAGGCATTTGGTATTTGGATAGAAAGAACACAATCAACAACACAGCTAAAGGAGAAAAAATAACTTGTGCCGTAGCACTAATATTACACTATTGCACCCCAAAAAATGCGAGTATTTTTTATTTTTTTGAACTTTTTAAATTTTAAGAATGATATTTTTAAATTTATTTTCAAGATCTGAACCTTTTGGTCATGTCAGTCATACTGACATGGCAGAACAACATCGTCGCGTTGGTCTGGTTGGCTTGACATTGTTATATGATCACGCTGGTTTGGCTGACAAGTGTTATTTGACCGTGCTGGCATGGGAGAACAAAACTATCATATCCGTTGTGTGTGACGTGTTAGTATTGTTTTATCATGCCAGGTGGACTGATGTCACACCATGAGGTATTTTCCACTTTTAAAATCCTAAAAGAAAAATTACAAAGAAAATAGTTGAAAATTAACCTAAAGCAAATAAATAATTTTTTAAAATGCAAACCCTAATTGGAAATGACATGGTAGGATTTTTCTAAATTCTACATGTCAAAATACTAATAGGATTTTTAATAGAATTTTCAAAGCATTAGAGATAACTTTTAATCAACTAATATTAAAATTGGAATTAATAAATCCCAGGAAAATCCTTTTCTCTCTCCTTCGTCCTTTTCCCGCTCTTTCCCGTCCTTTCGGCCTTGGGCCGTCGCCCAGAGCCGACGGCCCATCCTCTCCCGCGCCTGCGCGTCCCTCTCTCTCTCGCGGGCCGGTCGTAGGCCACGACTCGTTAACCCTTGCACCCGAAAAATAAGTCCACACAGCCTCCTCTCCTCTCCGGACATTGACAGTGGGGCCACCTGTCGGCCCGTCCCCTACCTCCGCCGCGTCGCCAACATTTGTGCCGCCCCTTCCCCACGTGAATCCCGGCCATCCCCGCCGTCCCCGCGCACCTTAAATCCCCGCCATCACTCCCCGCCTCTCCCGACGGTCTTAATCGCCCTGGCCGCCGCTCTCGCGCCCTCTAATGGCCGAAGTTAATTGCCGGCCATTAATCCCCCAAATCGCTCTCCCTCTTAACTCCGGCGAGCCATTACGCCGCCTCCCGGCCGAAACCGACATCCCCGTCCCCTATAAAAGCCGGCCCTCGTCCTCCCCATCCTCCCCACTTCACTCCCGTGCTCTCTTGTGCCCCCTTCGTCCTAGCGCCAAGCTCCCAAGCCCCGCCGCTTCCCACCGGCCTTCGGCCGTGACTCCCCGCCGTTCCGAGCGGCCCCGGACCTCGCCGCCGCCTCCATCTCCACCCCGGAGCCCGAGCTCTCCCGGCAGCCCTTCCCCGTCGCCTCCCGCCACCTCCCAAGCCGCTCGCACCGTCGTCTTCCCCATCTCTGGTGTCCCTGCGGTGAGCCTCTCCCCTCTCTCTCTCGGCCCGAGCGCGCGCCTCCGCTCCCGGGTGCACGCGGCTCCGCCCGCGCGTGAGCCGCGGCACTCCGCCGCCCCGTGCCGCTACCCGGATGGCGTCGGCCGGTCTCCAGCCGCTGTGCGCCGTCGCCGGCTGACCGTGCCGCCCATGCCTCTCTCCCGGTCATCCGATCTGCCTCGGCAGATCGGAGCCGTCCACCCCCGCCTACCCGCGTGGCACGCCACGTGGCCGTCACGTCGGCGCCACGTGTGCGCCATGTGGTGCACCACCCTCTCGGCCCATGGACCCTCTCGGCACGAGGTTTCCCATTCAAATTTAATGAAATTCGTAAAAATGCCAAGAATCCATTAAAATGGTTTTGTTTCATGTTTCAGTAGTTTTTCAGCCTATTTTGTTGAAGCGCCTTGTTTGTCGTGTAGACCCTGATAGTTTCTCCGATCCCGTGTACTTCGACGTCGTCGCGGAGTTTCCTCTGTCCGAAGATCAAGGCAAGTCATGCTATATTATTGATCATATTGCTCTCATTTTGCTAAACTACCATGTTTATTCTATTAAACTGCATTTATTTTGAAATGTCATTTTATGGGGAATATTACACCTTATGGTTAGTATTAAGCCCTGGGCTTGCCACCCTAAACCTTTGATATACTTGGGCAACAACATGACTAGTTTATAGGCCTAGGTTATGCTTAGACATGCTTAGACTCACTAGCACACTAAATGGGTCATTTCATCTAATCAATATTATTTTGGACACATGAAATGAAGGATATAATCTGAGGACTTTGTGGATCGGACTAATAACTAAAACATGACAAATGGTGGGCTGTGGACGCTGTGTCTTTGATAGTGACGACCATGGCATTTAAGGACCGGTTCACGGGAAACCTCGGAAGAATGACCGTACAAACCATAAGCCAAAATAGGCAACGGTGGTTTTCGTAGTGTAGCCTTTCCTAGCCAACGAACCCTGGCAAAGGTGAGCGTGATGGAGTTGCAGTCGGCCGGGGGCTTATCGGTTGCTGGGCTACCGGATTCACCGTGGCACTCGAGGAGGCTGCCCACTGCCCAGGAATGGGAGTGGGGGCGAAACCTTGGTGTGGTTCACTTGGTTAGCGAGGGGTTTATACGAAAGGTCCTATCACAGTACCTTTTCAGAGTACCGTGGCGGTATTTCGGTGCACGGGAGACCATGTTGTGGGGCTATATCTTGTGGGTACAGATGTACATCTTTGATCAGAGTAAAACTATTCAAATAGCCGTGCCCGTGGTTATGGGCGATCGATCGAATTCACCATGATTAGTCCCACACTACTAAAACCTGATTAATGGAACATGACTAGTATAGATGGATGGTTTGGCCCTGTCGCAACATGGGGATAACGTTGGACGATGTTGGATTTAATATGAATTAATTGCTTATTTTACCACTGTTTTATCGTGTTTAAATCTCCTCTTATTTGTGAAAACCTTAGCTGTTTGTGCTAAAGGCAAACCCTAGGTAAATCCTTGTCTCCCCCTTGCATTCATACCTTTTCTCTTCCGGTATGACTTGCTGAGTACGTGGAAGTACTCATCCTTGCCTCATCACTAGAACCTGAGCAAGAAGCTGAAGAAGAAGAAGAAGTTGAGTAGACTTTGTCCTGCACTCTGGAAGATGCTTGTGGAGTGGTTGAAGTTGCGATGCAAGCGTCAAGATTAGGCTTAGATCCTTTTCTTTTTTCGCTGCTCTTTTGTAATCTTTTTGTATGTGTACCCTGGCTGGTCCTGAACATGGATTTTAATACACATATAGCTTCAAAAATTCTGGTTTGAATTTCTGGGTGTGACAACTGACGTGGCCAAAAGGTTCAGATTTTGAAGATAAGTTTTGCGAGAGTTTGTTTTTAAAATTTTAAATAAAAAAGTTCAAAAAAATTCAAAAAAATTGTAGTATCCCTGCTAGATTATGTATCCAGTATCTAAAAAAATGTAGTAGTCCTAGAATACTGGGAAAACATCTTTAAAAAATTAGTAATCCTAGCATATTGAAAAATATATAGCGTAAACCACGTATATAGTGAAAACTTGTAAATTACTGTATGATAAGGGAAAAACGACACAAGATTGTGCCTTTTCATTAAATATAGCGGGAGAAAAAAACAACTCCTAGGGGTAAGAAAAGGGAAAAGCTCTATAGACTATACAGAGTGGGGCAAAAGGTCACGTAAACGCTTTGCTCCTGCCATTGCCCATGTTCGCGCCTCTTTCTTGATTTTGGGGAAAAGAATGACGACGTGGCCTCGTTATACTCGAAGATTCGTTGGTTCCTCTCCTCCATATCTCCCAATCGACAAGGAGGATGAGAGTGTGTAGCCCCTTTTTTGAAACTCTTGTCATGTTTGCTAGAGCCTCCCACCAGGCTTTTACGGTCTGGGTTGCCTCCCATTGTCTAGGGTCAACCTGTTGGTAAGGCACCCTAGCAACTATTTTGCCATCATCTAGTCGTGAACCGATGAGAGGTCCAGACCCTGTTTTGGATGGCTAGCCATGCGTGGAATTTGCACTTCCCTAGCACTTGAACTCTCCAAATAAGCGAATCGAAGACCGTGTTTGGAATCCTAAGGCATTGTGCCTGGTAAGCCGACGACACTAAGTATTGCCCATGGCTTGTGAACTTCCAGACAATTTGATCATGCTCCTCCTCGTTTAGTTGGATGTCTCGCACAACAATCCATAAGGTGACTAGCTGACCGATAAGGTCCACCGAAATTGGAGGGTTGGCTTCAAGGTCTAAGTCATCAATCCAAGCATCGTTTTCCTTTCCTTGACGAAGGGACTTCCCTTTCTTCTTTGAGATTGCATAGACCAATGGCATGAGGTCCTTTGGACTATGCCCTTCTATCCAAGCAGAATCCCAAAAGCTTAGTGTTTCCGTCTCTGATGGTTATTTTTGTTGACACGGCAAAGAGGAGCTTGTCTACTTCATCACACGACACTTCCAACCCTGCCCATGGCTTGCCTGGGTCCTTCCATTCATGCCATAGCCATCGCAGACATTCAGCCCTCGTGAACTTTTCTAGATTAAGGACCCCAAGACCTCCATGGCAAGTCAGTATGCACATTTTTTTCCAGTTAATCTTGTACTTTTCTCTCGTGATGTCTCCCATGCCGGCCCAAAGGAAGTGTCGGCGTTACTTGTCCAGTTACCCCAAAGCTTCCTTTGTGACTATGAGGGCAGTAAGGAGATAGGTTGGTTGCGTCGTTAGGACTAACTTGACGAGCGTGGTCCTTCCCGCCGCCCCCATGTTCTTCCCCCTCTAGCTCGTCATGCGTCTTGTGATCTTATCGAAGACGGGTTGCATATTTGACATTCTCATCCTTCCTAGGGCTAGAGGAAGCCCAAGATATTTCATTGGGAGCTACACTCTTTCTACTTGCACTCCTTCCATGGTTTCCTCTAGGTCTATGTTCCCACATCTGATGGTCACAACCTAGGATTTATGTATGTTTGTGACAAGACCCGTGGTTGTGCCAAAGCGATCCAGGATTTCGGTGGAAGCCTGGACATCCTCGCGCATGGGATTGATGAAGACTATTGTGTCATCCGCATACATGGAGATACGGAGCCAGGTCAGCTTGCCCCAAAGCTTAATGATCATGCCTAGCTCTGTTGCCTTGGATAGGATCCGATGGAGTGGGTCAATTGCCAGGATGAAGAGAAGAGGTGAGAGGAGGTCTCCATGTCGAAGTCCTCTCTATGCCAAATTGTTGTGTCCGGTATTCCATTAAAGAGTACCTGAGAAGTGAAGGTGGACAACAAGGCCACCAGCCAGTCTCTCCACCTTTATGGGAATCCGTGTTGCTGCAGCAAAGCCATCAGGTAGTCCCAATGCACAAAGTCGAAGGCTTTCGTTATGTCAAGTTTGAAGAGGAGCATCGGGTGCCTCATGCAGTGGTATCTCCTGGCCATGTTTCTCACATAGAGGAAGTTGTCGTGGATGCTTCTCGCTTTGATAAAGACGCTTTGGTTGACAGAGATTAATGATCATATATGTGGTCTCAGCCGCAACACTAGAAGTTTGGAGAGGATCTTGGCTACACTGTGAATTAGACTGATCGGCCTGTAGTCTGCCACCCCATCCGCATCTTCTTTCTTTGGGATCAGGACTATGTTTGCTGAGTTCAAGATGCTCAAGTTGGCACACCTTAGGTTGTAGATGGAGTTGAAGACCATGCTAACATCAACCTTAATGATGTCCCAACAAGCTTTGAAGAAATTCCCATTGAAGCCGTCGGGGGCCAGTGCTTTGTCAGCTTGCGTCTCTTTGATTGCCCGATGGATTTCTTGCTTTATGAAAGGCTCCCTAAGGGCGGAGAGATTAGTCGGGAGGATGTCCAAGGTTTCCCAATTTAGCTCATTTGACCTCGGTCTTGAGCGTCCCATTAGCTGCGTGAAGTGGTCGAATATGACTGTTTCCTTCTCGTCATGCCTGATTGCCCAGCCGTTGTATATGCATAGCCTCTAAATGTTATTTTTCCTCCTCTAAGCATTTACCTTGAGATGAGAAGATTTTGTGTTTGCTTCGACCTCTCAAATATATGTTATCCTGGAGGCTTGCCTTTTCTCGCTCTTTCAATTGTGGCTAGGCCAAGAAGACGCTTTAGGGATGCTCTCAAATGAGTTTCTAGGACAGATAGGTCTCTTTGCTCTTGCGCCATGTCTAGCCTTTGAATGGCATCTAGTGCCATGTGGAACTGTAGCTTGCGGTTGAGCCTTTGAATGACGAAGTCTAGGGCCGAAGATTCCCATGGACCAAACTTTAAGTCTGATGGTTGAGCATTGCAACTTGTGGTTTAGACGATGCATTGGTTCTGTATGCATTGTCGGCAGGTTCTAGGCAACACTGACTATCTCTCTGAAGCCAGGGATCTTTGTCCAGAAATTCTCAAACTTGAAAGGACGAGGCTTACGCGGGCCATGAGGGTTTGAAAGGAGGGGGGCCGTGGTCGGACGATCCCATCGGGAGGGCATGAAGAACATGTTGATGGAAGACGATATCTCAGGCCTCGTTGCAGAAGCACCGGTATAGCTTTACCAGGGTCGGCCTTCAGCGCTCGTTACTCCAGGTAAATTTTATGTTCTGCAAATGAATCTCCCACAGCTTGCAATGGCCAAGGGGCAGGAGAAAGCGTCGCATGCGTGCTAGGTTAACGTTTATGTTATTTTTGTCTCTCACACAATAAATCATATTGAAGTCTCCGAAGAGGAGCCATCCCTCTCCTACACTGGGTTTTAATCTCCTGATGTGTCTCAAGAACGCTTCATTCAATCGGTGCCTCATCGGTCCGTAAACCCCAGTCATCATGAAGGTAGTCCTTGGCAAGGCAATCATCGTTTGTGCTATGATCGAGAAGCGCCCGATATGGATGTCTTGTAGCGAGATTGCAACGTTGTTCCATGGGAGTAGGATTCCACCTCTTGTGCCCCTGGCCAGTTTGAAGGCGAATTGGTGAAGTTTGTATCCTCCTAGGAACTGGGCAAGGTCATCGTCGACGTTTTGGAGCTTTGTTTCTTGGAAGTATGCCACATTACATCTTGTCTCTAGCATGAGCTCATGAAGCATATTGCACAGCACAGCTGAGTTTAGGCCTCTCACATTCCAACTGATGAGATCTAGGTTTTGCGTCATTTGCACGTCAGGCATTCCCTTGGAGTTAGGACAATGGGGTGGCCACGATACATGGAGGGACCACACATTAGAAAATGGCCTCCTCCACCTCGTCGGCCGCCTCTGTGACCCCTTCGCCCACGAGGGGCAGCAGCACGGCCTTCGGCATGTCCTAATCTTCGTCGTCGATGCCGAAGATCACCGTCAGAGCCACGATGACGTGCGGTGGCAATGGCCCATCAAACATTGCCATGGACTGGGCTAGAACCTGCTCAATGGAGACGTCCTCGTCATAAGGAAGGAGGCCTATGCGCTTGAAGAGGAGTCACTGGCATCTCTCATTGTCTGCAAGGCACCCTGCTTGGCGATGCATTCACTCCGCCATGTGCAGCAACTATGCTGACGCCGACAAATCTTGATGTGGCGGTCAAGCACCACTGGTTGCACGCAGACAGGCGGAGGCGGCAACGGTGTGGCGATGATTGCCCGTGCCGATGGCACGAACAACTCTGCAATGATGTCGATAGACGCCAGGTTTGCAGACGGGTTGGGGTGCGGTGAGGCCATCAATTGGGGCATCACCCCGACCATTCCTGTAGAGAGATCTATGCCTGTGGAGATCAGGCCGCTTTCCCTTCTCAACAAACTGGGTGTTGCCACACCATCGTGTCGTGCAGGGGGGGCCAGTAGGGAGGTGTTGACGCCAAAAATCACACTCTTACCAATGTCCGGGTGTGCCAAGAATGTGTTGGCGCGAAAAACACACATTAGCCTGGGAGATCTGCTTAGCTCCAGTGTAGGTCCTAAAATTGATGAAGTGCGGGCATGCCAGTCAGTTTGATCCTACCACTGACAAGATGTATAAAGCAGCACAACATAAAGTGTATCAGCCGATAGGCCGATAACAAAAATAGTCGATCGGCTGATAAGCCGATGGTATGATTCCAGCCGATGCCGATGTCAGCCGATGTAATTAGGGTTTTTGTCCATCGGCTGTGTGTTGAGCAAGTATCCATATAAAGGCGATCGCTGACGATAACACGATGATAAAAAAACATTGATCTGAATATTGAAGCATACATCGGCTAGAGATCCGATGGCATAAAATCCAAATGATTAAGTAGCCAATGAAACCTTTGCTACAATCGGCTAAATCCAACTTATATATAATCCTTGTAAGCCGATGCAACGTCCAGATAATTTATCGGCTGAAACCCCGATGAAACGATGAATGATGCCTACTGACTTAAATAAATCTAACTTACAACCACAACCTCATAGGTCGGACCTAACCAATGCAGCATAACGTTGACGACTGCTTGATAGATTTGGATCAATCGATATGACACCGATCAAAGTGGTCATGTGTTAAATTTAACCAAGACAGCAAAACTATCCAAGAGAAATTTAACACATCAGATAAGACTGGCTAACCCTCCGGTGAAACATTAACATGAACCTATCGGCTTAACAAGACTTAGATTATCAACAGCAATCTAGTAGGTCGGATCTAACCGATGCAGCATGAGATTGTATATGATAATTTAATACTTATTGAGCCAATAGATCCGTCTAATGTGATGGATATAACAGATCTATCTAAAGCAACACTATGTTTAAAGAAACATCAACCTGATTAGAATATCGGACCAAATCGAGAAAGTCCTAACTAAGCCGATGTGACTATAAACAATAATAGAACTAAAGATAGATACGATATACCACATAGGCATCACTTGTGTCGGCCCGATTAGAATATCGGACTTAACCGAGAAAATCCTAGCCACGCCAGCACAAGCAAGATAATGGAACTCACTTCTTATCGAAGGTCGAACTCAATCGATGCAACCCATGCTCGAAGACAAGAACTTGTCGTAAACATAAAAGGAAAAGAGTGGCGATGCGCCGAATTGTATTGATCGAGGATTGATATTACATGAACCTCGGGCTTACATATTTATACCCGTAGGCTAACAAAGATCCTAGCAGATTACAAATCCAAACTTTCCTAAAGATAAAAGGAAACAAACCGAGTCCTTATTGGACACTAACACACTTTCCTAAAAATAAAATAGAAAGTTAACAAACTCTTCCTAATTAATAGATACAAGCCGCATCCTTCCTGGACTCGGTTTCCTCTGGATAAGACATGATCTTGAACCAAATCTAACAAGAATCCGACTGCTGAAGATGTTAATTACAGAAAACCCCGATCGGCTGATACAGAACTCTAAACTGATTCTAGCTTGAGCCGATATGAACACTTAGCCGATGGGGACACCGGGGCTTACCAAATTCTGACGTGAACAGGAGGTCAAGCCCAGGATCCCTGCTGTCGTCGTAGCTTCCATCCTTGCAATAGTCACTTCAACTTCTTAACGCGTGACTGTCGGCTCAAGGAAGGAAAGGTCATGGTGGAGGTGGTTGAATACTTGGCGCGCCGGGATTGTTGCACACATTGCACGGTTGTCGGACCAGGCCTCGTTCCCCACGAGCAAAGGTGGCCTATAAAGCTATATTGCACTATGCCGGTCAGCCTGATAGGGAGCTGACTACTTGCCGATGGCTTGGTCTGGCGAAGATGTGTGTCCAGTTTGCACCATTACCGCTTGTGCCTGCAAAGAGGGAGGTTGGGATAGGAGCACCTGAGGGGGAGATTTAGCAGAGGAATTGGAGGTGCAGAGCAATGTCGTCAGTCTTGGCCGCGTGGTGGTGGTCGTTGCAATTTCCTTCGCCCCCATCTCTATGACGCGGGGAGCACTCTCATTCTCTTTGGCCGTGTAGAGCGATGGCTTAGCAAGCCTCGTATCTACCCTAGGCCTCCTGGTGGTTGCGCCCGCCTCGGCTGTCTCTGCTATCCTCATCGTCGTGCCGATGCCAAGAGCGACCCTGAGCGAAATCAAGTTGGTCGTCATTGTGGCTTTTCCTGGGCAGACCACAGTCAGTATTGTCGTGGTGATGGCAATCGTTGGTGCGCTCTCCTTCCCTGTTGGCGTGCGAAGGGTGATACGAAGTTCATTGGAGGCACGCACTGGTTTCTTGGCCAGAGCAAAGGCTTTTGTGTAATGGGATGGTTTGAGCGGCGACGGAAGGTGCAATAGCTGGGATGAGTGTCACGCCCAGAAATTCCCACCGGAATTTCTGATGCTGAGTGTGTATTAAATTCCCTGTCCAGGACCAGCCAGGATACACAAACGATAAATTGTATATACAGATCCACTTCTTAAAAACATATATAAGTCTTACAATGCAGCGAAAAAGGAAAACAAACTTATTAGACTAAGCTTCGACGCTGGCGGCGCGACGACTTCACTCCACAGGCATCCCTTGACTGCAGCGATAAGCCTACTCATCGACAAACTCATCTGCTGCTTCATCCTCCAGCTCTGAGGTGGGGGAAAGGAAGCAAGACTGAGTACAATCCACGGTACTCAGCAAGTCATATCAAAGGAAGGTATGATACAGGATTGTTCCAAAGGAAGGCTAATGGTTAACTTTTGCACAAAGGAGGCATTTCACAAACTTAAGTTGAAAGTAGTAAAACGATGATTAAGTTTAATTAATCAAAATTAATCATCTCTGCTCAACATTACACCACGTTGAGTCAGGCCCAATCCATCCAACTATTCTAACCAGTTCCATTTAACCAACTTATTATCAATAGGGCTAATCACGGTGAATCTGGTCGACAGCCCATAATCGCGGGCATGCCTATTCAAATAGTTTCTAACTCTGATCAGAGGTGTACGTCTGTACCCACAAGATATAGCCCCACAACACGTTCCCTTCCGTCGACATGCCACCACGACATATCGAAAAGGGGTCTGTGACAGGACCATTCGCATAACCCTCCCTGACCAAGTGGCACCACACCTCAGGTTTCGTCCCTACCTTTATATCCAAGGTAGGCAGCCCCCTTTCATGCCTAGGTGAATCCGAAGCTGCATAGACCTTTTCCGATCCATCCAAACTCCATTACGCTCACCCTTGTCTGGATGTGTCGGCTAGGAAAAGCTACACCACAAGCCCAGCCGTTGCCCATACTGTCTTGTGGTATGCACTAATTATTCTCCCAGGGTTTCCCGGGAACCGGTCCTTAACTGCCATGGGTGCGTCTAGCAAATTCGTGCACCCACAGCACACCATTTGGTCATATTTTATTTAACTGTTATCCTTTACCCAAGGTAACTCCGGTCTGAGACCATCATTTCATGTGAATAAGAACTACTAACATAATTCTTCCATTAATGATCTAGTTGTGCTAAGCGAACTAAGCATGTCCTAGCCATATATCTAGTCATATTGGTTCCCAGTTAATCAATGAAACAGGGTAAACGACCTAGGCTGAGTACTATAGGTCCCATCACAATGACATTATAAACAATGCAATTTAATAGATAAAAGCGAGAGTAATTTGTAAAGTAGGTACAACATGATCAAAAGGTACATGACTTGTCTTGGTCTTGCTCCTGCTGAACTTCCGTGACTACTTCAAAATAAACCGGAGCGTCCGTGGAACCAAAATCTAATTGATAATCAAAGCATAGCAAAAACAGGCTATTAAACTACCGAAATAGGCAATTAAACTATTTTTAATGTGTTCTAGACATTTTTATGAGTCCACTGCAACTTGAACGGACTCAAACGGAGTTCGGATGAATTTTATATGAAATTTACAAGTTTCTGTGATTTACTAATTAGAAAAAAGAAAAGAAACGATTTATGGCGCAAGCGCCTTAGGGCTGACGTCAGCTGACCCCGGGGCAGCAGCGTCAGGCGGGGCCCGTGGGTCAGTGGCGCAAGGGGCGGGCGCACGGTGGAGTAAGTTCACCGGCCCAGGGGAGAGGCGTGTGCGCCACGTGGTGCTTGCGTGGCGCCTACGCAGCAGCCACGTGCGTGGCCACGTGGACGGCAGGGTCCGAGGTGGCACGGGCTCAAGGGTGGACGGCCCGGATCCATCCACCGGATGGATCCGATGGCTGAGAGGGACGCGGCGTGCACGCACCGACGGCGAGGCAGCGGCATGGCGTCGGCGGCGACACGGCGGTGCACGAGGGCCCGGAGGACACCGACGGACGGGGACGACACTAAGGCCGCGGCACGGCACTGGATAGGCGTGGCCCTAATGGCGGCGGCTCCGGACATGGCCAGCGATGGAAAATGGAGAAGCCGACGCGACACGACGGCGAAACAGCGGCCCTAACAGCAACGGCGCCAACGGAACAACACGCATGCACACACGCGCACAAACGCGAGGTGCAGCGGACGGAATCGAACGAGACTTAAACGAAAGTAAACACACGAGAGAGAGAACGATATCGGCGGCGGGCGATGAGGAAGAAGACGGCGACGGTGCAAAGCGGTGGCTAAAATTTGGGAAAAAGTAGTGGGTGAGGTGTTCCCGGGGATGGCGAAGGTGATGGTGGTGTTGGAACGGTGCGACGAGCGATGGTTTGGCTGGAACAGCGGCCAGAGTTTAGCTCGGCGACGGTAGCTCTGGTTCTACGGCGCAGGAGCACGGGAGGCGTGGATGCGATCGAATGGCAAAGGGGAAAATTGTCGCATCGTGCGGGGAAGCTTTATAAGGGGTGAGGGAGAACGGACGTGGCCGGGTTGTGTGGGAACGAAGGCTCGACGTGGTGTGGGTTGGGCGGCGGCCTGGATTTTGAAATCCGGCGGTTGCGGCTTTAGGGGCGTGCGCGCGGGACAGGAAAGAGGGGGAAGTGGGGCGCGGGTAACGAGCACTTGCGGGGTGTGGGCGGGGTGGCTGGGGAGAGCGGGAGGTGGCCGAAAATCACGTGGCGTGGGCGACGCGGGCGCGGGATAGGCGGTTGGAGGTTGGGGATGGATCTGACAGGTGGGGCCCACTTGTCGGTCCTCAACCGAGCGGAGGAGGCGGCGTGGACTTTCGGCGGGCGGCGGGGCGCGGCTCGGGCCGGCCCGGCTAAGGAAGACAGTGCACGCGGAAGAGCGGAAACCATACGGGCGGTTGCGGGCGCGCCCGCGGAAAAGAAAAAGGAGAAAAAGGAGGAAAAAGAAAAGAGAAGGAAAAGCATCTTTTCCTTTAAGGAAATTAATTCGGATTAACCTAATTCAATTTTTAAAATTGCTTTGATGCTTTAAAAATTTAAAATTCTGTTAGTGTATTTTGACATGGGGAATTTAAGAAAAATTCCACCGAGCCATTTCCAATTGCTAAATGGATTTTAAATTTGGAGTTTGTCTTCTTTTAAGTTTTTCGGTCGATTTCTTTTACATAATTTTTCTCAGTTAATTTTTACGCTAAAGAGAAAAGCGGGGCGTGACAATCAGCGACCTAGACGCGTGCTCCAGGCTAGCGAGGTGTAGCACAGACGGGACTCACGCCAAGATGGGAGCTGGCGGTGCTGGTAGCTCACACGCATGACCTGGCTTTTCCCGATGAGATGGCGAGGGGGTGTGTGCAGGTGGTTCGGTGGCTCATGTTGACATGATGGCGGCAGACGCTGACGGAGTGTCTCCCGCACATGACTAGCAGTACGTTGGCCTGGGGGTCGACGACTACAGTGCCTCGTCCTGTGCCCTGAGTGAAGGCATAAGAAGCAGCGGACCAGGCCCCGGCAGGAGGCGACGCGGTGGTCACGGGCGAGGCCATTGAAGCACTTCCCCGAGGTTCTCTCCCGTGAGAAGCGCAGCAAAGCGGATTCGGGCTAGCGAGGAGCGGATTGCTGAGACCTGCTTGACTAGTGGTGCAGTTTGACCGACGTCCATCCCTGTTTGTTGAAAATGCCTAGTATGGTCGTACTATTGTGTCAATGGGGCGCCATCCCTTTCCTGACCATAGCTCCGTTGGCATGGTAGGCTCAGTGAGTGCTCCAGGGGTGGATAGAAACAACGGACTTCAGGTGGTGTTGCGGTGGTAGCTGGTGCTCCTTGGTTTTGAAAACGAGTTGTGTTGGGCCCCTGACTGCATCAGCAAAGGAGCGTTGCTGGCATGGCGAAGTGGCTTCTAGCAGCGTCGTGAAGACGTCGGAGACATCGTCCGGTGGTGTGGCGGCGGCGGTGGTGACTCTAGCCAAAAGTTAGCCGCATCGATGATGGAGCATGGCACAGTGCCGACACGCGGATCCGGCGTTTCCGGGACCATATTGATGCCATTGGGCGACGGGAGGCATTGGGATCTTGGTGGTGGCGGAGGAGGAGACTCCCTCCAGAATCGACCATAGTTGGGGGATCTGGGCGAGCAACGACCGAAATGGCATGACGGCGGTGCGGTCTGGACGGGCGCACAATGCAGCAGATGGGCAGGCAGGGGTGAGGATGGGGGCGACTAGGGAGCGTTGGACCCTGCGGCAGAGGCGGGAGTGGCTCTCCTCTCTTCTCTCTCCTTTTCGAGGACGACCGATTGGATGGTCAGCGGCGGTGCGGTTAGGGCCGGCTGTGGCGTGGAGGAGCCGGTTGTGCGTGGTGAAGGGAGCTGCGGGCGTCAGAGGAGGGCGGGCGAGGCCTGCATCAGCGGTGGCACTTACCTGGAGCTCCGACGGCAGGACGCGTGGGGTCAGGGTGGGACCGGGCCGACACGGGCGTCGGGCTGGGCAGGCGAGATACCGTGGGTGGCGCCGGGGCCGGAGTGGCCACCGGCGTGTCTCAGTCGCCTGCTAGGCCGCCTCTCCTGTCGCTTGAAGCAGAGCTTTGGCTGGCTAGTTTTGAGGTACTGTATGAAATATATGGATAAATCTTAGAGGTCTTTTTTCTAATTTCTGCTGCATATATTTCATATATTATCGTCCTAGGAAGCCACACCCAAAATCTGGCGCATAGAGATAGACACGACATGTGAATCAGGAAAAGCATGCAGTGATGCAGGCCATGCCAGTCTCTCTCTCAGGCTGGAGTGCTGGACAAATAGGGTAGTGAAGGAGACGACGGCCAAGAGTGTGATCATCGTAGAACACTTTGGCCGCGTTTGGCAGGTGAGAAGCGGGCTGGTTTGGGCTGATTGATTCAGCCAAATTCAGCCTAGCCGTTCGGCAGGTGAGCTCCAGCCAGGCGTTCGGCTGGCTACAACGCAGCAGCCGCGCCGCTCCCTCCCTCTCCATCACGCACTCTCCTCTCCGCCCTAGGGTTTCGTCACACGCTTCACCTGCTCCCACCTCCACCGCCCCCGCGACCACACACCTTGCTTGCCGCCGAGCTCACCGCACCCCCTCGCTCACCCCCCGTCGCCGTGCGTCCTCGGGTCCGCGTCCTTGCCGCACCTCCACCCTTCGATCCGCCATCCCCGGGTCGTGTTCCTCGCCGTGCATCCCCCGTCGTCAGCAGTGACGCTCCCCCCCCGCTGTCGTCGTCTATCGGATCTAGAAACGCCCGACAAGGTCAGCTCTGCTCCTTTCCTCGGCGAACGCCGACGACACCCCCCTCTTCGTCAACTACACGTCTGCTCTCAGGTTTGGCACCCCAGATCTCCTCCTCATCACTCTTCCCTGCGTAGATCTGCATCTTAGCATATTGGACCAACGCTGCACTCCTTTTACCGATATATGCCCAATTTTAACTCCCCAGGAGGAGTATTTTGCGCTGTTGCACACTGCACTTTCTTATATTTAATCATACTGTGGAGTGTTGTCACGGGAGAATAAAAGAGAGGGTATCCACTTTTGCTACTACCCGTCCATACTCAAAATGCATGTCTTGTGTTTGCTGGACTCACATTTCAAATTAATTAGCTATATTTCAAATTTCAGGATGAGCAGCCAGATGTGCAGGGGTTAGCTGTGCTCCTATCTAGTGAAAGATATGCGACTATCCTATTGGTATGTGGCAAACATAACATTGCCTTTTATACTGTTTATTTTAAGTACATAAGTGGTCATTCTACATGGCTGTCATGGTGATGCTATAGGCTGATGTGTAGACAACACTTTATATATATTTCTTACTTGTTATACTATCCAAGCAAAACTTTGGTACTTGAATTAATATGAAGTGTTGCCACAGTTTCTTACTCCTTGATTGTCAACTGAAATTTCTAATTTGGTGTTCACAGTACAGCGATGTTGCTACTTATCGTATATCACTAGGAGAAGATACAAAAGCAATCAACCAACTGGTATGTAGTTCCCCGTTTACTCTGTGATTAGTTGATTGCAGTGCACAACCTCTTTGCTTCAATACCCATAAATGTTTCATTCCTGTTTCGGACCACTGTCTTTAAGAGACGGCCTTTGCGAAATGCACTCAGCTGCTAGTGGTCTAGATGAAATATAGAGTTTTAATAAGGGGGGAAATCTCAGTCATTGACTCATTGTAGTCTATGCTCCTTCTGCCTATTCTTATCGCGTCTAATATTGTTTGCAAACCATGCTTCTATTCTTACCAGGTCCTGTCCTCCTACTACCGTTTTCGACATCGGCAGTAATGGACTGAACCCTTCCCCACGCGTGCATACTCTTCCACCCTATTTCTAGGTGCACCTTAGCAATCAATGTCGTCCTGCACTCTCCAATCTTGTAGTGCCCCTACAACTACTTTACTTGCTTGTTGTTGTTTGCAGGTCCGTTGTACGCACTGCCTCTCCACGCTGGCAGGTTCATCATCATCGTCATCCTCCTCGTGGTCACCGCAGGCCATTACTCCTTACAACCTCCGGATTCGGAAGCGCAAGAGGCATCTGACCTACAAGGCAAGTCTCGTTATCCCCTAGCACATGCGTATTACGCATATGGTACGTACAACAACCACTGCAGCCTTCCATGCATACAGATGAGTGCGCCACGTGCCAACTGGAACAAGCACCAAACCAAGCTGCTGCTTGACCTCTGTGCTAGGGAGAAAGCCAGGTTCAACTTCGACAAGAAGTTAACTAAGGATGGTTGGAGAAACGTGTACCGTGACCTGCAAAGACACGGCGTTCCCTTCACTAAAAAACAGATCAGCAACAAGCTTCGCAGCCTTTTCGAAACCTGGACCAAGTGGAACACTCAGATCACCAGCACTGGTGGCGGTCATAATCCCAAGACTGGCGGCATTAAAGCTGACCCTGATTGGTTCGAAACCCACGGAGGGTCGGCTACGGGTGCAACCAGAGCTGATGAGGATGAGGTACTACTTTCTAATTGTGTACCTAGTGCAACCCTCAATTTCTAATTGTTTACTAGCATGTCCGTAACTTGTGCATTGCTGCCATGCAGGCTCCCGGAGACGATGGCACACCTCCACAGTTCCTTGAGGAACTCTGGACGTTGTGGGGGTCTCGCAACACTGATGCGGGTGACTTCCTGTACTCTGGTCAACCTGAAAACGAGGACTCCACCCCGCCAAGGACTCCACCCTCGTCCGTTGGTCCGTCAAGTGGCCCATCCGCATCTAGAAGACACTGCAGGGAACACCTCCTGGACACACCAGACAAGAAGAAGATTGTGCAATGCTTCACCAACATCTCAGACAGTGTTGCACGACGAAGTGATCCTATGTACACGAAGTCCCAGGAACAAATGGAACAGAGCCAAGTGATGGAAGTGCTGCGTGCAGATGGCGTTAACGAAGGCGGCGACCTCTGGTTCAAGGCTCTCATTTTGTGCCAGCAGACTCCTGTCCGTGCACAGTACTTGAATATATCTGAGAGGGAGCATCGCCTCAAGTTCATTGAAGTCATGTATAACCATCACCATGGTGGTGGCAAGTACTAATAATTCATAGGGTTTCGAAGAGAGAGTGTCCTGTTGCGGACTTGTATCGACTTTATCCTTGAACACTGTTGTTTGTTTTCCTTGCTAGTATGTCCCAGCTCATGTAATAATCGTACTCCGTGTGTGCTGCCTGTATGACGTGTGGTTTGGCAGTTTGGATTTGATTTGTATTGCGCAACATAAACATGTTTCTGTCATATAAATGTACAATTGTATGTCATATGCATGTATGTATGTTCGAGCTTCAGTTACATGGAAGCCTAACATTGTGGTTTGTACTTGCAGGTGATGCTGTTAGCGGGATCTGTGGGTGGAAGTCAGGTAAGACCATCCAGTACATTTTTCCTGCAGCACATGTGGTTTTGGCTATATAGCTTCAGTTTTTAAGTGGCATGCTGTTAATTTAAGTAGTTTACTGTCTGAACCTAGAATTTTATAACATGTTAATTGAAGTATCTACCTGCTTTAACTGTTAATTCGCTATGTAGCTTCATGCTGGTAGTGTAAATGGTAATAATTTGCTTATCAGGTTGATTGTACCTAGGGGACTGATCCATGTTGCATTTGTGTAGGATAAGTGCTGAAGACATGGACGATGAGGACTACTGGGCGGCTGTCACAGATGCAGCAGTGGCAATGGGTGCGTTTGTGGCATTGATGGAAACAGAGGAGCGAAGAGAAGATCCATTTGAATATCCATTTGATGAACCCGAGCTGACTGGCCTTCAATGGGTCCACAAGAACCTTGGTAGTCCTAGAAGGTGCAAACAAAATTTTCGTACGTCCCCTGCATCTTTCGTGGAGCTGCATGATATATTAGTGACCAAGCATGGGCTTCGAGGAACTAATGAGTTCAGCAGTATAGAGGGGTTGGGTATGTTTTTGTGGCTTGTGGGTACCAAACAATCGCAAAGGGATATAGAAGATAGATTTAAGAGGGGGATTGGAACAGTGAGCGAGAAACTAGGTGGGGTGTTGGATGCGGTGGTGAAATTTTCACACACCGTAATGAAACCCAAAGATCCTACTTACAGTACCATCCATGAAAGACAAATGAAGTACTCACCGTACTTCGATGGTGCCATAGGAGCCATTGATGGCACGCATGTGAACATTATAGTTGACCTAAAAGAACATAATGAGTACACGAATAGGAAACAGGTTACGACTACCAATGTAGTGGCAGTGTGTGATTTCGATGGGCATTTCAATTATGTCGGAGTGGGGACAATCGGGTCGTCTCATGATGCTGCAATTCTTAGGAAGGCGCAGCAAACTGACAAATTCCCGCACCCACCATAGGGTAAGCAGCTGATGCATTTTAATTTGAGCACGTTCTGTAGCTGTGAAGTGAGAATTGCAGGCTTTGTATGACTAATGACATTTGTGGTGCCCATTATGTAGGTCAGTTCTACTTGGTGGACTCTGGGTATGGTGGTAAAAGGGGATCTTTGCCGCCACATCGGGACTACCGCTACCATTTGTCAGACTTTGAGCATAGGGGGCCGGAGGGAGAGCATGAGGTGTTCAATATGGTGCATGCTAGTCTGCGGAACGTGATAGAAAGGGCGTTTGGGGTCCTCAAGAGCAGATGGCGTATATTGGATGAAGTCCCGCACTATACAAGGAAGGAACAGAGCAAGCTAATTTTTGCATGCTTTGGGCTGCATAATTTTCTGGTGGACAAGCGGAGACCTGGAGCAGTAAAGGAAGTTGATGAATGGACTAGTCAGTGGATTGCTTTAAATGCAACAGAGGACATGAACGAAGTGCATACGTTCATAACAACGATGATAGCATTGCAGGCTGGGCTGTAGGTAAATATTTGTTGCTTTTTTTTGTTGAGGAGTCATATGTTGTAGTTAACTCGTGTTATGTAAATGCAGGTGGTGGGATGCGTGGTGGAGGAAGGCAGAGCTGGAGGTTCATTGCTGCAGAGTTTACAAGTGGGTAAGTGATCGTTGGAGGGCTGAATTCATGGTGGAGGGTTTTTGGAATGTGCATGAGGACTGGAGCTTTTGCGGGTGCTCTGCGGCAGTGATGAGTTGGGTAAGGAACTTTTGGATGCGTACCGGCAAGTTGCTGACTTCTGGGTGGCAAATAAGGTACTGCTTTTGTACAGATGTGCATGACTCCATTAGGCATTTCTATTTGTGACCTGTCAGTACAACTAGAGGAGTTAAGGTTGCAATTAGAGTATCAAGTAGTTCACTAGGAGGGGAACTAACCCAGTATATTGGAGGGTTAACTTACCTTTGGTTGGGTGCCTAACTTGTGCTGATTGGTTGGCATGACAGTGGTACAGATTTTGTAAACAAGGCCAAGGCAAGGGCCATTAGTTAGGGTTGCATATGTAGGGTAGTTTACAGGTTGTTAGTACACCTGACCATGTAGCTGTTTCAGAGGTAGGTAAGTGACTGTTGGAGTGCAAAACCTGTTGTAGCAGTTGTTGGAAACGGAGGTACCAATGCCTGCTGATTTGGTTATAGGCTCTCCACGGATCCCATACAGGTACTAGGTAAGTAATTTCGCCTATCAGTGGTTGAAATTGGTATTCCGAAGTGGAATGGCATACCTATGTGAACTGATGCCATATTGCATTGGAATGAAGTGTAATATGTGAACTTATGAAGCATTATGTTGTGATGTTGAAATGTGTATTACGTGTATTTATGTAGAATTTTAAGTGATCTTTGAGTTCTTTGGAGTTTGAACTAGTGAGAGTGCATGGGCGGTTTGAACCGGGCATGTTGAATTTTCTTGGACTGGCTTGGGTGGGGAGTTGGGTTGGGGTTTTTCTGCTGCTTGTAAAACCCTCCCAGTGAGGACGTCGAGACTCTGGGGCTAGGCCGCTAGGCGCTCTCTCTCTCTGCCTCTGAAGTTCCCATACCCGGACGCCCGGACTTCCTGGCTTTCAGCTGTTGCAGGTGAGATAGAACGTGCCCATTGAAGTGAATTTGTGTGTATTTGAAATGATCAGTATGAATGGCTGAGAGGTGGCGGGAACAGCTTTTGTGTTGATGGTGTGCTGGCGCCATTTGTTTGAATGCAGTTGGGTTTTTAAAAATATGAATTGCCCCTTGGCTGGCTGGTTGCAGCTGGTTGGCTGGTTTCAGCTGGTCAATGTACTGTGCACACCAGTCCAACCAGCCCGTTTCTCACCTGCCGAACGCGGCCTTTGTCTGTCGGTAGGGTAGCTGAATATGTTGTGACCGTGGCTGTACTTTGGGCCTTTGGAAGAGGAGTGTTACCAATGATGGTAGCGGCGAATACGCCGGCATGTTGGCAGCACTGGTTTTCTTGAAGGCGATGACAAAGAGAAGTTCTGTGCCGGTGCGTTGAGGATGTCAACCACAGCGCAACAGCAAGAGGAAGAGGGAGGCAGATGGTGCCGAGTGACATACTGGCCTGTTTGAATTCAAGGGCTAGAGCTAATTTGAGCCAAACTAACCCAAAAGTATCCAAACAGAAAGGCTAGAGTTAGTTTTTTGCAACTAACCCACCCAAAAAAAATATCCCCAAAAGAATGATTATTTGGGTTAGTTTGGAGAAAGAAAGGAGAGAGGGAGCCAGCCAATGAGGAAGAGAGAGAGGGAGAGAGCCAACCAATTAATGATTTTTTATTATCAAATTAGCCCTTATATCTAAATATCTCTTTGGCTAGAGCTAATTTAGAGTTAAAAATTAACTCTAACCTCTAGCCGAGCTAGAGTGATTCAAACAGGGCTAATACTAGTCCTTCACGTGATCACATCTTCCCATCGAAAAGAGTTGCAGGCATACACTAATATGCTGTTTTTTAATAAAAAAATCACTCACATGCTCACCAGCATAATTTGATCAGGTTTAAATATACAGTATTGAACACACCGGCTCTCTTTTTTTTCGAATGGAACGACTCGCACACCGGCTCTCATCAACAGCTTTAAAATCCAGCCAGCGTACTTGCTTATGCATTGTTTTCTTCTAGACCAGACGATCCCTCCTTCCACTGTATGCTTCTCTTTAAATTAGAGGAAGGAAACCAAACTGCTACAGTACTATAAGAAAGCATTCTGCCGTGAGCAGTACGCTCTTGTTCACTTCGGTCTCAATTTCAACTTTATTAAATTTTGACAATACCTAATTTTGTTAAGTTCACTACTGTAAAAAGCCACAGTAGTCCCGGTTCGTAATCCTCAGTAGTCCCAGTTGTCAAACCGGGACTACGAATTCGGGATTAGAGATCGTCATCTTTAGTCTCGATTGAAATAACCGGAACTAAAGATACATCTTTAGTCCCGGTTGGTGGCATCAACCGAGACTAAAGATGGCGGAGTCACGTAACCGGATGCGTCATCTTTAGTCCCGGTTGGTGACTCCAACCGGGACTAAAGATGGCGCATCCGGCCATGTGGCTCCTCTATCTTTAGTCCCGATTGGTGCCACCAACCGGGACTAAAGATTTTTATATATTTTTAATTTGCTACTTTCTCCAGCAATGCTACATCCAATATATTACACACATATATTATATATTACATATATATATATTACACATATATATTTATACACATATTATATAATATATATGTATAAATATATAAGTTATACATATAAATGAACTTAAGAAAGGAAATATATACATATAATATATTATCAAAACATATACGCATATGTACAATACTCACATATATTTTTATATTTTGTATGTTACAAAACATTGTCTATTTTATGGATCCGATGGTTAAGTTACTTAAATTAAAATAGAACTCCCCCGCGAGATCAATGATCTGCTCGTTTATAAATCCCATCAATTCTTTCTGAGCGGCTTGTACGAAAGTCTCGTGGGGGAGGTTGTCTCTTACTCACATAAGCTGTCATTAATTCGATCAAACGAGAAATAAATATATGAAGTGAATAAGAAATCGAGACGTAATGTATGAATGACTATTATACATACATCTATATCATCGATAGTTGTGACATCGGTCACAAAGCGGTGAATGTAGTTGCAGACGTAGTATCCTCATAAGGTGGTGCCCTGCGACTGTTTTGCACACTAAAAGAGAAACGACGACAGATTTAATATATATTTCATATTTTAGAACAAAGTAATAATTCAAAACAACTTTGGGGCATGTTACTCACTGGAAAGTTCATCCTCACGGAGAGCTTGTCTTTTCAATTTCCACGAACATTAGCCCGAAGCCGTTCACATGCCCTACGTGCAGTTGAAAGTTAGCTAGTAATTATCAGAGAACCGCATATATGCAATAGCAAGTAAGATGGCATTACCTATTTAGTAGTTCAAATATCTTTGCGTACGTGGACTCTGGTTTATCCATTGAGTCAAAGACATGGATCCGTGAGTTATCCATGTCAATTACTAACAGAACCCAGTGGAATTTACAAATTGGTTTAGATGACACATATGAAAATTTATGTATGCACACGGGATTGAAATCGGTACGGAAGGAAGAAAATACTTACACAGTGTTGTAGGGCAGAAGGATAAACGACCGGAAGTGGTTTATCACCACCACATTGTAAATGTTGTCCACTGTTGGATCAGGAAATTGATCAACCAACACGCCGTTGATTTTGCGTGGATCCATGAATCCATGTTTGGTACAGTCGTGCTTGTTGCAGTATTGGATAGCTATTCTACAACGGTTAAAAAAATTTAGTCAGCTAAATACAAGGAGGTAAGAAACGAAATAATAGAACGATACTTACAGAACCCGCGTGGCTAGAAGTGAGACGTCGAGGGCATCAAGCTGGTACAGGTCGAATATGTCTTCGAATCGGATATAGAAGTCGTCACCTCCATCGACGAAATAGTCCTGTGAATATTTGCCCGTTACCATCTCTCCACCCTTGCTGGATTCTTGCGTGTACCACTTGTGGAAACAGTTCATCTGTGTTGGTAGCTTTTTCACTTGATCCGGCTTTACAAGAGGCTTTTCAAGTTTGAACTTGTATTTCAACGGAGCCTTCGCCAGGAGAGCACGGCCGTGTAATTGATCCATTGAAATTCCAGCAGATTCCATAAATTGTCTTAACTCTAATCTGACATTTGGAACTGTGCTGAACTCCAGAGGTTTCTGAGGCTGCATGCCGAGCTGGGGTACATCTTTGCCCGTTCTCTTCGTCTTGCCAGCAGCCTTCCGAATAGTCCTGTCGTAGTCGGACTGCGGTTGAGGTTGCGGTTCAGGTTGTGGCGTTAGGTACATCTTCTTGAAGAAGTCCTTGGTCTCCTGGGTGATTTCAGAAGACTTCTCAGGAGACTTCTTTCTGAAGTGGGGCTTGACTTCAGCTTGGACGGCCTCGTGCAGCTCCTCTGGAGTCATGATGTACGCCATTTTCTTTGGGGCTGGCAGGAGCGGGTCAAGTTTAGGCCTCTTGCTTTTTGGTCCACTGTTGGTTGACCTTGACCGCGTGGCTCGAGATGTTGTCCGTTTAGGAGTCGGTGCTCGTTGTGGTGACGGAGGAGACTGAGAAGGCGACGGAGTTGGAGACGACCGTTTAGGAGTCGGTGCTCGTGGAGGCGACGCTAGAGGCGGAGGAGGCGGAGGAGACGTCCCACGTGGAGGTGGAGGAGACGGCCCACGTGGAGGCGGAGGAGGCGGAGGAGACGGCCCACGTGGAGGCGGAGGACACGGCCCACGTCCGGGGAATATTATGAAGATCTTCCTCCAGAGAAATATTCCGTGAGCTGTTTCTCCTAGCGTCAGCTCCTCGTCTCCTCTGGGGATATCCAGCTCGAGATCTTCATAGCCACGTTCCACCTGTTCAATTTCAACTTTCGAGTACACAGGTGGAACGGGTCGGGAGTGGTAGGTGCCGTCTCGGTCTACTGCAATGGCCATGCCCGACGTGACCTGTTCGAGAAGATTGTTTATTAGTTAGTAATAAATATTGATTGACAAGTTATTCAAGAAAATATACGTACAACATAAAAGTACGAACATACCTTTATTGTTATGTTCTTTAGCGGAATGCGCAGCTCACATGGGGTCCGCTGTGTGATGTCATCAACGGGGCATGGCGGACCCGGTTTAGCTTGTTGGGCCAAATCGCCTTCATTTCCAGTTGAAGCGCAGCTGCTGCGCTGCTGCTGTAGTTGAGTGGCTGTTGCTGGATCCGGCTGTTGGCTAACCCAATGGCTCCGCTTCTCTGCCAACCATAGGGCTAGCCTTTCGTCCACAATCTGATCAATCTGCGAGAGCTTCATTTCCATCTCAGCGAACATCGCATCCTGCTCTCGCTTTGACCTCATTCGGCTCTTGTATGTGTCGACGTCAGCTTGGAACCCGTATTTCCAGGGGACGACGCCTTTTCCTCGCGTACGCCCCGGGTGCTCTGGGTTTTGGAGGGCGAGCGTTAGCTCGTCCTTCTCTCTGTCGGACCTGAATGCGCCCGAGGAAGTGGCCTGCAGCGCCTCCTCTAACCTCCGTCCGGCTTCTTGAATTTCATCACCAAATATAACTGTGCCATCGACGAGATTAAGTGAGCCGCCGTGAGCATAAAACCAGTGCTTTGATCATTCCAGCCAGTTGGTTGTGCCTGGAATGATACCTCACGCTTCAAGGTCGGCTTCCATTTTCTCCCATTTCTCCATTGCTTTCTTATAGCCGCCTGACCCAAGCATATGATGGTATTTCTTTTTAGCTGCATTGGCCTTGTTCTTTTCTATGATAGCTTGTGCTTCTTCCCCAGTCTTGTGTTCAACAAAAGCATCCCAATGATCTCTGAGCTTTGGGAACTTGTCAAAGTCAGGGGTCTGGCCCTTCAGGATATATTTCTTTTGTAACTCTTTCTTGTAGTTTTTAAAGAGCTCTGCCATTTTCTTTAACGTCCATTCCTTGACCCTTGCTTGTTGTGGGTCTGGGATGGTGAACGCCTGCAGCGTTGTCATCCAGAGCATCTCTTTCTCTGTGTCCGGTAGATAGCTCTGCTCATCTCCTCCTGTCCTTGATCGCCTTCAGTTGGCAACGCTTACGGGCACGTGATCCCCCACCACCCATCCGCTGTGCACCACAAACTTCCTTGCAGCGTCCTCTGGGGCAATTGGGCGACCGTCAGATTCTACCTCCGTTATGACATGTCGACCCTCTATGCGCTTGTTGAGACCGCGTTGCCCGCGTGCCCTCTTCTGTCCAGCGGAGGCGGAGGCGGAGCCCTCATTCTCCTCATCGTTCCCCTGCACGTCTCCCTCCTCGTTGAGGTATTGATTTGTATCTTCATTCCCCTCCTCATTGTAAAACTCTGTTCCTCGTGTGATCTCATCAAGGAGAAACTGTTCCTCATCACGATCCGCCATTTGATTGTTGTGGGTTGAGGACTTAATCAAAGAATTCTGAAAAAAAATTATTCAGTTAATACATGAATCAATTATTCAGGAAAATCATGTATGTCTACGTAAAAAAGACAAAAAGAAGAAGATGGATTCAGAATCACATATTATCTCCATCCTAGAAAAGACTTGTGAAGAATATCACATTCTATATTTCGTTCACGTTCTATCGTTCGTTCACGTCCGTGAGTACGATCATCTGGAGGAGTGGAGAAAAGGAGAGGAGAATGATGTGAGGGAGATAAGGAGGAGAGGAGTGGAAGTGGAGAGGAAAGGAGAGATAGAGGAAAGGAGGAGACGACGAACGACGACCGAACGAACGAACGAGTGTCCGTCCGTCTGTTCGTCCACGTCCATTCGTCCGTCCGTTCGTTCGTCCGTCCGTCCGTTCGTTCATCCGTTCGTCCGTTCGTTAGTTCGTTCGTCCGTCCGTTCGTCCGTTCGTCCACGTCTGCTTGTCCACGAATGAACGAACACTCGTTCGTTCGTCCGTCCGTTTGTTGATTTTATCGTTCTCGTTTGTTCGAAAATACAAAATTCACAATTCACATAAACATTCAAATTTCAAATTTAAATACATATTAAAAATTCAAAATTCACATACACTTTCAACAGTCCATTCACAGTCCATTTACATATAACAGTCCATTTACATACAAAATTCATATATTCAAAATACACATACATACAAAATTCATATATTCAAAATACACATATATTCAAAATTCATATATTAAACATTCACAGAGTGCGACGGCGGCGGCGGCGGCGAGGATGCAGAGGGCGACGGCGGCGCGTGGAGTGGAGGACGGCGCGCGGCCGTTTAGGGTTTAGGGTCGGCCGGCTCGGGCCGTGGGGAGGGGCGCAAGGGGAGTGGGCGGCGTGGGGAGGGGCGGCGGCGGCGGGCTGCTGCGGCGGTGTCAACCGCGACGATGGTAGCGATGGCGATGGCGTCGACGGCGGCCAAACCCTAGCGCATAATGTGGGGAATTCTTTGGGGCGCGGCGGCGCTAACCTACGATGGCGACGAAGACGGCGGCGCGGCCGGTCCTCCGGCAACGACGACGGCGACGAAGACGGCGGAGACGGCATGCTGCGACGGCGTCCTGGGGCTCAGTGACGGCGACGAAGACGAAGACGATGCAGTTGCGAAGTGCAAAAACGGCTAAGTGTTGGATCCCCGTGAGGCCCTTGCTATATAGTCACGACATCTTTTGTCCCGGTTGAAGCCAACAACCGGGACAAGATACTTAGTCCCGGTTGGTGGCTCCAACCAGGACAAAGATATGATCTTTAGTCCCGGTTGAAGCCATCAACCGGGACTAAAGATGTCTGCCGGTTGGTGGCTTCAACCGGGACTAAAGATCATATCTTTTGTCCCTGGAGCCACCAACCGAGACTAAAGATTGCAGGACAACCACGTGGTGCAGGTAGGTGGACATCTTTAGTCCCGGTTGGAGCCACCTACCGGGACTAAAGATGTTTTCTCGCCCACTGAAATTCACCTCTAGTCCACAAACCGGACAACTTATTATAGTGCCCTATTATATTGTATTTTATATTCATATATAATTATAATGTTCATATGTTGATATATTTTATATTCATATATAATTAACATATGTTGATATATAATTAACATATGTTCATATAATTAACAAAAATATTATAAATTGAAATAATAACATAAAATTAACATTTGTCATATTCCAACCTATTTAAAATTTAAATAATAATATACAATTAACATACGACCTATTTGAAAAATATTTTAAATTTAAATAATAACATATAATTAATATTTGTAATATTTAAAACTATTTTAAATTTAAATAATTTGTTACCCGATCATTCCAAAGAGAATTCATGCTTACGCTTTTTCTTTTCATGTGTGTCTCGTTTAAGAAACTTCAAGCCGTGTATACATGGTTTTCTACCTTTGCCCCCTTAATATCATGGTTTTCTAAGTCTTGTTTTGTTATTGCAATTGTTAGATGTGATTGACGATGAAGACAAACCTTCCGGTATCACTATATTTGGAGATGAGGACCCAAAAGAAGAATATGAGGAGGGAGAACTTTCAAATCAAGGTGAACCATCCTCGCCTCGGAAAAAGAAGATGGTAGAATTCCTGGAATAAATGGCCCCATTCCGAAAAATGGTGACCGGCTCTAGGACAGACTCCGCCTCCGCAGTACTCAAAGCGATATCATTCCTTGGATTCAAGAGAACAACGTGATAGAGGCCCTCCAGTGCTGATCGTTATTCATCAAGATATCACTCCTATGACTATGGACCAGCAAGCCCTAGTCATGGAAGGTCTCACCCAGACAGAGGACGGAGAAGCTCTTCAGGCTATGAAAATTTGCCAGCCGATGATGTTGCCTGGACATCGCATGCTTACTCAAACCAACAGTACTCAAGCCAATACAACACGAGCTCGGAGACATCATCGCGCCATTCCAGAGACAGGCATGATAGGCACTACCACCACAGGAGGTGAACAAAAACATGTAGCTGATTTGTACCATATCAACTGCCAAAGAATCTGATATCGGCTAGCTGCTTGGAAGCTGCCGCGTTATGGCTTCGGATGAGCTTCCCTGTGTTGTGTAGCCCCTTATTGGTGAAACTATAGCATGCAAAACCTGCCAACAGTTTGCCTTTTGCTTGGTGTCCAGAGGCCCCGACGCCTTCTTCCTACCTTCTTCACCGATCTTGGTCTCTTCAACATGTTATGATTCATCGTAGTAGCCTTTTGCAGTTTTTACTCTTTGCTCCGTGTAACATATACAAAGTCGTTCATGTTAAGCGGTTTATGTTCTACTGCTGGTTAGCAAACACATGGAGCGGATGGTGAAGCTGGCGATAGACGAAGCCGCTTCCTGAAGTACTCGTGTTCAACTTCTCGTTGCTAATGCCTTCTGTCTTATTCTCGTGAATTGCCACATAAGCATTAGTTGTTAGAGCATTATTGTCCTGACCACAAGTTAGGATCTTATGTGAGTATGGAGCATGTCGACGGCCGCCGTCCTCCTCCTTCAAGATTGAGTGATTGAGTGATTACACCAACCTCTGTTTCCCACCTTTCTGAAGACTCTTTGGTGAGCAACATTGAGTGATTACACCAACCTCAGTTACACCAACATTGAGTGATTATACCAATACTACTACTACCTATGGGTCATTGGATCCAACTGAGACGACGATCGAGCACGGATATGCAGCTGTCGTTCGCCGATCAGTAACCGAAGAAATCTCTCCTATGGTGGCCGCCGACGGAGGCTGGTGGCGGTGATTCAATAATAGATTCAATATATTCAATATACTTATAATAGATTCAATAATTTACAATAAATTCAAATGATAGCAATAATATTCAATGATTCAATTTAATTCACGTACTTTCTCCGCACAATTGTTCCTGCGTTATGATCATTGCGTGAGTAAGGGGTGTCCTCATTTGATAGGAGGATACTCGGGTCAACCGCCACCGCGAACGGAGGTTGCCCGTCAAACTGATCGTAATCTTCGTCAGTTCTATCCTCGACTCCCACGATTTTCCTTTTGCCTGGGAGAACCACGTGGCGCTTTGGCTCGTCGGACTCTTTCCCCTTCTTTGATTTGCTAGCCATGTCCTTGACATAGAAAACTTGCCGTACATCATTGGCAAGGACGAAAGGTTCGTCTGAGTATCCAACCTTGCTCAGGTCGACCGTTGTCACCCCACTTGCATCAATTGTTACGCCTCCACCACTGAGCCTAACCCACTGGCACCGAAACAAAGGGACTTTCGGAGGTCCATAGTCCAGCTCCCATATGTCATCGATGCTTTGCCGTAATATGTGCTAGCCGTGCACGTCGTATCCCACGGCATCGATGCGGACAACGCTGTTCTGATTCGTGCTCTTTAAGTCTTGGGCCCGTGTGTAAAATATGTACCCATTGATTTCATATGCCTAGAATATGGTGATCGAGCAAGATGGTCCCCTCGCCAAGAAGGCTAGTTGTTGGTCAATGCTCGCGTTGCCTATAAGACGTTGTCACAGCCAAGCAGGGAATGCATCGATGTGATGGCGTGTAATCCAGGCATCCGTCTTACCGATGTTTTCCGAGCGAACAATCGCCAAGTGCTCCTCGATGTAAGGAGCCACCAAGGAAGATTGCTGCAACACGGTCCAATGTGCTTTCCTGTACAAGTCATTGCCTATGTTCATTATTGCCTTCCTTCCAAGAGTTTCCTTCCCCCGTAGTCTACCTTCATGGCTTGATTCAACCCGATGGGACGGAGGTCTTCAATAAAGTTGACGCAAAACTCAATCACCTCCTCTGTTCCATATCCATTGGCGATGCTGGCCTCCGGACGCGAACGGTTACGAACGTACTTCTTTAGAACGCCCATATACCTCTCGAAGGGAAACATGTTATGTAAGTACCGGACCGAGGATACAGATCTCTTTGACAAGGTGGCATAGGAGATGCGTCATGATATTGAAAGGAAGGCGGAAAGATCATCTCAAAGCTAACAAGACATTGGACCACATCATTTTGAAAGTCTTCTAGTCTGTCTGGATCGATGATCTTCAGTGAAATTGCGTTCAGGAAAGCACATAGCTTTGTTATTGTTGCCTGGACATTATCAGGAAGGATACCCCGAATTATAACGGGAAGCGGTTGTGTCATCGCACGTGATGTCATGGGATTTTAGATTTGTGAACTTCTTATCCTTCGTGATTATTATTCCCTTTATATTCGAGGAGTATACGACGGTACCTTGATGCTCTCCAGGCATTCAAACATTATTTCCTTCTCTGCCCTGCTCAGAGTGTAGCTGGCTGGACTTAGGTATTGGGCTCCTTTTTCCTTTGGTTGCGGGTGAAGGTCGTTGCGTTGTGCCATATGTTTCAGATCGTTACGTGCCTCAAGTGTATCTTTTGATTTTCTGTATACACCTAGTAAGCCAAGCAGGTTTACGCAGAGGTTCTTGGTGAGGTGCATCACGTCGATTGCATGGCGGACGTCAAGGACTTCCCAGTAGGGCAACTCCCAAAAAATTGACTTCTTCTTCCACATCGCCGCGTGACCACCTTCACTTGCTATAGATTGGTTGCCGGGTCCCTTTCCAAATACTACTTTGAGGTCTTTCACCATGGCAAACACGGTCTTTCCGTTGCGATGCTTTGGTTTAGTACGATGGTCTGCCTTTTGATCAAAATGTTTGCCACTTCTCCAGACAGGGTGCCTTGCATCAAGAAAGCGACGATGGCCCATGTACACTACCTTCTTACAGTGTTTCAGGTACGTTCACTCAATCTCATCCATACAGTGGGTGCAAGCGTTGTACCTCTTGTTTGACTGTTCGGATAGGTTCCCAAGTGCAAGCCAATCATTGATGGTAACAAACAGCAACCCTCGTAGGTTAAACTGCTCCTATTTATCTTTATCCCACACGGGAACACCTTCTTTCTTCCACAGCAGTTTTAGATCTTCGATCAGCAGTCTCAGGTATACATCGATGTCGTTACCAGGTTGCTTCAGGCCTTGAATAATAACCGACATCTGAATGTACTTTCGCTTCATGCATAGCCAAGACGGGAGGTTGTAGATACACATCATCACAGGCCAAGTGCTATGCCCGCTGCTCATCTATCCAAAAGGATTCATGCCGTCCGTGCTTAAGCCGAACCTTAGGTTTCTTGCATCCTCGCCGAAGTCTTCAAATGTTCTGTCGATGTTTCGCCACTGTGACCCATCGGCGGGATGTCTCAGCATGCTGTCTTGTAGGCGTTCTTCCGCGTGCCAACGCATCATTCTTGCATGCTCCTTGTTCCTGAACAGACGTTTCAGTTGTGGTATTATAGAAAAATACCACATCACCTTAGCAGGAACCCTTTTCTTCGAGGGTCGTCCGTCAACTTTGCCTGGATCATCTCGTCTGATTTTGTATCTAAGTGCTTTACAAACCGGACATGCTTCTAGGTTCTTGTATTCCTCACCGCGGTAGAGGATACAATCGTTAGGACATGCGTGTATCTTCTGTACCTCCAGTCCTAGAGGGCAGACTAACTTTTTAGCCTCGTACGTTGATTTTGGCAATTTGTTTCCCTCTGGAATAATGTTCTTCACGAGTTTTAGCAACTCGCCAAATGTCTTGTCACTGACACCATTTTTGACCTTCCATTATAAGAATTCCAGCGTGGTACCCAACTTTTTGTGCCCATGTTCATAGCCTGGGTACAAGGACCTTTTGTGGTCCGCCAACATACGCTCCAATTTTTGCACCTCCTTTACGCCTTCGCAGTCTCCCTATACATCACGCAACATCGACCAAGGTCATCGATACCGTCGTTTTCTTCAAAGATCTAAACCCTAAAAATCGAAGAATTTAAAATCGGGCATTGAAAATCGGACCTTGCAAAAACCTTTTGATTTCAATGCTTCTTATCGTGTTTTTAATTTTATTTGCCAATTCAGTTGCGTAAGAATTTCTTCCTGAATTGCTTTGATGTGAAGTTGAATAAAATCCCTAAGCTTTGAGATCCCTCATTGAGAAGTAATTCAAAATATATATATATATATTTGAAGAAGGGTAAACATATTAATTTTGGAGATTTACAAAAGATCCTTTGAAAAGAATATATTTGGTTAAAACCCTAACTGATGGAAGAAAAATAATAAATATTTGAATGATAAAAATATTTTTGAGAATTTAGAAACTTATATTAATCAAAGACCCCAATTTATTGATTTTAAAAGAAGAGATGGAAATATGAAAAATATATTTTGAAAAATAAAAAGTGGGGGAAAAGTTTGAAAAATATAATTTCAAAACTATTTTGGGAATATTAGAATTTATTTTGAATTTTTAGGGTGAAAGGAAATGGGAATGGAAAATAGGAAATTAAAATCGGGAAAAAGTGAAAGCGCACTGTTCATTAGCCGCCATGTGTTCGACGCCGGTCAGACCATACCCCGCGTGCATTACCGCGACGCCGCGCGTTGCGCGCGCGTTCCCGTCCCACGCCCGCGTCAACGTCGCCGTACGCTCGCCGTCGCGTCGCCCGCGCTGTAGCCGCGCCGTGCCGACGCCAGCCACGCCGCTGACGCGCGCAACAGTGCCGCGCCATGCCGCTCGCCAAGCCGCCGGGCAACGGACGCGCACGCCGGTCCACGCCGCCGTCGCGCGCCATGCCGTCGCCGCACTCGCCGCGTCACGCACGATGCCCGCACCACGACGCCTCGCCACGTCGCGCACGCACGCTCCCGCCACGTTCACCGTACGCACACGTCGGTCACAGGGGCACACCGCGCGGCGTGCGCACGCACGCGTGCACGGGCAGCACGACGCCGACGTTCCGAGCACCCCGCACGCTATAAAATGGTCCCAAGCTTCCTCTCACCCTCCCACACCGTGCCAACACCACTTCACCCCTTTCCTCCTCCTCCGCCACCGGAACGCGTCAAAACGCCACCGAGTGCGCCGGGTTTTGCCGAACCGCGTCGCCGCCGTGTTCGCCATCGCCGAAGATCACCGGAGTCCGCCGCCGCTCGCCGCCGTCCGGTAGGTGTCCCATGTTTCCATTTTCGCCCAAAGCCCGAGTCGCCCGTCACCGCCGCCGGTATAGCAGCGCCAGTGTCGTCGCGTCGCCACCGAGCGCCACCGATCGGGGGTAGACGAGGGGGTAGAGGAGAGAGAAGGAACAGTCTTAGCTAGAGAAAAGAAAAAAAAAAAGAAAAAGTAAAGAAGAGAGAAAAATTAGAAAAAATAGGGGAAAAATTCTAGAAAAATTGGGGAATATTTTTAGGGAATTTTGGGGAATATTTGTGCAAAAATATATAGTTTTCTCAGTATTTTCCTCGTAGTAAAATGATTTTCTATATACGATTTTTGAAAACTTCCGTTTACGTGAAACTTTCTTGAAGATTTAATATTAATTTTCTTTTCCTTAAACTATACTTAACCATTGGACTCGGCAAAGATATATCAACGAACCTCTTGAACAACATTCGCAAGATTTCCGCTTCGTCGTTTTATCGACCCCTTTTTACAAAAACCCTAAAGAGTCGAAACTCATCGCTACGGCCGATTTTGCTATAAAAATCCTCCGTAACTCGAGTAGGGTCATAGGGGAAATAGTTTGGAGAGTTCCTTATGATTTTTCATGCTTCTTCGTTCGTTCTTATCGGATTTTAACTGGAATCCATTTTTCTTTTTCCTTTTCGCTCGTATGATTAGCGACCGAGGAGGCGAACACCGACCCCGCAAGAAATCCCACTCAAGAAGCGTGCGAACAAGGCAAGTCTTCACACCCTTTGAACATATCGAACCCAATTGCGAAATGATGTTAATTTAAACTCTAAACATGCATGCTTTACGAGTTACCCATACTTGTTATGCCATTCCTTGTTATTGAATACCTTTAGAATTACTCTTTGTAACTCGCAATGTGATCCAGACAACCGAAGAGTAACTTGGTAAACCGCTTAGCCATGCTATATTTAGATTTATGCATACTCATGACTTTACGAAAAGCTTTGTGCTTGGGCGACTACCTTAGGGAAGGTAGTTGAGATACGACATGTGGAGACATGAGCGCCACAATGGCCATGATGAATTAAGTTTGATGAAAATTGAAAGTACTATACAAATGTTTTAGACTCGGGCGGCCGGATGATTTGGGTGGATTCCGAAAAGGCAAGTGCCGACCCCTGGTCAATTAAGGACCGAGCCATGAGATAGCCGGAAACGAGCCAAACAACGTACTTCTCGAATGGGTATAGACCTAGGCGACTAGATGGCCGAGCGGAGGCAGTATCCTTGCATAGATGGTTCTCTATGATGTGGTTATGGGATGAGAATGAGGCTGCGGCCTTCGTTATGAATGGTGGAATTTAACTACTGTTAATTAAACTTAAAGATCGGAAATGTCTTCCCTTACCCCGGGTGCGCCAGAACTCCTCTCACTGCTAGAAAAGGACGGCTAGAGTGCATGAGGACATAAGTTCATGGAGCGGGTACGCCAAAGTGAGGTTATCGAAAGGCTTTGCCGTGACCGTCTCATGTGTTGAGGCGCAGGCTCATTTGTTGGGCTGTCGCGGAGTACGGGTAAAGTGTACATCCACTGCAGTGTGAATGAATCAATCTATTCGAATAGCCGTGCTCGCGGATATTGAGCATCGTGACAAGACTTTCGCTTGGCTAGATTTTAAACTTAAAACTGCTGGGATGGGTATGCATGATGGTTTCATTCGCTGGTGGGTCAACTTCTCGATAAGCGAGAAGGGGTAGATTCCCCAGAAAATCATGACGAACCGGAGGCGGGAAGCCATCCTTGGAATCACGATGGATGGTAGACAGAACCGTCGCCGGGTTAATGAACTATGAAATTAAAACTGGATTTTGGCTAGTCAATAGGCTTGTGAAAAGAATTGTGAAAACTGGCTTTTCGCAAAAACAACCCTAGCCATGTTCTTTGAATAACCTTGTCATATGCATCAATTCTGTGTTGGCTTGCTGAGTACGGTTGGTACTCACCCTTGCTATACGCACAAACCTCCAGCTGATGGAGTTGAAGAGCCGGAAGATCCATACGCTTATCACCGGGAGGACGAGGAACGGACGGCGCATATTAGACTTTAGCTCCTGGTCGTTGCTCGTGGCAATGGACAAGCCGCGCTTCTTTCCGCTGCCTTATCTAAACTCTGTTTTTATGTTGTATTCGGACCATAAGGTCCTGTGGGATGAACAATGCCTTCGGGCCTATTAATGTAATAATGGTATTGTAAGACTATTCGTGCATGCGCACTTGATTATCCAGTACTGTATTCGTGGGTACCAACTACTTGATCCAGGGAAATGGTACTATGAACACGAAAGATTCCCGACTCAAAATCGGGGTCCACAGAGCGGTATCGAGCCATGCGACCGTAGGCTAAGACCAAATGGCGCCCTACCCCTAACCGGATGGCCAAAGGGAAATATCCCTACGGTAGGATCATTTTTAAACTATTATTTCCAAAAATGCAAATATATCTTTTCCACATCGTATTTCTTTTTACCAAATGATTATGATAGCTCCCTCCCGCTAACCCTAAGTTGCCCGTAAAAGCAGATGTCAAACCACAACGGAACTTGGGAAGTCACATTCCGCGAGACGAGGGGTTCGTGGTCCAACTCCGAGTCCCTACTATGGTGCTTGAGGTACCGGAACCACCCACCTATCACACCAAAAGGCATGGCTCGAAGAGTATCCAGCCTGGGAGGCAGCTGTATCCATAGAAGCCCGCATGGGAAGCGAGACATCTTCTGCTTCCATACTCGCTACCACCGGACCTAGCGAAGCGGCTATTCGGGATGCGGCTCGCGAGGCCTTCCTTCGCCTTAATGCGGAACACCGTGCCGAACTCACAATGACGAGTTCGTGCATCATCCTTACCGCGAAGAGGGCAACCCGGTATGCACCGTGGAGGCTACCCCCGCTGCTACAACCCGATGGTCACGCGTCTATCGCGTTGGGCGGAGACAGAGACGGCACGAGGAGGCCCCGCTCGAGATCAACGATCGCGACACGCCTCAATGATCCGGTCAACACCACCAAGGCCGTGGAGACCGAGATAAGCATGCCCAAACTCAGCCGCAGCCAATGGTGCTCGATGAGCAACTCTCGGACCGCTACATGGCCCGAGGAGGCTCTAGTAGAGCTGGAAGAGCAGCTCGGAAGAGCAAGCGCGAGATCAACCGGCTAGAGGAACATGCGCACTCGTCCCGTCTACGCTGCAGTACTTCCACCGAGCCCGTACCATCACCTCCCGCCCGTGCCGGACCATTATTACCTTATGACTCCAGCAAGCTTAGATACTTTTCAAGCTATGATGGAGCAAGCTTTCATGTTGAGCACGAGCACGCACCGTCACAGTAGACCCCACTCTGCCACATCCATGGGACCCACCCCGAGCTCCGTACCGACCATCCGAGCCGGGATCGGAGAGGGTAACCCCATCCGGATCTACACCGATACGGAGTCCGAGGCGAGCCCATGGAGATCAAATGGGAGTCTAGCGACACCGACTCAATGGAGGAGGAAGTTCCCCTCGTCGCTGACTCACACGGGAGGCCCCCTCACCCGCCAGACTGCTCGCAAGAGTACGCGGCCACCGAGTCGGAAGATTCGGCGTGACTCCGAGGCCACCACCTCCGAGCCGTGGGGACTTCGGTTTGCTTCAGCAGCGGACCACCCACTTCCGGCGCCGGCTCTTGCGGGTGGTTGGATGACTAGGCGGAAGAACCTCCCGGCTCGGCGGCACTTCCTATTTCCCTTAATTAGTTGATCTAGTTGGACGATATAATTATTATTGCTATCCTGGCATGAAGGACTGTGTGTGTACAGTCCGTGTACCCCCTTATGTAATATGATGAACCTGAGCATCGCCTCGCGATGTCTTAAATTCGAATGCTTATTATTATTTCACCTTGACTGTTGATTGAAGATCATTCGAAAGAACTTGAAGAAGAATTTCCCTGTGAACTATAAACTAGTCCGATCTCTTGATTCATCTCCCTTCTTCAGATGGCACATCGCCGCAGGGCCGCAGCGACCAACGAGAACCCGCCAGAACCTAACGCCTCACCCTGGCGGAGGTCATGGCTTTGCAGACCCAGCTACTCCAAGCGATTGCTAATAATCAAGGAGGTCGAGGAGGATCGAGTCTGGGAGAATTCATGAGAGCTTAGCGCCCACTTTTTCCACGGCCGAAGAGCCTATGGATGCCGAAGATTGGCTAAGAGTGATAGAGAAGAAGTTAACCCTCGTCAGAGTCCGAGAAGCCGATAGAGTTGTTTTCGCTACTAACCAGCTGGAAGGTCCCGCGAGTGACTGGTGGGACACCTACAAGGAGACACGAGCGAAGACGCCGGCGAACCAACATGGGAGGAATTCACGGCTGCGTTCCGTGAGAATTTTGTGCCAGTGCAGTGATGAGGATGAAGAAAACGAGTTCCGCAGATGCGTCAAGGGAACACCTCGGTACAAGAATATCTCGAACAAGTTCACCCGCTTGCCCGTTATGCCACAAGTGACTGGCGACGAAGAAGAAAAGATAGACAAATTCATTGAGGGACTAAATGACGAACCGAGGGGACCAATGATCGGGCAGGATCACACCGGTTCCAAAGCCTCATCAACAAGGTCGTCCGACTTGAGCATGACCAAAAGGTGGTAGACAATAACCGCAAGAGGAGGCTCGCTATGGCTCGCCCATTTCGGGAACGCCACAACGCCCCAAGGGAGCCACCCCGTCGGATGGAAGCCAAATGTTCCAAGAACCGGACGTTCTCCCGCTTCCGACCAAGTCAACAGTCAGCCACACTCGGTTTCGTACGCCCACACCAACCCTAGCCGCTCCAGAAGAAGGAATGTGAGTGTTTTAATTGCGGAGAATTAGGGCACTACTCCAATAGCTGCCCAAAACCACGCAACGCCCCGTGCGCACGGCGCCAATGCAACGCCCGTCCGAGGAACCCCCCCCTGCAGCGGACGAGGTCCTTCAGGACCCCGCTACCCAACGAGGCCGCCACCGGGTTTCGACGTGGTCGGGTGAATCATGTGCGGGCGGAAGAAGCTCAGGAGGACCAGAGCGTATTGATGGGTATGTTCTCTATCAACTCTGCACCAGTTAAAGTTTTATTCGATTCTGGAGCCTCGCATTCATTCATATCTTCCCAAGTAAGCAAACAACACCACCTACACCAAGTAGCACTTAAGAGGCCTATGTTGGTACACTCACACGGGAGACATAACCGTACCCCATGCCTCGCATTAATGTGCCCATACGGATTAGAGACGTGGTGTTTCTCTCAAACCTTATGGTGCTATCACCCCAGACCATAGATGTCATACTCGGGATGGATTGGTTGATCAAAAATAATGGGATTATAGACTGCAGTCGAAGGGAAGTCACGGTATCCACCCCATGGGGATCACCGATGAGCGTAACTATGGATCAAAACCCAAGGCTATGTGAGCAAGCTGCAGGAGTGTTCACCATGCTACCCTTAGGCGGAATGCCCGTAGTACAAGAATACCCGGATGTGTTTCCCGAGGAATTACCCGGAATGCCCCCGGATCGCGACGTAGAGTTTATCATCGATCTAATGCCTGGTACGGCCCCCATATCCAAGAGACCTTATCGAATGCCGGCCAACGAGTTAGAGGAACTCAAGAAGCGATAAAGGGAACTACAAGAGAAGGGATTTGTACGCCCCACTCTTCTCCCGGGGAGCCCCCGTACTCTTCGTCAAAAAGAAGGATGGGAGTATGAGAATGTGTGTGGACTACCGATCGCTGAATGAAGTGACTATCAAGAACAAGTACCCGCTACCTCGAATCGATGACCTATTCGATCAACTTAAGGGTGCACGGTGTTTTCAAAGATTGATCTACGGTCGGGATATCATCGCTGAAGATTAGAGCCGGAGATATTCCTAAGACGGCGTTCTCTACACGTTACGGCTTATACGAGTTCACGGTGATGTCCTTTGGATTGACCAATGCCCCGCCTACTTTATGAACTCGATGAACAAGGTATTCATGGAATACCTGGACAAATTCGTAGTGGTGTTCATCGACGATATACTTATCTACTCCAAGAACGATGAGGAACACGCGGAGCATCTACGACTATCTTGGAAAAGTTACGAGAGCACCATGTATGCAAAATTCAGCAAATGCGAGTTCGGCTCAAGGAAGTCGCTTTTCTTGGCCACGTGGTTTCAGCCGGAGGAGTAGCGAGACCCCGCCAAGGTCGAAGCCGTTATGGAATGGAAGGCACCCAAGTCAGTGACGGAAGTTCGGAGTTTCTTGGGCTTGGCCGGTCATTACCGACGGTTTATCGAAGGGTTTTCCACGTAGCCCGACCTATGACTCAACTCTGAAGAAGGAAAAGAAGTTTGAGTGGAATGAGAAGTGCCAAAAAGCCTTCGACCAATTAAAAGAAAAGTTAACCACGCCCCAATCTTGACCTTACCCGACAACCGGAAGGACTTCGTGATGTACTTGTGATGCATCCCGGCAAGGATTGGGAGGAGTGTTAATGCAGATGGGAAGGTCGTAGCGTATGCCTCGCGACAGCTACGACCCCACGAAGAGAATTATCCCACACACGACTGGAATTAGCCGCGGTTGTACACGCATTGAAGATTTGGAGACACTATCGATCGGGAACCACCGTGATGTGTATACCGATCACAAGAGCCTAAAATATTTCTTTACTCGCTGATCTCAATCTACGACAGAGGCGATGGCTGGAGTTGATCAAGGATTACGCCTAGGAATCCATTATCATCCCAAGGCAAATGTAGTGGCCGATGCGCTGAGCCGCAAAGCCCAATGCAACCACATGGGACTAGGAGGTATGGCGCGAACTTCAAGAAGAAATGGCCGGACTCAATCGCACCCGATTCCTCACGGAGAAGTGAACTCACCGGAAATCCAACCCCTACGAGAACTCAAATAGAGGAAGCCCAAAAGGGAATGAGGAAACCCGGAAATCAAGGAACGCATGGCGGGACGCGCTCGGGAGTTTTCGTGGATGACAAGGGAATCTGTGGTACAAGAAAAGAATCGTGTGCCAACGAGGCGGTTTGAGAAGATTGATCTTAAAGGAAGCCCACGAATCGGCATATTCGTTACATCCCGGAAGCACAAAAATGTACCAGGATTTGAAAGGAGAATACTGGTGGCCCAATATGAAGAGAGATGTAGCCGAATACGTAGCCGTGTGCGATGTGTGCCAAAGGGTGAAAGCTGAGCATCAACGGCCAGCTGGCTTGCTGCAGCCACTCAAGATTCCCGAATGGAAATGGGACGAGATAGGCATGGATTTTATAGTGGGACTACCCAAAACTACGACTGGTTACGATTCCATTTGGGTAATAGTAGATCGGCTCACCAAGACTGCCAGATTTATACCCGTGAAAACTAACTACAACAGCGCCAAGCTAGCGGAACTATATATGAGTAGGATTGTATGTCTTCACGGTGTACCAAAGAGGATCATATCGGATCGTGGTACCCAATTCACATCTCATTTTTGGAGCAAAGTCCACGAAGCACTCGGAAGTTATCTCGCTTTCAGTACCGCCTATCATCCACAGACCGATGGGCAGACTGAAAGGACGAACCAAGTACTGGAGGATATGCTGAGAGCCTGTGCATTGGATTTCACCAAGGATTGGGAGAAATGCTTGCCGTATGCCGAGTTCTCTTACAACAATAGCTATCAAGCCAGTTTGAAGATGTCGCCAAACGAAGCTCTATTTGGTCGCCGATGTCGGACCCCATTGATGTGGTCAGAAACCGGTGAACGAACCGTATTCGGGCCTGACATAATCAGGGAGGCCGAGGAAAAGGTTCACCTGATTCGGGACCGACTACAAGCTGCTCAATCACGACAAAAGAGCTACGCGGATACTCGACGAAGAGAATTGGAATTCAAAGAAGGTGACTACGTGTATCTAAAGGTCTCCCCACTACGGGGAACACAGAGGTTCAAAGTCAAGGGGAAACTTGCACCACGATACGTGGGCCCATTCCTGATAAGCGCTACGAGAGGAGAAGTGGCTTACCAATTGGAACTGCCCGAGAGTCTCTCCGATGTCCACCCAGTATTCCACGTGTCGCAGCTGAAGAGATGCTTGCGGGTACCAGAAGAGCAAGCCCCGTTAGAAACCATCCATGTTCACAGTGATCTTACTTACCCAGAGCATCCAATCAAGATACTAGACGAAGCAGAAAAGAAGACACGAACCAAGTCGTGGCGCATGTACAAAGTACAATGGAACAATCACACAGAAGAAGAAGCTACCTGGGAGAGCGAAGAATTCCTGAGGACAGAATATCCACACCTATTCAGCAACCGGTAAGAAAATCTCGGGGACAAGATTTATTGTTAGGGGGGTAGGTTTGTAACACCCTAAAAATCGAAGAATTTAAAATCGGGCATTGAAAATCAGACCTTGCAAAAACCTTTTGGTTTCAATGCTTCTTATCGTGTTTTTCAAATTTATTTGCCAATTCAGTTGCGTAAGAATTTCTTCTGGAATTGCTTTGATGTGAAGTTGAATAAAATCCCTAAGCTTTGAGATCCTCTTGGGAGAAGTAATTCAAAATATATATATATATATATATTTGAAGAAGGGTAAACATATTAATTTTGGAGATTTACAAAAGATCCTTTGAAAAGAATATATTTGGTTAAAACCCTAAATGGAAGAAAAATAATAAATATTTGAATGATAAAAATATTTTTGAGAATTTAGAAACTTATATTAATCAAAGACCCCAATTTATTGATTTTAAAAGAAGAGATGGAAATATGAAAAATATATTTTGAAAAATAAAAAGTGGGGAAAAGTTTGAAAAATATAATTTCAAAACTATTTTGGGAATATTAGAATTTATTTTGAATTTTTAGGGTGAAAGGAAATGGGAATGGAAAATAGGAAATTAAAATCGGGAAAAAGTGAAAGCGCACTGTTCATTAGCCGCCATGTGTTCGCGCCGGTCGACCATACCCGCGTGCATTACCGCGACGCGCGCGCGCGCGCGCTCCCGTCCCGCGCCGCGTCAACGTCGCCGTACGCTCGCCGTCGCGTCGCCCGCTGCCAGCCGCGCCGGCCGACGCCAGCCACGCGCCGACGCGCGCAATGCGCCGCGCCATGCCGCCGCTGCCGCCGGCAACGGACGCGCACGCCGGTCCACGCCGTACTGCGCGCCATGCCGTCGCCGCACTCGCCCGCGTCACGCACAGTCCGCACCACGACGCGTCCTCGCCACGTCGCGCACGCACGCTCCCGCGCCACGTTCACCGTACGCACACGTCGGTCACAGTGGGCACAACGCGCGACGTGCGCACGCACGCGTGTACGGGCAGCAGTCGACGCCGGACGTTCCCGAGCACCCCGCACGCTATAAAATGGTCCCAAGCTTCCTCTCACCCTCCCACACCGTGCCAACACCACTTCACCCCTTTCCCTCCTCTGCCGCCACCGGAACGCGTCAAAACGCCACCGAGTGCGCCGGGTTTTGCCGAACCGCGTCGCCGCCGTGTTCGCCATCAGCCGAAGATCACCGGAGTCCGCCGCCGCTCGCCGCCGGTCGGTAGGTGTCCCATGTTTCCATTTTCGCCCAAAGCCCGAGCTGTCGCCGTCACCGCCGGCCGGTACAGCCGCGCCGTCGTCGTCGGCCCAGCCGAGCGCCAGCCGATCGGGGGGGGTAGACGAGGGGGTAGAGGAGAGAGAAGGAACAAGGCTTAGGCTAGAGAAAAGAAAAAAAAAGAAAAGTAAAGAAGAGAGAAAATTAGAAAAAATAGGGGAAAAATTCTAGAAAAATTGAGGAATATTTTTAGGGAATTTTTGGGGAATATTTGTGCAAAAATATATAGTTTTCTCAGGTATTTTCCTCAGAGTAAAATGATTTTCTATATACGATTTTTGAAAAACTTCCGTTTACGTGAAACTTTCTTGAAGATTTAATATTACTTTTCTTTTCCTTAAACTATACTTAACCATTGGACTCGGCAAAGATATATCAACGAACCTCTTGAACAACATTCGCAAGATTTCCGCTTCGTCGTTTTATCGACCCCTTTTTACAAAAACCCTAAAGAGTCGAAACTCGTCGCTACGGCCGATTTTGCTATAAAAATCCTCCGTAACTCGAGTAGGGTCATAGGGGAAATAGTTTGGAGAGTTCCTTATGATTTTTCATGCTTCTTCGTTCGTTCTTATCGGATTTTAACTGGAATCCATTTTTCTTTTTCCTTTTCGCTCGTATGATTAGCGACCGAGGAGGCGAACACTGACCCCGCAAGAAATCCCACTCAAGAAGCGTGCGAACAAGGCAAGTCTTCACACCCTTTGAACATATCGAACCCAATTGCGAAATGATGTTAATTTAAACTCTAAACATGCATGCTTTACAGAGTTACCCATACTTGTTATGCCATTCCTTGTTATTGAATACCTTTAGAATTACTCTTTGTAACTCGCAATGTGATCCAGACAACCGAAGAGTAACTTGTGAACCGCTTAGCCATGCTATATTTAGATTTATGCATACTCATGACTTTACGAAAAAGCTTTGTGCTTGGGCGACTACCTTAGGAAGGTAGTTGAGATACGACATGTGGAGACATGAGCGCCACAATGGCCATGATGAATTAAGTTTGATGAAAATTGAAAGTACTATACAAATGTTTTAGACTGGGGCGGCCGGATGATTTGGGTGGATTCCGGAAAAGGCAAGTGCCGACCCTGGTCAATTAAGGACCGAGCCATGAGATAGCCGGAAACGAGCCGATACAACCGTACTTCTCGAATGGGTATAGACCTAGCCGACTAGATGGCCGAGCGGAGGCGGTATTCCTTGCATAGATGGTTCTCTATGATGTGGTTATGGGATGAGAATGAGGCTGCGGCCTTCGTTATGAATGGTGGAATTTAACTACGTTAATTAAACTTAAAGATCGGAAATGTCTTCCCTTACCCCGGCGCGCGAAACTCCTCTCACCGCTAGAAAAGGACGGCTAGAGTGCATGAGGACATAAGTTCATGGAGCGGACGCCAAAGTGAGGTTATCGAAAGGCTTTGCCGTGACCGTCTCATGTGTTGAGGCGCGAGCTCATTTGTTGGGCGTCGCGAGTACGGGTAAAGTGTACATCCACGCAAGGTGTGAATGAATCAATCTATTCGAATAGCCGTGCTCGCGGATATTGAGCATCGTGACAAGACTTTCGCTTGGCTAGATTTTAAACTTAAAACTGCTGGGATGGGTATGCATGATGGTTTCATTCGGTGGGTCAACTTCTCGATAAGCGAGAAGGGGTAGATTCCCAGAAAATCATGACGAACCGGAGGCGGGAAGCCATCCTTGGAATCACGATGGATGGTAGACAGAACCGTTGCCGGGTTAATGAACTATGAAATTAAAACTGGATTTTGGCTAGTCAATAGGCTTGTGAAAAGAATTGTGAAAACTGGCTTTTCGCAAAAACAACCCTAGCCATGTTCTTTGAATAACCTTGTCATATGCATCAATTCTGTGTTGGCTTGCGAGTACGGTTGGTACTCACCCTTGCTATACGCACAAACCTTCAGTGATGGAGTTGAAGAGCGGAAGATCCATACGCTTATCACCGGGAGGACGAGGAACCGACGGCGCATATTAGACTTTAGCTCCGGTCGTTGCCTGTGGCAATGGACAAGCCGCTGCTTCTTTCCGCTGCCTTATCTAAACTCTGTTTTTATGTTGTATTCGGACCATAAGGTCCTGTGGGATGAACAATGCCTTCGGGCCTATTAATGTAATAATGGTATTGTAAGACTATTCGTGCATGCGCACTTGATTATCCAGTACTGTATTCGTTGGTACCAACTACTTGATCCAGGGAAATGGTACTATGAACACGAAAGATTCCCGACTCAAAATCGGGGGTCCACAGCATCCCCGCCCGCCTCGCCCGCTGTATTCTCTTCAAACCCACCATATTGACCACAGTCCGGAATGTTGTCGTTGTCTTCTTCATCTTCTTCCATTGTAACTCTCACCTCTCCATGCGATGTCCAGCAATTGTAGTGAGGCATAAATCCCGGCTGAAACAAGTGGGCATGAATAATTCTTGATGTAGAATACTCCTTCTCGTTTTTGCACTTTTTACATGGATAACGTATGAAACCCTTCTGCTTGTTGGCATCGGCCACACTCACAAAATAATGCACGCCTTGAATAAACTCTCTCGACCGTCGATCCGTGTTGTACATCCATTGTCGATCCATCTACATGGAATGGACAAAAATCGTAAAAAATTCCATGAAATTCAAATCGTTTAAATATTATTACAATAATTATATATATGTAATCAGACTATTATTACAATAATTATATATATGTAATCAGACAATTATTATATACTAATCCAACATACATAATGTTATTCTAAAAAATTAGAATTATTTTTAAAAGGTCTTTTAAGGTGATAAATATAAAGTTAATTAATTATTTTGCATCTATTTTAAAAGGTCCTTTGTCATCTATTTTATTACTTTTTTGTCCAAAAGATTCTCTCTCATCATTTTCCATAAATATTTTTTAAGATAAAATTGTACGACTAAATATTTTCTCTAATGGTTTCTCTAATAGTAGTTTTGATATTGTTAAATTTTAATAACGTTTGGATATATTTAGTTGGATGCTTTTTCAAAATTTGATTGTATTTTTATGAGAGAAAAGTTTTGAAACCACTAAATTTTAGTGGAATGGTGTTGGTAAGGTAGTGGTTAGAATAACAGTAAAGTGAACAGGCCCTATACATATGTACGATTGCGCGTGAAAAAGAAAAATTATTCAAATCGCAACGGCATATATAGCAAGGTCAAAGCCCCAGATACAGTGACCACTGACCAGCAACTTCCTTGGACAAGTTCAATCACTAACGACAACTCCACAGTCCACAGCAAGAAGCTGCGAACCAGACAAAGACATGTGTCGGCGACGGTGGGCTGCTTCCCTTGGCAACCCCGTCGCCGCCGCCGACCGTCGCCCTCAAAGCAAAATGAAGAGGCTCGTTACCAGGCTCTTGAAAATAATCTGAACCATAATCTAATTTTATCTAAAGGTTTAAATTTATTTTTACTATCGTTTTAGTTGATGATAATAGAAATATAAAAAAACGTAAATATCAAAAAATATGGATATGAAAAAGTAAAATCGTCATTCTTACATGGACCAAATCTAGCTGTGCAAAGACGAGAGAAACGCTCTTCTTCTCAATCGGCCGCCGCCGCCGATGCGCGGACATCTTCAGTAGTTCAAGGCTCGTTGCATCTGAATATATTCATGTCCCACGCACGCATTTACATCCTAATGTCCCATACCATACAGTATATATACATATACGTGAACAAGTGTTTCATTCACATAGATCTTGTCAAGTATGATTACGAGTCAGGCAAACAACTGCTTATGCCTCTCGAGATGGATCAATAATATATTACAGAGATTCTTTCAGCAGCCATCCTGATGACGTAATCTACCCTTATAATAATTGAGATTGCTCGTATAATCAGTACACATGTTTGATGATCAATAGGGCGTTGTCGGTGATGGCCGGAATGGAGCAACCGGCGCTCGCACACGTACCTAGACACAGCCAGGTGGGCCAGGCCGAGACGTGCTTGCCTAAACACGATGGAACTGTTCACTGGCCTGACACGTTTGGCAAGTGGGTCGTGCCGGCATGGCCCGTGGGAGCGTGTCGGCCGTCGGCCGAGCCCGTGGGCCGACACGGTTACTGTACCGTGCCCACACGGGCACGGCACGGTCCACGGGCCGGCACGGCACGCGGCGGGGGCGGGGGGGCGAATGACAGCGCGACGTGTGGCATTGGGAGACGGCTGGCCGACGGCGCTATGCAACGGCTAGCGTCCGAGCCAATCAGGAGCCTACACGTGGACGCTAATGGTGGTTTAACGGCTAGAATTTTAAATTAGTCATTGGAGGTTTAAAAAATTTCAAAAAAATTTATCCTATAAATAGGACATCCACCTCGGTCATTTCTCTTTACCCCAGCCACCTTTTGACAAAATTTTCTCAAATTTTGCCAAAAATCAAAATTATTTTTGGAGTTAAATAGTGCAATTGCAGAGGTGTGAAGAGCTCGCGATTGGAAAGATGTAAGTGATATTTATATTTATGTATTATTTATATTTTTGTAGTTCGAATAAATATTTTGAAATTTGTTTATTTTGTTTCAAAATTTTAGAATGGAACCGAACTATTCATATCAGTCGCCGTCGTTCCCTAGGGTGATTTCGACCCGAATTACATGTTGAGGTCATTTTCAACTGATGATGACGATGCCACCAGATCGGCTCCAACTCCACCAGGTATGGAGGAGGTATCGGTTCAGGCGACGGTGGCGGCTTCAGAAGGATATTCCGACACTGTGAGTGGTAGTGCTTCGACAATCACTAGCTCAAAAAGATCAAGAACTTCTGGTGTTTGGCAGCACTTCGATGAGGTGGTCATGACCCAACCCGACGGAAGGCAGGTAACGGTAGCTAGATGTAGTATATGTAGGAATACTTTATCTATAAAATCTTCTGGTGGTAGAGAACACTTGAAGCGCCATGCGGAGGCTTGTGCAAAGAAGCAAGGAATACAACTCCGGCAGCAACAACTTATGTTAAATCCCGACGGTACGTTACATAGTTGGGAGTACGATCCCATGGTAGCTCGGGAATGTCTTGTCTAGTTAATTGTCAGACAAGATTTACCCTTGAATGTTGGTGAGTCTCCTGCTTTCGAATAGTACATTCAGCAATCGTATAATCCTAGGTCTAAAGTTGTTAGTAGACAAACAACTACCCGGGATTTGTAAAATGTTTATGAGAAGGGTTGTACTGAACTTAAGGAATTATTTAGTACATGCACATTCTCTGTTAGTATTACCTCCGACATATGAAGTGGTAGATCTAGGGAGGATTACCTTAGCGTAGTTGTTCATTATATTGATGATGATTGGCAGATGCAAAAAAGAGTTCTAGGTCTAAGGTTAATAGATGTTTCACACACAAGTGAAAATATAGCCGAAAGAATTAGAGAGGTTATTAATGAATTTAATCTTGCTGATAAAATATTTGTTGTTACCCTAGATAATGCATCTGCTAATTCTAGGGCAATAAAAATATTGCAGCCTTTATTTTTAGTTTATGCTCAGTCTTTTCTACGCAACAACGTTGTGCATGTCATATAATAAATTTGATTGTTAAGTCTGGGATGAAAAGAGTGAGTGCTCACATCAACGCTATTCATCAAGCAATCGCGTTGTTAACTACTTCTAACCACGGATTGTTGCATGGAAGAAGTTTTGCTATGCATCTGGTGAGAAAACACGTAAGTTTGCCACCGATGCGAAACATCGATGGAATGTAACTTATTTAATGTTAAAAGTTGTTATACCTTATAGTGATTTACTAGCTGAATTTGTTCAGTCATGTAATGGCCCAAGAAACAGTGACGGTGGGCCAATACTGACTGAGCATACCTGAAAATTGTTCAAAATTTTTACCAATTTCTTGAAACTTTTTATGACTGCACTCTTAGTTTGCAGCAAGTTTATTATCCAACTGCAAATTTAATTTTACATAATATTTTTGAAATTGCCACTTTATTAAAAGAATATGAAACTGATGATATTCTTATGCAAGCTATTTTTAACATGAAACAAAAATATTTAAAATATTAAAAAAGTATACCTATATTGTATGTGTTTGCTTTCATACTAGATCCTAAGGAAAAATTAAGGGGATTCTTCACTATTATATCCCTCATTGGAGATGCTGTAAGAGTAGATTATAGTCTCTTTCATAGTGAGGTTAAATCTAAATTATATGAAGTTTTTAAAATTTCAGGGAGTTCGTCAGCACAGACCCCCTCCTGCCCTTGCAACACGTAAGAAAAAGATATATTGGGGCAGAATTTGGGGTGGCTCATCTTCAAGCCATGGTGGTGGCAGTTCATCGGCGGTAAGTGGAAACGCTTCTTAGCATGGTGATGTCGAAAAGTTGTCCAGTTATATGGATAGCGACGCTAGCCACCATGAAGCACAAGACTTCAACGTCCTCGGATGATGAAATGTTCACAAGATGACATATCCCGTGCTTTCAAAACTAGCACGGATGTGTTAAAGGTGCCCGTGTCAACGGTGTCCTTCGAATCGGCCTTCACTCTGCGCGAAAGAATCATCGAAGACAGGAGGACGAATCTGAGCAGCGACCACGTCGAAATGCTACTAAGCGTTAAAGACTGGGAGCTAGCTAGACAACATGCCCAATACACTGCTGACAACCAAGAATTGATCGTCCAATTTGAGAACATCTACTTAGATCCAGACCAACTCTAATAGCTTCAAACTTTGTTATAATTAGTAGTGACCTTTGAGCTGTACTATTTTTCTTTGTCATGGTTTTTTCAGATTTCCCTATGAATTTTTACATGACAATGTCTTTAAGGAGGCAGCATGTATCATTGTATCAGATAATGATATAATATATTCTTTTGCAATTATTTTAGTAAGTGTAACTTTTTTTCAATAATTTCAACATAACAATTAGATCATTTTTTTAAGATGGAGAATAGATAATTTTTTTTTCATATTATCAAGATGAGGAATAGATCATTTTTAACTTTTATTTTCAATTTTAATTTTTTTGGAACAAGGAATAGTGCAACCATGTTTTTGCCTTCACATGAGTGGGTCGTGCTTGCGAGGCCCTTGGGCTTGGCAACGGCACATGGGTCGACGGCGTGTCGTGTCGGTACGGACATGGCCCGACCAGCCATGGGTCGTGCTTGGGCTGAGGGCTCGGCACGTGGGCCGACACGACACGATCCGTCATAGTTCCCGTGCCTAACGGGCTGTGTCGTACTCGTGCTCAGGCTGAGCCATGCCATGCCGTGTGGTCCGTTTGGCCATGTATATATGTACCGCTCCGAAACGGTGTGTTGGCGATGAATGGACGACGCGAGGGACCGCGGAGTATAGCACCACAACGATGTGTTGGCGATGAATGGACGACGCGAGGGACCGCGGAGTATAGCACCACCGGCAGGACAATTTCGCGGCGAGGATATGGCGGAAGGATGCGCCGGCGGCGGGAGGATTTCATGAGCGAGGATGCAAGCATGTGCCGTCGAGCGAGAAGACGCCCAAATCTGAGGGAGGGAACCTTTTTCTGATCGAACGTGAGCGATCTGCAACGACCAGGGGAAAAAACAAAATAACAAACTTACCTCTAATCAAGTCAACTCTAATCAAGTCAAGGACCAGTATACCTTTAAAAACAAGAAACAAACTATTCAAATCATTTTCACTGATAATATAATATTATTAGTAGAGAGTTCCGTAGCATTTTTCTGATGTTAGGGTCGAAATTATCTATTGACGAAGACACGCAACATCGCGCGGGACGCCAAGAGGGAAGCACGCGATGCGTCGGGACCAGCGCGCGGGAGGACGCGTGATGCGGTTGCCTAATGAGCTACAGTTCCTCTTGGCTTGCAATTAGATAAAGATTTGCCACCCTTTTTTAGCAATTTTATTAGCATTTCAGTTAGAGATTTGTAAATCTATTAAAGGCCAGCGAATTGAGAAATAAATCAAGCAAAGATTCATTCTAATTTCTCATCTCCTTCTCTATTCTCTCATCGTCTGTTGTTTGTTGGTCGTTTACGATTGGGCGAACGTCGAAGAAGCTACTGAAACCTTGACCTCCCACCTCGCATACTTACCCCATTCGATCTCTACCTGAAGCTCGTAACAACTTGCTATTAGAGACTATAACGATCAAGGAAACTTCTGATGGCAAGGCCGTGGCGACGGCTTCCTTCGACGAGCTGACGAAACTCCAATACACGATGGCAGATGTGCTTCATAGTGCCTCCGCCGATAGACAATTCCGACCTTAGAAAGTTAGCGCCATTCCCTCGTGCCCATCTATTTCGCGGCTAAGAACCGAAGAGGCCATCGCCAAACCGCGACAGCCCTAGGCGCGCGCAACAGCCCGACGGCCGCACCAAACCACTGCCATCTCCAACTCCGACCAGCACGCATGCCGACTATAAAACACACTAACACAGTAAAAAGAACACACAACAACCACTCTCATGCACTCGTGCTGCTATACTACCTCATAAAATTCGTTTAATCGATCACGTTTTTGTGTAAAATCCAAAATCAAATTATGCATAAAGAGTTGGATGCATACGATTGACAGTATTACACCACAAAACATGAACACACTCGAACGACATTGAAGTCTCTTACCCGGACTGCAGCAGTATAGGATTGGATCGATGGTTGTTGGACAAGCTTTGGGCAAATTTACTCGGAGTAGAAGAACAATCGTGACGAGCGCAGCCGCGCGCGTGGGTCACCTTGGTGAGGATCTTCACGGAGGTCCCGGTGCCGGCGCAGCTGCTACGGAGACATGCGTAGATGAGCATGATGGACACGAAGAACGATTTTAACTATTTCTTTATACAAGAAAGCATGGTTACCCGCGTAGATTGTTAGCTAACATCCTTATATTTTTCACATAATATCATATATATTTTCATATTTTATTATTAAAATATATTAAAATGATAATATAATTTTAAACTCCGTACTAACTCAGACCAAACTAACCAATATGTAATATTTATTTATATCGTGTTGTATATACATGATATTTTTTAATTCTAAATTTATTTATTTTTAAATTATATTTCTATATTGACTCTAGACTCGTTTTCTAATTTTATATATTTTTAATTTGAACGTTTAGTTATTTATAAATTTTATTCTTATATGGACTCTAAACCCTTCTTTCAATATTTTTTATTTTTAAATTTTAAATTTTAGTTATTTTAAATTATATTTCTATATAAATTCTAGACTTCTCTTCCAACATTCCTTATGTTTTAAATTTTAAATTTTTATTATTTATAAATAATATTTTAATATGGACTCCATACTCCTCTTTTAATATTTTTTTTTTTTAATTATGAATTTAAGTTATCCTAAATTGAATAAATTGTATTTTGATATGAAATCCAGATTATTATTTTAATATTTTTTTAATTTTAAATTTTAGTTATTTTGAAATTGTATTCTTAGGACTTAGTTTTAAAATTTTGAATTTAGTTATTTCTAAATTGTATTTCAATATGGACTCTCAACTCTACTTTTAATTTTTTTTTTTTTAATTTTGACTTTAAATTAGTTCTAAATTCCTATATGGACTCTAGATTGTTCCTTCAATATTTATTATTTTTTAATTTCGAATTTCTGTTATTTCTAATTGTATTTATGTGGACTCTAAACTCATATATATTTCAATATTCCTTTTTTTAATTTTGAATTTTAGCTATTTTTAAATTGTATTTCTATATTGACTCTAGACTCTTATTTTAGTATTTCTTATTTTTTTAATTTCGAATTTTAGTTATTTCTAAAATGTATTTCAATATATACTCTAAACTCAACTTTTAATTTTTCTTATTTTTTTAATTATTTATTTTAATTAGTTCTAAATTGTATTATAATTTCAAATTTTAGCTATTTTAAAATTATGTTTCTATATAAACTCTTTTTAATTTCGATCATGGGAGCAAACTGGAGGGTTTTTTATTATTTTAATTAATAAGTTAATAGATAGATTATGACGTTATGTATATAACTACTCCTCCCTTCTTATTATGACACCCTCTACCTTGAGCCTTCTGGTAGCAAGAAGATGTGGACGGCTCAAGAGTCTTCAAATCAGCTGGAACAGCGTGTTTAATTTTGGCATCGTTCATACGGATCACTTTCGACGCAAAACTCTCACCACTGGTGGAGTGGTGGGCTTTCGCCGGATTCTCCCGCTCGAAGCGCAGAGTGAAACTGTTGATTGACTTGAGCTGCTCCTTTCGATTTGGGCAAGCAGAATTAACTCCCCCGCTACAATTAATATACACATGACGCATGTCATTACTGAAGAAACAATTTTTCTAGACGAGGCCCCCCAATAAGTTCCAGACGGGCCATAACAGGCCACGCCTGAAAAAACTGGTCTCAAGGAACCGGCTATTGAATCGCATGAGATAATGCATTATCCCATGCGGTTCACTTAAGAGACCGCACGGGCTATTATCCCATGTGGTCGCTTAAGTAGACCGCACGGGATAATACGATTATCCTGTGCAGTCCACTTAACCGACCGCACGGGATAATGGCGCATTATCCCGCACTTAAGGACCGTGCGGGATAATTCATTTTCCTGTGCGGGCCATTAAGTGGGCATGCGATGATGCCGTCACAAATTTTTCGTTCAACCCAACAATTGCGCATTATATCATGGTGTTTCTCTCTCCAAAAAAAGGCAATTATAGGGAAAGGTTTTCAACTTGAATTTTTCAATTGGAATCAATACAAAAGATACCATACTTGCTCTTCTCTTCCATTTGCTTATATTTTTAAAAAAATTTATTAGTTAAATACGAAGATATTTGAACTTTTTAACTTGGTTTCTCTCTTTAATAATATGCATTTTATTTTTGTGGGAGACTTTAGACTTTAAATCTTTAATTGAAATCAATATAAAAGGTAACATGTTTGATCATCTCCTTCATTTGCTTCTAGTTTTATAAAATTTCATCAGTTGAATGTGAAGATATTTAAACTTGTTTGAATTGTTATATATTTTGAGCTATTTTTTAATTTGTAGGTCAAATATTTTTTTATTGAACTATTTTTTGGTAACTACTTTTTGTCTCATTATTATTATTTGTTGTGCATGAGGTTTTAGTTATAAAGTAAGATTTAAGTTTAATTTGTTTATTTAGAAAACACCGATAATATAATATTAATTTATGCTATCACTTTTTTTAGATGGATCAGATATGGATGTATGAGACACGGAGAACTCATCCGGTGTTCATGAGAGAAGCATCAACATTTATTGATAAGGCTAAGGCACACGCTTTGAGGGAGAATAGGAAGGACATTTTTTGTCCTTGCGTGGATTGCAAGAATCAGAAGATGTTGAAAGATCCGAATGTAATTCTCGGACACATAATTCAGCGTGGATTTGTGGAGAAATACACAGTTTGAACTTATCACGGGGAAGTCGCCCCTCCGGAAGAGAATCCTGATATTTGGTTCGATGAGGCAGAGAATTTTATAATTGAGGACATGTCCCGTGAAATGACGGGTGATTTTGGCGGCTCTGGTTTTGTCAAGGCGGACATTGATATTGATCTTGATCTTGAGCATATGTTGCGGCACACTGAACCAGAGGTCCTAACAGAGAAAACAAGAGATTTAAACAATTGGAAGGCGTTACCAAAAATAGCGAAAGATCTTTTGTACGATCAAGCAAAGGGATGTGATATGGATTATACAGTGTTGCGGTCGGTGCTAGAACTTCTTAGATTGAAGGCCAGGCACGAATGGTCTCCTGAGAGCTATGCTTCCTAAGCCTAACTTATTGCCAGCTAACACCTATCAAGCCAAGAAACTGATATGTCCATTATCACTTGGTGTGAAAAAGATCCATGCATGTATTAATCACTGTGTACTTTATCACAAGGAATACACTGACTTGGATAAGTGTCCAACTTATGGGGCGAGTAGGTACAAAAAGGATAACAGTGCCGCCGATAGTGACGTTGCCGAACCAAATGCATTGGTTGAGCCAGGGAAAAAGATTCTGGCCATGGTGATGTGATACTTGCCAGTGAAAAATCAAATGAAGCGATTGTTCTCGAACCCCACCGACGCCGAGTTGATAAGATGGCATCAAGAGGGTCGAAAGACGGATAGTATGATTCGACATCCCGCCGATGCTCGACAATGAAAAAATTTTGATTCGAAGCACCCAGAATTTGCAAATGATCCGAGAAATGTCAGGTTTGCATTGAGCACGGATGGAATGAATCCGTTCGGTGACGTAAGTAGCTCGCATAGCACTTGGCCAGTTCTGCTCACCATGTATAACCTTCCGACATGGTTATGTCAGAAGCGAAAGTATATTTTGTTGACTCTTCTTATACAAGGGCCAAAACAGCCTGGCATCGATCTAGATGTGTTTCTTGAACCTTTGATGGAGGATATGCAAGAAATGTGGAAAGAGGGTCTACGATTATTTGATGCATACCGCCAGGAGTATTTTACTCTGCGTGCTATCATATTCGTTACTATAAACGATCTACCAGCCAATTTTTCCCTATCCGAACAGATTAAAGGAAAGACCGGATGTCTGATATGTCTGGACAACATATCGTACATATACCTGACCTCGTTTAGTTTACATGCATCATCGTCGTTTCTTACCACAGAAACATAGGTATCGTGCGATGGCTACCTTTTTTGACAAAACTATCGAGGAAGGTACTGCCCCCAAGCAAAGGATGGTTCCACGGTGTTCAAGCTGACAAAGAACATAAAGGTTGTGTTCGGCAAGGGAAAGAGTGCTTCAGGCAAGAGGAAGAAAGAAGTGGTAGAAAACACACTGCCCTTCAAGAAACATTCAATCTTTTTTAAGTACCTGACGTACTAGAAAGACCTGAAGATTCGTCATGCCATCGATGTCATGCACCTCGAGAAAAACATGTTCGACAACACCATCAGGACTTTACTTGACATCCTTAGTAAAACAAAGGGTGGGTTGAAGTCACGTAACGACCTGGTCAATTTAGGCATAAGGAAAGATCTCCACCCGATAGAGCTAATGAATGGTAAGATTGAGATTCCACCGGCATGCTACTCAATGACACTAGAAGAGAAAAAAGCTTTCTGTAAATGTCTTTGTGGATTGAAAGTGCCGACTGGATTCTCATCGAATATCCGGAAACTAGTATCAATGAAAGATTTGTCGATTTCTGGATACAGCGCTCATGACTGTCATAATGCTTATGGTATTTCTCCCTATCGCTATAAGGGCGATGAAACTAGTGCACACCAAGGTAGTGATAACAAAGTTGTGCTATTTTTTTAATCGAGTATCACCGAAAGTTTTTGATCCAGAAGAATTAGGACCCCTTCAGAAATTCGCCGTCGAGACAGCTTGCTAGCTAGAGATGTTTTTTCCTCCATCGTACTTCGACATGATGGAATATCTCATTGTTCACATTGTCTCTCAAATTATTGAACTTGGTCCTTTATACCTACATCAAATGTGGGCGTACGAGCGATACATGGTTGTTCTGAAAGGGTACGTCCGTAATCGTGCTAATCCGGAGGGCTCGATGATAGAGGGTTACACAACTGAGGAGGTTGTCGAGTGTTGTCTAGATTATATGAAAGATGCCAACCCCATTGGGATACCGATGCCTCGACATGATGGAAGATTATCTGGGAAGGGTACTGTGGGAAGAAAATGCTTCTACGACAACGATTACAAAGCAGTATCAGATGTACATAGCAGTGTTCTTCAACAACTCGCCATCGTTGCGCCCTACATTGAGCAACACACTTCCGAGATCAGAGCATGCAATCCTGGGCGATCCGATGATTGGGTTTTGAAAGAACAGAAATGCATTTTTCTCCAATGGCTTGAGGATCAAAATCTACCGTCTGGTGAATCACTCGAGGAAAAAACGGTATAAAGACTTGCAACTGGCCCAACAAGCCTTGTGACCTCATGGCAAGGGTATGACATTGGCGGATACTCTTTTTACACCAACAACAAAGACAAGAAAAGCTCAGCGCAGAACAGTGGGGTTCGTGTCGAAGCGTTGGACGCAACAGGGCAGAAGAAATCATACTACGGGATCATACAAGAAATATGGGAACTTGACTACGGTTTAAACATTCAGATTCCTGTTTTTAGATGCCAATGGGTGAAAGAAAGCATGGTAGATAAATTTAGACTTACGTGTGCTGAATGGAGTAACATTGGACACAAGGATAATCTATGGGTCCTTGCCGAGCGTGTTGCACAAGTTTTCTATGTGAAGGATCCTTCCGATGAAAAGATGGACATTATTATATCGGGAAAGCAACATATTATTGGTATTGATAACATTGAAGACGTGTCCGACTATAATCAATACGACGTCATTTCGTTATTCACAGATCTTCCTACGCGGATGAAACGCATTGAGAGTGTCCTCGACGAATCAATATTTGCATCCGTGCGGAAGGATGTTAATCCAAAAATTGTAAATCGCTAGTTTGTTTTTTGCGTATAGTATGTTTTGCGAGCGAATGTATCAAACTTATGGTGTTATATTTCTTTGATTGGTTTTGCTATATTTCTTTGATTTATTTTATTTTCATGAATTTTTTTGCCAACTCTCACATTTGAACTCTAAGTGATTAAAAAAATAGAATAAAATTAGTGAAAAAATTATATTCATGTTATTTAGACCCGCTTGAGTCATTATCCAGTAAATGAGAATAAATTTTAAAATTTTCTTCATGAAACATGATTAGAAACTTATTGATCAAATGATTTTAAAATTGTATAAATAGCAAACGAAGTCCAAAAATCATGAAAATTGTCTGGATGTCATGATATTATACATAGAGGCTGTGGTAAAAAGTTGAGAAGGTTTTGAATATTTTATCATATACGACGCTCACAAAACCGAAGATTCTACAGACTTCGGTGGATGCAGTGGAGGCAATGTAAATCGGACTTGAACACTCACTACGTGCAAATGAACAAGTCCCCATTCGAAGACTACGGTGGTATTACGCCCGCCGAATGGGATAGGTTTGTGGCGAAGATGACAAGCCCTGAAGCCTTAGCATTGAGGAAGAAGATGTCCGACCTCGCGAAAAGGAACAAGTACCTGCACCGGTTGGGCTCTAGCGGCTACGATGGCCACGTAGAGAAGTGGCGAGCAACCGAAGAACAGTTTACCGCCCAAAGAAAGCCCCTGCTTGTGGATGCACTAAAAGAAAGAAGCAAAAACTGGGTGTGGGCACGCAGCACGGGACAGGTCACCGACGAGGGAGAGATCCTTTTCGAGGATCCGGATATAGAGCGTGTGACCACAAGTCTAAAAGACATTGCTGAAAAGGAGAAGACTGGGAAATTTATTGCTAAAAGGGAACACGATCAGTTGACAGCTGCATTGGGCAACCCCAAACATTCTAAACGAGTAAGGGGTGTATTGTCAAAGATAAGTTAGGAAGAAGGGTTTCCTGGGGAAGTTGCAAGTTACAAGAAAAGGGACAGGTACAAACATAAACTTGAAGAAAAGATAGCAAAACGAGTTGAAGAGCATTTCTACTCTCTTGTTGCACAGAATCGCCAAGCCTTCCCTAACTTCTTTCAGCAATCCGAAGAACCCACAGTACAAATGCCCAGCAGCGTCGGGTCAGTTGACACCGCACCCTATCTAGTAGATACCATAACTGGTCCGACGCTGTGCAGCCTCCTCGTGCTGATAGGAAGGGCCGGAAAAAGAAAGGAGGTGGGTACAGGACTTGCTACACCAAGGTGACAATTTCACAACACTCCAATCCTGAGGATTATGCAAGGGTGCAGGTGGCCAAGGTGCATGTAAAGCATAACAGCTTAGAGCTAGATATTCCAGCACTTGAAGGGATATAATTGCTTGGAGATGCGATGAATCAGTTCATTCTATGGCATCGACGAGATATCCTGCTGGTCAGTACATCGTCAGCATCCCTAGTACAGCCGGTTCCTCAGATTGCTGCTGCGTCTGCACCGCCTTCTCCACCAGGGCCTGCTTCCCCACCTCGCTCCCCACCTCGGCCTGCTTCCCCACCTCGCCTCCCTCCTAAGGATAAAGGTCCTGATTCGCCAATGCTGTCAGCCCCTAAAGTCGTCGCAGAACATATTCACCAATCTCCTCCGACACCACAGTCAGCATTGGCGGTACCTCAAAGGCCTCTACTGAAAACAAGAAGCCTTCCAAGTCCGAGCAAGCTTCAATCTCGTCAGATTATCCCAAAGATGATTCGATCAAGCTATGACAAGGAGTTAATGGCCAAAGACGAGAGAAACTTAGTGTTCTTCGCTTTCAGGGGGAGGGGGCCGACTGACAAGACGCAGGATCAACCGTCAAAGTTGTAGGAGTCAGAACAATCAGTGAAGAACCAAGTGGAGGACCTGCAAAATTGGACTTCGGACGAAGTGCCAACAAAGTACGAGTACAACAAGCCGTTCCTGCCCTGGCACGTCATGGAAGACATGCCCTGGGAAATCAGGCTAATGCACGACTGGTACCTAAAGGCGTCCAGATTGGGGCTCAGCATGCTTATCGTGAAGGTCCCGGATAATGCTTTCAGCAGTGACCCAAATGGGATACTGGTCATCGATTTCAACGACCTTGACGCATTATTCAAGATAAAAAAATGGATATAAATCTCGTTGCTACGTTTTGCCTGTAAGTATCAGCCTAACTTAATGTCATTAATAAATTCATTTGCAATCTAACTTGTTAATAATTAATTACTCGCTGCATTACTTAGGATGCAATACGCAGACACGAAAAAGACCAATTATTCATCTGCATACATTAACCCAACAAGGATATGCTGGACGGAACACGAGGTTCATGTTCGTGAAGATTCCGATGAGCTCAAAGGCAAAACAAATAAACAAAAAGCTACGATCATCAAACAAATGCACAAGGACAAGATAATTACGGTATCATTCTACTTGGGCAAGACTATGTTGGAGCATTGAGAAAAAAATATCCTCATGGTCTCTTATGCATTGCGGTACGTAATATTCATCCGTAAAACCGATATTTTACTACGATATCACCTACAATTAACATATCTCTTCTTTCGCAGCGATCACTATATACTATTTCTGGTATATCCGCGGGACCTCGTGGCCGTAGTGCTTGATCCGACACACTATAGCCAGGAAACATTCAAAGAGTTCCTCGTCATTTTAAATTTATAAGTACTATCAAGCACCATTTAATACATTTTGTCTGTTTTTACTATCGAATAAACAATTGATCAGTGAAACATGTAATTATTTTGTCTATAGAGCACACCATCATTATGTAAGAAACGGTGGACCGGTGAATGATCCACAAAAGAAGAAGCTTCTGTGAGGACAAATTTTTCGGTAATTATATGCTCGCTATATATCGACATTTTATGCTGTATTTAATTTTAAATTATTGACGCACATAATAAATTTTATTCAACACAGTGTTATAAGCAACCACCAGACATTAACCTTTGCGGTTACTACGTGTGCGAGATGCTCAGAATCTACGGGAGATACTTTACTAAGTTAGAACAAGTAAGTTTAGAGAAAATATATATTTTACACGTTATCGATCTTGTATAATTTTCCTAATCATATGTATGTGTACTATTCTTTCTTAAACAGATCATGGAAGTTTCAGTTGTAGCGAACCGGTTCGACAATCGAACCATGCTTAACTTGGTTGCAGATCTTTGCCGCTTCATCCGTCGCGATGTCTGCAACCATTTGGGCGATTTCTACGATCCGGAGAGCGAGTTGGCGATGGACGATGAATTCAAATGATTTAGGGAGTGGGAAAAAGAGCACCGCCATTAATGAATGATTTGTAAATTGTTGCTGCACTTCTATAATTTGCGCGAGACGAAACTTGATATGTATATAAACATGCATGCATGATCTGTATACATACATTTATATCTTTTATGAGAAAATAATATAATTAAATGTCTTTTTTTTCTCGTGCGAATATATATACATGCATCTTATCGATCGACCCATACATTTAATATTACTGAGAGAGGGAGGAGAGGAGAAAGAGAGGACAGAGAGGAGCTAGAGGAGAGGATCAGAGAGAGAGGAGAGGAGAGAGAGACAATCTTCCCGTGTGGTCTTGTAAAGTGGCCCGCACGACATAATCGATCTTTCCGTGCGAGCCGCTTAAGCCAACCGTACGGGATAATTGATCTTTCCGTACGGTTGGGCCGTCCGCACGCAAAAATGATCTTTTTTTAAGACTTTTTTACGCATGTGGACAGACCTTTCACACAAAAAAATGTCTTTCGGCCCACATAAAAAATGAGCGTGCCTCTCTTTGTGTAGGCATTGTGTACGTTCGTAGCTAGTGGCCGACAAGGCGTAACAGCAAGTCAAGAATCTACCGTTAACATAAAAGTAGACATTGTGTTAAAAGAGTAACAATATAACTATAACCTGATTACCTGAGGGCTGAGGTCAGCGTACAGCCACCACGGATTTTCACTACACTTTCAGTCTTCAGGTATTTCGCGAGGACGGCTGTCCATCGCCTATGACTACTCTTGTTCATCAATCATCATTAGTCACCATGAAGGAAATTTCACTTCAATTTTGACGTTGCCTTTTGAGGAAAAATCAACCATGATACTAGTAGTAATTTCGTAATAACAGGGGACATGCATTGAAGCAATCATAAGGCAGTCAAACCAGCCGTGTGCTGCTGAGCCAGACGATTGTGGTTTGCCACTTTGAACAATCGCCAGAATGCCCTTCAGCAACCTGCCCCCGACCCCACCACGATGGACTGCGTTTTGTCTTTTTATATATATACACACACGATGCTGTCACCGACTGTTACTTTTGTTTTTCGCCCGGTCTGGTGTGTATTCGACCACAAAGTATCGTTGAGCCATTTTAATTATTTTTTTGAAAAGTAAATTTTATTAACTAGTTTAACCAGAGTGTAAAAAATAAATTTTATTTATTTTAGTTAAACCAGAGTGGGTCAACTAGTAGTTGTGAATGGCCTACACTACGATAGACCACGATGCAATCAAAGCTTATGATCCAAACTCAAAGATGTCGCTAGGACATTGGAGTATTTACTATTCAAGAAACGGTTTTTTACGAGGCTCTCAATAGATTTCACATGGATTATAAGTAGCCACGTATATCCCATGCGGTCCACTTAAGCGATCGCACGGGAAAATAGATTATTCCGTGCGGTCATTTAAGTGGGCCGCACGGGATAATACCGCAGTATCCCGTGCGGCTCACTTAAGCGACCGCACGGGATAATCCATTTTCGTGCGGCCGCTTAAGTCGCCGTACGGGATAATTGATTTTACGTGCGGTCGCTTCGAATTTTTCATAGGCCACGTCTTTCGTTTGTTTAGTCTCAAATTTTCTGTGGTTACCTCTCATTTGCTTCTAAGTCAAGAAAAATATATAAAAATATAAAAAAGTTAAATTTTTTTGTCTTGGTCAACAAAATCAAAAGGAAAATAGAGAGGGGCAAAAGAGGAACAATATATCTAGAGGAGCACATAGTCTAGGATTGCAATGTAATTATATATGAGTTAATTATATATGAGTTGTCATGTTAATCATACCTTCTTACAAGGTATATACAGTTGGAAACTTAGATTAATGTTTAGATGAAACAGAGGTGTAACTATTTATGAACAACATATAGTCTCACTTGATCAAAACTGGTTGAATTTTTTTATGATAGTGTTATGGAACAAAAATAAGTTGTCACGTTGATTTATAGAATTTTATAACCAAATTAAGATATTATTATAATTTTTGTAGTCCAATTTAGAGATGTAAGGTTTATAGATTATCGTGTGCTAGCGACTTAAGTGCCCGCATGGAAAGATAGTTTTTTCGTGCGGGCCGTTTAAGTCGCCCGCACGGAAAGACCGCACGGAAAGATAATCTTTCCGTGCGGGCAGTTAAGCCACCCGCACACGATGATCACCACCGCCTATAGGTGCGCGTGGGCTCCAAAATTTTCTAACACCCGACGAGGCAAAATCCAGATCCCGCCTCCACCATCGAGGGCTCTCCTCTCGCCGGCGGCCTACGCCTCCACCTTCGCCTCCCCGCCGCGCCTCCCGCCTCCGGCCTCCACCGCCTCCACCGCCGCCCACGACAACGACCGCAGAGGCTTCTGGGTCTGCGACGCATCGCCGCCTCCATCGACGGCCACCTTCATCGACGCCGCCTCCACCGCCGCCACCTCCACCGCCGCCTCCACCCCCCCACTACCACCAACGACGACGACGCCACAATCGCCGCGCGCCGACCATGAAATTATTTTTTGTAATTTGTGATGTGAATTTAGTTGTCAATTTAATTATATATGTGAAATTATTTGTAAATTTAATTGTAAAAAAAATTAGTTGGAAAGTATATATGTGAAATTGTGATGATGTGAAATTAATTTTGTGTTATTTGTGATGTGATATTAGTTATCGATTTAATATCATTAAATTATTAAATAATTCAATAATTCATATAGGACGGATCTATCTTCTCGTGCGGGCCATTTAATATGTCCGCACGGGAAAATCTATTATCTGTACGGGCGGCTTAAGTGGCCCACACGGGATAATAAATCTTCTCGTGCGGACCTCTTAAGCCGCTCGTATAGGATAATAGATCTTCCCGTGCGGTTGAGCCGCCCGCACGCAGAAATTTGATTTTTCCTAGACATTCTTATGCGTGCTGGCCGGTCTTCTGTATGGAAAGATGTCTTTTGGTCCGCACGTAAAAATTGTTTCTCCAGTAGTGATCAGTCAAACTATCAAAGAACATTGGACATGTATAACGATTGCAAGAAGAAAAGGCAAGCGGTAGTCCCAGTATCCCTAAACGCTATAACAAAATGTACAGCGTGAAATGCTCATCTTTTTAGACATCAAGCAAAGCAAGCACCAATAGTAATTGCCCTATTCCGACTGTAATCACACCCCAATTTTTTTTAAAAAAAGGTTGAAGAAAATAAGACTAATATATATTTTATTTTTGTTTTCCAAATGGGAGCATACCTTTGTATTTGGACAGCAAGAAAGTCATGTTAAGGCACACTGAGTATAGCTTGGATAGTTAGTTTGCTTGTGGTAGAACTGAGACATGCCTATCTAGGTCTGTGTCTCTTACTTAGCATGGGTGCTTACATTACAACTAATTATTATTTTAATAATAAACCACGTTCTCAATCAACATCAGGACACTTATTATGAGTAATCGCTTTATCAATATCTATATATGTTGATCCAGTCTCTTCTTTATACCCATAAGAGTAGGGAATGCCTGTGTGTTAGGTGTGAGTGTGTATATGGGTATGTATTTGAGCTTACGTTTATATGGTATTTCAAAAAAAGAATGTCCTGCTAAAAAAATAAAAGTCAATTACAAGCAGATATATCTAAAGGAAAACCTACATGCATGCCGATATCTCCGTTCGAGTGTCTTCTACCAATGACAGTAGTGGCAGAGACATTAACATGCATGTTGGCATCTGGGTTCTTGAAGGCGAAGCCACGAAGCACATGCGCCAATCTGTCGGGGATATCAACCGGACAAGCATGATACGAGGGTTTAGGAGTGGGAGACAGACGACGGCAAGTGATACCATCATGGAGTGACATAGCGTTATACTTGTCCTGTATGCCCTATGATGCAACATGGTTTTCACGTCTTTCTAAAATCCACAGTCTATTAATATTATAATATATCTATACTTTTATACTATTTTAAAATCCACAATCTATTAATATTATAATATTTATACTATTTTAAAAGTATTTGTTTCGTCCATTCACTTTTTTTGTCAAAGCTAAGTTACATGAAAGAAAAGTGTTTGTAAAAAAAAACCGATATATCATGTATACTTACTAATGGTGAAACCATGATATAAAAATCTGAGGGGTCTATTATTCTCTTAGATTCCGTTGCAGCATTCCAGGTATAAAAAGTTAACTAGTGTAGTTATTAAAGGTGGGGTGTACGAAAATCGTTTTTATTTGTAAGTAATGGTTGCAGGCAACAACAGTTGACGGTACTAACGGGCTCACAGCATAATTTGATCTGGTTAAAAGTGAACACTGGTTCATCAACAGCATTAAAATCCAGCCCGCGTACTAATTACTGTTGCTTGTGCATTGTTTTCTTTCAGATCAAAAATGGACGATCCCTGATTCCATCCTTTTTGGTCTTTAATTAGAGAAACCAAACTGCCAAGTAATATATAAATAAACATTCTGCCGTGACACGAGCCGTATATCACTGGTCATTATCATTACTATTTTTATAATTTTTAAAATTAGTTTTGATATTATATAATAAGTACATATCATCATATATTAAAAACAAAAAGAACAAATAATACTAACATATTTGATAAAAAATATTCTACTTATGATATTATGTGTGTGTATATATATAAATATAAACCTAGCATGGGCATTTTGATCCTAGTGAGTGCGCCGTGCGCGTGAAATAGAAAAATATTCAAATCGCAACGGCATACCAAGGTCCAAGCCAAGACAAAACAACGACCGCAAACCTGACCTCTCGAGGCTAAAGCAAAAGCAATTGCGATTCCTCCACACCAGCAGCTCCGACTGCAAACCAGGCAAGGACACGTGTCGAAGAAGCTGGCCAGTGTTGCCCTCTTTGGATTCTGGAACTAGAACTGGAAGTGGGAGGAGCTGCTTCTTCCTCAGGCAAGCTCACCGCCACCCCGCCGCCGCCGGCCGTCGCCCTCCTCAAAGCAAGATCGGAAAATTTACCGCCGCGCCCACCTTCTTCGCGGCTAACAACCGAGGCCATCGTCTCAACCAACCCCAAAAAGCCTCAGGCACCTCACCCCCATGGACGGAGATGCCTGCCCCGGCCCCCCGCTTCCGACGTCGCCGCCATGGGGATCACCTCCTCAGCACAGCAGTAGGAGCGCGCAACGGCAGCCGCACCAAACCGCCGCCATCTCCAACTCCGACCGGCACGACTAAACACAGTAAACAAGCAAGCGGCGAGGCGCGGCGCCCCTCCGGCGGGCAAAGGCACAACCACTCTCATCATCTCATGCACTCTACTGCTATATATACTCACACCACATGAGTTCGCGTAATCGACCATGTTTTTTGCGTCAAATCCACAATCAAACTATGCATAAAAGAGTCGGATGCATACGATTGACAGCGAAATCTGTTCTTATTACACCACAAAGCATGAACACACTCGAACGACATTAAAGTCTCTTATCCAAACTGCGGCAGTATAGGATTGGATCGATGGTTCGACAAGCTTTGGGCAGATTTACTCCGAGTAGAAAACAACGATGGCAGCGACGACGAGGCTAAGAACGATCGTGACAAGCGCAGCCGCGTGGGTCACCTTGATGAGGAGCTTCACGGAGGTCGTGACCGCCATGTTTCCGGTGTCCGCGCCTCCCCCTGCGCTGCCGCTACGGAGATGCGCGTAGATAAGCATGATGGAGACGAAGAACGTCAGCTCTGCAGAAGCTGGAAGGAGCGCACGGACGACGGCGACGGCGAGAGGTAGCAGATCTTGAGCGTCGTCCATGGCGCCTGGCTGGTGGAAGAAGATGAGGTGGAGAAGGACGCTGGTCGACGAGCAGACGACGAAGTACACGCCATCCAGCGTCCTCATCCTCGCAGCAGCGGCGCCGCCGTTGTAGATACGGACGTGGATGAATGCCACGGCGGTGTTCAGGGAGCAGATCGCCGCCACCGCCATCACCAACTCGACAACAACGCCAAGCGGCAGAGCTCGAGCAGAGCTCAGGGCACCCAAGAACTGGTCGAGGTAGGAGACCAATCCGATGGCTCCAGTCGCCACCAGGAGCCCGAAGCCGGCGGCGGCCGTAGCGGCGCTCGCCATGGGTGGGTTGGGTTTCTCTAGACTCGAGGGGAGAGGAGGGGAGAGGTGTGGAATTGGGGGAAGGTGAGGGGAGACGAAGGCAGCAAGGTTGCAAGTAATAAAGCAACCTACTGGTGATTATGTACAAACTGGAGGGGATTGGACCGATTGGTGAAAGAAAATGGCTAAACTTTTGTGCTGTGTCGAGTTTCTACGAAGGTTTTCGCATACAAACGGAAGTTTCTCTTTGATGTCTTTTTGGTACAGAATTGTGTATTTCTTAGGATTGCGGTCCAAAATTTGGGCTTACACATATGGGCTGGCCGGGTTTGGGGCCCATCCAAACCGAGCTTTGTTGGATTGGTTCCACTCAGCTCAGGCATATTCAGAAGTGCAGGACAGGACTTGCAGTTGAGAGACCGTGTGCTGTTCAGAGTTCAGATACGGTGTGGCAGATTTTTGCCGTGTCCAAGGAGACCAGGACACGCCCAAATTTGGATGGCTCGTATCAAAAAGTTTCATGTATCCCTTCTTGGGTTGCCCATGAACAGAACACACAGTTGCACAGAAACACACTGTTTTTGTATTATGGAAGAAGCACCGGAAGACAACACAAGCTGCCCTTTTATCAGGAAAAAGAAGGCCATGGGAAAGAAATTGTTCCTCCCAAATCAGGCAAATGGCCAGATCTGAGGCAACACCTTTCCGTTGCCTAGCTGACTCGTCGTTTGTTCAGAAAGGCAGGGCAAAACAAGAGGAGGAGGAGATGCAGAGCAAAAGGGAGCACTGAAATTCAGAACCCAGATATAAGGACAGTGGACTGACCTGACATGGCTGCACCTGCACACGTACGGCAGCAGAGCACGCACGCTCAGCTCAGCTCCGCCGCCATGGGAGCCGAGGCGGCTGCTCCCTGCAAATCTGAAATGGAGGTGAGTCGTGAGAGCTAGCTAGGGAAGCTCACTTGAGGCGCCAGGGCGTTGACCCGAAAAAGTGAAGATGCCTCCCAAATTAAGATTTTAGTAAAGCAAATGGACACAGAGAACAACAGCCATCACTCCCACCACACACACACTTGTTGTACCATGACACTCAGAGAAACAACTACTAAAACAAACATGACAACGCATGTGTTACGAAGTACTGTATAGTATGTGTTCGACCTATTGAGTTTGAAATTAATCCCTCGTACACGCAAAAGACTTATTAATACATGATTAATTAAGAATCATTAAGTATTAGCTAACTTTTTAAAAAATGATTAATATATTTTTAAAACAATTTTTATAGAGATTTTTAAAATAAGAACACCGATTAGTAGTTTGAAAAACGTACATACCAAAAACAAGTGTGAGACCTAATTCACCTTCAAAATATAGGCGAACATTTTGTCGTGCTAGGCTGCTAGCTAGAAGTAGCAGATATTGTTCGTCTCAAATAAATGTGACTATGTAGTTTACAGCTTTACTTATTTTGATACGGAGAAAGTAAATAACTTTGGACACGGTTCAGTCATGATCAATGGTGGAGACGGCTTCCCCAGGAACTGTTTTCCTTTTCGGTTTCAAAAAGGAACTATTTTTCATTTGATCGTCTCTCTCGACATTCACACAGTGACACAGTGGTGCATTGGTGATCTGATCAGCATGTTGTTCGGTTGTTCCAAGTGCTCAAGTGCCATGTGAGCACACACGAACCCAAAAAGAAGGAGGAAATCTGTCAGTTGTAATGACAGGGGAAAGAAAACAAGAAACAAAACGCGCGCGAAAGGAAGCGTCTTTCAGCAGTTGCAACATGGTCAGGAAACGCCTTTCTGAATTCCGCCGGCAGATCACCGCCGAGTTGCAACCACGGCGGCATCTCATCTCCAGAACCTCGCCGATGTATTACAGACATGCTGGTGATGGTGGAAGAGTAAAATCTGAGGCCAGCATGCAGCAGCAACAGGCACGAATAACAGTTGTTCAGAATGCCACTACGGCAGTACGACAGATTCTACTCCAACTTCAGTAGGTATTTTCGACGGCAATAGACCTTCAGAAAGAGCGGCATTAGAACAAGGCCTGACTAGCCTTGTTCATCACCAGCTATCATCAATAACATAGGATAAAAAATTTATGGAGAAAATTTTCAGTTCACTTGTGGCTGTCGCTCTTCGGCTGCACCATCAATCATCTGTGATAAATGAAACAAAATATTACAATCCGGGTTTACAAAACTGACAAAAATCATCCAATTTTTGTGAAGACGGGAGGTTCTGAGCTGGTTCAAGATCACAAACTACTCGGTAAATTTCTTTTTTTTAAGAAAAAGCACATGAACTGGTCGAGTTACAAAGAATCCAACTGAAATTTTAAATTTTGACATAACTTAGTTACATTTTACCAGTAGTCAACAGTTTTTGAGAAAAAGGATTTTCATGGAAACCGTTTAGGAGTGGATTTCGAAGGCAGTTCTGTATCGTCAACCCTGGTTACGCAATTACACTCATGGTCCAATCAAACCGGCCCATGTTGTTCTGAGACTGTGCTGGCTGCCACTTACCAACAATCACCACAATTTTGGCAAGCTGAACTGTGAATCTGACAGACGTTAAAGCACAATCAAGCTAGTGATCCATACTCCCAGAGCACTCAAATGTAAAGATACAAATCACTCCTTTGATGGAGCATCTACTAGCAAAGAAGAATGGACAAAACGAGTGCCAAAAGAAAATGTTCTTGGCCTTTCCAGTTTCCATCACAGGCGAAGGTTCGAAAGGACCGGACAGAGCAGAAGCAGAAGAAAGAGTACTCCGCCACTGCACTAGCAGTGGTAGCGCAATGATAGCAAAGTAGTAGATTTTCGTTGTGCAAAAGGTTCCTTTCGAAACGTGGCTGCAGACAGCAGATTCACGAATGGTGTTACTGGTGCTGGAGTACTACTGGTAAGTAGAAGTATTCCTTCCACGAGATAAGATGTCCTACTTCAGTCCACTGAGTACACACAGAACCTGATCATACCGTGCATCACACGAACATCAGGCAAAGGCGGGTGGAACGACGAGGCAAGCAGCGAGAAAGAAGACGTCGTAGCCGTTGAATAGCATCATATTAGTTGTGAAAACAAAAAAATCTAATATATATAAGTGAAAGAGCTCCTTACCTCATTGGCTAACTTTATGATCCTACAATCGATACCTACAGGGCCCGTATATCAAAGGGACCATCGGTATACAGTGAAAAGGCGATGAATGACTAAGGTACACCAATATATGAAGGGGATATTTTTGAACAGTCCCACAACCAACCGATGTTGTTGAATTGGATAGGGCGAGGGACGGTCGGTGTACGGTGAAGGGCGTGAACGGTGAGGGACACTAATATATGAATGGGGAGATTGTTGGTTGTGAAAGCGCAATGGCTTAGAGACACAAATGTGTGAAGGGGCGGTGTGCGGGGGTCGTACACCCAAGGGACCATCCGGTGTACGGTGAAGGGTGGTGAACGGTTGATGGACATCAATATGTAAAGGGAAAGGTTGTTGAATAGTCCTACAACCAGATATTGTTGAATTGTGTGAAGGGCGAGGGACCGTCGGTGTATGATGAAGGGGCGGTGAACGGCCGAGGGACATCGATGTGTGAAGAGAGAGATTGATGGTTGTGAAAGGGCAATGGCTTAGAGACATCAACGTGTGAAGGGGAGATTGTTGGTCGTGAGAGGACAAGGGGCTAATATATAAGTGGAGTCCCTTACCTTATTGACTACCTTTTAGGGTGGAAAAGGCCCTTTTACGATCCTATATGCATGTTTATTGAAAGGGGTGGATTGGAATTAAATTGTTTCGATTTTAAAAATAGTCGATTTTGTGTTTTGATTGCAAATATGGGGAGAATTTTTTTCCTTTTAAAAGAAGGGGATACTTTTTTCTTTTCATTTTTCACTTTTGTGATTTTTTTATTTTTAAAAAACATAAATTTGTATTTTGAAGATGTTGTCAATGTGTTCATCAAAAGAGGGATTGTAAGAATATGTGTGGATGTTGATGTGAGTGTGTGTGACTAATGTGAATCAGGTTATGATATCTGTGCATAGAAACGGTTATTTTGTGTGAGTGTGTAAGTGACTTGAGGTCAGTCTTGATCTATGGTGAGGACCAGAACTATGCTCAGGCAGGAGCAGAGGTCTGGTGCGGTGAGGATACCATATGAGAAGGTGACTAGAGTCAGAATTTTTGAAGGTCAACTTTGATCAACGATAGGATCGAGACTATACTCAGAGTGAAGTTGAGGTCCAAACGATCAAGGATGTCGGATGGCGAAGTTGAATATAAGAAGTCATACGATGGATGGACACCGTGTGAGAAGATTTTTGCAACAGGCTTTATGAGGTGTGCGTGCAAACGTCGGTGTTCACGAAGAAAATTGAGGAAGAGTATATGATGCTACAGTACATGTGGTACTGTAGCAGCATGTATGGATGGTACCAATGCATGCATCAAGCAGAACTGTTTGTGCTATGCATGTGGGCTGGGTGAGATTTTTCTTATTTTTTATTTTATTTATTAAAATATTTTAAAAATAATTTTTCATTTAAAAATTTTAAAAATTGCTATTTTAGAGGGCGATTTATCCGACGTGTCGACAATCGTTGGCCCTCGCCTAACAGCCGGTCATCGAGGATGGCGAAAATTTACAGATAGCCTCTTGCAACCCTTCCAGTGAGTGATTTTTGGCTATAGGGGCCGCTTGAAAAAAACCACCCCGCAAAGTAGAAAATTGTCCTCTCGGAGGGTTGCAAGGGGACCGCGCGCAAAGGGCTGCATGAGTGGTTTTTTTTCAGGTGGCCCTTGCAGCCCTTCCAAAGGGCGATTTTCTACTATGCAGGGTATTTTTTTCAAGCGGCCCCTCGCACAGTGAAAAACGCTTTTCCAGAAGGCGGCAAGGGTGCCACTTGTAAAAATGCCCCTCCTTCGATGGCTTGCCGTTAGACGATGACCAACGGTCATCATCACGTCGGATAAAATCGTTCTCGAGAGGATGATTTTTAAAAATCATACTACCAAAGAGTGATGGACGATTAGATTTATAATTTTTTCAAATAAAAAAATTATTTTTAAATATTTTAATAAATAAAATTAAAAATTATATAATTCGGCTGGGCGAGGCGTCGGCTTGCTGGCCCACATGAAGGCAGTAAGCAAAGGCCCAGGTAGAAGGCAGGCTCGTGCGAGAGGCCGTCTCAGAGGCAGCACGCAGCGAGAAATCGATGCACAAAAGGAATTCGGACGGGACACGTGGTGGTCTAGGATTGGAGCATGCACGTGAGGGAGTCCAACATGGAGTGACACTGGATTTTCCCATTGCTGGGATTTTCGGTGTAATAGGTTTTGATAAATTATAGTTAACTAGAATGCTAGTGCGTTACGGCCGGTAGAATCGGGGCACGACGCGGATAGAGACGGGAGGAGGGGACGCATGCACGACGCTTTTAAAACACTTAAAAGGTTTTTTCAAAATAGTCGGATGATTTGTAGGTTAATTTTATAAGCTCAAAGAGTTTTCTATAAAATAAACAGACAGAATAAAAATTTAGATGAAAATATTAATAGTTATAGATTTGGAAATTGTGGATTGAGTGAAACTAGGAGTTCTGCATGGAGTTCTCCATGGTTGTTCGGAAGAACTCCAGCCATGGGACTCGGATCTCAGAACTCTTACTCGCCGTGCGTGCTCCAGCGCAGAGTGCGTGACTCAGGAGCAGAACAGCTGATAGGATCCAACCGGTGAACAGGATCAGTACTTGGCACCTTTTTCTCTGTGAGGAGGATTCGCCGTTTCGGGCTGGCTTTCTGCAGTGTTTCGCTACCTTGGATGAGGACAGTTGGATGGCGCAAGCTTTCTTGGGGCTGGGCCCAGTCGGGGTGGGTACGTCTGCGAGTGCGAAGAAGAACAACGGATGCTGTTCGCGGACAATAGCGGAGGACATGGTCACATGAATATACAAAGAGTCATGTCAAACAGTTTCCCTAGAAGAAAATGATGTCACGGTCGTTTTCTGTTCTCTGTCTCTGCACCCGAGTACTAGCGCACAACTTTGCGCTATCAATCGGCTGATGTACTTCCACATGCAACTAGATGAACCACGTCACGCGTCCGGGGTGCTTAGGGCAAACAGATATATGCGACTAAAATTAGTCTCTCTCATTGAATATGTAGATGTTAATATAAATTATTTATATAATATATTTATAATCAAAAATAATTCGTGAGATGAAGGTAATAAACCTAATTATATCATGATTTGATGATATAAGTACAACTGATAACATTTTCGTAGATTAATTAGATTTAATAGAGTTCGCCTCACGAATTATTTTTTATTATGTAATTATTTTTATAATTAGTTTATGTTTAGTTTTTTAAATTAATATCAAACATTCAAATGTGACGTGAACTAAATTTTAGTCTTTTGATCCAAACTCCCTCCTACTTTGCATTTCCGCCACGTTCAAACTAGACGAGAATCCGTTGGATTATGGCAGCTAGCTACTACTCCGGTGTGAACAGCGGGAAGGCGCGAGTAGTATGTTTGAACGACATATTTTCCGTATATGCCACACGGTTTCCTTTCGCTCACGTAGCCCCAACCCAACCCTTCAACCGGTGGCCTCTGTTGGGCTTTTCCCCGTGCCCGGGTTGTCAGCCATGAGCAAGGAGCTCTGTATGCCTTGATGCCGTGTATGCAAGTAGAATCCCTTTCCGTGTGCGACGTGGTGTGCAAGTGCAAGCATTACGTTCCTAGCGCACACATGGAGAAAATACGCATTACGTTCCTCGTGCACACATGATGGAGAAAATACGAGTAATGCATGGTTGCAGGGCGTGACAATTGGCTGGCGATCCTTCTGATCTCCTGTTCTCGAAACGCTAGTGGGACAAAGATTCTGATCTCCATGTTACAATAATCCATCCTGAACACACGAGTCACGACTAATATACTGGCAAAAGACTAAAATTATAGTACAATCCGAGGCCACACATGCTGTGCCAGAAGAAACGAACCGCACCAGTTTCATTATGTCACTACGGACCGTTTTGGATTGATATCAAAATGTGTCTTGCTAATTTTTCGGCAACTTAAATAGTAAGTGTGTTAGTTTGGATTGAGACCAATCAATTAGTAGTGCCCATGTTTTATTTGGCTAAATTCTAGAAGTTTCTTCACTGCAATATCAATTTTTGGCTTCACATTGATCCCACTCTAAACATGAGCTAGATGACTTTACGCTACAACGGTCATCCTCATCTCAAACGGACGATAACCCTCATCTGTGTCGGATATGGCGTCCGTCACGACACAAACATCACTGATGTGAGTAGTCATCTCTGTCGGACAAAGGCCCGCCATCACCGATATGTGTTATCTTTGTCGGGCCTAAAGAACAGCCTGTCAACGATATGTTTCACCCACAAGACCAGTCAAATAAGGGTCCGACACCGATGATATAATCTCAAACGAACCACAATTAAAGCCCGTCATGGATAACTAACGACTCAATTAGGCTTTAAATTATGCCCGTCACAGATGATAACAACTCAATCGGTCTTTAATGTTAGCCCGTCATGGATGATTGTCATCTTCATCGGGCTTCGATTAAAGCTCGTCACCGATGAGTTTTCCCAGAAAAAATATATTATTTTTGGTTAGCCTCTCGTCTTTGCTAGCCATATATCTGAAATTCACACTCACATACATCCCCTTTTACATACATTCACATATATCTGAAATTCATATGCATCTGACATTCACACATCTATCCACAAACACATCCATTATTCACTTATTTCTGTTAAACATATTCGACAAAATTATAATTTACAAATGATTATCAAAATTGTTCTTTGTGGTCGATCAACTCTAATGCTTATTATTTGTCGTCGATCGACTGTCTAAAGTGACACTAGGGCCGCCACCCTCAAGGAAAGCCATTAGCCCATCTGGAACCCTCAAAATGTGATATGCGCCTCCCGGCTAGATGACATGTCGGAAGATGAATCCGCAGAGTTGTTCAGAGAGGGCTAAGCAAACATGTGGCAATAACTGACTTGCCGGAATATCTAATTTCTGCAAATGAAAGATTGAATATGTGAAAACGTAATATGTGTTTAGAAACGTGTATTTATGGCTTAACAAATATGACGAACAGCAGAATCCGAAATGTGCCAGTTACGGTCTTCTAGGAAAAATCACATAAATTTCATCACGTAGAAACCACTTATGATCGTGCTTGGTTTCTGATATTGGCACCAACAGTGGCAACAAACCCGGAATGTATTGGCACATGCAAAGTGTTGATGATTCTTATTATACTTTACAAGTGCCTTATTTAGGATGTTAATGACGGATTGGAAAGATTCTTGTGGTTTCCTTAATCCATCCATGACGAAAATCTTACAGTCTTTTAAATGGATAGCAAGAAGGATCCAGTGATGGCTGCATACAAAGTGAGAGAGCAATTAACACCTTCAAGCATAAATGGTATGTACAACAACAAATGTTACACTTACTCAAAGTTGTAGAGCAAAAGGATCGTATTCATGTCCTTAAGCTTGACAAAAGAGTTGTAGAGTTAGTCCAGCATCAATTTTTGGGACCTTGGGCCGTCATCAATAACATTAGAATTGACAAGCCCTGGATCGAGGAATCCTATTTTGTTATAGTTTGCTCTACATTCAAGCGTTTCCGTTTTGCATAAGGTAACAAGTTAGACACTCTGTGAGGATATCAACTTTAAAATAATAGCGAGGGTTTTGAGTATGCTTACAATTCCAATAGCTGAAATAACGAGGCGTCTAGGTCCCTCAGGTTGTATAGCTGAAATAGTTGCTTAAATTGGACCCAGATTATACCATCCTGATGATGGAAGTCCTCGTCCCTATAAAATACGGCGAACATCTCTTTACTCTCCTTTGCCATCTATAGGTACCACTCTTCTACCCTTCTCATCTGAGTGCAATTTCCAACTATGTTATGATATTCAGGTGTGGTCAAGGGAGCATTGAACTTGAACTTAGCTGGCTGAGGGGCCTTCGCAATATTGTTCACATCAGTGTTACTCTTCACCCCTGAATTTTCTTGCTCATACTTTTTGTGTCATGTCTTTCACGAACTCTTCCGTGGAAAATTGTCGCAATTTTCTTTTCTTGATTGTGTGGTGATAGTCTGAAATTGGTTTCTCCGGTGCTGGTGGCCTTGCCATGCGAATGAAGTGGTATTGTACTTCAACTGGCACGTACGCAGATGGCTCCGACGCCGCTTTATTTCCCTTCTCCAGAGATGAGCGAGCAGGCCATTCAGGGCTAGACCCGCCAAAGTTGGTGTCATACTGTAGCTCGATAGAGTCATCTTGTGGATCACCTAAGGGAGATGGAGGGGTTGGATCACCTAAGGGAGATAGAGGGGTTGGATCACCTAAGGGAGATGGAGGGGCTGACATCGGAGTTATTTGATGTCAATGAGCTCCTTTGGCTATTGGATAAAGCTTCCTCGTGCAGCTCTTAGGGTTAGGACTTCATCGTTCGGTGGATGTTGCAGTGGCATATGGACCCATTCATCCTTCACTGTGTCCACTTGCACTTTTGCATATCCGGCGATAAGTTGCAACCCATGCACTCTTGTATCGGCGTTGGCTTGAATGCTAGTCCTCGGCCGCCGGAACCGTGAAAGAGGGTATCACCTTAACTCTTAGCACGTAGTTAGTCGGTTCGTGTGATATATGGTCAACGGCGGCTAGGACCGGTGTTGGATTTTCCACCGCATCAGTTGATGCACAACTGCTCCCCCTTTGCATTGGACTTTCTCGTTGCGGACCGATGGTGCGCGGGATGGTCTGCTGCTCGGCTAGGATCTGCTCCCGGATCCGTTCCGCGGCATGGTCTAGCTACTCTTTAATTTACGAGCTCAATTCGGCTCTAACTTTGCTCTGGATCCTCTCAACCAGGCGTGCATCTCTTTCCGCCTTCTTCGTAGCAGTCGGCTTCTTATCTTGTCCGTATTAAAGTCCATATTTCCAGAAGACATTAGAACCAATGCATCTTGTCCGTCCACGGTGTTCGTCGGTGCCTAACGCTTGCGTGAGGATGTCATCCTCGCGTCTATCAGTGCATGCCTCTTGGGAGAACAGTCTCAAGCCAACCAACTCTTTCTGCATTACAATTGAGATTGGTATAAATTGAGTGTGCGATATTTGTAAAGAAACTAAAGATAATAAGGTGAGACACTTACAATATTTTTGTAAACTTGTTGATCCTGGGTATTTGGCAGAGTGAATGTCCCATCGTTGTTCTTCACGGCCCTTGCCCTTGTCCAACTTCTTCTCTTTAGGTTTTTTCTCTATGTTTTTTATATTGACATGTCATTACCGTTTAGTGTTTCGTCGAGAGAGAGAAAGAGAGGACGATGTGCCAAGAGAGAGAAATAGAGGAGAATAAGGTGAGGTGAGGGAGATAATGCGGAGAGAAGTGGATGAGAATAGAGGTGGAATGGCGAGGGAGATAAAAGTCTATTCACATTCAAAATTAATTAACATTGAAAATTAATTTTCAAACACAGAGGTATCACAGTCCATATATATATATATATATTCAAAATTCAGTATATCAAAATTCACAGTCTCACGGTACATAATCATATTAAAAATTCGCAGTCACACAATCCATATATTAATAGACAGAGGTATCACAGTCCATATATATACAAACTCAATATTCAAACATAAATTTCACAGTCCATATAATTCAAAATTCAATATATCACACTCTATATAATTAAAAATTGAATATACTACGAACAGTCGGGGAGAGGGGTCGTCGGTGGGGCGTCGGCCGGGGGCGAGGGGGTGGGGAGCAACGGCGTCGGGGAGGCGAGCAACGGGAAAGGAGAGATGAGAGAGAGAGGGATGTCGGTCGGAGAGAGGAACAGGACTAACACAGCGATGACGTTCGGTGGTGGCGGCGAGGAGGACGGTGCGGGCTCGGAGAGCGGCCGACGGCGAGGAGGACGCGCGGGATGGTGGTGGTGCTAGGGTTCTTCGAGGACTTAGAAATTTTTGCGATAGTGTAGATCTGAATCAGCGCGCTCTTTTAAAGAAATTCGAGGCAAATCCATGACGAGTTTTAGATTAAGCCCGATTGAGATGAATCATCTCAATCGGGCTTAATGTAACGCCGTCACGAGATAAGATTTAGTTTGGCGCGGGAAGTCGATGGGAAAATTACAGCGGTGACGGGCTAAAACCGTGCCCGTCACGATGAAGTAATCGTGACGGGCTTAAGCACCTAGCCCGATCGAATAAGATCAACATCGCAATCGGGCTTTAACTAATGCCCGTCACGGATGCTCTTATCCGTGACGGGCTTAGAGTTTCAAGCCCGATCGAATGAGCTCATCATCTCAATCGGGCTATAATTAATGCTCGTCACCGATGATAACATTGGTGACGGGCTTGAAGTTTCACGCCCGATCGGATTTGATCATCATCTCTATCGGGCTTTCATTAATGACCGTCACCGATGCTTTCGTCGGTGACGGGCTAAGATATTAAACCTGATTAGATTGTTTTTAGAAGTATTATAGTATTTAACATATTGCAAATACTATTACTACAAATACTATTATTATAAACCAATTTCATATGAAGTCTCTCTTTTAAACCAAGTTCATACAAATACTATGGTTCATATGAAGTCTTTTTTAAGCGAAGTTCATATAAATACTATTACTATAAACCAAGTTCATATGAAGTCTCTCTTTTAAACCAAGTTCATATAAATACTATGGTTCATATCAAGCCTCTCTTTTAAGTGAAGTTCATATAAATATTGTTACTCATATCAAGTCTCTCTTTTAAAGCAAGTTCATATAAATACTATTAATATAAATATTTCAATGAACTTTTAGTCTAACATATTTTCATGAAATATAAATACTATACATAGCCAAGTTTCCTTTTAAACAGATATTTTTATCAGTTCAAAGACAATGGGACACCATCAAAAATTACTTCATTACACTGAGCCCAAATAGACCAAGCTGCCAATATGAATATTTCTCGGAAGATTTTGGAGTTGAAATCACGTCGGGCTTTGACTGTTTTATGTTCTTGTACGCTTCAAGAATAATCCGAAGTAGTAGATGCTTTCTTGAGTTTGATCCTGTTTCTCATACCCGCTTTCATCCATAACTACAAGCATGATGGGAGAAGAGGCTTCTACCCTGATCCGCGCCTGCTTGGGAGCACTTGAAGCCCCATGATCTTCTCACCCTTTAGCTTCTTTTCCTTTTCTCGCAGCCATCTTTGTCTTCGTTGTGATAGTCTCCTTCGTCCATGTTACGCCAAATTCTCAGGATATCTCCGTCGAAGATGGTGTAAAGCTCGTATGCATTAACAGGTAAAAACTACGTAAACTTTCAAAGCTTTCTACCGCATGGTTGCTTGATTACATGATGTTCCATTGCTCCTCGGTACAAAGACTTGTTCTACCTTGCAAGAAGCTGCTTTGAACACTAGTATAGAAATGGCGAGTGAAAAATGGGTCATCCTCTCTTAGCTGGTAATAAAGATTTCATCGACCGTGACTCGCTGAAGTGTGGTATTTGCTTACTGCCATTTGAAGCTCAAGTTTACATGGTAATGCTAGACATTGCACCCCATCATTTTGAATAAGGCGAGACCGAGGTTGTCGAAGAAGGCGTTGAGGCCCTTCACGAGCGGGATGCGATGCGGTGCCGACGAGATGACCAAGATGACCTACTCCATTGATCGCGACTCGCTGGAGTGTGGAATTTTCTTCATACCTTTTGAAGCTCGAGTTTACATGGTACTTCTAGACATGGATCGTACTAATGCACGCGTTCACTACTCGTCACCACCACCTCCATAACAAACGGCTACATGCATGCATTGAAAAAAGACATGGTAGGCCGACTTATGATTTTGGAACAAGAAGTGGTCCTCTAGCTTTGAGGAAACTCTTCAAAGCTTGCAAACTCAAATCATGCCTCGTGGCTCTAAACATTGTCGAGGTTACATGAACTTTCAAATACTATATTTCAAAGTCCATCTAACCTCGATAATGCTTAGAGCCACACGCATGATTTGAGTTTGCAAGCTTTGAAGAGTTTTCCCTCAAGCCGAGACCACCTCTTGTTCCAAAATCATAAGTCGGTCGATCATGTCTTTTGTAATGCATGCATGCAACCGTCGTTATCGAGGTGGTGGTGGCAGTAGTGGGCATGCGTTAGTATGATCCATGTCTAGGGTACCATGTAAACTCGAGCTTCAAAAGGCATGAAGAACATTCCACACTCCAGCGTCGCTCAATGGAGTAGGTCATCTTGACTGTCTCGTCGACAGGCCGCACCGCATCTCGCGCTCTCCGTGAATGTGCCCGGCGCCTTCTTGCCTACCTCGGTCTCGCCTTATTCAAAATGATGTGGTGTATCTTGTCTAGGATTACCATGTAAACTCGAGCTTCAAAAGACAGAAGTAAATGCTACAATCGAGCGAGTCGCGGTCGATAAAATCTTTATTACCACTAAGAAGAGATGAGCCATTTTTCACTCGCGATTTCTATACTAGTATTCAAAGCGCTTCTTGCAAGGGACTATAAGTCTTTGTACCAAGTAACAATGGAATATCATGTATTCAAGCAAATATGCGGTATAAAGCTTTGAAAGATACATATTTTTACTGTCAATGCGGACGAGCTTTACACCATCTTCGATAGAGATGTCCTGATTATTTGGGGTAACATGAAAGACTATCACGAGGATGACAAAGATGGCGGCGAGAATGTGGACAAAAGTTGAAGGGTGAGAAGATTATGGGGCTACAAGGGCACTGACATACTATTTTTCAAATTTTCTTGGAAAAAAGATAAAAATTCCCCCCTCAACCTCCCATCTGTGGGATAACCAGCACAATGAGTGAAGGGGGTATTTATAGACCAAGAAGCCCATCAAGTTATCTTTGTCGGGCCACTGTTCAAGCCGTCACCGATGTACTCATCGGTGACGGGCCATAATGTCGGGCTGTAAGTGTTATCTCAATCGGGCTATAGTTTTGGGCCCGTCACCGATGGTACACATCGGTAACGGACATTTATGGGTGTCCGACAAATATAACATTGGTCATCTTTGTTGGGTATTTTATTGTGTCCGTCACTGATAATTGTAACCCGTTACGGGCTATAGTTTTATGAACATCTAACATGTACGTGCGTGTATATCTTTGTCGGCATCTTTTTAGGCCCGTTTGAGATGACTTTGTTATGACAGTCCGCAAACTCAAGCATGTGATGACCCGTCACAGAGGAAAGGTTTTGTACTAGTATTACCTTGCCAACTTATTGGTAGTTTACCTAGATTTTGGCATGCAGATTTTTTTATTTTAAGTCAAGTACTTAATTCATCCTAAAATGCTGCTACCTATGACCTATTTAAAATAATAAATTTGAACAGAGGTCAAACTTTATTCTAGATAATAATATTTTGAGATGAAGGTATATCTATATCTATAACTATCTATAAAGCGGTACTATTTTCACCCAAAATTTTCGTTAAATCGCCTATTTTGAGAAAACCACTTGAGTGTTTATAAAATTAACCCAAAGTCTACTTGGCTATTTTGCGAAAACCCCTTGAGTGTTTATAAAATTAACTGCGTCCGTCGGCTATTTTACGAGAAAAATCCTTGAGTGTTTATAAAATTAACCCGAGTCCCAATGTTGAAATAGGCCTCGGGTGAAGAAATAAAGAAAAATATAAATTGAAATTACATGTGTCGGTGATATGGGCCGGGGTATGCTGGGGATGTGATATCGAAGAAGGAAGACACCCGCTCACCAAGGCGCCTGGAAATATGTCCTGGGTGGTCCAAGCGGGTCCGGGCCACGGGCGGCCACGTGGCCACCCCAAGAAGGGCTTGGCTCGGGGGCTGCCCGGAGGCCACCGTTCTCCCAGGCGGCAGGGTCCGGGATCACCGGACCCCCGTCCTTCACCCCGCCTCTCGGAGAGAGGCGAGTTCAATCGCCATCTACCAACCACCATATTTAATGCCTAAGAGAGGCTAGGCGTACGCCCGTCGCATTTATTGCAATGTGAGGCGCGTCTCGGCCGCTCTCATCAACACCCTTTTCCGCCCGTCTCGAGAGATATGGGGTATAAAGTCTTTGACGGCGACCGCGGTATGACTGCACGGTCATTCCACGCACGCCTCCCTCCACGCCCCGTCCAGTCACATTAAATGCGTTGGGCGGCCGCGTGGGAGAGAGAACACGAGCATAGGGGGTGTCACGTTGACACCTCTCCGGGTGAAGGGCCAGCATCCGTAGGCCCCACTGGAGCGAGTAGGCCGGCCCATCCTCTCGTCGGCAACATGGCGTCCACGACGCCCGCTTTTCTCCACCGGCTCCCATGACGCGGCAACAGGGACAAGGTAAAGGTAGCCTCCCCGATAAGACAAGGCAAGAACCGCCCCATCACGGAGAGCGGAGTAGAGGAAACCAGGACTACTGTGGTGTCTCCTTGCACTATAAAAGGAGACCCAAGTCCATCATAAAAACGGTTCCTGAAAAACGGTCCCTCTCCTAGCTGTTCGTAGCAACCCCGAGAAAAGAGTCTAAGGTTACGCCATTGTTGGAGACCTTAGGCTTCAAGCATCCCACCTCGATCACGGCTCCAGCATCTCCAAGGAAGAACGCCCTCACCAATCCTCAGTAATTCATCCCTCATATAACACAAAGAACGGGAGTAGGGTATTACGCCTCTCGGGCGGCCCGAACTGTATAAATCTTTGTGTCTATTGCGTTGTGATCTTTTTCCGTTTCTGACTCCTCCCCATTCTCACCGTGAGTTTGAGCCCCTATTCATCGCTCCCGTGCCGAACCAAAAAGGGTCCCTCGGATTAACGCGTGTCGAGCACACGCATCGATAACATGAGACTTCAACTTTGGAATAATTATGATAAAATAAAATGACTATAACTATCTATAAAGCAAGTAGTGTTTCTACCCAAAATTTCATCTGTCTTGCTATTTTGTAGAAAACTCCTTAAGTGTTTATAAAATTAAACGCATCTCGACTATTTTGAAAAAAAACCCTTGAATGTTTATAAAATTAACCCGTAGTCCCAATGCTTGAAAAGAAAGGAGACCTTGGATGAAAAAAGACCTATAACTATCTATAAAACAAGTAATATATAGGCATCGGTAAAGACATAAAGAAAAAATATAAATTGGAATTACATGAGACTTCAACTTTGAAATAATAAAAATAAAATAAAATGACGTCCGTTGCAATGCCCGAATATATTTACTAGTAGTATTTTAGAAGGGATAATTGACCTTTAGAGCATATACAACAGCTACCCAATACCCTCTAAAATTCTTATTTTTAACTAATTTGAACGAAATTTATCTTCCAATAGATTGTCTATCTCATTCTCAAAAAAATTGGTTCTCTTTCCCATCATTTTAGTTCTTCACAAATAGCTAACGAGTCGACGCCCAATATCAGTTTCGCGTTATTGCGCTTCTTCCCACGTGCGTGTTTTTGTGTCGCGCGCCTGGCCCCCGCTCGTCCCCGCCGCCGCATCCTCCCCGCCTCCTCTACCACCGCCGCCCCTCCTCGACCCCTCCTCGTACACGGTCGTCGCATCCTCCACCGCTACAGCCTCTCCCCGTCACCTCCTCGTACCGATGCCGCCGCACTCCTCCCCTCCCTTCTCTTCTCGCCTGCGCTTCCTGCCTCGCCGCCGCATTCTCCACTGTCGTCGCATCCTACAACGTCGTCGAAATCAGGCCCAAAGTAATTTTAAATTTATAAAATAGCAAATGTTAAGAATTCATTTGGATGAGAGATGTTGTATTGGGAGTTAATTTTTTAAGAATGATTAAAAACATAATTATTGAGAATTTATTTAGTTATTCTGTTGTATGAATTGAGAAAACGGGTGAGCACATGTGCTGGCTAGTCTTGTTCACACCAGGCATCCGTCGTGATAAGAAAGGACAAAACTTTCATTGAGAAAATTTCACTTCGCTTCGCTTTTTCGGCAGAAAGCCAGAAACCATCCACCATGCAGGAAACAAGTTGCAAATCATATGGAAATCGAACCGGCCGTGTTGCTCCGGGCGAGACTCTGGTGGTGGCAGCCACAACTTTCGCTAGGCAGTTGCTGAAATGCTGATAGACGGCAAAACCACAATCAAGCTGTGTGATCCAAACTCCCAGAGCCCTCAAATGTGGTACTGCAACTAAAGTCATACGAAAAAATAACTCGTATCTATATCAAAGAACATTGGACAAAAACAAGTGCCAAAACAAAAGGCTCGTGGCCTTTCCATCACAGGCGAAGGTTGGAAAGGGAAAGAGCGAGGCAGAACAAAGAGACGTAACTCCCACTCCACTACTAGTAGATGTGTACCCGATCATAGCAAAGTACTACGAAAGATTTTCCGTTATCTGTGCGGCCCTTTCCAAACCGCGGCTGGAGACTGCAATAGGAATTCACGAATGATACTAGTTCTGCTATTCGTACTCGAGTAACTTCAAGTCGATTACTTCAATGAGATGATGTTCAAGTTCAACCCCAATAAGGCAGCAAAAGCTCGTCTTCCTAAAAATCAATATGGCAAATGGGGCGAGGCAAACACGAACCAAAAAGGCATTTTTCTTCCTGATTACACGAAAGGTACACATATGTATGTACGTACACCACCGTACTCATACAAGGGATTACGTTTTTTCAACCAGCGATTAACCATCGGTGCCCAGCACGCTGTTCCGGCACCGCACCACCTATGAACAAAGGAGAGGCTCGTTCCCGGTGTACGTGTGAATCTTCACTGACAACGGGGCCCAAGTCCGCCACGCGAGGCGCAGGCACGACGCGGGACGCGGACGTCACGCGGCGGGTGGGACGGCGAGGAGGCAGGCGACGAGGAAGAAGGGACGGCGAAGGGAGCAATCATTACCGAGCTCGTCTTGTGGTTGTGGAAGCACTCCGTGCCCGTAGGCGGGGCGGCAACAGCCGCCGCATTTTGTGCCTTGCGGAAGAAGAAGGCGACAACCGTGGTGCCGATGACGGTGGCGGTGGCGATGCCGACGGGCACGGTGGCGAGTGGGTTCTTGAAGGCGAAGGCAAGGAGGCGCTGCGCCGGCGCGTCGAGGATGCCGACCGCGATGCAAGGGACGAGGAGGGAGCAGACGGCGGCGAGGGACCCCAGCAGAGTCGCCTTGGTGGAGCGCTCGGTGGCGGGGGCGGCGCCGTGGGCATTCCGAAGAAGCACGCCGCGGGCACGCGAGGAGATGGCGCACACGACGAAGGCGGCTTCGCCGAACGCGAGAAGGAAGCGGAGCGGGCCGAGGTCCCCGGACTGGAACAGCGGCAGGACGAGTAGGGAGGCGGAGACGAGGACGGCCACGGCAAGGGACACCACCAGCGTCATCTTGGCGAAGGGGTCAGCGGCCGGCGCACCCGTTCCGCCGCCTCCGCGGCGCGCGCCTTGCGGAAGAAGCGCGCAAGAAGCATGGTGCCGAGGGCGGGCGTGGTCACCGCGGCCATAACGAAGATGACGATGAGGATGTCGACGAGGGGGCTCCTGCCGGCGCAGGCGAGCAAGAGCCGCAGCGCGTCCGGCCCGCCCAGCGCCCCCGCGCCCATGGCCATGACGATGGTGTATCGAACGATTCCAGCCATGAGCTCACAACTCTCTCACAGATCAGAACTCTCGCGCTATCTTTTCCACCTCGCGGACCCAGTATAGAATATATTAAGAGGCTGCGTTCTTCGACTAAAGGCTTATCTTTTTTCGTTAACATTTTTTCAAATTAATATATTTAGTGTAATAACTTAAAAAATAATAAATTCATTTATCAATTTTTTATATATTAATATTTAGTTAATTATATGTTAATCTTATTTCTCGTTTCAACATGTTTTTCAAATTGATGCGTTTAATATAAACACTTAAAAAATAATAAATTTATTTATTAATTTTTTATATATTAATATTTAGTTAATTTTATTTCTCGTTTGTTGATCAGCCGTTTTCAATTTCTAAAAAAAGTGTTATCCTAAACGGTATTAAACGGTCGTTTAAACGGTTTTAAACGGTAAACGGAGGTTACCTGTTTTGTTTTGCACCTATTCGGTTTCCTAAGCGGTTGACCCGTCTAATCGGTCCGGGACGGAAAAAGCGGTTTACAAAACTTAAACAAGATGGTTTTAGACGGTTTGAACTGGTTTAATCCACGTTTAGGAGATATTGCTTAGGACAGAGGAAAAGCCAAAAAATGGAGCCGACGGCGGGTAAAACCTAAACAACACGCTGCTCACAAGTCCTCACAACTCAAAGAGAACGCATACCGCCGCCGCCGCAACACCTCCGCCGCGCTGCCGCCGCAACCTCCGCCCGCGAACCAGAATTGTTTTATGTGTATGTTTAATTATGTCTTTATTAATGTTTGAATGCTTGCTAGCTTTTGAAATTTTTGTTGTTTGCAGTTTGAACACATAAAGGATTGTTCAAATTGGTATGATATGAGCTAAGATCAAAGATTGGAAGTTTAATTTTGTAATTTATATATGTAAAATCATGCTACGTAGCAAACCGTTTAGTCCGTCTAAACACTATCTAACTCTAGATCACCATTGTTTAGCAAAACCTGTTTAGGAAAACATGAAAATAACACAGTCTAAGATTCACGTATCCCCTACCCAGCAATTCGTGCGTGTGCTATACTATTATATCATTTTTAATTATACCCTGCCTCTCATTCGTTCAGCACGAAGTTGTAGAAATGAATTGTTGATTTCGGTGATCGATGTACAAAGAGAGATCTCATGAGACTCTGTTTTCTTGGATTCCTGTAGTTTGATTGGTTCGAAGGACCGACCAAAATAATCGCGCAACTCGTTACCGATCACGGAACGGATGACAATGGAAAGGATCGTGGAACGGACGACAATGCAGTCAAGGATGGACGGCGCGAATTGAACAGCGATTGATTGTGTTGCATGTTTCGGTCCTAGCTAGGCGCCACAGAACGGACAAAAGTAAAGCATTAAAGCGAAGAAGTTTTGCTGCCACTTGGGGATGATAGGGAAGGGAAGTGGTGTTTTTTTTTTCAAAATACTGACAAGCTAATGGATATGCTCCTTGCACGAATTTGACATAAACTTAACGGCAGGGTATGAAAAGGGATCAAAGCGAAAACTCAGAAAGGATCGAGTAAAACTCAACGATATGAAACAAACCAGGTTAATTTTCAAGGATACATAAGGGATATATGCCCACCCAGCAAAACAAATGTTAGCTTTTTTTACCGATCCATTGCAGAGCATATTTGCTAATAACATTTTGGATATATCCTCATTTTTTCCTCCCTAATATTAGAGGGAAAGAAGAAAATCAAGTGTGTAATTCGGGCCGTTTGGCTATCTGGCCATCCTATGCCCAAGTTAAGTTATTCGGTGAGCGAGCTGAAGGAGAAAGCAAATTACGTCATGTGCCACTGCTGAAATGCAACGCCTTTTTCAGCACGATTCGATCTCGCCTTTGTCGTCCTATGAATCCTTCACGTGGACCATGTGGTGCTGCAAAATAGTCCTTGCCCGCGAGATAGCGAGCGACCTATGAATCCTTCACGTGGACCATGTGGTGCTGCAAAATAGTCCTTGCCCGCGAGATAGCGAGCGACCCTGATCACAAATTCACAATCTAGTACACCTGTTGCGCCATCGATTCACGTTTGCTGAAGCAGGACGACACCGTCTGGCTGGCAACGGGCCAGAGGATGGCGACGAGGACGACAGGCGATGGCGGCATGCACGTGCCGTTATTGACTCATGTACCGGTGCACAACATCCCTACTAGCTAGCTTGTCGATCGAGACCACACGGACACACGATGATCGACAATTCAACTGCGTTCCTGAACCAAAGTTGAGCTATGCCGAGGTTAAGATGGTTTGACCAGCTACCATTTTTTGGGTACTGAGTACTGGCTCTCTTTTGTACAGTGCAGTGCAGTAGTAGTAGTATTGAGAATGGAACGGTTTTTTTTCTTTTCCTTAAAAGTTTTGGAATGGAACTGGTGATGAGGAATTACGGATACGAAAAATCAATGATCATCCATATATATGTTCGATCGCATGATACTTATATGACGTGTAAGTGTAGTGTACAACTCAAAACTTGGTGACGTATGTCTATGTCTTGTTAGATTTGCGTTGTGAATGATATCGCTTGTTGGGAGAATGTAGCGCCAGTTTGTGCATCTGCGACCACCATTGCCTGCAGCACATGTGTGTATCTCTAGACGAGATTGTCGTATCAGCATTAAATTTGTGATAGTCCGACATGGATACAATCGTTTTGTCCAACCACTCTTATCTACTCCTATTGCTTTGTTTTGATACTACTCGTCTCAATCAACGCTGAGTCACAGAGGCACATCCGGATAAACAAAACAAGTTAATATGCCCAATCCAAAAAAATGAGTAATTTAATACTCCAGGATTCCAAGATCTAAACCCTAAGAGCTAAATTAGGGAAAGCAACAACGTTGTCAACAATTTTCTTGAAACAACGGAGGCAACATTGATCCATAGCCCTTGTACAATCCCATTTCCAGTAGTAGTACTCCAGTTAAAAGAAAAATAGTATTCCGAATTTCCGATCAGATCAAGTGGGAATCTACTCCGTAATTATTTCGAGGCAGCCATCTCATGGCCCTACCTGATGGGTACTGTGAGATAAAGATGACAACGGATAAAATCCGTGTGGATAGTGATATCTCAAACCCGTACTCGCGAGATAAATTTTGTATCCGTGCCCACGCCCGCTACCCGCCACGGGTAGCAACACCCGCCGCGCCCGCTACCCGCAGACAAAACATGCCCGCGGGTATACCCGCAAAACATACCACATGAATAGTTCACATAAATAGTTCACCACATGACCACACATCTCACATGAATAGTTCATATAAATAATTCACCATATGACCACACATAGCACATAAATAAAAAAAACATATTGTTCAACAACAAAGTCTTGAAGTGATGCAAATAAATAAGACATGAACAAGTTAATTAGTCGAAATCCGCTCTAGTGAAGCAAGATTCATCTTTGAGATCTTCTTCATTGTCTTCGACCAAAAGCTATTGAACATTCCATCACCGTCATCTATATTCAAGTTCAAACATATATTGCGGGTAGGCGGATTTATGGGTACGGGTATACTTAAATTTTACCCGTATAAAAATACCCGTTGGGTACAACCCTATGCCCACGCCCGTACCCGTGGGCACAAGTTCGCGCCCGTATCCACGCCCGCCAGGTCGGGTACATGCCCGTTGCCATCTTTAGTATGAGATCACCTGCATTTTGGAGCCGTCCATTGGGCCATGCGTGATGCCTCCTGGACCTCCACGCATTCATCCGGTATCGATCGGCGGGTAGACCATATGCCTAGATAGGCAATTTTGCCGGTTTGCGAGGCATCGAGGCTATAGGAACAGCTGCACGTAAGAACAAAGTTCTAAAGTAGAGATGGCTGCTAAATTTACTCTATATCATCTACCTATAAATTAAGAGGTAATATATACAACATGTTATCTCTAATTAACAAACCCAAATACCTCTAATACACTCATATTGGTGACTCTTTCTCTATCTCACCTCCTCTCCTCCACCGCATCATATATTTTTGTGTGACATCTTGAAGTTTGTGTTTAGGCCATTTATAGTGCAATACCCTCATAGTAGTGTTCTCATGTGAAAAGGTCATGCCATATAGAATGGATCTACACATTGGATATAATTCTCATGTAGCTTTAAATAGGTTCCGTTTTATGATTCATCCCCTGTTCTTTTTAATTGACATCTTTTTATAACTTTTCAATTCATTTTTAGTCTAAAATTTGCAAAATAAACCTTGGATAGAATTATCTCGTTTATACACCTACTCCACGGTCCTACCTTATCATCTCCCCCTAACCCCTCTGGCTCCCCCTTGTTGCCCATCGGCTAGCATCACGCTAACCTCTTCGCCTCCTCTCTAGCCATCGTTGCGACCATTTCATCCTTCGCCATTGCTGCTATTGTTCCTTCCCTCTTTCATCGATGGTGGCAAGGCTCACGCCAACAAGCTTCTTTGGCACAGATCAAGCAGCGTGTGCCAACTAGCATCCTCTCTCCCGCGCACTTCTTACCCGTCTCGTCCATTTTTCCCCTCTTCAACGCAAATTAGGGTGGAAAGCTCCTTGACAGTGACGGATTGGAGGTGATTCAAGCTGACGAGCTCTCCCCTCGCGTCGAGCTCAACATCAAGCATGAGGATGAACTTAGATCCAGTGTCAAACTCGCCGCCCCTTCCCACCTCACGTAGATCGGGGGACATGGAGCTCGATGGTGGTGGCTAGGCAGTTTTGATGGTGGCGGCTAAGGCAGCTCAACGGTGCAACAAGTTCGATGGTGGCGGCTAAGGCAGTTGACGGCGCAACAAGTTTGATGTTGGCAGCTCGACATTGACAGCGAACACAGCTTGATGCCCGACGACGGAGACAACTCATACTAGTACAAATCCTCTCATCTATGATGGTCTCTCACATGCCTGGGTTTTACGAACCGTTACAATGAAGTCATCTCAAACGGGCCTAAAAAGAGGTCGACAAAGAAATACTTGTACAGACAAGTTAGATGTGCAAAAAACTTGAGCTCATCACGGATGATACCTATCGGTGATAGGCTCAAATCATATGTTATCTTTGTCGGGCCCCAACAGAAGCCCGTCATCGATGGCACTCATCGGTGATGGGCACCAACCGAGGCCCGATTGAGATAGCAATTAGGCATCCTTGATGGTGTCATCGGTGACGAGTTCCAATCGAGGCCCGATTGAGATAACAATTAGGTCCTTTACCGTGGCCATCATCACTTTAAACCCGAACATCGATTCAGATCTACACATGAGTGTGAAAATTTTCTAAGTCCTCACATTGCGAACCCTAGCGCCACCGCCATCTCTCGGAGCCCTAGCGCCACCGCCATCTCTCGGGCCCGTCGCCGTCGTCCCTCACACCCTCCCGAGCTTGGCGTCGTCGTTCTCCCTCACCGCCACCAAGCGCAGCCGTCCCCGAGCCTGAGCACCACCGTCCCCGAGCCCGGCCACCGAGCGGCACCATCCATGACCCTGAGCCGGACCACCGAGCGCCACCGTGCTCCAGGTAAGTCCATCTTTCTCATGTGCTACCGTGTTCCCTCAAGTGTTTTCCCTTTGTTTTCATCAAACTCTAGGTGTCATGTCTAGTTTGTGCGCGTGTAACAAGTTTTTATGCGCATTGTTTCTGTTTTGTCCTCTAATTCGGAGTCGATTTTTAAAACGGCCATAACTTTTGCATACATACTCCGATTGAGACGTTTCATATATGAAAATCGATCAGAAAAAATTTAGGATGCATTCATCCCCCGCTTTGTCGGGTTCGGCAATTTTATTTTCCCCAAAAACTGGTTAGAAGATTGTCTTTTCGAGCCGGAAGTTTTTTCAATTCTAAGCGCGTCTTCGAATTTTTACCGACCACGTCTTTCATTTGTTTAGGCTCAAATTTTATGTGGTTACCTCTCGGGTGCTCCTAAGTTAAAAAATATAAAGAAATAAAAAGAAAAGATCTAATTTTTCCAAAAAATAACGACAGCCCAAAAAAAAAAAAAAGAGAGGGACAAAGAGAAACAATATCTAGAAGAGCACATAGAGAGGTGCAATGTATAGATATGAGATAATGTCACTTTTGTTTTGGTTGTATAATGAGACATATATAGATATGAGATAATGTCACTTTCGTCGGATATGTATAGATCGAGATAATGTCTAAATGGGATTGTTGTATAATTGTATATATGAATGAGAATGCGAGAATGAGAATATATATCTATGTTTCTCTAATTTTTCAGCGGGCATGGCTAGTAAAGCTGAGGCTAGCCAAAAATAAATTTTTTTGAAAACACTCATTGATGACGGGCTTTAACCTAAGCCCGTCACGGATAACTCATACATGCAACGGGCTTAAGTTGAAGCCCCACCAATGTTAGTCATCCATGACGAGTATTAGTCGGACCCGTTTGAGATTATTTCATCGGTGACGAGCCCTTAACCGATTGGGCTTAGGTCAAACCTATCGGTGACGAGCTTTAGTTTAGGCTCGACAAAGATAAGTGCATCGATGATGGGCTTTGTCGACAGAGATGACTTCTCACATCACTAACCTTTGCTGCTGTGATGAACGTCATATCCGATACAGATGAGGGTTGCCACCCAATTGAGATAAAGTGTTCTTGTCATAGTGTCAAGGATGACGGCTCGCACGCTCCTGGCCAGGTTGAATGGGCTCCACGGGTCAGCTTTATCTGACGAGTACTAACGAGGTTCCCCGCTGAGGCAAGACCCACGCCAACATGGACAGGAATCTTTAAGCTGGTGAGGTGAGGCCGAACGCTAACACACCGTACTGTGAATGGCTTTAGAGGTCCAACAAGTGAGTGTGCTGAAAGTTATGTGCAACATTCATTCATGGTATGAGCTCGTACGAGTTAATTCTAGGACGAGCTTGGTCGTGGTCCTAGCAGGCGGCTGCGGAAAGCGGTTGTCCATCTGAGCTTGACTTGGACAGCCACCGGGCGGAAGACCTTGACGTCGCTGCAGTTACCGGTAGATTCGTGTCGTGGCCTCGTGGGCGATATCTTCCTCGAGCCGACATTTCAAGTTCCTATTCATCATCTCATCTTGTGTGATGTAAAACAAATACCGTACTAATTAGGCCCTATTAATTAGGTCCTATTTAGTTTTAGATTTTGGATGTAAATTTTACGTTCAAAATATTTTGGTTATAAAGTTTAGTGTTTATTTTTCTGTAAAATTTTTAGATCATACAGATTTATCCATCTCTTCTCCTCTCCCCTAGCCTCCGGTCTCCTTCCTCTCTCCCCCTCGACTCCGGCGGCGTGTACTTCTGGACGTACGAGTACGCGCGGAGCGGCTGCACCGGGCTGCCGCCGGCACGGCGGGGGCAGGAGAGCCTCGCCACCATGCTCGTCTCCGGCGGCCTCGCCGGCGTCGCCAGCTGGGTCTGCTGCTACCCGCTCGACGTGGTGAAGTCGCGGCTGCAGGCGCAGACATACCCGCCGAGGTACCGCGGCATTGTCGACTGCTTCCGGCGGAGCGTCCGGGAGGAAGGGCTCCCCGTGCTGTGGCGCGGCCTCGGCACGGCCGTCGCGCGGGCGTTCGTCGTCAACGGCGCCATCTTCTCGGCCTACGAGCTGGCCCTCCGGTTCTTGGCCAGCAGCAACAACGACAAGAGGCTGGTCATGGAGGAGAACTGAATCACCGAGACTGCAGTGTTGTACATAGGCTAGTAATTCATTGGCAGCATTTCTGAGGCTCGTAGCGTCACAAGAAGACGAGATTTTCAGAGAGCATCGTTGCTGCGGAGTTCGTGTAGATCGGCATTATAGGTTTGCCAAATGATGATGATGATGATCAATCCCCCTCATTATCTGGGGAAAACCTTTTCTGGTGTGCTGCTATTACAGATACAATAACATTGTTTGAGACATTCAAGCAGTTAAGAGACTTGTAAAATTGATCAAGTTCTTGCCTTGCTGGGATTCTTAGATGGTGGCATGTCTACTCTGCTCTGTGTCCAGAAAAAATAAACAAACACCCTTTTGCTAATTCCCATTATTAAACCCTGTGAAATATGCTTCTAATTTATATCTCCGGATGTTTTCAGTTTCCCATTCGATTTTTTACTTCTACAGGGAAAGGGGAGAATCCCAATACAAAAACAATATTGTGCTTGTGACTTTGTGAGTGTTTTCAATCAAGACAGGAAAAAGGTTGCTTTCAGCAGCTACCTCAACGAACAAGAGGAAGGCACAAGGTAGACAGCGGACTCGTCCACGGCGGCCAGATCCGACGGATGCGGCGAAGAGGATGCAGACGCCGGCGGAGAGGATGCGACGGATGCTGCGGCGGAGGATGCGGCGGAGAGGATCGACGGATGCGGCGGCGGTCTCGCGGTGGCGGCGGCCTCGGCGGATGCGACGAATGCGGCGGCGGCCGCCTCGGTGGTGGCGGCCTCGTCGGCAGCGGCCGAATCCGGCGGATGCGGCGGAGAGGATGCGACGCCGGCGGTTTTAGCGGGAGGATGAGAGGACGACGCCGCCGTCGCCGCCGAGGCATGCGTGCGGGGTAGGGAAGTCCAACGTGTTCCTAAAAAAAAATTTTGCACTTTTTAGCTTCCAAACCTTTCAAACCAAAATTTTTACAACTCAACTTTACATATGGATGTTTAGTTTCAAAATCCCAAAAAGTATAACTTTATAAAACTTTACAACAACTAAACAGACCCTTACTCGTACTAGTTGTAAAAAAAATGAATAATGTAAGGGATGACGTACCGTGTTCAGAAAATGAAAAGAGAAGGGAGAAACTGAAGGACCAAATCTCGTGCACTCTCGTCTTTTGGTGTTCGCGTTGTTATATCCGCTGTCGCGCGTGCCGTACGCCCTTTTTTGTGCACAGAAATATGCGCAGGGCAGCATGTTGAGATGAAGCGAGACGGCGACAGCCGACAACGACCGTCCGTCAATCGTTTCGCTTGGCGTACCGCGTACGTCCCCCAACAACTTCTTCCCTTCTTCCGTTTTCTTACGCAGCTTGGGCGAGATGGATGTACTATACCGGTGCTACTAGTTGTAGCCGTCCCCTGCAACGTCTAACAAATCGTTGTTGAGATCATGACTTCTGTTTGAGACGTGCCAGAGCCCAGCACATCGACTCTCCCAGACCTCGCAGCTCAAACTGAAGAAGTCTTGCAAATCGGCGACACTGCAACGGCAGAGAGAAGCTCACTAGGCTAGAACAAGATACTGAACTGTCCAGAACGTAATACTACTCCATGTTTATCATGTCAAAGAAAAACGGGTACAAAATTTTAGAGTACCATACGATCGACATAAGTGTTTGACGGCACGTGCATGAGACGGTTTGTCCAACCACTCTTTTGTTTTAACCTTGTTCCTCTCCCTCAAGGTGGTTAACTGGCGATACCTCGCAATCAAATCGGAATATCTAAATGCGCGAAACATACATACAGACGAAAAAGAGAGAATCAGAGACTCCAAACCAAACAGAGATAGTAACATAAAGATATGGGCATATGGCATTAGGGAAAGAATAAAACAGACGCATCAGGAGATGAAATCATCTAGGGACAAGGACATTCCGTGATGAATTTGGCAATCTAATTAGTCTCCATCACATTAAAATGTTTAACGTATTATTTTGAAATATTAAATATAGTATTTATAAAAGCATATTTATAATCGGTGAATAATTCGTGAGATAAATCTAATAAATTTAATTATGCTATGATGTGATCTATACTAAATATTTGTTAATCGTGGATTAATTAGGTTTAATAGATTTGTCTTGCGAAACCCTCTATTCAAACATCACTAAAACTTCTGAAGCAATTGCTTCGGATCTCCAATGAGGCAACAGAGCATGGGAAAAGATGGCTCAAAGCAGTTACTGTCTCCAACATGTTCAGCCAAGTCCCCAAATCGGCAAGAAGGATCACAAATTCATAGGGCTCTGTTCGAATTGATTCAGCTTATCCAAGAACCATATCTAGTGATCCCAGAATATCACTCACATTCGCAAATTAACATCACACAACTACCACAGAAACAGTAAAAACACACAGATGATGGAGCCTTAGTAAAACGTCGACTAGGACCAGAAGCGGGGCTCACAGCGCATGGCACATCATAGGTCGACGGCGTGGACACAATATAACGAAAACCTTTATCTGTGTCGAACGATAACCCTTATCTATATCGGGTACAGCGCTCGTCATAGCGTAAAGGTCAGTGATGTGAGAAGTTATCGTATCGGGCACAAGCTGTCATCGATGTACTTATCTTTGTCGGGCTTAAACTTAAGCCCATCACGGATGAGTGTTATACGTGATGGGCTTAAGTTTAGGTCCGTCACCGATGAGTGTTTTTCAAACAAAAAAATATTTTTTGGCTAGCCTTAGGCCTTTGTTAGCCATGCCCGCTAAAAAATTCAATTTTTTTTTCTTTTTTCTTTTTATTTTTTCTTGACTTAGGAGTACACGAGAGGTAACTAAAAAAAATTTGGGCCTAAACAAGTGAAAGACGTGATCGGTGAAAAATTCAGAAGACGTGCTTAGACTCGACAAAAAGCTTTCGGGATTGAAAAGACAATCTTCTGAGCAGTTTTTGGGGAAAATAAAATTGCCGAACCCAGCAAAGTTGGGGACAAACACATCCAAAATTTCTTCTGGTCGATTTTTATATATGAAACGTCTCAATCGGAGTCCTTATGCGAAAGTTATGGCCGTTTTAAAACCGAGTTCGAATTAGAGGACAAAATATGAACAATGCGTAAAAACTTATTACACACAAACTAGACACAACTGCTAGGGTTTGATAGAAATACATGGCATGACATTCATCTCAGATTTAATATATGACATGGCATTCATCTTAGATGTATACATGAGGGAGAACGACTGACATATGAGAGAGATGTACTTACCTAGAGCACGGTGGGGCTCGGTGGCGGGCTTGGGGACGGCGGCACACGGTGGTGGTGAGGGAGAACGACGACGTCGGGCTCGGGAGGCGTGAGGGCGACGGCGACGGGCTCAGAGACGGGGGTGGCGCTAGGGTTCGCAATGTAAGGACTTAGAAATTTTTCTCGCTCATGTGTAGATCTGAATCGGTGCTCGAGCTAGGTTAAATTATTTTGAAGCATATCCGTGACGGACCTAATTGTTATCTTAATCCGGCCTCAGATTGGAGCCGTCACCGATGACACTCATCGGTGACGGGCCTAATTGTTATCTCAATCGGGTCTCGGGTTGGTGCCGTCACGATGAGTGTCATCGGTGATAGGCTTCTATTCGGACCCAACAAAGATATCATAGGTTATCTTTGTCGGGTGTGATTTGAGCCATCACCGATATGTATTATCCATGACGGGCTCAAGTTTTCGCACATCTAATATGTCTATGAGAATATTTCTTTGTTGGCCTTTTTTTAGACCCGTTTGAGATGACTTCGTTGTGACGGCCCGCAAAATCTATGCATGTGAGAGACCGTCACAGATGAGAGGATCTGTACTAGTGGCAACTTCGTAGTGGCAGCCACGCTCGAATCCGCTGAGCGGCCGAGTGCGCGTCCCCCACGTTAGGCAGAGCAGACGAACTTGTCAGTGGGGATGAAGGGAGTGGTGAGGAGGTAGGCGGCGACGAGGAAGATTGCAACGGCCACCGTCAGGGTCACATGCTCGAAGTTCTCCGTGGTCTGATCAGGAGCATTGCCCATGACACGAATAAAGCGAACCAGGAGCATAGCCTTGAGCATGACAGAGGTGACGGCGTAGATGACACCGACGAAGATGGCAACATCGGTGGCGGGGTTCTTCCCGACGAGGTCCAGCAAGAGGCGGAGTGCCTCCGGGCCACCTAGCGTGGCGGTGGCCGCGTGAAAATAATGGTCGTCACAAGATCAGCTGCCATGATGGGGATCAAGAAAGGCACGGAAGAGAAGGGGTTAAGCCAAAACTAATCGCTCGTACGGAAGGAAGGAACCCTTTTTCTCCCTTTTTGGCTTTTCACTATGGCTATTCCAATACATATACTTTCACCACCTCCCCACGTTAAGCTGGTATTTATTGTTGCATCAGGAGCTGTTACGTCGGACACATCGGCATGAATATCTCGATTCGTTTCATAATAAACAAATTTAAAAGTGAATAGAACTAATACAATTAATCTAAACATGTTTTTATTTAGATTTATTGTACTAAGCAGTGTCACGTTCATTTTTAGGTTAGTTTTTTATAAAAAGAGAGAAAGTATATCAGATTGGACCGATCACTGGTAGGCGATAGGGCAGGATTGATTGGGACAGATGCGCATCTCCGATCCGAGCTTGGTCAGAGTCGGCGTCCGAGGCGCTGTACCCGGGAGCGAGCGGGACCGACGGAAAGTTCCGCACAGCAATCTTCACTTGTGTTTCGTTGCCACCTGCCGCTTTGCTTAATTAAAAGCGACGGCCTCGTACCGCGTAACCGCGTACCACTACTGGCACGATCCAACGACCGAACCGGACATAAATCTTGCACTACCTCCCATGTAGGAGTAGCTTCTGTTCGTGTCGTGATGCGACAGGTTCGCTATGCCCGTTTTTCCATCAGAAACTGAAAAGGTCGTCAGGCTCTCAGGGCCTACCGGAAGTTCAAGGTGTTATTCGGGAGTAGATTATTATATTCAGAGTTTCAAGGGATGTGGATGTTTAGATGAACTTGTCCAAAACTGTTCTTCTTTTTTATTATTTCTCTTTGTTATGCCCTTTGCCACACAAGCTGATTGCGAGACGGGTATGTATGTATGCATCATATCATAGTCCTGTTTCTTCTCTTTGTCAACTCCATCTACTTGTGTCAAAACCCAAGTGTCACGCTCGGTGCGGTGGAACTCGAAGCGAATTCTCGCCCCATGTCTACATCATGTCGTAGCACAAGTTGATGGTAACAAAGTCGCGGATTTAAGGATCAGGACAGACGACGACCACAACAATGCCTGACGGTGACTGATTCGCGTTCCCACTGAACACCCAATCAAGTGACCAACAACTGAAAATGTAACCAAATCATGTGCACTCAATAAGTTCTCATGGTCATTTATATATATAGTTCTGTAGTATCATATGGTAGGAGTACTATAATGTTCCTGATCTTGTTCTTAAGCCAAACGGCCGTAAAGACTGTAGTACTATGGAGTACTCATGTACAAGGTGCATCTCTGTCTGCCTGGTATCCTGTACGATATGTTGCCATACTGTACACGTGAAATTTGAAGATATGCTGCAGTAATGCATCTATAAAGATGGATGAACTCGTTTTCTCCTTCCGTCCGTGCCATAATATCCCCAACCTGCCAATCTGCCATGACTTCTAACCGAAATGACCCAAGTTTGAACGGCGCATAATAACTCATGGTATATGCCGAATGGCACAGCCACACGAGCTCCTTCCAATGGCGACGCGACTGATGAATCGCATGGCCTCTGGTGATCCGGTCTGTCCGTCTGGGACGACTAAGACTGTTTTTGTGTGGTTTAGGAACTAATCCTACATAACAAAACAAGTGATGAATTAACATATAATTAATTAAATAGGTTAACTTAAAAATCTTAAAAATAAGATTAATACGATATCTTTTAAAATTTTTGCTATAGAACTTTTTAAAAAAACATATAAAAACGTACCGTTTAGGAGTTTTAAAAAATACTAAACAAGAAAGTAGAGGTTGGAACCTCAGCTAACGAACTCAGACTAATTGCCTCTTCTCTTAAGTAGACTGGTGTGCCGATTGGCTTGACCAGCCGCTTCTTCGCATGGGTCAAGCAGAATTGCTGCCTCGGTACGATGTACAGACGTCGACGTGGCCTGTCCTAATTTTCACAAGTGTATGGCGTGACAGTAATCCATCTCTGAACTCAAGGCCTGGATGACCGGACGAAAAACTATGCGGCAAGATGTTCAAGCCAGACTGAGGAGAGATCAATATGTTTCTGGTGCAGAAGACAGAGAAAGAGGAGGGGGGATTGAAGATGTCCAAGTTTGTTCCGTTGCTCGCGAAGGCCTTTTCGTCAAGTTGCATGGGAAGGTCCATGTGAGGACTCCCATTTCTTCTGAGAGAGCCGGCATGGGCACAGGGCAATCTAATCTTATCAGTCTTGATAGCAAAAGGAGGAAATTCCAGTTCAGGTTGTGCACTGTTCGGATGCATGCAAATGCAATCCTGTCTGATTCAGGGAACAAACCTTGTCATCATGTCACAATACAACCTGCAGCTAGCCACTCTCTCCAGCAATCGCCTGGTACCAACTAGCAACAACTCCTGCAAATTGCAATGGCCCCCGCCACTACGAGGCCCCAAAAGTCCACAAGAAAGCAAAAGAACACGTGACACAACCATCTAAAAAAAGTGACACAACCGTTCATAACCAAATTTGACACTAGTGTCAAGTTATAAAAAATTTGAGTCAAATTTGAAAAATACCAAAGCTTTTCCATGAAGATCGGTCTCACCGTCGTTATGTGGCCGATCAGAATAATACACTACGATCGGATCATAGGTGTCAGGAAAGTCATATCTTTAGCACGAGTCAAGTCTAATTTAGGTATTTCTCATGTTTTCTTGTTTTAAACTGAGATTTCTCAGTCTTAATTGATTTCTAAAGCCTAATTGAACGTGAAAAAGACCTAGAAAGCAAGTCCACTACTCCTATAAATATAAGGGGGCCAAAGCCGATCAAAACAACCATCAATTAATCATCAAAATCAATTTAGTATCCAGGACCCTCTATATTCTACATCCCCTTCTTCTTGCTGCCTATCCCAAGTCTATTCTCCTCAAATCTCCAAATTGTTCGTCGTCTCTCGTCCCTACGGCGTTAGAGGACGTCCTAGCTGACTTTGTCGAGCCTAAGACAAACCGACGCGCGTTCACACGACGGGTCCCTCCTAGGTGTTCATTCGGTGACATCTACACTCCCTATGACGGCACGTCCCCAATTGCCGCACGGGTTACACATAACATGCTCAAAGTGTGATGGCACGATTCTACGCCAACAACGAGTCACAAAACATTTTCATGATTGATTCAAACTTTTGTGAGAATTTTATGTATGTTTCGAACTTCACCGTGAACAAGTCACCTGGTTACAAAATACATAACAAATCATGAAATCAACATCATTGTGCATACAAGGACCCCAGAAATTGTGTCACATCGAAGAGAGCAGTTCGGAAATTTCAGGTGGCACGCGGTGGCTGGGTCACGACGTAGGAACCATCAGGTGTAGCCGACGCCAGCGCAGGTGTAGGCATACCGTATGCATGACATGGGATACCAAGCAGAGCATGCTGATCGATGCTGGCCGGGATGCCGACGACCAAGGGCATCGTCATCACCATGATAGGGCAAGAAGGGTGGTACCGACAACGATGGCAATGCTGATGACATGTGGACGAGAAAGCTCTGCTCAGCGAAGGTGAAACGGAGCAGGCCAAAGTCGCCGGACTGGACGACCGGCACGACGACTAGGGACGCGGAGACGAGGAACACAATGACCAAGGACACCATTATAGTCATCTTGGCGAATACGTCAATGGGCGTCGCATTTCTTTGCGTCATCTCGTTCTCCGCTCGGAGCGCACCTTGCGTTGGAAGAGGACCGAAGCATCGTGCGGCGCGAGGGCACGGTGGCGCGGTGACGGCGAGGGACAACGATGGCGACGTCCACAAGGAGGCTCCGCCCAAAGAATGCGAGTAGCAAGAGCTATAGTGCGTTGGGCACGCCCATCACCTCGGCACCCAGGGCCAGAACAATGGTGATCGGAGCAAGGGCGGCCATGGCGTCCACAGCCTTTTCCCATTCGGCATAGACTGAACCACGCTATGATGTGATTTCGATTCCTCACAAAATGTTGCAATTTATAGGAGTCCGACATACTACTATAAGTGTAATGTAGGCCCGGGCTATGTGGGTCCACTAGTGCTGTTTGTTTTCCTTTTTGAACAAGTCCATCTAGGGCTGGATATCGAGCCGGCTCGGCTCGCCTCATTATACTAACGAGCTAAGAGGCCGGCTCGGCTCGGCTTGGCTCATGAGCCGGCTCGAGCCAGCTCGTTTAGCTCACGAGTCATTTCAATATAGTGCAATTTGTGTACAGAGTACATGTCTATTTAGTTCATCAAACATGCAAATATACAATAGAAAAAAGTAAAAAGTGACATATTAAGTCCATAATTAACATAATAACACTTGTCCATCGATAATCATCCATGTAAATGCAAATGCAATGATGTAACTAGATTAGATATCATTACTATTACAATCCAAAGTATTAAGTCCATATTGACCATTACAAAATCATAAAAGTTATTGATTTATTGTCACATCAATAACAAAACAAGCAAAAGATGACATATCCCTTCTTTCATCAAGCAACATCAAGATAAACAACACCAACATTAGAAATTTAGCATCAAGACTCAAGACCATCGAAGAATTACTAGTTGTTTGCCACCACACCATGCGGAAGCAGGAGCTTGATGCACCATGCCGAATTTAGTTTTTAGGGTTTTCTTCTATTAGGTCAAATGATGGGCTTTTCATGGGGCCATGGCCATGCTTTGTACATTGTATCTTACTCAAGTTGACTCGTTATAGTTAATGATCTAAATCCTTGGCTTAGCTCGTTAGTATTTCTCAACGAATCGAGTCGAGCCGAGCCAACCACGAGCCAAACAAGCTAGCGAGCCATGAGTATCATGAGTATTTGATCCAACCTAAGTCTATCTATAGAAAATAGTATCTTATTGGACCGATTTTGCAAAGTCATTCTTTGGGAGATCGTAGGCTCGTAGCCTAGCCGGGCTTTTCGTCGAGCCTACTTCTAGGGACAATGCAAGAGAAACAGATGCCAACCACTCGCCATGGGTTGCTCTGATATCGGTAACCTGTTCAATCTTCAGCGATGTTCCAGCCGGCTCACCGCGGTTTGCTTGTTCTCTGTAGTTGGTTGGAACACCATTAATGGTTCTTGGACTAATCGGCTTTTGGACTCATTATTGGTAGGCTATGAAGTAGATTAAATAAAAGTGACAAAGCTAATAACCTGAGGTTTGACACGTGCCAATTCTCAAATTAATGCTTTCACTGCTAGAGTGCTTTGGTGCGCTGCTCTTTGGACATATTTTTTAACATAAGAAGTTCGATGAAATTGTATAGATAATAATATAGATAACACAAAGCTATTTATATTTTTTAACAAATTAATGAATCGTCCAACATTAATTTTATTAAATAGAGAAAAAATTATACATGAAAGCAAGAAAATATACAAGACCCAGACCCTGGGTTAGGGACTAAGACAACCAAGCACTACTCCCTCACACAACTACTTTTTCAATATTCCATTATATAAGACGTATGCATGCATACCACCTCCTCTTCACTAAATTATTAATTTTTAAATCTTTCACTCTTAAGATCTTTAATTTATTGAATTATTTATTAGAGTGGCCCAAATGAGAAGGTGATAATAAATATTTCTTGGTCTTTGAGTTAACGATGACTATGTTTTATATTTTAAAATGTAGGGAGTAGCTTCCTGGCTCTCGCTCGGTCCCAATTTTTGGCCTCATCCTTTATCTTATTGATTAGGTTGGGCGTCGAGCTCTTTGTGTTGAAACATTCTTTGGTTTCTTTCCTTCAATATCTTTCAGGAGACTAGCAGAATTTAGGTGCGGACCGTCTGCTTTGGTGCTCTGTTATGTAGGTGGTTGTGTTAACGGTAAAATTTGACAGATGTTGTTAGTCAAAGGTTGAGTCAAATGAGGGATTAACAGAGTGATTTTCGTTGTCAAAGATAACCTTGCATCGACTGGATTAGAAGAGTTGAAACCAATTTTGCATAGACTTCCGTAATAGGTTTGCTTTAGTTTCTATTTAGATAAGAGTTATAAGTTTGATGCGAGTCTGTTACGATCAGACTTGGTTAGTTATCTTTTCTTAAAAAGTAACTGATATGAATCGTGTCTTAGTCGGACTTGCACCAAGCTAAGGTATAAATTGTGTACTGTGGCTTTTTAACAACAGTTCAATAAACAATTTTCGACGTATCGTCGCCCTAGTTTTCTAGATTTTTGGCGAATTTTTGTTTTCGAGTTTGGATTGTATCGGTTAAGTTCGATCTCCGGTGAGAAAGTAACTCTTGTTAACTTCGCTAGTATCAATGGAATTGGTACTTCTCTTGGTTAAGTCCGATATACTAATTTAGCTTTTGCTCCGTTGCCTATCGATGTATCGGCTATTTCTTGCTTTTGCTTCCTTAGTTAGATTCGGTATATCAATCACCTTGAAAAGTACTAATTGTGGTTTAAATCTATTCAACTTATTATGAGCCTCAAAGCTGTCTTGGTTAAGTCTAATCTTCTAGGTTATAATTTATTGATTAGATTTATGCAAGCCGATAAGTATTATTCATGGTTTTATCGGAGTTTCAGTGATAAGGTATTTGCTTATCATATTATAGCTTATTGTATCGGTTAGATTTACGAGATTTAGTATAATCGGCTAGTTTTGTGATTATTACCTACGATCTAATACTGTAATTAATAATCATAGATTATTAGTAGTTTATAATAATTTGTATCAGTTTATTTGCTTTATATAAAGCATGAAACGTTCTTTTTCGATTCGGGCTCTATTTTATTACTTCCAATTTTATCTTGTCTCGATTAGATTCGATCTATCAAGATTGATTGCAATAATGTTAAAAATTTATAAATATATATTATATCTGATTTTCGATCGATGATGTTTTATTACTATGATACATAAGTTTATCGGTTATAACCGATTGATCCAAAATTATATAAATATCGGCTTGGGTGATCCATACCATATTGGCTCTTGGCCGATTAGCCTATTAATATAATATTTTCTGTTTATTCCGGTTAGTTATAGGATCAAACTAACTAATAATACGTTCTGAATTCAAATGTGGTCGACATGCACTGAAATAAGAAAACATTTTAGGTCGCTACGTAAACCATGAATTCCACGTCAAGTCTCCTACCATTGTTGCACTGTTGATACGGGTCTTATAGAATGAGGTTTAGCCATTTGCAAGGCGTATAACCCGTAAAGGTCCTTAAAATTCTTCTTGTGTATCCGTATTTGGATAAGATGTGGAGCTTGTACTTGATAAAAGGGGGCATCTGAAGTTGTTTAAAGCTATCTATAGTTAAGTACTCTTTGTCCTCTCTTCCCCCTTTCGCGTATTCTAAATCGTCGTGAAAAATCTTTCGGATGTCTGACATGGGGTTTAACTGTTCATGCCCTGTCCGGACTGTCGGAGCATCAGAGGACCGAACAAATGTCGTTCCCTCTTGGCCCACCATGATGAACGCTTTAAATCCGGCGCGGACGTGACTTGATTACTACCGAGGATTTTACTTTTCTCAAAGAAGGGTCAGCTCAGGATTAGATTAGTTAAATCGATCTCGTCGTGGAAAACAAGGCGTCCTTCAGAAGTATAGTACAGGCTAGCCGTGATAAAACGAGTGCGCACGTGGGCGATTTGTTCGTCCCGTCTCCGGGACGGGAGCCGTGTTTTTCAGCGAAAACCGCGAAGATGCGTAAGAGCAACCTTTTTCCATGAAGGAACAAGGCGGAAACATGTCAAAGCACAGCACCGCTGTCGGCTATAATTGAAACGGGTATTTTCTCCTATTTTATTTAATAAAATGACACACTCTCATACGATTTCCATTAAAAAATAATTGAAACGAACCTGCCGGCGGGCGCTGCAGGCAACCACTCCATTCAGTGTTCACCCCGGACTTCACCGTCGGAGTCACACGCACAGTCACACGCTCGAGGAGGCGCACAGCGCACAGGACCATATTTGGGCTTAATTGGATCCTATCTTGCCTGTTTTGAGCTACACTGGATTGGAGGATCCGTCTGTGGTCACTAGCATAGAACATTACATTGTAACAGCTCAAAACACATATCTATAACGGTTAGACCAACCGTTACAACCTAATAGTTACAGATATAGAGACTTATCTATAACGGCTCAAAACGTGGAGCCGTTACAGATATGAAAACTTAGCTTAAAAACAAAAACTATGAGACGTTACAGATGTGAAAATTCAGCTTAAAAAAAAATAGGCTAATGAACAGATATGGAGATACATAATAACAAAAAAACAAAAATCATCCCCTCCTACATCACCCAATACTATAAAATCAATTTTTGCATATGGCCAAAAATCGATTTTCGCCGGTGATTGGACGGTCGGCATGCACGAAAAGGTATACGAAAATCAAATTTTTGCATGTAGCCACTTAAGCCGTCATTGCGAAAATAAAAATCGCAAAAAAATTCTGAAAATCGATTTCCCCAAACCCTAACCCTAGAATCCTCATCGTCGTTGTCGTTGCCGTCACGCATGGGGAGCAAGAGGCGGCGAGAGGGGAGGGACGGCGCAAATCTGTCCCTCCCGTCGCCGTTGCCGCCGCGGAGCTTGAGCCCTTGCCCATCATCCCCATGTCGGATCTTGCTGCCGCCGAGCCCCACATCGCCATATCATTGTCGCCTGAGCCCCGCACGGATCAGCGCCATCGAGCTCCTCGTCGCTGAATCTACATCCGCCGCCCTTCCCGCCACGTCCTCTCCCATCCACCGCTCCTACTCCGTCGATCACGAATCCCTTTGGCGTCGGCCACTCCGTCCTTACGCACGCTTGCCGCGGTTGTTGTTCTTGTTGCCATCGCCACCATCGCCGGCCACCATCGCGCATCCCCTTGCCGTCGTCGCCACCGAGGACCGCTTGCCTTCCGCTGAACCCCGCCGCTCTAGATGTCGCCGCCGAGCACCACTTTGCCTCCCAGCGAAGCCCGCCCACGCTGGAGGCCATCGCCGACCTGCGTGGCGCGAGAGCCACCCGTTGTCATCGGATGCGGGAGAGAGTGGGTGGTGGTGGTTGGTGGGAGGTAAGGGAGAGAGAAAGGATGTGGGATAAAGGAGTGGGAAGAGTTAGTGTGAGAGAGAGAGAGAGAGGAGGGGGTAAAAAAGGAGTGGGGGTATTTTCACATCTGCGGGCCTATTAAGAGTCCCGGATGCGAAAATTGATTTTTACATGCGGATTTTGAACCCTGAACAGAGGATCGATTCTTGCATGCGGGAGCAGTTATGGTTCGCCTGCAATTTAAAGAGTGTCTCGTTCAGCAAAATCGATTCTATAATAATGCTCGATGCTGGCCTCCTACTACTCTAGCCATCCTCGCTCCACCAATGGTCGCTGCACGGTGGCAGGTCGACAGCGTCGACGTCGCGTTGCAGGGGGTGTGACAATGACGTGGATTGCGATGGCGTGGAGGAGCGGGAGGGGAAGGGTGGTGCGGGCGGGCGACGGGAGGCTATCATGGAGGTGATGACGACCTCATTGTTAGGCTTGCCACCGCCGCCGTTCCAAATCCGACGGTCCCATGGACTGCCATCGTCGGATCTGGCAGTCCCAAGGCTGGCCCACCCCATGCCACTGTCGGGGTATACCGTTGGCGCCCCCTCACCTTAGCCATGGCTGCGCCCGTGCCCGCTGTCAACAGGCTATACCCAAAGAAGATATCTAGAGGGTACAGGGGATATTAGGGTATAGGTAAGATCGTAAAAAAACATGGGACAAGAATTTATTCTGTTTCATGAAAGCCCATAGATGTCGCCTAGAGGGATGTGAATAGGCATTCCTAAAAATAACTTAAAATCACGGCGGTTAAAAATAACAAGGACCAGGAACTTTCGTTCGGGAGCTGAGAACTTTCGGGCGGCTCGGGTGGCCGAACTTCAGTGTTCTAGCACTTCGAGGTTCTCATCTCGACTATCGGGGACTTTCAAGACTAGCCTATGTGCGGTGACAAGGTGAAACAAGCGGGATACGAGAAAAGCTCAATAGAAAGTATAGAACATGCATAAGAGAGACAAGAAATTTTTTTCCGAAGTTTGGATTCAAAGAATCCTATTCTTCGTTGAGGAACTCCGAAGAGCTAGGCCTCGATTAACCCCTTGCCTCACCAAGCAAATCCCTAGGAGAAAGTTTTTGTTTTCAATCCATCATTCCTAGGTTCTTCGCTAGAAATCAAGTGACCACAAAGATTCACTATTTGACTTCCTAGCAAGTACCACAAATGAGGATCGCTCTACCAAGATCACCTCAGAAGGCTCGGCTTGGATTTTCACTAATTATACCTTGTTTCCTTGCATAGGTGAGGAAAACCTTCACAAACCTTACCGGGTCAATCCACAAATCAATGGATACTCGTGAGAGATACCTAACCGTCTAGGTGGTCACCCTCCAAGAGTAATAAGCATCAAACGACAACCCAACGAGAATCACCAAGAGCTCAAGTCATCCTAGCTCTTTCACTCTCACAAAACCTCTCCAAAACCCTCAATTCTCTCACAAATTCACTTCATAGGCTCAAGAACAAGGTGGAGTGGTTTAGAATAACATGGGAGAGGCTAGGGACGGAAAAACAAAAGCTAGATTGTCAAAAATGAGTGGAGAGGGTGTGGGATATTTATATATTAGTGCTATCGTCATCTAGCCATTACTCACATTTGAGCTGCAGAGGTGTTCGGAAGTTTACTGTCATTGACCCTCAAAACTTCCGATCAACACTTAGGAAATTGCTTGGTGAAGACGTCAGGAAGTTCGGTCAAGAACCCACTGACTAGGATAGGACTCTATCTGGAAAGGGCAAATTTCTGAAAAATGGCTAGATAAATCTCTCTTCAGGATTTTACTTTAAGCACTTAGTTATTCTCAGTCTATCATTTGAAACCTCTATTGATAGTATGGTTTTCTTAAAACTCAAGAGTAAATAAAAATAAAAATTTAAATAAGGCGTTGAATCCTCTCATCGCTTTGCATTTGTTTTGGGGATTTCCATTGCGCACACTCCGCACACCTAAGCTTTTTGGTACTAATTACATGCACTTATCTCAATTAAAATACATTAGTCCCTTAACCATTTTGTCATTAACCACCAAAACCCACTTAGGAGACTAGATGTACTTTTAGTTCACGCCCTCTAAATAGAGTAATAGTCGTAGTCCAGTTTATATGAATATATGAGAGAATACCATGCGAATTACAATGGGAGAGTAAGATGGGGAAACTAACCCGTCGACAAGGACTGTCGAGAATGGCCCGACGAGATCCGCTCGACAAATATGGCTTTGGGTTCCTTGGATTGTCTTTTGTTGTGGGTTTGACTATGGCTTGTAACTTGATACCCCTCCTCAACGGGGGCCTTGTATTTATAGCGTTGATCACCTTCTTCTCCAAGTAGAACTCGAAGAACTTGAGTGGATACGAGCTAAGGAAACTCTGTCTTTCCCAAATAGAACTACGACACCTTCTATCCAGAAAAGACAATTTTCTTGTAAATTCGTCATATTTTCTTAATTAAATGACATCTTCCGTATATCATTAGGTATATGGTATTGCCATATATCATCACGAACCAAAGTATAGGAGATATGTCTTATCCTTGACACTGACACCCGCGCCAACCGCCACTGCCCGAGCCCCCGTTAATCGCCGCCACCCATGCCAGATCTGCTGAGCCCGCATCAACAGCCACCACCTGCGACCGCCGTCGGTCGACGAGAAGGAGAGAATTGGATCTGGAGATGGAGATGGGGAGAGATGGAGGAGGAAAATGGGGAGATGTTGGAGAAAGGAGAGAAGGAGTGCGTTGGGCGCGAGATTTTTATCTTTTTATTTAAGTTGGAGTAAGTAGACTTAGAAGTTATCTATAACGGCTCTCAATATGGATGCGTTACAAATGAGGGACATATTTGTAACGACTCCTAAAATGAGACCGTCACAAATAAGGGGCTAACATCTGTAACGGCTCTTAATGGAAAGTTGTTAGAAATAAACATGCTTACATCTGTAACGGCTCTCCGTTAGGAACCGTTATATATAAGGGGGCTTCACTAACGGCTCAAGAGTATTTTGGTCGTCCGTAACGGTTGGCTATGTCGCTCGTTATAGATGACATATCGTAACGATTTCATTCACTATTGGAGAAATGATCTTTGCTTCACTTGCCAAAATTCATAATAGTCTCGGTTTCGATAGAAACCGAGACTAAAAAATATTTTTAGTCCCGGTTAAAAAAGACAACGGCTCTCTAGGATCTTTAGTCTCAGTTGGTGTTACCAACCGGGACTAAAGATCATCTGTAGTCCCGGTTAGATTCCTGTCAGAATCTGTCAGGGCGCCAAAGATCTTTAGTCCCGGTTGATAATACCAACCGGGAATAAAGATCCTATCTTTTGTCCCGGTTGATAACACCAACTGGGACTTAAGATCTTCACTCACTTTGTATCGATAAATTGTATCAAATTTACATCGGGTTCGTATGTATCTTTACTTTACAAAAGGAGAATTGAAATAATATGCTAGATAGCACCATATTATTGAGGAAAACAATGAAAAATCTAAGTGAAACTTATGATATTTAGGTTGTGTTTGGGAGGAGGGTTGGGAACCCCTCCTCTTCGGCTAATAAAATGAATCATATATTAACACATGATTAATTAAGTATTAGCTAAAAGTTTTAAAAAAATGATTGATGTGTTTTCAAAGCACCTTTTCTATAGAATGTTTTTCAAAAATAAACACCGTTTATCAATTTGGAAAGCGTGCGCGTGAAAAACAAGAAATGCGAAGGTTTCCAGGAAGAAGGGAGGATTAGCCTTCTTGGCAAGGTCAACTGGGTTTGTGTCTGGTTGACAACCAAAGGAGTAGTGGTGCTAAGATTGCGAGGCTTGGATCTTTCGATCGGCCGGATCGGTGTGTCACTCTCCGCCGCATTTGTTTTCTGTCGTAGAACCTTTCGTGCCAAAGCCTTTGTATATTTCATTTTTAGAGTCCGTCGTGTCGAGTTTGTGTCTGGTCGAGGTCTTGTTGCTTTGGTTAGATCGTGTTAGAGTCTAGTTCGTGCGTTTTTCCCTTTGTTTCCATCAAACCCTAGCTGTCGCGCGCGTGTAACAAGTTTTTGCGTGCATTGTTTCCGTTTTATCCTTTAATTTGAAGTCGGTTTTTAAAACAGACATAACTTTTGTATATGGATTCCGATTGAGACGTTCCATATATGAAAATCGATCAGAAAAATCTACTCGGTGATTTTACTTTTCCTAAAAATATATGAGACGTTCGCATACAGAGTTTCGCTTTGTCGGGTTCAGCGATTTTATTTTTCCCAAAAATTGCTGAGAAGATTGCCTTTTCGAGCCCGGAAGCTTTTTTTGATTCTGAGCGTGTCTTCTGAATTTTTCACCGGCCACATATTTGACTTGTTTAGGCTCAAATTTTCTGTGGTTACCTCTTGTGTGCTCATAAGTCCAGAAAAAATATAAAAAAAAATAAAAATAAAAAGTCAAATGTTTTAAGAAAAGGTCAACAACAGATCAAAAGAGAAAAATAGAGAGGGACAAAAGAGGAACAATATATACGGGAGCACATAGAGAGGTGCAATGTAGGATTACCTATATTTAATTAAATTTTAATGTATTACTTATTATTATTTTAAACCTATATTTATTTAATGGATTATTTAATTTTTAATCTCGGTTGTTAATCCTAGCCGGGACATAAAAAGTTGAAAATAGCGGAAAATTATATTTAGTCCCGGTTGGTGGCTACAACACGAAGATAAATTAGAAATAGCGAGAAATTATCTTTAGTCCCGGTTGGTGGCACCAACGGGACTAAAAATTAGATCTTTAGTCCGGTTGGTGGCACCAACGTGACTAAAGATCCGAGTATATATATCTGGCGCGCATAGTCTTCTCCACCGATCCAACACTTAGCTAATTTTCGATCTCTCTCTCCTCTCCCCTAAGCTCTCGCGATGGCGGGGAGGAGATGGCTGCTGGGGCGTCGTCGCCGTCGTCATCACCGTCGTCGCCGCCACACACTGCCACCACCGAACACCTGCCGCTCCATGGTCATCTCCGCCATGGACTCGCGAAAGTCGTTGTAAGGGTCGCTCGACCGCTTCACCACCGTCGGCCCCTTCGTCACCTCCTCCTCCTGCCGCCGTCGCCGCCATCGTTGTCGTCGCCGGGCGTTGGCAGATTTTGTTATAAATTTTGTTGTAGATTTTTACATGTTTTTATGAATTATTGGATGGTTACATTGTTGTATTTGATCTATGATGTTAATTTTTTATGAATTATTGGATGATATTGTTGTTGTATTTTGTTGTATTTGATCGTGACGTTGAAAAAATTAATTTTGATGGTATTGTATATATATGTATAAATATATATGTTCGTTATGTATTTATACATATATATATATATGCATCTTTATGTGTATATATATATATGTATGTGTTTGTAAATATATATGTATAAATATATATATATAGATGTGTGTAAACATATAGCAAGTTAGCAACGAAAGTAAAATTTTAAAAAACTTTTAGTCTCGGTTAGTAACAACAATCGGGACTAAAGATGATGGAGCCAATCACGAGGTGCCGCCATCTTTAATCCGATTATTTAATTGGGACTAAAGATAAATATCTTTAATCTCGTTTTTATTGTTTGGATTTAAAACTCGAGAAAATTACAAATCAGAACTAAAAGAGGGTTTTGCTTAGCAGTGATTGGACCGTCGAATCTGTGTGCTAGTGGGTAGACCATCCGTTCTTTAACAGTTCTAAACGGGCAAACACTTCGTGCACTGAAAAACCGTAGACATCTCGCATACTTACGTCGTTCATCGTCAATCATCCTCTTGATAACAAACACGGTCACACGGAGTGGATTTCACTTAGTTTGCATTTTGGCTGTCCGGCTGCAACAAAACATTGTGGTCAGAACTTTTGTTTTGTTTGGATTGACGCATTTCACCATTTTCCCAACCATAGAATTTGACTCGGTTTGATAATCAAAACGGCCGTGCCACGCTACAACAATCGCATTGTACCAACTAGCAATAATTCTCGCAATATGGTACCAGCCAGGCAGCCACAACAGTACGACACGTTCAATATTTTAAGACTGCCAGTCTGTTAGTGGGATTAGTCACTTCATCCAAAAAAAGTTAATCTAAGACAGAATATATGACATATGTTAATGCTATAAGATTTATATTACTAAAATTTATCATATTTTATATTAAATTAATTTATTTTGAAACAAAATCATAATAAAATATGTCCTATCATATACTAAATTAATTTATTTTGAGACGGATGGACTTGTTCCCAAGTGCCCAAAAGTCCAAATGGATAACATAGAAAATACAGCAAAATATTTAAAGCATAATATCTAGCAAAAGAAAGAGGGGGAACGAGTGAACAAAAGAAAGAACTCGTGCCATTTTTATTACTAATTAATCAGGATGTTCAAGGATCGAGTTAAGAATACACAACTGTCGACCACTTGGACACAGAGGAAAGAAAAGAAAAGAGCCAAGCAGACGAAACCAAAAAAAAGATAAAAAAGTTAGCTGTTGCTTTGAGCGTTATTATTCTAAGCAGATAGGTATCCAGATTCCATGTTGAAACAGGGAAAATTGCACGAGTTATCCAGGTAAGGTATGCTCTCGGTTCGCATCACATAATGGTTCCAGAAAAATAGGTGCCATTTCAGTTGGAGTGACACTTTTTCTTCTCAAACTATACTGTTAATAATCTCAGCTGAATACAGAACGAAGCAACAATAAACATCACCATCTTCTTCTTGCGGAAGAAGAGGGCGAGAAGCGTGGTGCTGACTACGATGGCGATGGCGACGTCGGTGGGCGCGTGGACTAGTGGGTTTTCCAGGCGAAGGGGGTGAAGAGGTGGTGCCCGTCGAGGCCGCTGGCCGCGACGCAAGACACGAGGAGGAAGCAGATGGCTGCGAGGGACACCATCAGGGTTATCATGGCGGGGCGCTCCGCGGCCGGCGCGGCGATGGAGGCATTGCGCTCCCTGCGGAGATGCATGACGCCGCGGACGCAACCGGCGCTGGCGCCTACGACGAAGGCGGCAAGGGCGGGGGCGAGAAGAAGGCGGAGCGGACCGACGTCCCCGGACTGGAACAACGGCAGGACAAGGAGGGACGCGGAGACGAGGAACGCGACGGACAGGGACACCGCCAGCGTCATCTTGGCTAAGAGGTCAGCGGCCGATGCCGCCGCCGCCGCCGCCGCACCGATTGGACCACCTCTTGCAGCGCGCGGCGTGCGGTAGAAGCACGCAAGAAGCATGGTGCCGAGCGCCGGCGCGGTAAGCGCGGCGATGATGAACACGACGATGCCGATGTCGACGAGGGGCTCCGGCCGGCGAAGGTGAGAAAGAGCCGCAGCGCCTCGGGCCCGCCCAGTGCCCCGCCGCCCATCGCCAGAACAATGATCATCGGAACAACACTGGCCATTGCGGAATTCGATATCAAGCACACTTCTGAGTCTCTTCCCACCTCCCTCTGTATTACGGCTGTGGCGCGGGTGATGTGTAACTCTGTGGCGCATGGATCGGCACGGCGGCAAATTTATAGGCGCAGCCGCGCGCGCAGGGTCGGCCCGTCTCGGGGCGTTGGTGCGACCGTGCAGAGGCGGAGCCCGTCGCCCCGCGCGTCCCGTGGTGTGATCGTGATGGATGCCAAAGCCGATCAGGCAGGGCCTACCTGTCGGCTTGCGGATAAAACGGGACAGAAGCATAGCGCTGGCCGGTGGGGACTACTAGTATGACGGAGACGTGCGGTGGGGAACGTCAGGAGAGACCGAGACCCCAACCCAGCGGGCTGCAAATTGTCGATTTCTGTGTGTTGGTAGCCGGGACCACGGCACAACTTTCCTACTACGTGGATGGAGACTGGGATCGGACGGACAGTCGTATGCGTTCGATCCTCTCCATGATGTATGCTCCCCGGCTGGAACGTGCTAATATCTTAATCATCCGCGCGGATGGTGGTGGCCCGCAGACTGCATCATCATTCTTTGGGCTTCCTACGTCTACGAGACATCTACGTCAAGACGGTCCCATTGTTTGTTTTTCTAAATCTCTCTATATCGTATATTACTATCATGTAACCTTACCTATAGCTCAACAGCTTGTATCACAGATACTACAAGTCGATGTGTAGTGCATCGAATATGTATGTGCTCTGTTGTGTGTACTTGCTAAGCATTGATAACCTGGCCAAGTACTTCCTAACATCGATCAAATCCCGATAACTACTTTGCCGCACTTTCCTTTTTACATGAAAAATAACCTAAAATTGTAAAATTGATGTGATTCTGTGGGTCCGGCCCGATTGATTCCAAAGCCATAGGAACTAAGGACGTTCATATAAACATGAGATGTCACATTGGATAAAACTCTTATAAAGCAACTCATTTCACACGGCTGGCTATATTTAATGGGTCCTACCACTTTTCATCTCCCTTCTCTCTTTCCTCTTTGCCTCTCCTCACAGCGAAGGAAAACGAGGCGATTTTCTCCGCCTCCGCGTCCCACCTCGTCATCGCTCGCCGTTGTCGGCCACATCCACATCGGCGTCCTCTTCCTTACCCTCTCTGCCAACGCCACCTTCCGATCCTCATCCACAAAATAGATCGGACGTCGCCATCTCTCCCGCCGCTCTCCTCCCCTGTCGGGTGTTGGGTAGCGATGGCGGCAGATGGGTTGAGGAGGATTGAGGAAGGCTGTTGTGGACCAAGCTTGCCGGCTCTGGATCGACCTCAGTAGGGCAGATCGAGGAAGGCGGCTATGGATTGAGCTCGTTGGCTCCGGATCGACCTCTGCCGCAGCCGTCCCCTTCGGTGATCGACCTCGGCGTGACCTCGAACTCGAGCTCCTCGTTCTCCGTTGCCTTCCTCTCCCCCTATCTTTCTCATTGTCGATGCCCTACTCGCTCACTCCCCACAGACGGGGAAACAACGACGAACTCGGCCGACGCGTGAGTGGAGGATGACGACGAGCTCGAAAGCGTTGGTTGGTGGTGGTAGGGCGGCCGGTGAGCTTCTACGGTCTCGTCATCTTCCCCATGGAGTTGGCGAGCTTCTCTAGCGCAAATCGAGGCGAGCATCGTCAGGCTGCTGCTGCGGATGGGTCGAGGCCGCCGCCTCCTCATTGAGCCCGCTCCCCTCCTCTTCGTCCACGGGCGCGACATCGCCGTTGCCGGCACGGCTCAAGTGCTCCACAAGGACGGCGCCGGTTGCCCTCTCCTCTAGGCATCGGCTCGACGGCATGGAGTGCGGGGACCGGTGTTGACGAGAATTTTGTCATTCACTCGATGGCAGAAAATGCGCTTAGCTCCGGTGTAAGTCCTATCAATCAGATTTAGAGCGTGCCAATTAGTTTGATCCTACAACTAACAAGATGAAAATAAATCGATGATCAAGGGGTCGATCGGCCAACAAGTTGATGAGATGTAGCGAAGCCACCCGATGTCAATGGAGTTGATCAATCGGCTATAGATTCAATGTAGATTTAAATAATCAGATAAACAATGAGATTCATGCTATTGTCAGCTAGAATGAAATTATGTATAATCACCAACAAACCATTATTTATCAAAGACAATCTTGATAGATCGGACTGAACTGAGTAAGATTGACGTTGATAAAAAAATTTAACTAGTGAGTGTACGAATTTGAGTATAAGCCGATACAACACTTAAAAATAGTAACAATATAACTCATGGGCTTGCCAGAATTAAACTTATTAGCAACAATCTAAAAATATCTGATAACCGAGATAGTATAAGATTGAAGATACTAAAAAAACTATGTAGTCGATAGATCTACAAAAATATAATAGATATATGGATCAATCTAAAACAATAATGCAATTAGAGAAACATCAACTTAGTAAGAATATTGGACCTAACAGAAAGTCCTAACCAAGATGATATGGCTCTAAATAGCGATGCGATTAAACATAGGATCAATATATCATATATGCAACGCTTATGTCAACATGGATAGAATATCGGACTTAGCAAAAAAGTTTTAGCCACGTTGATACAAGCGAAGTTGACGAAAGTTTCTTCCTCACTGGAGATCGAAATCGATGCAACCCAACTCGAAACTAAGAACTCACAGAATAAAAGGATGGCAATATACCAAAAGTAATTGTATTGATATGTGAAAATATCTTACAAATACCGGGTATACATATTTATATCCTTGGGTTAATACAAGTCCTCGTCGGGCACGACACAAGTTTTCTAAAGATAAAAAATATAAGTCCGATTGGCCACTAGATAAAACTTTCTAAAGATAAAAAGTTACTAAATCCTATCTAATTACTAGATAAAATTAAATTTTCATGTCGTGGTCGTCATAATTCCTTCTTGAACTCGGTCTCTTACGGATAAATTTTCATCTGTTGATCAACTTGTTTCCTTAGCTGAATCCCCTAAAGAACCATATCAAATTTTGGTGTTAACAGACAGTGACAAGATCCCTCTACTCTATCTCTCTTCCCTAGCGACGCGGAGCATTAGTGTGGGCCATACTTGTAAAATCTGACAAGAAAATAGTGGCATAATTTGGCTATATAGTCTTTGCAAGGCTCCATTGGGTGGAGGATGTGGGTGGAGGATGTGGCACGGAATAGTATTCCTGGTGCTCGGGCCGAACACCATATGGGTATATTATGAATGCTCTAAGGATGTGGTCAAGAGGAGGTTGAAAACCCCTTCTCTTCGGCATGCAAAACTAAGCACATATTAGTACATGATTAATGAAGTATTAGCTAACAAATCTTTAAAAATAGGTTTATATGGTTTTAAAGTAATTTTTCTATCATTTTTTTAAAAAACACACAGCCTAAGGCTATGTTCTCTTCCAAACTTTTGTTATCTTATTTTCCACACGTATGTTTTCAAACTAAAACGGTATTATTTTTTCAAAAATTTTATATAGAAAAGTTATTATAAAAAGATATATAATTTTTTAAGTTTTTAAGTAATACTTAGTTAATCATATATTAATGAGTAGTTTTTATTTAAGAAAAAGTTTTCAACCACCGCTACAAAATACAGCCTAAAACAAGTTTGGACTATATGGCCATACATATCCAGGTAGTGCTTTTTATACTAAAAGTTTTCCCCTTGACTTGTGCATGAGCAACCTACATATACAGGTCCCTGCGGCCTTTGCTTGCTTAGAATTCACGGAGGAAGAACGAGTCGCACAGCAAGGCATCGGAAATCGCAAGAATGTGCCAAACTGCCAATCTGATCTCTACTTATCCTTCTGGAAGCCGACCTTTCTGTGCCATGGAGGCACCCATCACTCAGGTAAGTGAGGCCCCACTGGGCCATGCTTATCACTCCCGAAAGTAGTTATCCCCACTCGTAGAATAATCGCGTCCACGTCACGCTAATATTTGCCATAACCGACGAGATTTGTTTATATCTCTAAGGTGGACTTAGTCGATCAAAATAAAAAAGGAGAAACTCGCGATGTCCACACAATGAGCATGACTGAACTAATAGAGTAGTACGTACGTTCCACCACAAGTAGTAGTACTATGATATTGGAGCATCCGCCAGTACAGTTTTTAAATTTTAATCGATACTCGACGAGAAAAAAAAAAGATAAACACAGGAGAAAATAGCGGGGCCCTAATCAGCGTCCGGGCACATGCCTGATGCCCTCCCCACGCGACGTACGTCCCTCTTTGCTACAGTTTTAAATATGTTGAGCGTCATTTTATAATTATTCTAAAGTTATTAATTTTAATTTATATTTTTATGTCTTCACCTGAGGTATATCTCAGCATTAAAACTGTGAGTTAATTTTATAAACACTCAAAGGGTTTTGCAAAATAGCCAGGGATTTCGGGTTAATTTTATAAACACGCAAAGGGTTTTCCAAAATAGCCGGACAAGGCTGCGAGTTAATTTTATAAACACTCAAGGGTTTTCTACAAAATAGCCAGGCGGATTGTGGGTTAATTTTATAAACACTCAAGGGGTTTTGCAAAATAGTCAAGCGGACTGCGGGTTAATTTTATAAAAACTCAAGGAGTTTTCTGCAAAATAGCCAGGCAAAACAAAATTTTGATGGAAACACTTTATAAATAGTTATATATTATATATATAGGGTAGGGCTAAAATGCATCTAGATGCATTTCGGCCCCTACGTTACACGAGGCGGACGGACCAACCAGCGCGCGCGTGGCCGAGTCGTGCCACGGTGCAACGTGACGTATATATATTCTTACCCAAACCTTATCTTCTTACGCGCGCTTAAACCAACCACACAACCATCGGATCCCACTATGTAGCGGATCCCATTAAAACTTTACATTTAAGCGTGCTTGGGCAAGAGTAGTATTAAGATGGGGTGGGTGACCTTTTGGGAAATTTAGTTGCAACTTTATTTACACACAATTTGCAACTTCATCTAAACAATTGCAACTGGTTGCAATTCTAGTTGTAACTTTATTTAAACACCGGTTGTGACACACCACTTGGTATCTTGGTTGCAACCTAATGTAAACACCAGTTGCAACTCCAGCTGGAGGACTTCCGGAGGTCATCCATCCTAGTACTACTCTCGTCCAAGCACGCTTACTTCGAGTTCTAACGAGATCCGGTGCTTTAGTGTCGGTCCGACGAATCAGCACCCAGCTTCTAACGAGATCCGGTGCTTTAGTGTCGGTCCCGACGAATCGGCCGTGGGTGCTTTAGTGTCGGTCCCAGACGAATCAGCCTGGGTTCGCATGTGGATTGGTGCGCCTAATTGGTTAGGCCACTGACCGTTCAATTTCAACAGGTTGCAACTCCAGTTGCAACTTTATCTAAACACCAGTTGTGACACCAATATGCAACTCTAGTTGCAACTTTATCTAAACACCGGTGGAGTTACAACTTCATCTAAACACCGAGTTGAACCGGCGTGCGAGTCGATAGTTGACCGGTTGCAACACTCCCGATGAATCAGCCGGTGGGTGCTTTAGTGTCGGTTCCGACGAATCGGCCGGTGGGTTCGCATGTGGATTGGTGCGCTGATTGGTTGGGCCACCAACCATCCAATTGCAACTGGTTGCAACTCTAGTTGCAACTTTATCTAAACACCGAGTTGTGACACCAATATACAACTCCGAGTTGCAACTTCATCTAAACACCGGTGAAGTTGCAATTTCATCTAAACACCCGAGTTACCGCGTGCAAGTCTCGTAGTTGATCGGTTGCAACACACTTGGTATGTTGGTTGCAACCTAATGTAAACACCGGTTGCAACTCATGGAGGACTTCCCGAGAGGTCATCCATCCTAGTACTACTCTTGTCCAAGCACGCTTAACTTCGAGTTCTAACGAGTCCAAGCACGCTTAACTTCGAGTTCTAACGAGATCCGGTGCTTTAGTGTCGGTCCCGACGAATCGGCATCCACTTCTAACGAGATCCGGTGCTTTAGTGTCGGTCCCAGACGAATCGGCCGATGGGTGCTTTAGTGTCGATCCCGACGAATCGGCGGTGGGTTCGCATGTGGATTGGTGCGCCTAGTGGTTAGGCCACCGGCCGTTCAATTTCAACGGTTGCAACTCCGATTGCAACTTTATCTAAACACCGGTTATGACACCAATATGCAACTCCGGTTGCAACTTTATCTAAACACCGGTGGAGTTGCAACTTCATCTAAACACCGGTTGTGGCGGTGTGGAGATTATGGCAATCGGGTATCTACATGGCAAGCTTATCGGCGAAGGTAGGGATAGATTGCGCTGCCATATCTGTAAACCGAACATGACTTGGGTGTTACGAGATTGCCGATAGAGATAAGGCAATCGGCCTATAGTCACGGTTTGGTAAGATTGAGGAAACCAACTTAGAGTAAGATAGGGTTTTCGATCGTAAGCCCTCTCTCAAGACTATATAAGAGGGGTAGGGGCGTCCCTTGAGGATATCTTAGACTAGATCGAGAGAATCATATGCTTTATGAGTTTTTAGCCTTCGCTTTAGATCACGAGATCAATAAAGACACTCGGCGGATCGAATCCACGAAACGGGAGTAGGGTATTACCTCACGAGAGGGCTGAACTGTCTAAACCTTCTTCTTCTTCCAACCCATTGTGCTTGGCAATCTTGACTGCGACCCCATAAATCATATTGCTGAAACCAAGTTTCGGCGGTTGGCGCGCCGGTAGGGGACCGCGAGTCGAGACTTCTTCAACAAATCTCGCCAGGCAAGCGTGATGGGATCTCCTTCAAGATTCGGCGACTTCGCCGCCTACTTCGCAGACGATTCCTCCTTCGACTCGGATTCGGACCGGTCGGAAGGAGAAATCCACTCGGCGCCGTCGGGCTTCCGAACAGCGCCGGATCTACAACGACATCTTGAAGACTACGATGCAATCTACTTTCTCCGACGCACGGACTTCACTCGGCACCATTCGGATTACCGAATACCACCGAAATCTGCGCCAATCTTCTCGCCTCCCAGACGGAGGCAATCTATTCGGACGAAGACCTCTCGGTGCCGTTTGGATTACCAAACGCCGCCGAGATCTACAGCAAACTTCTCTCAGAGTCGGCGGCGACCCGCTCGGAGGAGCCCACACCCAAGCTCGGCTCGGGTGGAGCGATCCGGATCCGGGCTACCCGAGATCAAAAGGGAGGTCGCCGTCATCCTCCCATCATTCGGCTCCTGCTCATCTTCGGAGCTCAACGGGTACCTCAGCTCCGCCGGCTTTGACAACCTCTATGGCATCCCTTCGACGGCCGAGCAACTCCGATTGCCGCATGGACTATGAGCCGAAGTGCTTCGATGTCCTCATGGCCGGCGGACGAGTCCGACTCAGCCATGGCCGAAGGCTTGCCGAAGAAGAGCGAGCCAAGATGGAGCACGGCGCAAGACGCCGAAGAGGAGAAACAACGCAAGGACAAGGCGACAAGAGGAAGCGGGACCTACGTGCGGCGGACGATACGCCCGGGGAGGCCATCCTCCAAACACGGGTCCGCAACACCAACATCTTCCAAACGCCGCAGCGAACGCTGTGCCGCGCTCACCCTCTTGGACACCGTCATGGAGACGACACCTGCCAACGTGACTCCGATACTCGACAAGATAAAGACCATCGTCGCAGCCACGGCTAATGGCCACCCCGCCACCTCGGCACGAAGGCCGGCGAGTCCGTGGCCAAAACGCTGACAAAAGTCGACTCCCGCCTCTAAGGTCGGGAGACTATAAGAGGCCCGAGCCGGATCGGTCGACGACCGAGCCAAGAGGCCCACCCCGCGAGTCCACGCTAAAGTACCGGGAGCGGACGGCGACTCCGCGACAAACGACATGGACGTCCACCCGTCCACCACCGCGTCCGCCGCAACGGCTCACCCCCAACCCAGCCAACCGAAAACCCCGCCGAGTGATGCGGGAAGTCCTCGATCGCCGCTACCAAGAGCGGGACCGGCACTCGGGAAGATCGGAGGGGATCACCCGATAGCGGCGACGACGGAGTAGGCCTTCACTCGGGAGCTCCGCCGAGTGCAGCGGCCGAGTGGGTTCAAGCCCACAGGGGATTGAAAGGTACGACGGCAAGACCGACCCCGAATCTTGGCTAACCGTATACACCCTCGCCATCCGTGCTTGCAGGTGGCGACAACAAGCTATGGCCAATTCCGCCCGTGGCCCTCGCTAACTCGGCCGAACGGCTCACGAGCTGCCAAGAGGCTCAATCGGCTCGTGGAGCGGGCGAGGACCACTTCATTGCCAACTTCCAAGGTACCTTTGATAGGCCCGACACACTTCGACCTATACAACGTCATCCAAAAGCCGTACGAGCCCCAAGGATTACATCCGTCGTTTCTCAGAGAAGCGCAACAAGATCCGAACATCAGCGATGACATCATCATCGCCGCCTTCCGAAGGAGTCCGTGATGAGCCGCTGCTAACGGGAAGTTCGGGCACAAACCACCGAAGACGGTGAAACAGATGTTCGAGACGACAAACTCATACGCGAAGTCCAACGACGCCATTAAGGCTGCCCGTCAAGATCGGCCCGACGGAGGAAAGACAAACAGGCGGGGAGGAAGCGGAATCCTAAAAAGGATAACGGCAACGGCAACAACCACGCCGAGAAAGATCGCAAGCGCCGATCGGAGGATCTAGTGGCCGCAACCTCCAACACTCAACGCCGCCCGAGTCGCCGCCTACGACGCCATCATGAACGCCCGGTGCACCCATCATCCGAATCATAAGCACGCGACGAAGGACTGTTTATCTACAAGCGGTTCGCCGAGCGATGCGCGGCGCGGCTCAACAAGAAGCCGGCGACGAGGCTGGTCCGTCGGGCGCCAAAAAGAACAACGCGGTGAAAATGCCGAACCTTTTCAAGACCCGGTGGGGAGCTCAACCACATCTTCGGAGGACCGCTAGCCTATGAGTCCAAGAGGAAACGAAGCTAAGCGGCGAGAGGTCAACGTGGCTCAACCGAAGTCCCTCGGTATCTGCGATGGTCGGAAGTGGCCATCACTTTTGACCGCTCGGATCACCCGGCCGAGTGGTTCACCGGGCGCTATCCACTCGTCACGGATCCTGTGGTCCGCAACATCGAGCTCAAGCGCATCCTCATCGACGGGGCGGTGCCCTCAACATCCATTTGCGAAAACCATGGATGAGATGCGAGATCCAGAGGCGAATTAAAGGCAAGTTCAGCCCCCTTCCATGGAGTCATCCGGGGCTATCGTCCACACCACTCGGGCACATCTCCCTCCCGTCACCTTCGGGGCCCGAGAGAACTTCCGAACGGAGAACGTCACTTTTGAAGTGGCCGACTTGACATATCACGCCATCATCGGAAGGCCGCGCTTGCCAAGTTCATGGCGATCCCTCACTACACCTACCTGCATGAAGATGCCGGGTCCCAACGGCATCATCACTCTTCGCGACGATCCGAAGCAAGCCTTCACTGCGATAAGGAGAGCTGCGACATGGCCCAATCTCGCGAGAGATTACGTGGCCAGCAACAAGTCCGATTGGCTGCATCAACCGGTAGAGGGCGAAGTCCCCACGAAGAAGATAGCCAAATCCGGATCCGGCGACGCCAAGACCAAGAAGATCTCCCTTGATCCGTCGGATCCCTCGAAACTGCTATAATCGGCGCGACCTAGACCTCAAATAGGAAAGCGCGCTCGTCACCTTCCTCCAAAATAATAAAGATGTTTTTGCTTGGAAACCATCGATATGCTTGGAATTCCTAGGGAGGTGATCGAGCACTCTTTGAACGTCAAAAATGACGCCAAGCCGATAAAACAACGATTACGCAGATTCACACGGGATCGAAAAGACGCTATCAAGGAAGAACTCGCAAAGCTCTTGGCTGAAGCTTCACTAAAGAAGTCCTTCATCCCGACCGGTTAGCCAACCCGGTCTGGTCCATAAGAAAGACGGGGCAATGGCGCATGTGCGTTGATTATACGGCCTCAACAAAGCTCGCCCCAAAGATCCGTTCGAGCTGCCTCGCATCGACCAAGTCGTTGACTCAACAATTTGCCAACTCCCGAGTTTCTGGATGTTACTCGGGCTATCACCGGATCGGCTTAAAAGAATCCAGTGCTGAAGACATCGTTCATCACGCCGTTTGGGGCCTCTTGCTACATCACCATGCCTTTCGGCATGAGGAACGCCAACGCCACATACCAACGCATGATCCAAAGATACTTCCGGATGCGGATCGGCAAGAACATTGAAGCTTACGTCGACGACGTTGTCATCAAGACCAAGCGAGAAAGAAGACCTGATCGCCGACCTAGAAGAAACCTTTGCAAACATCAGGGCCTTCGAATGAAGTTAAATCCGGAGAAGTGTACTTTCGGCGTTCCATCGTGGCAAGCCGCTCGGCTTCATGGTGTCACATCGCGGTATTGAAGCAAATCCGAGAGAAGATCAACGCCATCTTAAGCATGAAACCCCGAGTAACCGAAAGACGTCCGAAGCTCACCGGCATGGCGGCACTAAGCCGTTTCATATCCCGACTCGGCGAACGAGGCATGCCCTTCTTGATTGCTAAAGAAGGCAGAGACGACTTCCGGTGGACCGCGGAAGCCAACAAGGCCTTTGAAGATTTCAAAGAGTTCCTTACAACGCCGCCGTCTGGCCTCGCCTCAACCCCGGGAACCTCTGTGCTGTGCACGTTTCAGCCACTCACCAAGTGGTTAGTACGGTCCTTGTGGTCGAACGCGAAGAAGAAGGACGGGCCCGAAGATTCGAGGCCAATTTACTTTGTTAGCGAAGTGTTGGCGGGAGCCAAAATTCGCTACCCTCGGTACAAAAATTGCTCTATGGTGTTCTAATAACCGCGAGGAAATTGGCACACTATTTTCGGGTCACTCGGTCACCGTCGTCACTTCCTTTCCACTCGGCGATGTCATCCACAACCGGAGGCAACGGACGCATCGCCAAGTGGGCTTTAGAGCTAATACCGTTGGACTTGACTTTTAAGGCGAGGACGTCCATAAAGTCGCAAGCCTTGGCGAGATTTCTGGCCGAGTGGATGAACAACAAGAGAAACGTACCTCGGAAGACCTCCAACACTGGACCATGCACTTCGACGGGTCCAAGAGGATCACCGGCTTGGGAGCGGGAGTTGTGCTGATCTCCCCAACCGGAAAAGGCTAAGATACGTTCTTCACCTTCACTTCTCCGCCTCACACAACGTTGCCGAGTACGAAGCTCTCCTACATGGTGCGCCTCGTAGTTTCACTCGGGATACGTCGGCTTATCGTGAAAGCGACTCCCGGTGGTCGTCAATCAAGTAATGAAGGAATGGTCCTGCCTAAACGACACTATGGAGGCCTACGGCAAGAGGTCCGCAAGCTTGAGGACAAGTTTGACGGGCTCGAACTCTCACATGTCCCGAGGCGTAACAATGAAGAAGCCGTATGGAGCTGAAAGTCGGATCAAGCGCGAAGCTGCCCCAACGACGTCTTTGTCGAGCACCTCTATGAACCAACCATCACGGCAAAGACAACTACCAATCAAGAAGTTGCAAACGAAGTCGCCATGACCGATGCCGATGGAGGACGCCGCTCATCAAATTCCTAACCCGGCAAGAGCCGCGGATGACCAGGATGAAGCGAACGCGTCCGACGTCGTTGCCAAGCATATGTCATGGTTGACTCCGATCTATACAATAGAAGCCCCTCAGGAATCCTAATGAGATGCATCACACCCAGGAAGGGAAACGGCTACTCCAAGACATCCACCGGGCATATGCGGAAGCCACGCGGCAGCACGCACCCTAGTCGGCAAAGCTTATAGGCAAGGTTTCTTTTGGCTTACCGCGGTCTCCGACGCGGACAAAGTCGTACGAACTGCGAAGGCTGCCGGGTTCTTCGCCCGACAAAGCCATGTCTTGGCCCAGGGAGCTTCAAACAATCCCACTATCCCGGCCGTTCGCGGTATGGGGCTTGGACATGGTCGGCCCTTTCAAGAAAGCTCTAGGAGGATTTACACACCTCTTCATCGCAATCGACAAGTTCTCTAAGTGGATTGAAGCCAAGCCGGTCGCCACAATTACTGCGACAAAGCACGGGACTTTTCCTCAACATCGTACACCGCTTCGGCATCCCAAACGAATCATAACGACAACGGGACTCAATTCACGGGAGGCATCTTCAAGGAATTCTGCGAGGACTTCGGAATCAAGATCTGCTATGCATCGCTTGCCCATCCCAAAAGCAACGGACAAGTCGAGCGAGCCAACGGCATGGTCCTCCAAGGCATCAAGGCCCGCGTTTTCGATCGCCTAAACCCTACGCGGACAAGTGGGTCCAAGAACTTCCCTCGGTCTTATGGTCGCTGCGGACCACACCCGGTCGGGCTACGGCCAAACTCCCTTCTTTTTGGTCTATGGCGCGAAGCCATGTTGCCAAACGAGATGGAGTATGAATCCCTCCGGTCCGCAGCTTCAACGATGAACGCTACAACCCCGGCCGAGTGGACGACCTCACCCGATTGGAAGAGGCCCGTGAGGCGGCCCTCATCCGATCGGCCAAATACCTTCAAGGGCTCGAAAGATACCACGGTCGCAACGTTCGAGCACGAGCTTTCATCGTTGGCGACACAGTCCTACGCAAGATCCGAGACCACCAAAGACCGTCACAAGTTATCCCCTTTATGGGAGGGACCATACATAATCGCGAGGTAACTCGGCCGGTGCATACGGCTAAAACGTGAAGACAGTCTATGATGGAGAACTTCGGAACATTGAGCATCTTCGACGATTTTATGCCTAGTTTGACTAAGGCTTCATGTCTTCCTTATTTGCCAATCTCAAGCAAGACGACTTCTTGAGTTAGCGATCGGGGCATACATATGTCAATAAAGCTTAAGTTTTCCTCATCAACTTCGTGCATGATTTGGTTTATCATTGTTTAATGTTCTTCGATTCGAGTTCGGTGCCTAAGGACGAGAGTTTTTCGACGACCTAATCGAGCCTAGGCTTGGTGACGATCGGACGAAAACTACTTAAGAAATTTCACACAAAAACTCGGATCAAGGCATTTGCATAAATAAACTAGATATATCACAAGTTCTACATCGAGCACCACGATTACACGACATTTACAAGACAAAGTTTGAAAGATGAATCAAATCTTGAAATTGTTCACTACATCAATGGATATTTTCTTGACGCCTCCTGCGCCTCACTCGGCATATCCAAGGCCTGCTCATCCGTGGTCCCATCGGCGAAACCCTCCCGACCAGTGGATGTCCACTCGGGGTAAAGGACTTGGTACGCAAGAGCCGACCAGCCCCATGTTCGCGGCTTGGTGATGTTGGCCGAATCGGTCGGGAGCCGGCCGCGACTTGTCAAAGATTTCGGTCGGGTCCGGTGAGTGGTCCCGACCCCATGATGGAATAAGGATAGCAAGATCGGCATAGCGGCATTGGCGACCTCTTCCGGATCTCTCCGGTTTGTTTGACCCGCCCAAGCAAGACGTCATATTGAGCTCGGGTCTTAACCTTGTAAGCCAAAAGCTTCGAGATCATGCAAAGCACTCGGAAATAAAGCGGCGCAAGAAGTGTTACTCCAAAGAGGCTTACCTTCAAACTCGGCCTCCTTCTCGGCTTTATCGTGGCTGGCCTCAGTGGACTTGAAGCGAATGGACCTCGAAGAATTTTCTACAAAACAAGATCGTCAACAACCGAGATTAACATGAGAATCATGAAGAAACTTGGAGAGACGGGCTTACTCCCAATTGATCCTCGGAGGTCGAGGTTCGCCTCCCGAAGCTCGCGATCTCTCTCCTTAAAGCCGCCTCCTCGACGCGGCCTCCCTCAGTGGCCTTCAGCTTTCACCGAACGTCCTCTAAGGAGTTCAGGTGAGAACCAGCTTCTCCAGCACCTCGGACTTTGCCATGGAGCGGCAATACTCCTTATGCGCGTGAAAACGGAAGAGTGACCGGCGAAGAATAATGATAATACAATAAAAGAAAAGACAAAGGCTTACGTTGAGCGGTAGGGTCGCCTCGTTCAAGCTTTCGACAAGGGCATCCCTTTCATCTCTCTCGGCTTGCACTCTGGGATGATGCCACGCCTTTCACCCTCGAGTCCGCCACTCAATCCTAATTGGGGAACCCAGGTTTGAAGGGCAACTGGGGATTTCCTCCACTTTGTGGTGGCGAATAAGAAGGACAAATGAAGACATGAAAGGTTCAAGCTGAAAGAGCAAAAGAATACTTTGATACAAATCTCACCGGCTTCACGGCGTGCGTGCTTAGGTGGAGCGGCCGGTGGCCTCCTTCCTCTCGACTCTGCGCCGAGCGGCCCTCGGTCGGGGCGCTCGAGCCGCGGCTGAGGTTTCTCGGCCGTTGGCGGCTTCCGGTCGGGACATCCCACCGCGGCGGGGGCTCCTTCCTCGGGGCATCCTTCTTCGGAGGCGAAGGTTGTTTGCCGGAGCGCTCACGCTCGGTTGCGGAGCTCAGGGCTTTGGCTCTGCTGGCTTTGGCACCTCGGGAGCTGCGGCGGGTCGGCCCTTCACCTCCCCGGCGGGATCTATGTCACGGGGCCTCCTGCGAAAATGAATACAGGTGGGGTAAAGATAAAGAAAGCTTTCAACGGAAAAGTTCGGACTTCGATTCTGAGCATACACGGACGACCAGGCGGATCTTGACGCCGTCGCGGCAATCGCCTTAGAGGTGGGGTCTCGGCCGGAGGAGCCGGGGCGTCGTCATCCGAATCCTCGATGATCAGCCTCCTTTTGCTCGCCGCTTGTTTGAGTCCTCACTCGGCGCCGCTCGCTTCCCGCCGGATCGCTTTGGATCTTGATCCCGCCGGCCGCTTCTTGGCGGGCGACGCGGCACGTCATCGTGGGACACCTTGTACGGCTTGGAGGTGACGAAGCATTTTCTGCAGAAGAAAGAATGCACAACGCTAAGAGACAAGATATCAAGATTGAAAGACACTATGAAGCAACCGTCGACTTAGGAGGAGGAGGTCGGTGGATGCTTGAAGGGAAGAAGCGCAGAATGAGGGCGCGCTCAAGCTGCAATTCCGAGTCGAGAAGATCTTGTACATCGGAATCTTCGAGGATTTCATAGCTGAGTGGATCTGGATCTTCCCGGTGGGGTCCTTCCCGCCCTCGTACTCGAAGGCGGCTTCGGCCAGGTCCTTGATCGCGCCGATCGGCACGATGAAGTGCCGAGTGATCGTTCGCCGCGAAGACCCTTTTGTTTCATCGTCGGGATCTTCGCAAGCGGTTTGTTGGCCTCGTCCCAATCTTGGGCTACGGAACAGTGCTCCAAGTTGGCACGGAACAGGGGGAAGACCGACGAAGGCCGAGTGAGTTCGGGGTTGCTAATGTAGAACCAGCCGCGTGCCATCCCTTATTGAAGGACTTTAAGGGAAGAGAGAAGTACTCCTTGCGGAGAGATCCGCGGAGTTGGAAGCCTACCCCGCCAACAACGAATGGGTGGTCCTTGTTCGAATGCGGCTTGAGATAGAACATGCGGCGGAAGAGTTGGAAGTGGGGGAGGATGCCAAGGAAGGCTTCACATACATGAATGAAGAGGGCAATGTGAAGCATCGAGTTGGGGTTCGATGGTAGAGTTGAAGACCATAGTAATCTAAGAGCCCCGGAAGAACTCGGAGGTAGGAAGGCTTAACCCGCAATAGAAGAAAGAAGTAAAGACAACGAGCTCACCGGTGTTCGGGGTTGGGAAGTCCTTCCCGCCGGGGCGCCATCCCATTACCTCCTTTGGCGGAAGCACGCCATGTTTCACCATCTCTTTGAGGGTGGATTCCCTCACATCCGATGCGGCCCATTGGTCAAACGGGATCCTTTTTCCTCCGCCATGAGAGTGGTGTTGATGGGAAGTGGATTTGGTCGGAAAAGGTGGGGATTTTGACAAAGGAACTTGGGAGATTTGGCTGCGGAAGCTAGTTGTTGCGAGCGAGTTCCTAGATGGATGGATTTGGGAGCGCGCGAGTCTAGGGTTCTCCACGGGGAGCGGTAAACGGTGTTGCGAAAAGGGAAACTTTTGGAAGATGAAGAGGCGGGGACGACCTCATGCCTTTATAGAAAGATTTGAGGGTTGCGCTAGGTTTTCTTGTGATTGGGCCGAGCCCAAAAGAAAATCTACGGCCCGGTTAAGGTGTGGCTCGACGCGTGTCCTTAGGGACTTAGCGGATGAGCTTAAGCGGTTTGCCACGGCAATATGCGCGTGTCCGAATGCCACTGTACCTTTGAAAATCCTTCCATACTGCGGTTTGCTTGACTTCATGAGAAAGTGGCACAATGCAACTTGGAAGGTGACCAAGCAACTAAGTTTTTATAGCTGCCTTGATGACAAGGGCTGTTTGGTTTTTTGGCATTTGATCAAGTAATCTTATCAATGCTATTTATTTTTCCACCTTGGTGAAGATCTTCATAGATTGAGACCAGTATTATGGCAAAAGCTATTTAATAACTTGGTCATATTTTTCATATGATTGAAAGAACTCGTTTCCCATGAGGGATGATTAAAATATTTGTTCTGGGTTGACTCGGGCGAGATCCACTCGGATAAGCATAAGCTTCAGAGTGCTTTTCACCCACGAGGGTTGATTGAGTTATTTGTTACGAGATGACTCGGGCAAATTCACTCGGATAAGCGTAAGCTTGCCGAGTGATAAAGTTGCTTTAGCATGAGCTAAGCATCTACATAAGAATGATTTTTATAGTTCTTGACTATATGCTTGAGTACATTTTTGACTAACCACATAGTCGGGGCTACACCTAATTAGGTGCATCGGGAGATGCACCTAGATATTTATTTTTGAGAATTTTTTAGATATTTTTCCAGCCCTTCACGGTCTTTGGAGCCACTCGAAAAGCTTGGGCGAGATGATGGAATCACTCGGCGCCAAAAGCACTCGGTCAAAGAGGCTTTGGTTTGAAGTGAGCTGTCTCGTCGGCGAAAGGACTCGGGGACTCTTGTGGAGATTATGGCAATCGGATATCTAGATGGCAAGCTTATCGGCGGAGGTAGGGATAGATTGCGCTGTCATATCCGTAAACCGAACATGACTTGGGTGTTACGATTGCCGATAGAGATAAGGCAATCGGCCTATAGTCACGGTTTGGTAAGATTGAGGAAACCAACTTAGAGTAAGATAGGGTTTCCGATCTGTAAGCCCTCCTCCCAAGACTATATAAGGGGGTAGGGCGTCCCTTGAGGGATATCTTAGACTAGATCGAGAGAATCATATGCTTTATGAGTTTTTAGCCTTGACTTTAGATCACGAGATCAATAAAGACACTCGGCGGATCGAATCCACCAAAACAGGAGTAGGGTATTACCTCACGAGAGGGCTGAACTGTCTAAACCTTCTTCTTCTTTCAACCCATTGTGCTTGGTGATCTTGACTGCGACCCCGAAATCATATTGCCGAAACCAAGTTTTGACAACTCGGCGTGCAGGTCTTGTAGTTGACCAGTTGCAACACTCCCGATGAATCAGCCGGTGGGTGCTATAGTGTCGGTTCCGACGAATCAGCGGTGGGTTCGCATGTGGATTGGTGCGCCGATTGGTTGGGCCACCAACTGTTAGTGATATGCCCTAGAGGCAACATGGAGATGTTGGATATCACGTCAATGTTTATGTATTTATGAATAAAGTGTTATTCGGTTCCATGAAATAGACATCTTGTATTGATCAATAAGTACGTGACTTATTTATGAGACTCTATATGTATGAATCTATTTCTAAATGATCCCTGATCATATGTCATATTGTTGGAACAAATATGATTCTAAGATCGACATGTTTACTAATTGATAATCATGTCTCATAGTTCATGGGTATGGAGATACCAAATCAATAAACATGGACATATGTGTTGGAGAATACATTGTTGGATAGACCCACCATGAGACACTACGGGAATTAATGTGCCATTAGTTGGTCTCGGGTAGTGTTGGTACAAAGTCCTTAGACCTGAGATCACCATGGATTCCAACATGTGTAGTAGCCTACTTTGGGACTACCAAACGCTATTCCGTGCGGGTAGCTATAAAGGCGGTTTTCGGGTTTGCTATGAAACATGGAGTGGGATGTGAGTGATCAAGATGGAATTTGCCCCTCCTTTGGAGAGATATCTCTCGGCCCCTCGAGGTAATGGATTATGAAAATGCATGGCCATGCTAAGTTGATTGAGGAGTCAATCAACGGACGGATAATCCAATACGGTTCGAGTGAATGGTTAAGCTATTGAAGGGATGGCACACATCTTGCCTATAGCTTAACGGTATCGTGAGGCAAAGGGATTTATGTACACATTACGGGTTCGAGCCGATATTATATTCTTGTATACTATGGTGTCGGTATGTGCTGCTAGGCGCCGCTGTTGACAGTCGGTGAGTTGGACTCGAGCCGACGATCGGCTAAGTTAGACTATAGCCGAAACCGAGTATACCTGAACCTACTGGGTCGCACGCTTAAGAGGATAGAATAGATATTTGAGTTGGACTCGGATACGGCTCGATCGGATGGGGATCCGATCGGATAGGAGTCCTATGGGCTTACGACGTGTGGGCGGCCAACTCTATGAGATACGGATGAGATCCGATTCAAAATAGAGTCCGATCGGCCACTAGTCCGAGTCGGCCAACTCTATATAAAGGAGGGAGGGGTGGAGAGCTGTTATATGTCAATTGCATCGCGTGAAAGAAGTCGCCGAGATCAATCTCCCGGAAACCCTCCCCACTTTCGAGCCAAACCCTAGCCTTGCTTCGCGTGCTAGCACACGGGTGCTCGACGTTACGTCCCCGGACGTGTGGATACCGGTAGAGGCGTTGCTACGTTGCACGCTGTTCATCGGCTATGGAGGAATCGGCTCGATCGAGCTCGTCGGAGCGAGGCGCGAGAACACGATCGGACGACTCGGATCGGCTACGGCATCCGCGAATCGGGCCGATTGGTGAATCGGTGTCCCCGAGAATCGGCGACATAGGCCAGCACGGTTCCAAATCGGATTGCCCGATTGGCTATTCCGCTGCACTCTTCTCCAATCGGTAACGATCTATCGGCCCTTACTTGCAAGTGTTCTGGTTTGCGCGGTAAAAGTTTTTGTTTTCGGCTAGCGTAGCCTCCGCGTAACCCTCCGGTGGTATCGAGCTAATCTTGCTTAGTTCGGGTTTTAGATTGGATCTGGAACAAGTTTTGCGCACGGGTTGATTAGATCGATCGGTTTTACGGGATCTGTTGAGGAGAGTTAATGGTAATTGCGTTCCTTGATAGTGTATCGGAACGGTGTAATGTGATTACGTCGAAGCAATTTCCATATAACTCGGTTTGAGTTGGGTTCGAGATAGCGTTCCTTGATAGTGTATCGGAACGGTATAATGTGATTATGCCGAAGCTATCTCGTAGTCCGATCTTGTTAGCTGCCTCGCGCCTGCGCAAACCATCTCCCTTGATAGTGTATCGGGACGGCATAATATGATTATGCCGACATGGTTTCCGTAAGCGATTTCATAGATTGGACCGCCGTGTGCGTACCCCCTTATAGGTCGTCTCGATGCCGTTTCTCTGCGATAGGTAGAAAACGTTTCTACGCCTAACTTGTTTTTGCAGAGAATGCTTTGAGATGGTATGGCCCTATTGTATGTATGAGATGCATGTGATGCATGTAATATTCTTTCATATGTGCAATCCTGTAATATTCTTTCATACGTGCAATGCTTGTAATATTCTTTCACGACCTGCGAGTCGATGTAATCTTCAATTAGAGCTTCTATAGTAGTAGCCTAGTTTGAAGATATCAAGCATTCGGCACTCGGAAGAACGGTGATGAAGATGGAAATCCTCTACAGGCATGGAGATAGAGATCACCATGTGAAGGGGGCCATACTATTTCATGCTATTCTACTTGCTTTCATATGTGATATGTTTGTTTGATAGGATAGCATCCCTCGCAAATTAAGTAGTAATGATGCCCTTCCAAATGTTGCACCCGTCACCGTTATGCTCGTCAATGGTGGGTCCGCCAAAGCGAGTGCCATTCTCTATCATAACACGAGGGGATATGTGTCGAACATAAACATGCGAGGAACATTTGGTTTACTTAACAAGGCTATCAAAACAGTTTTGGGCCTTGGGGCATAGGTTGGCGACGGGGCATGGAGATGCCACACCAACAACAAGAGTCACATAGAGATGTGATTAGCACGGAGTTGCTTACCGATGTTATTAATTTTCTAGCGGTGATGCCAAAGCTCACTAGAAAATTAATTAACATGTGGATCTTGACCCAATACGTAACCTAGAGGGAAGGTGTAAAATACGTAATGGGAGTCTTATGTTAAATTGTTTAACAAAAGACATAGCATAAACATTGTGCTAAACTTTGCTTTTTCTTTGTAGAATAAATGGCGGCTAATACTACACCCAGTACCTTTAATTTGCGATCTATTCTCGAAAAGGAAAAATTAAACGGAACAAACTTTATGGATTGGTATCGCAACTTGAGAATTGTTCTCAAGCAAGAGCCTAAGGAGTACGTTCTTGAAGTACCTTATTCGGAGGATTTGCCTAATAATGCCACTGCAACGCACGGAGAGCTTACGAGAAGCATACTAATGATGCCCTAGACGGAAGCTGTCTCATGCTTGCTACAATGTCCCCGAGCTTGAAGCAATATGAGAGCAGCGATGCTCACACTATTATTCGGGGACTGCGTGGCATGTTTGAGAACCAAGCTCGGGCCGAGAGGTTCAACACCTCAAAGTCCTTGTTTGCGTGCGAGGCTTGTTGAGGGAATCCCGTCGGTCCGCATGTGATAAAAATGATTGGCTACATTGAGAGTCCGGAAAAACTAGGTTTTCCCCTTAGCCAAGAGTTGGCTACGATGTGATTCTCCGGTCGCTCCCTCCGAGCTTCGAGCCATTCATATTAAATTATCACATGAACAATATGGATAGAACCTTGGCGAATTGCATGGGATGCTAAAGACAGTGAGGAGAGTATCCGAAAAACGGTCATCATGTGATGATGATGCGAGAAGGCTAAGCGCAAACCACTGTCAAGAAACTTTGCATCAAGAGGAAGTTAACTCCCGATGAGATCGCGAGTGCCTCCAATGCAAAGAAGGGCAAGAAGGGTCGGCGGCATCGGATGCCGTTTGCTTCTATTGCAAGGAGACAGAGCCACTGGAAGAGGAACTGCAAGAAGTACATGGAGGATCTCAAAAAGAAGCAAAGTACGACTTCGCTTCGGTATTAATGTTATAGACATTAATCTTGCTACTTTACCTACGACTCTTGGGTATTTGATACCGAATCGGTAGCTCATATATGCAAGTCGTTGCGGGAATGAGAAGAAGTAGAGGATTGAGAAGGGGCGAGGTGAACTGCGCGTCGGCAATGGAGCAAGCGTTGCTCGATTCTTTGTCGGCACGTACCACTTCATCTACCTTCGGATTAGTTTTGGAATTGAATAATTGTTATTGTATTCCAACACTATGTCAAAACGTTATTTCCGCTTCATGTTTGCAAGCGGAAGGATATGATTTTAGATCAATGAACAATGGTTGTTCAATATATCTCGAGAGATTTGTTCTATTTTCATGCTCCATTGGTGAATGGATTATACGTTTTGAATCTTGAAGCGTCTCCCATCTATAACATTAATACGAAATGGCAACTCTCTAATGATATAAACCCCACGTTTATCCGGCATTGTCGCTTAGGCCATATAAATAAGAAACGCATGGAGAAGCTCCATAAGGATGGATTGCTTCACTCTTTTGATTTTGAATCATTTGAGACATGTGAGTCTTGTTTACTTGGTAAGATGGCAAAGGCACCTTTCACGGGACACAGTGAAAGAGCAAGTGACTTGTTGGCACTCATATATACGATGTATGTGGACCAATGAGCTCAACGGCCGAGGTGGTTATCGCACTTCATTACCTTTACCGATGACTTTAGTAGATATGGTTATATCTACTTAATGAGGCATAAGTCCTAATCCTTTGAAAAGTTCAAAGAATTCCAAAAAGAAACAGAATCATTTAGGGAAAACAATCAAGTTTCTACGATCGATCGTGGAGGGAATACTTGAGCCAAGAGTTTGGTAATCATCGAAAGATTATGGAATTGTTCCACGCTTGACTCCGCCAGAACTCCACAATGGAATGGGGTGTCCGAACGAAGAAATCGCACCTTGTTGGACATGGTGCGGTCGATGATGAGCCAAAGTGATCTTCCGTTATCCTTCCGGGGATATGCTCTTGAAACATTGCGCTCACACTAAATAGAGTTCCATCTAAGTCGGCTTGAAAAGACACCATATGAGATATGGACAGGGCAACCCCTAGTTTGTCTTTTCTCAAAATTTGGGGATGTGAGGCTTATGTAAAACGTTTACGGTCGACAAGCTCACACCCAAATCGACAAGTGCTTCTTTGTGGGATATCCTAAGGAAACTAAGGGATATTACTTTTATAATCGGGAACAAGGCAAAGTGTTTGTCGCCCGACACGGTGTCTTCTTGGAGAAAGAGTTTCTTTCAAGAAGGGTTAGTGGGAGCAGGGTGCATCTTGAAGAAGTTCAAGAAACACCGAAAATGTTTCAGCGACCACGAACCACAAGAGGAGGAGCAAAGTGTTGCGCCACCGGTTGTAGATACACCAGCCCCACGGAGTGCGAAAGATCACGTCGTGCACCGACAGTACAGTGCGGAACAACGTGATATATTGTTGTTGGACAACGATGAACCTAAGACCTATGAGGAAGCGATGGTGGGACCCGATTCCAACAAGTGGCTTGGAGCCATGAAATCCGAAATAGAATCCATGTACGACAATCAAGTTTGGAACTTGGTTGATCCACTGATGGTGTCAAAACCATTGAGTGTAAATGGGTTTTTAAGAAAAGGCCGATATGGATGGAAATGTTCACATCTATAAGGCGCGATTGGTGGCGAAAGGTTTTAAACAGATTCAAGGAGTTGATTATGATGAAACCTTCTCGCCGTCGCAATGCTTAAGTCTATTCGGATTATCCTAGCGATTGCTGCATATTTCGATTATGACATATGGTAGATGGATGTCAAAATGGCTTTCCTAAATGGAAACCTAAGCGAGGATGTATACATGATACAACCTCGGGGTTTTGTCGATCCGAGATCGCCTGGAAAGATATGCAAGCTACGAAATCCATTATGGATTGAAGCAAGCATCTCGGAGTTGGAATATTCGTTTTGATGAAGTAATCAAAGGGTTTGGTTTCATCAAAAATGAAGAAGAGGCCTGTGTTTACAAAAAGGTCGGTGGGAGTGCAATTGTATTTCTAATCTTATATGTGGATGACATATTGTTGATTGGAAATGATATCCCTATGCTAGAATCCGTCAAGTCTTCATTGAAAAATAGTTTTTCCATGAAAGACTTAGGGAGGCAAGATACATATTGGGCATTCGGATCTACAGAGATAGATTCAAGAGGCTAATTGGATTAAGCCAAAGTACATACATTGACAAGGTGTTGAAAAGGTTCAACATGCATGATTCCAAGAAAGATTTCTTGCCCATGTCACATGACATTAATCTTAGCAAGAATCAGTGTTCTTAGACACATGATGAGCGGAATAAGATGGGTATGGTTCCATATGCTTGGCAATTGGATCCATCATGTATGCCATGCTTTGTACACGCCTGATGTCTCGTACGCTTTGAGTGCTACGAGCGGATACCGATCGCGATCCAGGTGAAGGTCACTGGATCACAAAAGAATATCCTTAAGTACTTGAGAAGAACTAAGGATATGTTCCTAGTCTATGGAGGTGAAGAAGAGCTCGTTGTAAGTGGTTACACCGATGCTAGCTTCCAAACAGTACAAGGATGATTATAGATCGCAATGCGGGTTCGTGTTACTGCTGACGAAGGCGCGATCAGTGGAAGAGTTCCAAGCAGGATACCGTTGCTGATTCTACAATGGAGGCCGAGTACATTGCTGCTTCGTAAGCCGCAAAGGAGGCTGTTTGGATCAAGAAATTCGTTTCGAGCTTGGTGTAATGACTAGTGCGACCGGTCCAATGTCTCTCTATTGTGACAATAGTGGAGCCATTGCGCAAGCCAAGGAGCCGAGGTCACATCGAAGTCCAAACACATACTTCGGCGATATCATCTCATCCGCGAGATTGTGGACAGAGGTGATGTCAAGATATGCAAAGTGCACACGGATCTCAACATAGCCGATCCGCCGACAAAACCTCTCCCTCAGAAAGCATGAGGCGCACACAAGAGCAATGGGTATTAGATACTTACATGATTGACTCTAGTGCAAGTGGGAGATTGTTAGTGATATGCCCTAGAGGCAACATGGAGATGTTGGATATCACGTCAATGTTTATGTATTTATGAATAAAGTGTTATTCAGTTCTATGAAATAGACATCTTGTATTGATCAATAAGTACGTGACTTATTTATGAGACTCTATATGTATGAATCTATTTCTAAATGATCCACGATCATATGTCATATTGTTGGAACAAATATGATTCTAAGATCGGCATGTTTACTGATTGATAATCATGTCTCATAGATCATGGGTATGGAGATACCAAATCAATAAACATGGACATATGTGTTGGAGAACACATTGTTGGATAGACCCACCATGAGACACTACAGAATTAATGTGCCATTAGTTGGTCTCGGGTAGTGTTGGTACAAAGTCCTTAGACCTCGAGATAACCATGGATTCCAACATGTGTAGTAGCCTACTTTGGAACTACCAAACGCTATTCCGTAACTAGGTAGTTATAAAGGCGCTTCGGGTTTGCTATGAAACATGGAGTGGGATGTGAGTGATCAAGATGGAATTTGCCCCTCCTTTGGAGAGATATCTCTGGGCCCCTCGAGGTAATGGATTATGGAAATGCATGGCCATGCTAAGTTGATTGAGGAGTCAATCAACGGACGGATAATCCAATACGGTTCGAGTGAATGGTTAAGCTATTGAAGGGATGGCACACATCTTGCCTATAGCTTAACGGTATCGTGAGGCAAAGGGATTTATGTACACATTACAGGTTCGAGCCGATATTATATTCTTGTATACTATGGTGTCGTATATGCTGCTAGGCGCCGCTATTGACAGTCGGTGAGTTGGACTCGAGCCGACGATCGGCTAAGTTAGACTATAGCCGAAACCGAGTATACCTGAACCTATAGGGTCGCACGCTTAAGGGGATAGAATAGATATTCGAGTTGGACTCGGATACGGCTCGATCGGATAGGGATCCGATCGGATAGAGTCCTATGGGCTTACGACGTGTGGGCGGCCAACTCTATGAGATACGGATGAGATCCGATTCAAAATAGAGTCCCGATCGGCCACTAGTCCCGCCGGCCAACTCTATATAAAGGAGGGAGGGGTGGAGAGCTGTTATACGTCAATTGCATCGCGTGCAACGAAGTCACCGAGATCAATCTCCCCGGAAACCCTACCCACTTTCGAGCCAAACCCTAGCCTTGCATCGCGTGCTAGCACACGGGTGCTCGGCGTTACGTCCCCGGACGTGTGGATACGGTAGAGGCGCCGCTACGTTGCACGCTATTCATCGGCTATGGAGGAATCGGCTGCGATCGAGCGCATCGGAGCGAGCGCGAGAACACGGTCGGACGACTAGGATCGACTACGGCATCCGCGAATCGGGCGATTGGTGAATCGGGTCCCCGAGAATCGGGCGACATCGGCACACGTTCCGGATCGGATTGCCCCGATTGGCTATTCCGCCGCACTCTTCTCCAATCGGTAACGATCTATCGGCCCTTACTTGCAAGTGTTCCTGGTTTGCGCGGTAAAAGTTTTTGTTTTCGGCTAGCGTAGCCTCCGCGTAACCCTTCACAACCGTCCAATTGCAACTGGTTGCAACTCCGGTTGTAACTTTATCTAAACACCAGTTGTGACACCAATATACAACTCCAGTTGCAACTTCATCTAAACACCAGTGAAGTTGCAACTTCATCTAAACACCAGTTGCAACTGGCGTGCAAGTCTGGTAGTTGATCAGTTGCAACACACTTGGTATGTTGGTTGCAACCTAATGTAAACACCAGTTGCAACTCCGCCGGAGGACTTTCCGAGGTTACCCATCCTATTACTACTCTCGTCCAAGCACGCTTAACTCGAGTTCTAACGAGATCGATGCTTTAGTGTCGGTCCGACGAATCAGCCGATGGGTTCGCATGTGGATTGGTGCGCCTGATTGGTTGGGTCGGTTGGCGCATTATAGATACGCAGTATATATATCTATAATCTATAACTATATATAAAGGGTAGTGTTTCTACCCGAATTTTGTTTTGCTGGCTATTTCATAAAAAACCCTTGAGTGTTTATAAAATTAACCCGCATCCCAATGCTGAAAAAAAAGAGAGGACTTGGATGAAGAAAAAGACCTCATGCGCCCTCCCTCCCTGCGCCCCTGCGCCCCTACCTCTCGTCCCTATCGGGCCGCCTCACTTCACGTTGCAACGCACGAGCATAGTTGCTAGTGTATATATATATATATATATATATATATATATATATATATATATATATATATATATATATATATATATATATATACTTACTAGCAACTATGCTCGTGCGTTGCAACGGAACGACGACGTAGGGAGGGAAACAGCGGAGAGCGAAGGTCCGGGCGGTGACGCGGAGCTCCGAGCGACGGGGGAGGGGCGTAGGCGTGGATGAGGACGAAAGAGAGGTACGTAGGACGTCTTTTTTCGTCCAAGCCCTCCCTTTCTTTTCAGCATTGGAATTGCGGGTTAATTTTATAAACACTCAAGGGATTTTCTGCAAAATGACCAAACGAACGAAAATTTTGGATAGAAACACTACTTACTTTATAGATAGTTATATTATATATATATATACATATATATATATATATAACTTTGAAAGTAAGGGTATCTTTAACTTTATGTACCACTGGACCTTGATTAATAAATAGTATCGGATAGACATTTAGTCTAAGTTAATTTTATTTCACCAAATTAAGTCAAAAATATAATAAAAATATATATTGACTTACGATACTTTAAACCGATTAGAAATTTGGTAAAAGTTTAAAATATTTACGACTCGGATATTATTAGTTAGAAAAGTATATTGATGAATAGGATAAGTTGCATGTATATCGACGGCGCGCGCTAGCTCACGCGCAGCGGCGTGTGCTCGGCCGTCGCTCGGGGCAATGCACGCGACGCAGAGGCGCGTGAGTCGGGCTCGCCCGTTGGAGGTGAGAAAAGTGAGACAACAATGGAGCGAGAGGTTATACGGATCAGAAATTTTATAGATTTGGATGAAAAAAATGATTTGACGATCGAAAAGTTATAGATTTTTTAAGTAGTTAAGATAAGTTATATCGTATGTATAACTGGTTTTTTTAAAAAATAGCCAGGTAGATTGCGGGTTAATTTCAGAAAAACTCAAGGGTTTTCTATAAAATAACCAGGCAAAACAAAATTTGGGTGGAAACACTACTTGCTTTATAGATAGTTATAGATACACACATACTGTGTGTTTATATTACATCTAGGTATATTCATATACAGAATACATCCAGACCAACCGATCCAATGACCCAACTAATTAGACGCGTCACCCCGCATGTGAATTCATCGACTGATTCGTCATGTCGACATTAAAATATCGGATCCCATTAGAACTTTGAAGTTAAATGTGCTTTGGATGAGAGTAGTACTAGGATGGATGACTCTTTGGGAAGTCCTCGTATTATGCTGTATCTAGCGAAGTTGCAACTGGTGTTTAGATTAGGTCGCAACCAGCATACCAATTATGTTACAACTGGTCAACCACCAGAGCTGCACGCTAGTTGCAACTGGTGTTTAGATTAGGTTGTGTTTAGATTAGGTTGTATGTGTTTAGAGGTTACAACCTAATCTAAACACTAGTTGCAACTAGATGAAGTTGCAACCAGCTGTGAACGGTGATATTGGTGTATCGTAATCGATAGCACCAACAACTGGAGTTACAACTAGTGTCAAACCGGAGTTGCAATTGATGTTTAGATGGAGTTGCAACCGGTTATAACTCTAGTTACCGGAGTTACAATTGATGTTTAGATGAAGTTGCAACCGCTGCAACTAGGTGTTTAGATGAAGTTGTCAAACTGGAGTTCACCCGATGTTTAGATGAAGTTGCAACCAATTGCAACTAGTTGCTTGACAAACTGATTTTCTAAAAGTAGCAAACAATAGAAGTTGCAACGATATTTAGATGAAGTTGCAACCATTACAACTAGGTGTTTAGATGAAGTTAGAACCAGTTGTAACTAGGCGGTTGGTGGTGTGTCATAACCGGTGTAACAAACTAGAGTTGCAACCACTAGTCGACCAACCGATTTTTTAAAAATAGCAAACAACAGTTGCAATTTGTATGTAAATAAAGTTACAACTAGATTTTTCATAAGGTCACCTATCCTAGTACTTACTCTTGCTCAAGCACACTTAACTTTAAAGTTTTAATGGGATCCGTTACTTTAGTGAAATTCAGCTTAATTTTGTGCCTAGTTCAATCGCGCGCGAGGATATGGTTTGGACGTCCGAAGGATCTATTTTTGTTGCGCGTGTGACTCGTGAAATACAATGCTAAAATACATCTAGATACATTTTAGCCTGTCATGTATGTATATATACACAAATATATAACTTTGTATGCATGTTTATAAGAAAAAAACTGTCATGTGTCCTTAACACTCGGTCTCTTCTTGTGTGTCACGTGGCATCGACACGTGCCCCGGTCAGCGCACATCCTTCTAATTAGCGTTTTTGGAAAATAGCAGCCAACGCGCCGAAAAAAGATTGATCTCAGGCTCTCAGCTGACATCCGCTCCTAGGGAATAGTGGAATGCTCACCTCACCCATCATCTATAACCAGCCTACCATGTCACTCTCATGCACACGGCACACATCGCGGGTGACACGGTGTTGCCGTTCCAATCTAACCTCTCGCTATGGGATGCAGGAGCAGCCGCCAGTCACCACGCAAGCCGGTGACTCAGAACGGAGGACGGACCGACGTGAGGTGGTGGTGACAACAGCGACCGGCCGTCGTCGTCGCGATACAATCAAACGAGCGCACGTGTCTCTATCTAACTCTAAGGCTTAGAATACAGGTAGACGGTGTTATAGTTTGCATCAAATATATGTAAAATGTCGATTACAGTTTAGGATTTTAAAGTTATACTAGGTATTAAAAATAAAGTAAGAGTTGAACTTTATCCTAAGCTCTCTTAAATAGAGGAGCATACCTTGTAACCGTATAACGACTTGGCATAGCGAGAGGAAGCGACAGCTGACGTTTGACCGAGAGTCGTTGTAACTCGGTACGCCGTAATATGCTGGATCGGTTAGGAGCACCTGTAATCGTGCCCCAAGGATGTAGGCTGCGGCTGAACCTCGTTAACTAATATTATGCCTCAATGTTGTCATCGTGTTTGGATCTTCTATGAAGTTTCTTCGTGTTCGATTACCGATGTGATTTCGAGGCCGATTTTATAACAAGTGATACCACGCCTATGGATGGTCCATAGATAGAGGCGCGATGAGGTGCCCCACACTGCGACGCTCGTGGTTTATGTCCAAGGAGGGATCTGTGCGCAAGGTGGAGCACGACGACGATCAACGGATTTTTGATTGGTGGATCGAACATTTCAGACGACGACCAGAACAGTTCGATGGCTGCTTTCAACAGGGAGCCAATTAGACGTGGTGCTTAGTTAGATGGCAGCGGAAGAGATTGGTGATCTAATCGGTGAGTTGGACACTTTGGACGGGTGGCTCAGACTTTCCGGTGAGCTACTCTCAATAGGGAGACGTGCAGCTGCACACTTGGGTTGATTGAAGATCGAGGCGATCGACGTTCTCGATCGGTGGATTCGAACACTCTGGGCATGGTGGCCTGGGCCTTTTGATGAGCTTCGTTCAATAGGGAGATGGCTAGACGTAGCGCTCGAATTATTCGATGGCTGGGAAGATGACATGTGACTTGTTGGCTTCGGCTCGTGACTAGATTGATGGCGTTCAATCGGAAGTCAGAGCGGGTGGTTCCTAAGGCTACTTTGGAGGTGCTGACAACAAGGTATTGTATGACCGATTGTTACTTAGCGGCGTAGATGTGATGGGTGGCAAAATAGAGAAGATAGCAGTCTGATTGGACTTTCGGTTAGTCAATCTGTGGATTTCACATAGGTCAACATAGGGTCAACAAAGATTAGCGGTGAAAGTCGTTGGTGATGTCGGTGTTCGTGCATTGTGTTTGCTCTAGAGCCAGGATGTCGCTGGAGTATGTGAAACTTGGAGTTCAGGGTCGTGGCGGTGTCGGCGTGCACGAGTTCATGTCAAGGCCATGCCAACTGCGGAAACTATAGCATCGCTGGTGGAGTAGCAGACCCAAGGTTTGGGATCGTACAGGACTCGATTTGGAGGAGGTCATGATAGAAAAGGAGTCGAGCATGGATTCGATTTCAATACACATGACGGAAGTAGATCGAGGAGGAGACCATGTCGGGCATGGAAGGGGATTGGATGAGGACTGGGATTCGTTTCGGAATCCAAGTTGAGTTTTCCCCAAATAAAAGCAACAGAGGATTCCATGGGGTTGCAATCAAAGCAATCAAGAAAATCCAAGTAATAGGCGAGGCGAGGTCTAACTTGGTTCTTCATGGACGCGACAGATTTGTTGGTGATGAGCTCACGGGCGGCGGTGCATGGCTTCGGTGAACGATGGTGCAGACGGTGGAGAAGCTCGGCGGCGCCGACTCCAGAAGGAGGCGGCGGACATCGGCAGCAGGGGAAGCGGCTTCTCCTCGGCGTCGGCAGGAGCTCCAAGCGGCTTCCTGGGCAGAGGCAGTTGTGCTCCCACGTGCGGAAGCAGTGGCTTCCCGTGGTCACGTGGTACGGTGACTCCTTGCGGGGTTGGCGAAGGCACGAGGCTACGGCGAAAGGCGGCTTCAAGGTGGCCGGTTGGGCCAACGGAGGCGTGAGGTGGCGGTGCATCGGGAGAAGGGTGGCACGGGCACAGGAGTTGGGAAGAGGGGAGCGAGGAGGTCGAAGAAAGGGGATCGATCTGTTTGATTCCCTTGACCGCTGTTTGACTGGTTTTTTTGGCCGCAAAGGAAGCTGGTCTGGTTTTTTGGAGAAAAAACTGGTTAGGTCCAGCTGGTTTAGTTGGTGGGTCAATAATCACGGCAGATTAGTTTGATCAAGGTGACAGTTGATTGAATTAATTATTGTCGATGGTGGCAGCAATGTTTTCCAAGTTTGATTTGGTGAAGTTCAATGAAAAATCATCAAAGGAAATTTGGGACATGTTGACAAGCTTGTATATGTCCAAGTCATTGACTAATAAGTTGTATCTCAAACAACAAGTGGTATGGTTTGCGAGATGCAAGAGGAGTCGATCTTAAGAAGCACGTGGATGTCTTCAATCAATTGGTCATAAATCTAAGCAAGTTAGATGTGAAACTAGATGATGAAGGCAAGGCCATAATTCTTCGAGCTCACTTCCACCGTCTTATGAGCATGTGGTGACTACCCCGACGTATGGCAAGGATATTGTCAAGATTGAGGAGATTGTTTCGGCATTGCTTGCGTGGGATTTGAGAAGATCTAAGAAAAAAGGCAACGGAGGCTTCTCGGTTAAGAGTTTGCTGGTCAAGGCAACGCATGACTATTAGGCGGAGACGTCGAAGGGCAAGGAAAAGGGGGTACGTTGTTATAAGTGTCATTACTTTGGGCATATAAGGAGGAATTGTCCGTTACTGAAGAAGAGGAAAGATGCAATTGCAAGTTTAGCGGTTCATGTTAATGACTCGGACATCGCATCATGAGATTCTCACGGTGTCTAACGAGAAGTCTAACGAAGCGTGGATGTTGGACTCGGCTAGTTCCTATCATGTGACATTGAAGCGGGAGTGGTTCTCTTCATACAAATTTGATGAGTTTGGTGTTGTTTACTTGGGTAATGACACAAGTTGCCGTGTTGTTGGAGTGCGCGATGTCAAGTTCAAGATGTATGATGGAAATGAGGTGCTACTTTCGGATGTGAGACACGTGCCAGGACTAAGGAGGAGTCTGATTTCGCTTGGGAGCCTACATGCGATGGGGCAATTGTATCGCTTGAATTCTGATAGGAAGACCATAAATATCATGATACGAGCCCCGCTACCGAGTCTACCGCTGGAGCATGTCGCCTGCCTAGAGCAGCATGACCATGGTCGTTGCCGTCATGGAGCTCGACGCCGAGGCACTTGCGACGAGCATGGAGCAAAAGTGGGAAGAGGGAGCGGAGTGGGCGGCGACACGACAATAGCCTCCCCTCTCACTGCCGTTGGCATCCTCATTCGCACTTCCTCCTCCCCGACTGTGGTCTGGCATGGAGCGAAGGGGGAAGAGGGGACGGAGTGGACCGCAGCCGCGACGATGACCTCCCTCATCGCCACCGCCATCCTCGTTCGTGCTTCCTCCTCCCGACGGTGGCTCGACGTGGAGCAAAAGGGGAAGAGGGGACGGAGTGGGCGACGACACGACGATGGCCTCCCCTCTCACCACTGCCGCCATCCTCGTCCACACTTCCTCCTCCCTGACCATGGCCCGACGTGGAGCGGAAGGGGAAAGAAGGGACGGAGTGGGCGGCAGCATGATGATAGCCTCCCCTCTCACCGCCACCACCATCCTCGTTCGCGTTTCCTCCTCCCCAACGACAGCCCAATGTGGAGCGAAAGGGGGAAGAGGGGTAGGGTGGGCGGCGGCGTGACGACGACCTTCCCTCTCATTGCCGCTGCCATCCTCATTCGTGCTTCCTCCTACCCGATGGCAGCCCGGCGTGGAGAGAAAGGGGGAAGAGAGGGCGGGATGGGCGGCGGCGCGATGACAACCTCCTCTCTCACCGTTGCTGCCATCCTTATTCGTGCTTCCTCCTTCCCGATGGCGGCCCAGCGTGGAGGGAAAGGGAAAGAGGGAGCGGAGTGGTCCGATGCCATCCACCTCGTCGCGCCGCCACCCGCTCCATCCCCTCTTCCCTCATCCACTCATGTCGAATCGCCGTCGAGAGGAGGAAGCACGAACAAGGATGGCGGTGGCAGTAAGAGGAGATGTCATCGTCCCGCCACCACTGCCGCCGACCGTCGTCCCAGCTCGAGCTCATGTAGTGATGTGTAGGGAGGATGCTCCTCATCACTGTTGTGCCGCCACTGACTGTCTTCCTTGCTTGGTGGTGTGGAGAAAGGGGAGGGGAGAGGAAAGAGAGGATGTATGTGGGCCCTATAGGATGACTCAACAGGTTGGCCAAGCTAGTCAAAGCACCACATCAACGAAACCGCCCTCCAAAACCGCTATGGGAGTCAAATTACACCATTGTTAATAGTTACGGGTGAAGATATCCGATATTGCAATTCAGGGATATGAATTAGATTGAAGCTATATTTGAGAAAGTCAAAGTTAACTTATTCCTTTTGGGTTTGATCTGGTCCGTGCTTTGTTGATTTTGGGCCCCCACTGGATTGGCTTGGTAGAGGAATTAACACCGACCACAGCCCTTTAGAAAGCCCATGAGTTTTGGTTAGGCATTGAATTACCCTAGCGCATGTACCATAACGGTGGATCCAGTGCCCTCTCTCCCTCTCTTCCTTCTCTTCATGAATCTGAGCCCCCTCACACCCACGTTAGATCAACCCCTTCTAGCATTCACCCATTGTGCTGCCATAAACCTATAACTACGCACTGCATCTGATCTACTACTTCCATAGCAAATATGGTTTGGTCCTTGAAAAATTAGCCCGCCAACCCTCCTTGTAGGAAGTGAGAGGATTGACGTGAAAAATAAAGAGAAGAGATTGTGCTATACATTGTAAAATTCTTGTATACCTTTCTCTCTCTCTTGTGGGGCTCAATGCAATTACAAACACTACTGATTCTATAGGGTGAGACATGCCCTTAAATGACTTGACATGCCATCTCAACATGCCAACACAGCAACCCTGTAATGTCACCCTTCTCATCTGACCCAACATATGAGAAAACTTCCAACCCACCCCATACTCTCTATTCAAACATATTTTAAGTTTATTTCTCTCAACATAAACTGTGTTTGACATCGAACACTACAACGGGAACATTCATCTGTGTCGGACGGTAACCCTTATCTGTGTCGGGTACAACGTCCGTCACAACGTAAAGGTCAATGATGTGAGAAGTCATCCGTGTCGAGCAAAAGCCCGTCACCGATGCACTTATCTTTGTCGGGCCTAAACTAAATCCCGTCACGAATGACAGTCAACGGTGATGGGCCTAAATTAAAGCCTGTCACGGATGACAGTCATCCGTTACGGGCTTTAGTTTAGGCCCATCACCGATGAGTACTTCCCAAACAAAAATATTTTTTATCTAGCCTTAGGCCTTTGCTAGCCAATTATTCACACATACAATTATTCGCAGAGATATATATTCTCATTCCTAGCGTCCTCATTCATATATACAATTATTCACATAAAACCCAATTCAAAACTCACATATGACATTCATATATTTTTGAAATGGAGGAGATCAATATTTGAATTTATATTGACCAAATGCCAAATTTATCCTTCTCCATCTTGTGTTTTGCACCATTCCAGTTATTGAACTCAGCAATGAGTTGTGCTTCTCTACATGCATAAAGTAAAAAACCTCCAAGTTAAATGCATCGAATATCTCCCCACAAAAAATGCATTAAATTGTTACAAATACTGGTAAGTGTCTTGACAAAAATGACAATTAAGTAATCACAATCTCACAAGTTCAGAGACAACTACACAATCAGACATAGAACATAACTTTCTCTCTTCACTGCATTATGCTCTATGCCCGATACTTACCTTAAACAACTAAGACATTAGAACTTACTGTGCAACAGGTGCCCATTCACGATATATAGTTGCACCATTAACCAAAACAAAAGTAAAATTATCTCGATCTATACATTGCTCCTCTAGATATTGTTCTTCTTTTGCCCTCTCTATTTTCCCTTTTGATCTCTTCTTGACCAAGACAAGAACAATTTGATTTTTTTACTTTTTATATTTTTTTCTTGACTTAGGAGCACACGAGAGGTAACCACAAAAAATTTGAGCCTAAACAAGTGAAAAACGTGGCTAGTGGAAAATTCGAAGACACGTTCAAAAATAAAAAAGTTTTGGGCTCGAAAAGGCAACCTTCGAGCCATTTTGGGGAAAATAAAATCGCCGAATACGGCGAAGGTGCGAATGAACGCATCCAAAAATTTTTCCGATCGATTTTCATATATGGAACATTATGGTCGTTTTAAAAACCAACTTCAAATTAGAGGACAAAACAGAAACAATATGCGCAAAAACTTGTTACACGCGCACAAACTAGACATGACAGCTTAGGGTTTGATGGAAACAAAAGGACGAAACGGTGGATACATGGCATTCATCTCGATGTATACATAAGGGACTTACCTGGAGCGTGGTGGCGCTCGATGGCCGGCTCGAGGACGGCGGCGCTCGGTGACGGTGAGGGAGAACGACAGCTCGGGCTCGGCAGGTGCGAGGACAGTGACGATTGGCTCCGAGAGATGGTGGCGGCGCTAGGGTTCGCAATGTGAGGACTTAGAAAATTTTCGCGCTCATGTGTAGGTCCGAATCGGCTCCCGGGCTAGGTTAAATGATTTCAAGCATATCATGTGTTGGAGCCCGTCATCGATGGCACTCGTCGGTGACGGACCTAATTGTTATCTCAATCGGGTCTTAGATTGGAGCCTGTCACTGATGACACTCATTGGTGACGGACCTAACTGTTATCTCAATTGGGTCTCAGGTTGGCTTCTGTTGGGGCCTGACAAAGATATCGAAGGTTATCTTTGTCGGGCCGTGATTTGAGTCCGTCACTGATAGGTATCATCCGTGACGGGTTCGAGTTTTTTTATCTAACATGTCTGTGCGAGTATTTCTTTATCGGTCTCTTTTTAAGTCTGTTTGAGATGACTTTGTTGTGATGGTTCGTAAAATCTAGACATGTGAAAGCCCGTCATAGATGAGAGGATCTGTCCTAATGAAAGTAATTAGATCTGTTTCGTTCACTGACGTAGTTTGCAACATCAAATACTAAGTGACCACACAAATAACCCCACACTATGTTAAACAAGCGTTGGTTTATTGCTATACCTATAACAAGCCACACTTTAATAACTACCGAGCCTATTTTTAGCCAAACCTTATCATACTTGTAACCAATTATTTACTGGCCATATTTGTGTGGCTGGTATCATCTCTGACAAATTGAGTCATGGCAAAGTTATTATCCAACCAAACATGCCGTAATATTTTCATCTAGAGAGAACTAATCCGAACGTGTTGTCGGATATGATAGTTGATTCCTTTCCTGATTTCCTCCATGATTACTAAGGAAAAGTACCTAAGCATTTGTCTCAGACGTATATGATTATATGACAAGGTGAAGGGAAAAAGAGAGAAAAATCATTCATCGTACAAGAGACAACCCCCATACAAACTTGAAGAGAAAGAAGAGAAAATAGAAGAGTATATTGGGCAAACAAATCAAACAAAATTATTAGGGTAGGACACTAAAGTTAGAGGTGATTTATTTTATGTGCTACCTATTCTTTGATGAACTGCCTATGCATGAACAAAATTAGAAGATGACATCTATCTCTTATATAAAACTTGCTCTAAGTACTATTCAGTACAGCTGCTCGGTTGAGCTGATTAGTATAACCGAAAACATATTGGATAATTAGTACATAATTAATTAAAATTAATTAAGTATTTTTTAAAATTAATAAGTTATTTTGGACAAGGACACAGTCTTTGAAAATCAATTTTGACGATTATTTTTATTATATTATATATATAAATATCAACAAATATATAATTTTATTGAAATACTTTTATAGAATCTATATGTATATCTCCATATTTCTAAGGTGACAAATATTTTAGAAATTATTTATAGTCAAAGATTTTAAAGTTTGATATCAACCTTGTTTAAAACTATTATCAACCCAGAGTGAGTATTATCTATTATAAACTCAAAAATATTTCTTTTTATTATTTTAAAACTTATATATAATTTTTTTAAAGAAAACATATTATTTAATAGCTTAAAAAACATGATGAAAAACGATGGACTAGCTCAATAAGCTCAAAGAAACGTACCGCGAACTGGCCATGCTCCCCCTTGTCATCATTCATCAACCTCTCAAACCAATCAAATCTCCCTGGCCGGTCCGGTGGGCGGATGTACTCCGGTATACATTGATATGAACCATATGCTTCATTCAACTGTTAAAGAGGCTTCTAAACTGTAAATACGTCGCCGTCAAACGTGAGCAACGATTTCTTGCCGCCGGCCGACACCAACACCTCCCAATGAGAATCAGCTGGACAGAAATTTCCCCTGGCGAAGCTTCTGCAGAAATCAACAGAGCTAATTTCGCAAAGTTCCGTTCTTTTTCTTTTTGTATTTCGAACAAAAAGTTCCAACATATTTTTCTCTCTCGAGCAAGCTACAACGAAACTTCCCAGAAGATATGCATCAAGGTATGCTTGCTTGCATGTCCCGCATTGTGTGTTGCTTCGCGGAAATTCTGCTCGTTGAATTATTTGTCGATCGCTTGGCGCATTCCATTTTGGCTTTTGCCTGTCTCTTGCATCCGTAACCGATCCTGAAGTAAAAAAACGATGTGCCACCTTTCCCTATAAATGGTTTACACTTCACACCATATAGACGTCCATATCAGTGTGTGTTAAACCTTTAGCACCCGGTCGATCTTCTGTAGAGTTGCTACACACAAACACCTGGCCGCGAACTCTTGCGAATGAGAGAGATCTCATGCAATGGCACCGGTGATCAAGCTGCAGGCTTACGGAAAGAGGGGAAATGAGCAAGCTTTTCTGGACTTTGGAGCTCAGGATGCAGTGCTACAGGAAAGCTAGGATAACTCGGAGATATTGCAGTTGCTGGAGTGGGGAGATCGACGCACTGGAAGGGTTACAGAGAGGCTTACAGTTTGCTCGGCAAACCGGAGGTGATCGCTGTTAGTCGGAGTGGCCATGTACGTGGCCGGAGTACTCCTAGAGGTAGCAGGTTGATCGAGTTGCAGCTCCAGTGGAGCGCATGCAGTGCAAGAACAGATCAGTAGACTGCTTCGAAACAAGGAAATGGAAGGACTGTATCAGAAGTGACGAAGGGTGGCACTGAATTGAGGGATTCCATGGAAGATGGAACAGTCTCCAGCAATGATGGCAATTTTGTGCATCTTTACAGATGAAAGACGCTGAGCACAAAGAACCTCTCTCCACTAAGTCATATGGAGACTGTTATGGAGGACAATGGCCAGGAAGCATGATTCTGTCTACTTTCAACCTTCCAGGAAGGATTCTGTCTATTTTTCCGGGGCAGCTCAAGCAAGAAGACAAACGGGCTAAATTCATGAGGAACTTACAGAAACTAGCAGGTAAGCGTTAATATGTTCCTTAAGTGCTTTGCAAGGATATCGTGATGTCGTTCCTTTCCTTTCATGAACACAGATGCTTGTCTAGGATCAACATAGAGCCCTTCCCCAAGCATTACATGCTGGCCTTCTGATAAACATGCCGGTCCAAATATTATGTTCGAAAAATTAACTTTTATTGAAAGCTAGCACTAAAGAGGTTCAGAATTAAGTTAACTTGAATTTGAGGTTAGTTCGTGGATACAGTGCCATAGAAGAATGGTGGATTTGAGACAAAACAGGGTAACTAAAGCGTATGGAAGTAAAAAAAAACTAGACAAAAACCAATCAAGCTATCAATAATCTATCTAGGGCAACAGCAATGTGCGTAGCATAATTACTCTTAAGGTGGGTCCTCATGCAAGTTGACTATAACTATTTTCTTTGCCACAATCCTTAAGTTTGCATGGAGAATAGATGTGGACCCATTCACACTAGCCATCCAGCCATTTGAGAGTAGAGAAGAGAGAGAAATATATTCTTTGATTTCTTTATTCTCTTATGGTGCACTATAAGCTTATGATTGTTTTTTTGCCTAGCTTATAGTCAATGACACAATGTTTATGATGCACCTTAAGGTTCTTAATGCTACCTTTTCGCAACATTGTGGTTGCCCTTATTCCATGGAGCTCCAACTCCTAAAACTTCATGAGCAGAGTCTAGAGTGAACCCAAATCTGGCTCCATCCCTTGAATTCATTTTTTTATCACTCTAACTCATTCTTCTTCTTTTTTGAAATTGAAACCGTTTACTTGGACTTTATCTTTAAAAAAGATAGAGCTGGAGCCTAGCTAAATAAACCCTAATCAGACCCGAAAGCTCTCATATTTTAAAAAAGTCTAATAGTCCATGTTTAACATCGTGTGCTACTTTTAAAGCTCATGCAATCCTTGTTACGCTTATCACAACATCATGAGCCAATTTTAAAGCCTATCTCATATAGTATGCCCGTATAGGTCTCATGGGCTCTTTGCACTTTCACTTCAATGAAAAGGCAAAACTGCAAAATGAGTACAAGTTAATAGAGTACTTATTAATTCCAAATTTTAAATTATTGAATTGAGAATTATAATAAATTTAAACTCCAACATGAGAACACAATAGTTAGTGCTTAGTTCCTAATTTCAGCATTATTGAACCATGAAAAGGTGATAATTGCGACACCAAACCGAGTACAGCCCAATACTCATTAATTTTGATTTTTGGAATTATTAATATATAAAAATAGTATAATTGAGACTATAAACCAAACACAAGTCGGTATTGACTGATACAAATTTTGGAATTATTAATCATGAAAGTTATAATTCATCTATCTAGATCCAGCCTTGATTTTATAGATCATATTATCTCGACCCTAGATTGTGTTGATAGTGTTAAATAAATCATGCAACTAGAAATAACATAGACTCTAATTTCATAATTCCAAAATTCGCAAATAAAAAGTATGATATCATACCCGTTTTGAACTCTTAGTTTAGTGTTTTATTAATTTAATTCTGACTTTTGAATTTTACCATAATATTAGAATTTTAATTTTTATAACATAAAAACAATAGCCCTTACAATGCATGAGTTGTGACTAGTACTCCTAACTGAATACAATTTGATCTTTATTAATTATGAATTGCATAAATATTAAATCATGGAAAGCTATGATGGAGTCTTTAAATTATTAATACAATGGAGTACTTAGTTACTTACTAATTCCAAACTAGTGGCTCTCTGAAAGACATGAACAGAGTTTAAATATATATTGTTTGTATAGAGCTTTTCATGTTATATTTAGATAACGTATAAATCATTCGCAAAATAGCTAGGTTGCCTTTGGTTCATTCATATGAAAATCCAGACATGGCATATACGGTATAATGTTATGAATGTTACTAGTTGAGTGTCCATGCATTGTACAGGATAAAAATATATTGAAGTTAATAATATTTAACAATTTGCTAAACTAAATTGAAATTAAAATCAGGGTGAATCTAACTCCCCATCTGATTTGCTCCCCATTTGTGCTTCAGTGAGTTTCTGCTCTAAATTTTGCTCCTCATCTATGCTCCAGTAAGTTTTTCTCCAACTTCGCTGACCTTGATGAAGTCTCAATGACCTCGACCAGTTAGGGTTCCAAGTTAAGGTTGAGGTCACTTGTGGCAATTTTGCAAGAGGGAAAACATTTTATACTGTAACTAAATCAAATGTGTTGTGTTTTTCTTAAAACAACCCAGACCCTCATCATATATATATATATATATATATATATATATATATATATATATATATATATATATAAAATAAAGACCATGAGAAATGCCCCCTAAGGAAGAAGCCACTATAAAAAAAGCTTTTCGCTAGCGGCCATTTCATAGTTTCACTTGCGAACAGCCCAACCGCTAGGAACCAAAGGCCAGTATTTTCACAAGCGTGGATCAGCCGTTTGCGAAAATATATTTTCGTTGGCTGGTGCCTAAAGAGAACAACCAATAAAAATCAATCTTCTCAAGTGGAAGCTTAAGCCATCCGCCACGAAAAATACTTTTGACACGAAAAAATAGCACATCCAATATCCCACACCTCCAAATCATAAATCCCCGCCACCCTAATCCATTCACAATTCACAAATTCGTCACACACCTCATATAATCCATCCAACATATTCATTCACAAAATTCATAATTTATTCGTAAATCACAATTTCATCACAAAGAGAGAGATCATAGAGAGGAGCATGAAAAAAATTCATCGCCGAAGACCAACAGGAGCGGAGCTGGATCTGGATCTAGATCGCCGAAGGGGTAGGGAGGGAGCGCTGAGGCGGAGCTTGATCTAGATCCTCCTCGTCGCCCCACCATGGCCGTCGGCTGAGTTTTGCCGCCGGCTCGTAGCCATGCCCGAGTTCCGCCGCAGGACCGCCCCCGCGAGCCTCGCTGTCACTCGAGCTTCGCCGTCCGCCCACCGCCATCGCTCGAGCTCCGCCGTAGGACACGCGCCCATCCCACTGCCCGCGCCCCTTCGGTGGCCAGATCAGCCCCCCGCGGCCCTTCCATGGCCAGATCCGCTGCACACGCACCTCATGTCGTTGTTGTCGTCGCAGTCTCCATCGTGGCCGCCAAGAGGAGGAGGAGAGGCTAGGGGCACGGGGGTGGGTGGGGTTGGGTTAGGAGGAGATGGAGTCTGAGAGTGGGGGTGTAGATGGCCAGATGGGCCAGGCCAAAGTGGGTCGGCACAGGCACGAGAGACCCTGTAGATGGCACGACACGACACGACCCGAAGGCGAAACGGGCCGGGCCGGCACGAGACGATTGGCCGTGCCGTGCTTGGACTGTACCATTACTGTAGCCCAGGTCGTGGGTCTTTAACAGGCTAAAACAATGCTTGGGCAGGAAAAAAAATGTCACCAGGCCGACCTTGGCCCATGGGCCTTTAATGGCCACGTACCAGCATGGCACGGTCCGACCACCCCGTGGGCCGTGCTTGGGCCAGGGGGTCGGCACGTGGGCCGTGCTGGCATGGCCCGCTAAAGGAGACATGCCTAATGGGCCGTGCCGCGAGCGTACCCGGGCTGGGCCATGTCGGACGGCCTGTTTGGCCCATCTATAAGTGGGGGGAAATAAGATGGAGTCGGTGTAGTCGATGCGGAATTTCTTTTTGAAGTCAGTGCTCCTTAGCAACTGTTAGTGAAAATGAAGTATTTTTACAAACGTGTGTTACCCGTCAATAAAAATAAAAAGGTGGTGCTATAAGAAATGTTTTTTTAGTAGTGAGCATTCACTGAGACATTCTCTGAAAAGATCTCATTGTTAATTAAGAATCACAATATAAAATGCAAGAAAATACCTACAATTGAAGCTTGGTCTAATCAATTGTAGGCAAACCGGTCTGCCATGCTATCTTCAGGATCCGGACCTCCGGCTATCCACGCACGCAGGCTGTGGCACGGCGTAACAATCCGTCGGGCGCTGCCCCCTGCAGCCGCGCCTCCCCATGCCGCCGAAGCCCCCGATGAACAGCTCGCCAGTCTGGGAATTGGGGTTGGGTGTTTGGTTACGGTGGTTCACAAATCACACGCACAAACATTGCCTTAGCCCTTGACTTGAATCATCGTCCTCTGTGGCCAGCTACTCGTTGTCTCGCATCACCATCAGCCCATCACGCGCGCCGTGTCCATGCATGGCAACTGGAACAGGCGCGCCCAGGCCAGCCGATGAAGGGGTGCCGGTGCTACGTTCCAGGATGAAAGAATAACAACGTGGAGTGATGGACGACGGAATCAAGCTGGATTCTGCGAACGACAGACGAAACGGTCAAGGGACGACGCAAAGCATTTTCAATTTTTACACGGAACGCGCCGAGGAGAACTGGGGAAGGGAGTCGCGGAAGAAAAACGCGCACGGGGACACGGAAGTCGGAGGGCGGACAACTGTGTTCTAACGGGTGAAGTCGATACGTAATGTGGATGGAAATGAAAGGAAAGAGTGTAGACGTAATACAGGAGCTCCGAGCAACGATGAAAGGGAGGGGCGTAGGCGTGGCGTGGGGCGCGGCACGGATGGGGACGGGTGGGAGAGATGCAGAAGTTTTTTTCATCTAAGCCTCTCTTTCTTTCTAGCATTAGGGCTGCGGTTTAATTTTATAAACACTTAAAAGGTTTTCGTAAAATAGTCAAACGGACGAAAATTTCGGATAAAAACACTACTCCTTTTTTATAGATAGTTATAGATATAGTTATAGATATAAATATAATTATCTATACTTGATATGTGTACGTACCTATACAAAGTATATACCATAGGTTAAATAGTAGGCATGCTAAAAAAACTCAATTTGATGTGTGTGAACGAATTGGGCCGGTCTGCTAAATAATGAAGCCCATAAAAAATTTAAAAAAAGTCTGAAAACGTGCAACAAATATGGTAACGGGCTGAATTGATCACACAAACCGGGAAAAAAATTCTCAAAACAACCAATGAGCCGAAAATAAAATTGATCGCACATATAATGGGTTGTGCGCTGGTCGTCCATTAGGGATTTCGAGCCGAAAATAAAATTGATCGCACGTATAATGGGTTGTGCGTCTGGTCGTCCATTAGGGATTTCGAACCTGGCTCGTGTTAGGCGTGAGATGACCTTGGAATTGGATCAAATCCGAGGTGGATCGCTATTTGAGCCACGGCTCTCCATTTCAGAAAAACGCAAGGAATTTTCTGTAAAATAGCCAGACATAATAAAATTTTAGATAAAAACATTACTTTACTTTTAGTTGTAGATTAGTTAAGATCTATAAGATTTTAGACTTTTACTTTACAGATAAGTTATAGATTAGTTAAGATCTAGAAATCTTAATCGATACAAAGTTTCTCTCTTCTTTTCCTCTCTCATCCTGCCATCCATATACCCTGAGTCCGGCACGAGATTTCTTCCAGAAATCGAATGCCACACCATTATTCATACCTTAGTGCAACAAATCTCTCCTGTTAAGCTCACCGGAATGCCTCCACATCTTTGTACCACCTGTTTCTCCAACATTCCCATCAAGTTCTTCTCTTCCATGCTTCAAGCTTGAGTCCATTTCTAGATATTTCCCAATCAAATCCATGTGAAATAAGTCATATTTACCTTTGACCATAATTATCTAAGTCATATTTACCTTTGACCATAATTATCTAAGTCATATATCCTGTCAATATCATGAGCCAGTCTTTTCAGCCGTGATTATATCTTTTTTCTTGCATTTTTAACATTAATAGATTCAATATTAATAAATTAAATATAGAGGTAGATCATTTTTTATCAATAGAAGACAACACACCCTGTTGACACATTCTAGGAATCAGAGACCAGCAAGCAGTGCCCTTTTGTTACGCAAAGGAAGACAAAGACGGTGTGTTCTGTACTGTTTTTCTCAACTTTTATTTTCCCTTTTTGCATGTACCTTAAATTGCTAAATGATGTGTTTTTTAAAAAAATTTCTATGAATAAGTTGTTTAAAAACTATATTAATTTATTTTTTATTTTTTAGTTAATACTTAATTAATCGTGTACTAATCCGTTATGTTTTGCATGAAAGGGGAAAGAATTCTCAACCGCTACTATCAAACATAGCCAATACACACACAAGAAAAAAATCATAGCCATTTGTTTTATTCCATTGTGCTAGTGGGTTTGGATTTTTTATATTTTATACTTTTTAAAACTTATTTTACAAATAGATTTTTAAAAAAATTATCCAGAAATGGATCCTTTTCACGACGCTAATGTCGTTGGCGCCATTGTTTAATATAACGATGTCAAAGACATTGGCACCGTCTCCATACCCTTTTCACATAAGCGTAGCTTATATAAAAAGGGACGGCGTCAATATCATTGACACCGATAACCTATTTATAAATTTTTTTAAAAAAACCTATTTATAATTAAAAGGATCTATATATATAATAAAAAGTATTGACGGTAAGGATTTTTATAAATACTTTTTATTACATATAAGTCTTTTTAATTTTTTTACAAATAGGTCCTCGGTGTCGTCCCCCCTCATATAAGTGGGTTAATAGGTCCTCGGTGTCGTCCCCCTTCATATAAGTGGGTTAGAGTATGTACAACCTATAGACAAAAGATCATCTGTAAACTATCATACAAACACGTAAAAGACTAATGATACACCCCATAAACAAGAATCTATCACTAAACCATCAAACCTATGGGTCCTACTTTTCTTTTTCTTTTTCTTCTCTCTCCCTTATCCCTTCTCTCCTTCCTTCTTTCTTTCACACACCGTCGCCCACCACCTCCCCAACCTCATCTTGTTCCGCACGTCGCAGGTCGGCCTCACATGCACGGCGCCGATGAGCCCAAGCCACGCAGCAAGAAGGTCACTCGCCGCCACCCACCACCACCCCAACCTTCTCTTCTTCCGCATGCTGCAGGTCGCCCCTCTCCTCCCTGCGTGGGCGTCGATGAGCCCGAGCCACACGGCAAGAAGGTCGCTCGCCACCACTCCTTCCTCGCTCGCTAGGCGAAGTCGCTGCTGCCGTCGCCGGATGAGGCGCCCGACTCCCCCGAAGGCAGTACCACCAGTAGTTGGTGGTTTCCTTCGCCGGCCTAGATCCGATGGCGACGGCCACTGGCGATGCCAACCTCCGAATCCGTCCCTGGCAACATCTCCCGGAAGCTCGTCGACATGGGTAGGTTCCGATGACGCCATCTCGCTCGTGCGCTTTTCTATCTTGGCTCCTCCTCCACCATCACGTCGCGAGTACAACACTGCTTCCTCGCGTCGGCTTCATCTCGGTCCACGAGCCACGCCCGTTGTCTCGCGGGAGGCCATCTGTGCACGTATGCGGGATTTTTTTTGCAAAATAGTATTAGACAGACAGGCTCCTAGAGCCGCGTTGTACATGCCATTAGCTTCTTCGAAGAGGTGACATCCTTATATTGGATCATAGCGCTAATGATGTTGGCGCCGCGAAAAATATTTATTTTTAAAATAAGTTTTTTATAAGTCTATTTGTAAAATAAGTTTTCACAATTGACAAAAAGTGAAAAAGCCACACCAGTGGCTAACCGTAAATAGGTTAGTTGATGGTAGAAAAAAATGTTCATGAATGAAGTGAAGGGATGGCAAAACTATGTTATAGGACAGTCATGGTGCCTGACAAGTTTAATTAGGTGGGGAAAAAGAAATTCAGGAGTTTGAGAGATTATTTTTCCAATAATGTCCACAACTTTGAAAATGTTGAGGAACATTTGAAAGCAGTGGCGGAGACGGGTGCGGCCAGTATCCTGGCCTCCTCCAATAATTTTTTTTGTACATAACCACCAAACTAATTAGGTAATTAATCTAATAATAGTGTATTAGGTCCTCTCTAAGACTCTCAGACCTCTCCTATGTCTAAATCATTACTCTGGCACTGTTTGAAACATCAGTGATAGCCATATATACGATGGATAGCGAGCAGATTCAGCTAATTGAACATTTCAACATAGGGGAGAGTTGGGGAGGTGGTGTGCACCTTAGAGCACATGCAACAGAATGACTAAATAAATTCTCAATAATTATGTTTTTAATCATTTTTAAAAAAATTAATTCCCAATACAACATCTCTCATCCAACAGAATTTTGAAAATCTGGTTTCCTATAAATTTAAAATTGCTTTGGACCTGATTTCGATGGCATTGTAGGATGCGACGATGGTAGAGGATGCGGCGGCGAGAAGGGAAGGGAGGGGGAGGAGCGCGACGGCACGGTACGAGGAGGCGACGGGGAGAGGCTATAGTGGTGGAGGATGCGGCGACCGTGTACGAGGAGGGGTCGAGGAGGGGCGGCGATAATAGAGGAGGCGAGGGAGGATGCAGCGGTGGGGGACGAGCAGGGCCAGGCGCGCGACACCAAAGACGCGCGTGCGGGAAAAAGCGCAATGACGCGAAACTGATATTGGACGCCAGACTCGGTTAGCTATTTGTGAAGAATGAAAATGATGGGAAAGGGAATCAATTTTTTTGAATGAGATAAGCAGTCTATTGAAAAATAAATAACGTTTAAATTAGTTAAAAATAGAGATTTTAGAGGGTATTGAGTAGCTGTTGCATATGTTCTTATAACTGATTTATTGACAAATCCTATCACGGCGTGAGGTGAGGTGGGGTGTGTTTTTTTAACAGCATTTCCAAAACCAAAATTTTATATGATAGTACGAAATATTTAGATATGGCAATTAAGGATTTGCTATTAAATCCACATGTTTACATGTGACAAATAGTTAAACACAATCTTAAAAATGATAAATAGTTAAATATCATCAATTTACTGTTCTTCTATATTACATATTTATTTTTGGAATTATACAGTATATGTTGGAGCCCGAAGACTCTGTAGTATTTTGTTGATGTGCACTTGATATCTTATCCGTTACATAAATCAACTCACAACGTCAACAACCTTCTAGTATATGACATCTTACAACTTAGAAGACAGAGAAATCGTCCAGGAAGCAAACTTGGATAAGTAATGCGATAGACCGTAACGTGCTTGTCCTAAACGCGTTTGCCGATGTGTATGTATGTGCTTTCTGTTCTCTCTCTCTTTTTACTTGAGGAGTTGAGGGTAGGTAGCACTATTTCAAAGATTCCAAAGAATGTGTTATTTTTCCAGAGGTTCTTGAATAGGATAGCAGTTTTTAAAACGCGTTCATTCGCGTGTTTACTTCTTTGACTTTTCAACCGATCATACCAGAGCTTATCCGATGGTTGATCAAAGGTTTTATTTACCTTTACAGTTCATTCTTTATTAATTATTAGGTAATTATTTGCTTTCTTTAGAAAAAGTTCACTTTCAATGGGCCCCTCTCTGTTTTACTGCATTGAGTTACCAGATGGTGCGTTTGACCGCTGACTCGCTGCGATGCAAGCCACAAATATCATTGCCTAAAGAAGGAAAACATTGTAGGAATACTAAATAGCAATCAGTTGATTTTTACGGGAAAACTATTTTCATCACTTGAGATTTACTTAAAAATCATCCAAATAATTATAAATTTTTTAAAAAATATTGATAATACTCATACAATATATTTATATAACTTCATAAAATCTTATATCTAAACTTAACCCATACATCGGATATAAAAAGACAAATTATCGTATAAATAGTAGTTTATTGTTCATATCTAAATTTGTCTTTTTTCGATATGTAAATCGAATCTGAAAGTGGAGAGATGGATACCATCATACTCAACATTGTCAATTTTTCATAAGTTTTCACAACTATTTACATCGAATTTGGGAAAAAATACGAGAGGATGTCAAAGATTATAATTCACTGGTCTATTTATGCCTGAACATCCAGAACACTGGAACAGGATTACATTAGTAACTCACAAGAGTAAATTTGGGGAAATATAAGAATTTATTGATGTTACACAACAGTAATGCCTTGCAGACTTAAAAATGATTGGCATGTTACACATTTAGAAATACCCTGTACTGAAGAGCAAAATCTGTTGCTGCTCATGTCTGAACACTCAGAACGCTGGATTCCAAAACAAGGATTATAAACTCACAAGAGTAAATTTGGGGCATAAGATTTTGTTGATAGTATAATAGTAACAACTTACACACTGTTTAATGACTTTTCACACTGTACTTCTACTACTGCATGAGCATATACTATCTGTAAATTCTTACACAGCAGATAACCTCTGAAACCCACGACGAATACTCAGCAGGCAGCAGTTATCAAGCTTGTGTCCGCGTGTCTGAGCTTGGACACCGGTGGACTCACTCTTACAGTACAGTACCTCCTTCGTTATTAATCGATTATATTACATAGGTACAACAAAAAAATTAATAATTCTTTTGTATTATTTTTACTTTAACAATAAACTCAATACAATTAAATAAAAAATTATATATTGGTTGTAAATAATTGTGTGTATGGATGCATATATCAATGTCTATTTATTTTAATGTATAAATAATAAATACATGAACATAAATATGATAAATATGATGAACATTTAAAAATATACTTATAAAAATATTATACGATGATCGATTAGTAACGGAGGGAGCAGTACACTGGCACCGTCTGTCAGCGACCCTTGTTTTATGGCCTGCGAGTAGGCTATGCAGCAAGCAGCACTGCAAGAGCGGCAGCCAACCGTCCCGTTTTTGTAGATCCATTGCTAATTCACACAGACTCCACATAGGTTGTACGAGTATTATTGTGATTCTTGCATAGTTGCACATGGTGCAGCCAAAAGATCAGATTTTTCACTGAACTGCAGAGCGTGTTGACGAAGGAGTGGTTGGTGTTGATCTTTCGTTCTCTCCTTGCTTTGCCTCCTTCATGTCACGCGTGCCGGCAGGTGTTCAGCCGACGAGCAGCACGGCGAGGGGCGGCAGCCCAAGAAGGAGGGTGGTCCAGGCCATCGCCAGCGCAAGAACGGCGAGGAGGCGCCGAAGCGCCGGCGCCACCGGCGTGAAGCAGGAGTAGAGCTGCATGATGCCGAGATAGAACGTCGCCGGGACGGCGACGGTCAGGGTGGAGACAGCCATGAGCAGGACGGGGTGGTCGGCGCCTTCGTCGTACCCCGCGGCGAAGCCCGCGAAACTGTTGGACAGGATCGCGAGGATCTGGGCCAAGGCGACAGAGACCAGGATAGCGAACATGGTGAGCTCCGCCGGATTATCTGCGAGTAGAGGCAAACAGAAACGAAAGAATTAATCCAAAGAGCACGCGATCATATAGAGAATTAGAAGCCTTATGGCTGATGGCCTCTCACCTCTCCTCACGTCCACCGGGTGGAGAAGAGGGGAAGGAGGACGAGCTAGTCTGGGAGATAATATAGGCCGGGAAGCAGAGTACAATTAAGTCCTCCAGTTTCAGTACTGAGCGGAAGGATGACAATTTTTTTTATTTTTCGTTAGCATGTTTATAGACTGTTAAATAATATATTCTTTTAAAAAATTGTACTGATTTTTTAAAAAATAAAACAAACTTATTTTAAATTAATTTATAATAATTAATACTCAATTTATTATTATACTAGTAAAGTGCGTTGTAACGGATGTTATTTTATTTTAGTGAGAAATTCAATATGAACACGTCATGGATTTCAATTCAGATTCAGTATAGACGGACATGGGGGCAGGTCACCTGGCCCCGGGCATCTGCCTCTGGATCAACCGAGCGGCGAGCCGACAACAGAAATGATGATGCAGGGAGAGAAGCAGGCGGAGGGCGAAAGTCCAGCGGCGGCGCGGGGGCTCCGAGCGACGATGGGAGGGAGGGGCATGGCGCGGATGGGGACAGGAGGGAGGGACGCAGGCGCGGCGCGGAAGCTCCAAGCAGTGACAGGAGGGAGGGCGCAGGCGCAGCGCGGGACGCAGGGCGGATGAGGGCGGGAGGGGCGTATGAGGTCTTTTTTTATCCAAGCCCTCCTTTTCTTTTCAGCATTGGGACTGCGGGTTAATTTTATAAACACTCAAGGGGTTTTCTGCAAAATAGCCAGGCGAACGAAAATTTTGGGTAGAAACACTACTTGCTTTACTTGCTTTATAGATAATTATAGATTATAGACAGATATATATATATATATATATATTAAATATGTCTGTGCGTTGTAACGGACGTCATTTTATTTTATCATAATTATTTCAAAGTTGAAGTCTCGTATAATTCTAATTTATTTTTTTCTTTATGTCTTCACCTATGACCTATTTCAGCATTGGGTCTGTGGGTTAATTTTTATAAACACTCAAAAATCATGTCAAATGTCGATGGACTCGCGAGATAATTTTATAAACACTCAAGGGTTTTTTAAAAAAATTATACTGATTTTTAAAAATAAAACAAACTCATTTTAAATTAATTTATAATAATTAATACTTAATTTATTATTATATTAATGGCTTGTTTACGGCCTTAGAAGTTTGAGGGGCAGAGTTTCTGGGTAAGATCAGAGAAACTTCCGGTCCGAATTTGGTTTTCTGGGCATGCTAGCGGTCCTTTTAACTTGAAATACATGAATTACGGTAGTTTATAAGATTGCTTTGCATGAATGTCCTAGGTGTTTTCTTTCTCTTCGCAAAGAAGGGTATTTAGGCCTTTGTTTGGATAATTAGATTTTGGGCTAATTTAAATGCTAAAAATTATTCATTAAATTACTTCTTTGAGAATTAATCCATTAAGTAGTTTAGATCCATAGGCTAATTTGAGGGCTAATTGTACGAGGTAGATTATGGCTGTGACGGCGTTGTAGCTGGTGACGGCAGGATGTACGCGACGCTAGGAGGAAGGAAGACAAACGCATTATACTCTCTCTTAAAAACACGTGAGATTGATAGGACTCATATCAAATTAATCTAAATAAATATTTTTTGGAGGGGCTAATTAATTAGATGGACTAATTTACTTTACTCTCAAATTAACCTTTCTTTTTAAATCCTTAAAAACTAATTAAGACTAAAAGATGAAAGGCTAAGAATTAGTCACTAGACAAGGCCTTTTGTTTTACTAGCAATTGTGCCCGTGCGTTGCAACGGGTGAAGTCGAGGCGTGGCGCGGATTGGGACGGGAGGGAGGGGCGATGGTCTTTTTTTATCCAAGCCCTTTCTTTCTTTTCAGTATTGGGACTATGGGTTAATTTTATAAACACTCAAGGGGTTCTCTGCAAAATAGCCAGGCAGACGAAAATTTTAGTTAGAAATACTAATTGTTTTATAGATAGTTATATATATACACTGATCTAGTACAATATCATCTATGTATTATCTATTATATACTAATACTAAAAATTCATTAAACTCCTACAAACACTTTTAAATCGTCACATAGCACCATATAAAATACTCCTACGTCATTATGTGGCACTATAATAAATCTTAGAAATTTAAAAAAAAGCAAAGCATCTAATCGTTGATTTTCACTTAATTTGGTGGACTCATTATTTTCAATCATTATATCTATTTAAAAACTACCAATTAAATTTATCTCTAAAAATCCCCACATCTACGTACACATAACCACCGACGTACGTAAACACGCGGCCTCACGTTCATCTCTTTCTTTTTTTTTCTGAAATAAAAAAATAAATAGACCATTAAAAAAATGAATTCAGCGCAAAGCTATATTTAGGACTTAAATTTAAAATCAAGGCTCCCTTGGATTATAGGAAATAAAAAAGTATGCGATTTGGATTTCTATTGATTGCATCACTATACCTATACTATGCTTTGGTTTCCACGAATATGTCATAGGAATTCTGAAGGAAAAATTCCTTTTCTACCAATACCATCCAAGGAACACACGGAAAATTGAAGTCCATTAAACATATGCAAATCCTCCTAAACTGCCTCCTAAACTGCCAAGTGTCATTCTGCTAATTGTTATGTGCTAATTGTTAATTGTTAGGATGAATGGATACATTTTATATTAATCCTTAAAAACTAATTAAGACTAAAAGGTGAAAGGCTAAGAATTAGTCGCTAGACAGGGCTTTTTTTTATGATGGATTGCAGTTTTCATGAACCAGAACGAGATTTTCTAACCGCTGCGTCCACCAAGCTGAATTAATTAACCAGTTGGTGCCCATCAAAGGCCCGCGGAACTATCGGAAAAAAAAATCCATCATAGTATTCGCTAAACCGGGCTTCAGGCTCGCGGACTTGCTTGCATCCACGATGTCACGATGCATCACAGCATTATCTTTTAAGCTAGTACTAGTATTGGTGAAAAGACGCGGTCTTTAACACGTTGTACCGTAACAGGCTTACCAGCATCCACAGTCGCGCTGCTCTCGCACCGTACGTGTCGGTGTAGTTGCAGCGATATCGATAAACCGAAATTTTTTTCAAAAACATTATTATTTTAATATGAAATCATAAAAATAGTGGTTGCTCAGATTTATGTGTTAAAATAGGGGTCTATCGAACGGTTGTGAATCGACAGGCTGGGAAATCAAACGGCGGGCATTCGACAGGCCGCACCATCTGACAGACACAGAACCTATCAAATGATGAGCATTCGACAGGTCACCTCACCGATCCTATCGAAAAATAGGAGTTCAACTGACTTCTTTAAAAGCCCATCTTCTCTTCACAGCTATCCACGTAAATATCCATATGTAGAGAAAGAGGGTAGAGAAAGAGGGAAGGACCACCAAGTGTCCATGTCGGTGAGAGCTGTCGTTGTTGTGCCACCGCTATGGGAGAGAGGTGCCATTCGGCCAGAGGAAAGAGAGGCATCGTGCCATCACCATGGGAGACCTTCACGTGTGGGAAGGAGACGTTCGTGACTGTATAGAAGAGAACAACGATATTGAAGGATAAATTTCTAACCCCGTAAGTACAACACAAATTTTTTAATCATTATTGGATGTTAGTGTAGATATTATACTAGTAATGTGTTGAAGTTAGTAGTAGGTTAGTACATAATTTTTGAGGTGAGTAACAATGTATTAATTTCTAACCACATGGCGGGAGCATCCAGAGTGTGGTTGTGAAGACCGTTGCCAGGTGATAAGGTCTCTAAGACAAAAAAAACTATAGGACAAAGATGTTTTATACGTCCTAACATTGTCGATGATGATTTTATCGTAAGTACTGTTAAGTTCTCACTTCCACTGATCACTACTTTCATAAACTTACATATGTCATTGGTCGTAATGCATTTGTGCAAACAGGAAGACGTAAGGAAATGTGACATCAAAAAGTGGATCGATACCTTTCGTTGGTGTAAGAATAACGGACCACACAATTCATTGAGTACAAGCGTCAGGGCAGTCTGCTAGCTTACACTGGAGAAACAATCCATTAGATCTACCTAAATGGTCTGAGCGTTCAAAATGCGTTTGTAGAGATCACTGCCAGATGGCTACATCATTTTCACAAAAGACATTTGGAAGGCGATATTTCATCTATCCCAACATAGACAACGATTTTGTTGTATGTCACATGCTTAATTACTTATTTTTATTTTTGCACACAATTCCATAATATACCGATCCCATTCACTAATTAGATTTATTCCTCATGACAATCCAAGAATGTGTGGATTCACTTTGTGAATCGACATGGTCAGACTGATATATGATGATGAAAGAGTAACTAAAATTGAAATACAAACAAAGTATATACGAATGAAGGATCACAAAAGTTGCAGTACACGCTTAACGACGTAGAAGATGTAGACAAGCTCAAGCCCAATTCGTTGCGACTGACAATTTCTTATATTTCTTATATGCAACTTTTTAACCCTCTTATGTTGGTATATGCGTAACGAATGGGTTCTTTTAGTCTGTGCGTCACGAATCAAAAACTAATGGTTAATATCCTTTCCATTGATAAAGCTCATTTCCGCTACCACTGTAATGTCGTCGTCCTCCTTGCATTCTTTCTCCGCCATCTTGACGACATCAACTAACCGATGTTGTGTTACATCTTACAAAGGCAAAAAAATTATAACAAAAGACATGAAACCGACAAAGGCAATGAAAATAATAAAGGATCTATAAATAAATAAATTTATTGTTTAAAAATATAATATATTTTTAAATTAATCAATTAGAAATGCATTATATTTTTTTACTGAACGAACAAAAATTAAAAATTAAAGTTAAGTTTAAAAATTGCTATCAAATTAACCAGAACAATCAAATATTAAAAAACTTATTTCAACGTGTTGCTGGGCCTGTCGAATAGCCCGCATTTGATAGATCTGTGCTGGGGACTTGTCGAACTGCTGCTATTCATCATGTTCCTATCGAACTGTCCTTATTTGATAGGTTTCAGTCAAACAGTAGTCGTTTGATCGGCTTGTCCACTTGTTGTAGGTTGTTTGATATGGAAGTTCGACAGACCCCTATTTCAACAAATAAATCTAAATGGTCTTTATTTTTTATTTTTTATAAAAATAAATAATATTTTTCAAAAAAGTTCAACTAACCGTGCGCGCGGCTAGCTGCGCGCCTGCGCGGGAGGCCGGGAGGTTAGCATGCAGCGTGTGTGTGTGTGGCATGTGCTTGACGCGGAGCAGCAGCCCAGGCCCGCGTCCACCACCGCGTCAGGGCTGAATCCCACCGCCTCGATGACCGATCGACGGACCGTGAAACGACGCGTGTGAGTTGCAGTATCCCCGGTTGGGCGCACATTCTTGTGGCCTTGTGTCTGTCTGTCTGCCTAGCGGCTGTGCTGAGAAGGGTATTCATCTGTCTGTCTGTCTCTCTCTAGTTTCGCGGGGAATGCCAAATTTTAGATTGCTATAGTTCGTGACGGGACGGGACGTGGATTCTCTGAATTAAGTCAGAGTGGCTTTGGATCATTGACATATGGACTCATCAAAAGATAGACCCATATATCAGTGATCCAAAGTTACCTGACTTAAGTAAAAAAATCACTCTCGAATTCATGATATATTTATATTCTCTAGGGCCGTACAGCTAACCTGGAAATGGAGGGTGTGAATCGGCCTTCAACTTCAAGTTCGCTGATCTCTACTTCGAGTAATATTTGTCTTCTTTGGACACTTCCAACTCGATTGAGAGGTACATGCAAGGCACATGCATCTGAGAGTGATAGACACAGACAGTACAGAGCTAGGAGTATATTACTTTTTTTTACTTGATGCTAAATCATAGTATATTAGTTAGCATTCACATTATACACATGTATCCAACAAATGTATGCCACGCGGGCTCATTTTTGACGACAGAATATACTCACAAAAGTTCTGTTACGGTGCTTTCTACTAACATTAGAAATTCACGGTGCTCTCTACGAAATCAATTTTAATCATCGAGTTAGTTCTATATAAGATTTTAAATTTTTTATACTATCATTTTAATTATTAGTAGTAGAAATGTGAAGAATCATAATTGTAAAAAAATATAAACATAAAAGGGTAAATTAGTCCTTTTGCTTTTTTAAACCTACCACTCTTCCTCCCCTCAATTACAGGCGCCGCCGCCGCATATACAAAGTGAAGGGGCAGCTGCACAGAGACAGATAATCATACAGCGGGAATCAAACAAATGCAATTTTCCATACTGAAGGTTTCTCACATAAATTGCAAATTGTACTTCCATTTAGTGCTAACGTAACAATTGATAAGTCCAGGGGCAGCAGCATTGGAGTGGTGGGATGGCAAACTGATACGACAATTCATGATGAACAGCAAAACATCTCAAGCCAGCACTAATAAGATCACCACCAATGAATCTGACGCCCTAGTCTTTTACCGAGGGAGCCGACTCAGCTCGGAGAGACGCTCTAGTGCCAGAGCCAAACTGAGCCGGTGGTACACGGGCTCCGGACCGCCGGCGGATCTACCAGGGGCGTCTGGGCGGAGATGGCAGGAAAGATGGGGGTACACTGTAATTGGGCGTTGCGGCAGGGACGGTTGAATAGTAAAGAAAAAAAGAGATTAATGTGAATATTGGACAATCGTGTACGGAGATTTAAGGAGCCAATATATATATCAGATACGTGGGAGAGATAAAAGAAAGATTACAAATATAAACATAAATCAATTCTATCATAATATAAGTCTAACTACCATATACTCTAACAACAACGACTGTCGACTGCCGGTTTGACACGCAGGATGACATCGTGGGATGACGGAGTAGGACACCGCCGCGGGCGTTGGGGAGCAGGGCATCACGTTGTGACATCGACAAACGTCGGATGAGAGCGGCCGCTGGAGTATAGTGTCACCACCAAAAGAGAGCAACGACAGCAATAGTTGAAACGAAGATGGGACAGAGTCTATGAGTGGTACGAGATTACAAACATAGGAAAACCATAAATACTAAAATTATCTTCACCATAGTAGACCATGATTCTACTAATATGTCCTTAAAAATTAACTGTCTAGTCAATTCATCCAACTAATTTAAAGTTTTTTTATCTCGTGGGAGGTTTATATAACCTTCTGACTCTTCGAGGGATGGAGAAACCATCCAAAGAATTTGAGGCAGTATCACTGGCAAATATGTTGGAAAGTTCAATTTGTTGTCATTGTCACAAAACTTTCTCATTGATCAGTTTATAATTAACAAGTATATATATAAAGTGAAAAAATCCATCAATGCTCTTCTAAAAAGGTTGACTATACCATTTTTATATCATGTGACAATAGATACATAAGTCGCGTGCCCCACCACATCAAAGCTTTGTTTATTCGAAGGGGACCACATGGATCGGAAGAAAATTATACAGGACCTCGGTCCTAGGTCCTACGCCTATCCAGAAAGATATCTCATATTGAGTGACACGTGACGACACGAATCGTGATGCAGTCATCTTCTACCTCAGCTCAAATGCAGAGTACCAAACTTTTCCTTTCTCTCTCCTCTCCCCTCTCCACCTCCCTTCCTCCTCCTCAGCCAGGGAAGGTTCCACTCACAGGAGGCGGCGAGCTCGCCAAACTTTTCCGTCGTTGTGTCGTCTCTCCTCTCCCTCCCAACTTTCCCCGGTCTCTCCTCTCCACTCTCACCACCTCCTTCCTCTCTTTCTTCCTAGCCAATTTTTGGCCGGATGAACATAAACGACAGCGAGCTCGTCCAATCGTTTGTCACGGACTAGCAACCATACCAGCCTCCCTAGCACAAGTACTGGGTGCTGGCTACGCATGCTGCATTGCTGCTGCTGCACCATGTTGCCATCCCGCATCGCGACAATGAGGAGGACGAGGAGGAGGCGGGGAACCATGTTTCCGCGCCGGAGATTGGGCCTTTGGCCGAGGAGAAGGGAGCTAGGGAGGTAGGGACTAGGAAGTGGAGATGGGAGAGGAGAGAGAGAAGAGGAAATTTTTTGGCACTTTGGTATAAGGTAGAAGACGACTTCTCTCTGCTCCATGATTCGTGCGAACCCGTGTCATTCAGAAAATGATGTCTTTCGAAATGGGCGAAAGACTCATGTCCTAATGTCCTATATAATTTTCTTCCGCATGGATCGATGAAAAGGGTTGCAAAATACTTTTTGACATAGATTGTGTGCTATCACGAAATTCAGAAGGAGCCAATCATACCATACGAATTTCGCTTTCAAAAAGAGAAGGGGAAAAGGGGTCGAGAACTCCAAAAAAAAAGTCGTACCTACATACGGTTGGACCCTTTTTATAAAAAAAAACAGACGTCATCTATCGATCGATGTGCTACTACTAGGCTACTACCGTTCGACGATCCCACAACAACTCATCCGTAGGGAGACGCGGGATCCCACTGGGCACCTGCGCGACGGTCGATGGACTGGCGATGGTGGACGACCGTCCGTGCGCGGGTGTAGGGCTCAAGGCTCATCAACGTACTCATCGAGGAATCGATCGACCGTCAGCGTACGAGGACGGATGATGTTTTTTTTCTTTTTGTTTTACTTTTAAAAGTTTGTTTGTATGATAATAAAAAGAGCATGTTAATACATATAGTTATATATATACCCGTATTAGCATCCACATCATTCGATCTTCTCTCAAACTCTTATTCATGTCATGTCAAGACAAAAAGAAACGAAAAAAAAGTGTTGGGTTCGACTAAAAAAAATCTTCTCGCATGGCACGCACTTTCATTTTTTTTAACAGATCCTCCTAACAGTTTTTTCATCAATATTTATTTTCAAAACATCGTTCATAGTTTGAAAAATATGTATAAAAAAAGGAAAAAATTGAGTTGAAAACTTCAATAAAAAAACTCCGACTAAGTGTGTGCTATAGCGGAGGACAAAATATAATCCATATTTTTTCCAAAGACTTGACCAGATCTGTGCCCCACCACACGAAATCTTCGTTTTTAACTTTGTAATAAAAAGAGAAGTGGAATGAGATAAAAAAACACTTACAATCTCTGGCAACTGATTGACTACAATTATAGTAGTACTTTCTATTTTAAAAAACAAAATTCATATGTTCAAATAATAATTAAAGAACAAAAATTTTCAGGAAAAAAAGGATGCAGATCGAGAAGCCCATAGCTTTCAGCGATTTCAGCGAGATAAGAAGAAATGAGCTTTGATCGGTTCGCGGGCTCGGATTCAAGACTGCAGTTAACTGCCAATTGAAACCGGCAACCAACAGCGCATGAAACATGGCCGTGTTCGGCAGCGCCCTTGCTGCTGCAGCCAGCGTTCCAAATAAGCCCTCATATTACTACAACAGTGGCCTTCGAATAGAAAAGGTAATAAGTACTGTACTACACTAAGTACAAGATATTTCAAGTTCCCATTCATTCCAACTGGAGTAGTAGTATTTTACACATCTGTTCAAGTAGTGTAGTAATAAACTGTGAAAGTATCAACGCCCAACTGCTTCAACTGGTCAACGACACCGACGAGTCCAACGCGGGGGACGTCAGATCTCACTTCGCCTTCAGGCTTCAGCTAATACTCGTGAAGTGGCGACGTGACGGACACCGGCGACACAGCGAGTAGTGCTGCCACGGCCGCTGCGGCGGCGACCGTCGCGGTGGCGAGCCGCCGCGTGGCGTCCGCGAGGAAGCCACCGTGCACCGCTCCACCGGCGCCGGCGTCGAGCGCGGCGACATATGCAAACAGAAGCAGACAAGTCAGCTCAAAAGTGATCAAAATGACAACGAAGAGAGCACATACGGCGACTTGGGAGCCGTGATCCAGCGACGGCGAGGTCTCGCTTGACGCGGCGAGGAAGGATTCAAGCGATTGGAGGGCCCAAAACACGATCGAGAAGGCCGGGAGGAGGATCAGTGCGACGCACGAAGCCATTCCTGCTGCTGGTGGTGGTGGAATGGTGTGCAGTGGTGAGGGAAAAACGTGAGAATTGGGTGGTGATGGACATGTCAGCTATATAGACAAACCAACGGTCTGGATTGATGGTGGCCGATCCGATGATGATGGCTATCATGACGTGGTTGTACCATTGGAAAAGCGGCTCGAGACGAAAAGCATACGCACTCACCTGTCCTTGTCCTGGTACTCCTACTTAATTAAACAAAAAGAAAGCGTGTGCGCGCCTTTCTCCATGTATCACCAACTGTCAGTGTTGAACTGTTGCGAGACAGCGGTTTTCTTTTTCTTTCCACTTGCGATTCAGATATTCCCCGATGGCAACATATCTGATCGAAACCAACGACCCTGTGTATCGTTGCAAACTTTAAATCAAGGCTAAAGGAGGCTGATCCAATAGATTAGATTAGAGATGGGTTAATTTTAAAAATTAGCTCCTGCGAGCAGCACATTTATTGTGAAATCCTTCCTAGAGACTTCAAACCCCCGTTAGTTTTTTCATCATCGCTGACCCTTCGTGTTTTTTGCGCCGCCGCCGACCCTTCATTTCTTTCTTCGGTGCACGTTGTCGTCCCTGCGTCACTGCCGCTTCACAAGAGCGTGCCACGGAGGCCAACGATGGCAGACGCGGCAGCCATTATGGCGGGGCCGAACAAGAAGCGGATGCCCATGCTGGTCGCCGTGACAGAGTAGCCGCAGGCGATGATCTTTGGTTGCACAACCATGAACAATCCTGAACGGAAGGTTCAGTTGAGAGATCTGCACTTCTCTGAACCAAATATAGTACTAGAACATATGGTGGTGGAACTAAACTCACTTAAGCTAAACATGGCCATCCCTAACCCTGCATCGGAGAGTATGGAGATTGATTTGGCAACTATGATTGGCATCGTGATGTCGAACTTGCAGCAATGCAGCATTGCCTATTACAGCATCAACTTTGAACTGACAAACACTGAATCCAATTTGCGACGCTCATGGCCAGCGGCGCTGCCCATGGCCTCTTCTCCAGTAGGCCCAAGGCGGAGGGGCGGGCGCCACACGCCTTTCTCTCGGGTTAAGTGGCAGCTGCGGAGTGGTGACAAGAGTGCCCACCAGCGGACGGGCGGAGGGGCGCGGACGAGCGCTAGCGGGAGAGAGGGTGTCTCCCCACTGCCCGTGCACAGGGTCCATGACGGTGCCGCCGATAGTCGACAAATGTGATGCCCGCAGGCGCTAATTTGCAAAATTAGCCAGCCTCTAATCTAATCCATTAGATTAGAATTCTTTAGCCTTGATTTAAAGTTTGCAAGGTTGCAGATTACTGGTTTCCACCAGATATGTTGCCTTCCAGGATATTAGCCCCTAATCTAATCCATTAGATTAGCACTCTTTAGCCTTGATTTAAAGTTTGCAAGGTTGCACAGGATTGCTGGTTTTCACCAGATATGTTGCCTTCCAGGATATCCTGGCTTCGTGACAAAATGCTTGCAGAAACCTAACTACTCTGTTACCCTCTTCTTCCAAAACTACCATGTAGGATCGAAATAGAGTAAACAAACCTATCAGAGGGGGTGAATGATAGGGAAAAACCAAACCAACAATCTTTCATGGAATTAAAAGATTACCTTTCACCAATGAAACCAATCTAAAAAAGAAATCAAACCGTAGCCGTCGAAGTCGCCGTCGGGCACACCGCGTATCGGCCGGTCGACCGCCCTCTTGGCCGATCAGACCGTCGCCACAACTCCGGTTGGACCGCTCGCACACCTGCAGTCAGACTGTCTAGACCCAGAAAACATCGATAGATGAACTCTACTAGAAGTAGATCAAACTATTTCAACTTTATTGTATCTAAAAGTGTTTACAAAGTGCAACAACAATACTCCTCACCAAAGTCTCGAACTAAACTCGAAACCCTAACTTTCTCTCTTGCAAAATCGATGTCTAGGAGACACACCCTCCCTCTCAATTTATACCATAAAAACCACCTACTCGAAGTAGGAGTAGAACTCCTATTCACAATAGAACTTAACCTCCTACTCATAGTAGAAGTAGAACTCTATTCCTAATAGGACACTTTCAACCTAACTTTTCGAACTTGGACTCCACATACAATCCCTCTCGTATGCCATATAGATTCTCCATCTTCCATGTGCATTATCCTCTAGCATTTTAGTATTCCGCGTGCTAGACGTCTACTTTTCCCAAGTCGACTCCGATCCGACATCGGCAATACTATCCGAGGCCTCAAGCGATACCTGCATATATACGACAAAGAAATGATATACCGAGCACAAGTTTGTTCAAACTTGACTCACATTAGCATAACAACAGTAACCACACGGATAGAAATCAACTAAAAATCAAATCCACAAAGAAACAATTTGAAACCGAAAAAATTAAACCAAAACCGAAGTCTGCCGGTAAGACCGTGCCGGTCTAACCGACTATGAGTCGGAGTCCGACCGTGAGTCGAAGTCGGCCTGACCGACTGTGAGTCAGACTCGACCGGTCTGACCACACACACACCTCCGGTCAGACCATGCGCATACATCGGTTTGACCGGCGTGTCTAGCCGGTCTAACCGCCACATAAACTATCAAAGCACAAATCCAATGTTTTATCACATAAAATATAAAATCCAATGTTTCAAATACATTTGATTTAACAATCTTTCTTTTGATGAAACCATTGGCAAAACCAACAAAAACAAAATGGTTTGATGTTTTGTGAAGCAATCCAAAAAACATTTGAAGATGATGCAGAAATGCACAAATTGTTTCTTTGTTCATGTTCTTGTTCTCCCCCTTTTGACAATGAGTTCATCAATTGTAAGGAACTTTATATTATATCAAAAGTAACTCAAGTACATGTTTCGCCATAACAAGGTAGAAAAAGTGACTAGCTAATTAACAAACATGCACTAGAGTAAAAACATGAACCTAAAATATTAGAAGTAAGATCAATTCAACATTAAGAATTCATGATTTCAATGATTTAAAATGCAACATATTCACAAGTGCAAAGTCTGAAGGAAAAACCCATATATATATATATACCTATGACAATGATACTCTTTCTCAAATTAATTCCTTCTCCAAAAATAACCAAGAGAATTTTTAGCTCTTTATTTTTGAACCTTTTTTACTTTTCTCTCAATTACTGCGGGTAAGTCCTTATCATCAATACTTTTCCAAGGATTCGGCACCCTTTTTTATCTCACCGCAAATACGTCCTTGTCGTTAAGACTGTTTCCAAGGATTCGGTATTTATTTTTTTCTCATATAAATAAGCATTTATGAACTCTTGCGATGATTGGAACAGAAGTATTAATATGAGGAATAACAACTCATAAAGCATATATAAAAGCATTAATTATTTAAACTAAGCACTTGTTTCAATATTACATATTTCATTAATTCAAGTAAAAGAATTATGTGTCATGTATCATATCACTTAAAAGCAATATCAAAAGCTCTTATAATTACTAAAATGCACACAAGCTAATATAGTAATCAAATTATCTAACAAGCATTGCTAGCAAGCACTAGAATATACTAAAGATATAAAACACAGCTCTTCCATCTTTTATTGTCTTTTCTTTTTTCCTTTTTTTTTTTTTTTATCACACTATGCATGAATTAAAAACATGAAAGCAAAAGAAAAGCAAAAGCAAAAAAAAATATTCATACAACAAAGAACCAACAACTCTCCCCTAAGAAAAACAAAGCGAGAAGAATCCAACAGATTGGTGAAAATATCTGCGAGTTGCAACTTTGTATCCACAAATTTCAATTCAATATCTCTCTTTTCAACATGATCTCTCAAAAAGTGAAAGAGAATGTCAATGTGCTTAGTGCGTGAATGTTGTACAGGATTCTTAGCAATATTAATAGCACTAGTATTATCACAAAAGAGAGAAACTTTATCAAAAGTAAGACTATAATCTCTCAAAGTTGAAATAAGCCAAAGAACCCGAGAACAACAACTAGCAAGAACAACATATTCGACTTTGCGAGAGGACCATGAAATCAAAGAAGTACCAAGAAAAAGGCATGTACCACTAATACTCTTTCTATCAATTCTACAACCTTCAAAATCTGCATCCGAATAACCACTCAAGCATAGAGAAGAAGAGGTAGAATACCAAATTCCAAATTCAAGAGTATGTTTCAAATACCTCATGATGCGTTTCACAGATTGACGATGCGAGGCCCTTGGAGAAGCTTGAAAGCGAGCACACAAACACACATCAAATTGTATGTCTGGCCTCGAAGCAGTGAGGTAGAGCAACGAACCAATCATGCTCATGTATTCCTTTTGATTCACAGCTTCACCATCTTCATCGGGATCCAGAATGGTAGTAGTTCCTATCGGCGTAGTCAACGCTTGCAGTCGTCCATTTTGAAACATCGTAGAAGATCCTTGGTATACTTTGTTTGATGAATAAACGTACCTTAAGGTGTTTGCTTAATTTGTAATCCCAAAAAGTAAGTCAATTCACCCATCATGCTCATCTCAAATTCCCTGCGCATAGTCTCAGCAAACTCCACAACCAAAGCGTGAGATGAACAACCAAAGATGATATCATCCACATAAATCTGAACAAATAGTTGATCATCATCATGCTTAAGAACAAAGAGAGTTTTATCAATTTTTCCCATTGTAAAGCCTTTTGCGGGTAAAAAGTTTTTAAGCCTATCATACCATGCTCTAGGTGCTTGTTTCAAACCATACAAAGCTTTTGTCAAACGAAACACATGGTTGGGAAAATCAGGATTTTCAAAACCCGGGTGGTTGTTTTACATAAACTTTCTCTTGTATGTAACCATTAAAAAACACTTTTAACATTCATTTGAAACAATTTAAAACCTTTTGAAGCAGCAAAAGCCAACAAAAGTCTAATTGCCTCAATCCTAGCAACATGAGCAAAAGTTTCATCATAATCCAACCCTTCCATTTGAGTAAAACTCCGTGCAACAAGTCTAGCTTTGTTTCTAACAATTAAACCGTCCTCATTCTGTTTATTCTTGAAAACCTATTTAGTTCCAATAATATTATGACCAACAGGAGGTTCAACTAAAAACCAGACTTTGTTTCCTTCAAAAATTCTCAAGTTCTTCATGCATGGCGTTAATCCACGATTCATCAGTTAGTGCATGAGTAACATCTTTGGGTTCAAAATTAGCAATAAAAACAGAATTTGCATGGAAATCATGAGTTGTTCCCTTCGACCTTGTAGTACGTTCACTCAAGCTACCTATCATCTGTTCCGGAGGATGTCGCCGTTGAATATGAAGTGGAGCACTCACATGTGAAGTTTGTTCATTTTCTGTAGCTTGTTTTGACGAAGTTGAAGCTTCTGGAGGTCCATTAGCATCATTACCCGAAGCTTCCGTAGAACCACTCGGCCAGTCTGACCGCACCTCTGCCTGCGGTCTGACAGCCGTTGTGCCACCAGACTAACCGGCGCCATGCCCGGTCTGACCGGCCGATGCATCCTCGTCGTCCTCGTCATCGCTTTCCACAAAAATATCCTCTTCCTGAACCTGTGATAGAGTACTTGAAATTTTGGGTCTAGTACCTGGACTAGTCTCACCAAAAGTGACTTCGCAAGTCTCAACAATTTTATTAGTCTCCAAAATAAGTACACGGTAACCTAGTGAATACGCAGAATATCCCAACATGAGTCCATCAAGAGAGCGAAATTCAAATTTGTCCAAATTTCCAGATTTCAACACATAACATTTACATCCAAAAACACGTAAGTGAGAAATCTTTGGTGAGTGTCCAAAGCGAAGCTCAGAAGCAATTTTTCCAAGTTTAGATCTTAGGAAAACACGATTTGAAATATAACAAGTAGTGTTGATAGCTTCATCCCAAAATTTTCTAGGAGTAGAATATTCATCAAGCATAGTACTAGCCATTTCAACAAAAGAATGATTTTTTCTTTCAACAACACCGTTGAGGAACCCGAGGAGACGAAAATTGATGTTCAAGACCTTTTTCATCACAAAACCTTTCAAAAGAAGTGTTTTTAAACTCATCACCATTATCACTTCGAATAGTTCTCAAAAATGTTGGAAACTCAAGATCCAAACGAAGATACAAACTTTTAAAGTGTTTGAAAGCTTCATCCTTAGTTACCATAAAATAAACCCAAGAATATCGAGAAAAATCATCAACAATAACCAACACATACCATTTTCCTCCAACGGATTGCACTCTAGCTAGACCAACAGTGTCCATGTGTAACAGCTGTCCTGGTGCATCCGTCATCACAGAAAATATCGGAGTATGCGAAGAAGCAACCATCTTAGCATGACGACAAGGCGAACAAACCAAATCAAGATCTTTCTTAAGTTTAGGTGAACCTCAAACAAGTTCTGAACCACTAATCCTAGTGAGATGATCAAAGCCAACTTGTCCAAGTCTACGATGCCAAAACATCACATCTTTTGAAAATTTTGCAATAAGACATGTAACTTCAAAAGAAACACTATTTTCAAAATTCACTTTAAAAACTCTTCCATATCGAGAAGCATTAAGCACAACATCACGAGATGAATCAAAAACTTTACTTCCACTTTTCTTAAAAAGCACATCAAAATCTTCATCCACAATTTGAGAAACGAAGAGCAAGTTATACTTCAAATTTTCAACCAAAGCGACATTATTCAATGTAAACTTGTCACTAATCTTGACAGATCTAGTTGCAGTGATCGTGCGAGTAGAGGCATCACCAAAGATGATTGAATCCTTCCTTGATGCCTTCATGAGGGAGGAGAACCAACTTTTATCACCGGTCATATGTCGCGAACAACCGGAGTCAACGATCCACACATTCTCCCTCCTCGCCAAAAGAGCCTACATACAAGTAGATGTTGAAGCCTCAGTACTGGGGTTAGATAATAAAAATTTGGGAATCCAGTACTAAGACACATGACCAGAACCAACAGGAACATAACCAGTAGAAAATTAACCATGTTTCCCATTAGAAAATTTTGCCCGAGGCCGGTCTGACCGACGGCTTCTCACCGGTTTGACCGGTGGTATAGCGTCGGTCCGATCGTCTCGTCCATCTGCGGTCCGACCGCCCGCCTTGAAGGAAAAGCCGATTTTGCCACCTTAGTTTTGAAAAAGCTATCTCTTGTTCCTTTTTCTGTTTCCTAGCAAGCCTAAAACAGAAACCAACCAAATGTCCATCTTTTCCACAAAACGAACAAGTCTATTTTTCATGATGATTAGAAGCACAAGTAGAAACAGATGGTTTAGCAATAGAAGTAGCAACAAGAGGTTTTGCAATCACAGGATTCGTTTTGGAAGATGAGCATTCAAAGAAGTCATGATGCCAGCAGATTTAAACACAATAGGTTTAGGATCTGGTTTAGTCAAAATTTCACCTCTCTCGGTTATACTCGTAACAACTGGGGAATACTTAGAAAAGTGAACATAGGGATCAAAACCTAAATCTCGGTTATGTCATTGCTAACCTTTGATTGATCGAAAATCATGTTGAGATTCTTTTTCCATCAGAAAAACGTTGCAAAGAACTTTTTAAGTAAGAAATTTTTTGAGTCAAAGTAGCACAATTTTTGCAAGCATCCAAAAAGACCTTTCTGTTTTCTACAAGTTTGACAAGAAAACACTTCGTCTTGCTTCACAGTTTCTTCCATATGCCTAACACGACCTAAGGCATCTTTTAATTTCAATTCATTATCAAGACATGATGAGCAAGGTTTTGCATTAGATTGTTTCAACCTTTTAGAGCTAATTGCATTAAAAATAGAGCTAGCAAACAAGGAACCTTGACATTTCTTTAAACCTTCTTTTGTTAAAAACAATTCATCAGTCAATCTAGTATTCATGACAAGATTCAAACTTTCTAGATTTCTTAGATTCAACATCAAGCCTTTTGCAAGTAGTTAAATTGACTTCTCTAACAGAATTAATCTCAGCAAATAAAACTTCACATGATTTGCAATCATCATTATCAGAAGCAAAAGATCGAAATATATTATTTTCAGTTTTAAGAGAATCAATAACTACTTCATGTTGATTAATCTTCTTTTCAAATTTAGAAATCTTGTAACCAAGTCTAGCAATTACTTCTTGAAGATATTCAACACTAGGAGTGTATATTACCTCATTTTCTTCCTCAGAATCTGCAATACTTTTGCCATGAGACAAACTCCAGCGATGCTCTTTCCCTTGTCTTCCTCATCATCATCTGAGTACTCAACATCGCTGGATCCCTGCACAGCTGCAAACGCTTCATTCAAGGCCTTTTGGTAGTACTTCCTCATTTTCATGTTCTTTGCCTGCTTCTTGTTCTGCTTAGCATCCTTGGATCTATCTTGAGTCTTCACCTCCTCCTGTTTACCTTTTCCAGCCTTGGGACACTGAGAGTGAATATGTCCTGGTTGTCTACACCCGAAACGCTAGATTGGTCCTCCTCTTCTCCTGATCCTGATATTATTTACAGCTCGAGAAATTCTATTAGCAAGCGATACCAAGTCCTCCTCACTGATTTCCTCCAGTTGATCATCGAACATGGCAGAGAAAAAAGCAAACATTGACTGTGAAGTAGAATCAGAAGATACAAAAGAAGACAAAAAAGCAGAAGATTTAGAATCAGTTCTCTTAGAAAGAATGTTCGTCTCATAAGTTTTCAGTTTAGTATAAAGAATATCCAAAGTTAAAGTGTTCATATAAACAGATTCTTGAAGTAAAGTAACCTTAACATCCCAAATCTTCATATCAAAGTCGTTCATAAAATGACGAGCAACCACAAACTGAGAATAATTAGCATCATAAGAAGAATCAACAGATTACTCAAAATTTTGTTAAAGCGGCCCAGATAGTCATCCAAAGACTTCCCATGTGCCATCTCAAATTTGATGTACTCCTTTTTGAAAACATCTTTTGGTAACTATTTAATGTTTGAAGATCCAATGTGAAAATCATTCAAAGTCTTCCAAATCTCATTAGCAATAGCAAGATGCGAAACACGATCAAAGTCGGAGCGAGAAATTGAATTAAGAATAACATTGCGAGCTTTGCAATTATTCTCAAAATCTAATTTGAGAGCAGGAGTATCAATTTGCTCAGGGATTTCAAAAGGTTGTGCGACTTTTAGCCAAATATCATATCCTTTAGATGTTATGTAAGATTTCATGTTTTTCTTCCAATAATCAAAATCGGTTCCATTAAAAATATGAGGTTTGTTTGAAAACTTTTCAGCCATGGCAAAAAGATCAGAAAAGCAACAAATATCGAATCAAGAACGAGGCTCTGATACCACTTCTAGGATCGAAACAGAGTAAACAAACCTACCAAAGGAGGGGGTGAATAGCACTACTCGAGAAACGGTTTTTCCATGCGGGCCGAAATGCATCTTCCCGTGCAAGGCCTGCCCGCATGCGCAAAATGGTCTGGGAAAAGATCATTTTCTCGTGCGGGTGGCCCAACCGCACGGGAAGATCGACTATCCCGTGCGGTCGGCTTAAGCGGCCCGCACGGAAAGATCGATTATCCCGTGCGGTCGGCTTAAGCGGCCCGCACGGGATAATAGATTATTTCGTGTGGGCCGCTTAGCCGATCGCATGGGAAGATGGTCGTGCCCATTATTTTATGTATACGTTCTGTTAGCCCCCTATTGTCCCTCTCTCTCTTCTCTCCTCTCCTCTCTCTCTTCTCTCCTCTCCTCTCTGTCCTCTCCCTCTCCTCTCCTCTCTCAGTAATGTTAAATAGGTCAATATATATATTTTTCGCGAACGAGAAAAAAGATATTTAATATTATTTCATCATAAAAGATATGTATATAACACAGATCGATCATGCGTAATGTTTATATACATATCAAGCTAATTTCGTCTCGCAAATTAACATAAGTCTAGCTATACCAAAAAATTTACAAATTATTTAAGGACGGTGCTCCTTTTTCCAATCCCTAAGTCGTTTGAATTTATCGTCCGTCACCAGCTCGCTCTCCGGATCATAGAAATCGCCCAAATGGTTGTAGACATCGCGACGGATGAAGCGGCAAAGATCTGCAACCAAGTTAAGCATGGTTCTATCGTCGAACCGGTTCGCTACAACTGGAACTTCCGTGATCTGTTTAAGAAAAAATAATACACATATACATACAATTAGGAAAATTATACAAGATCGATAACATGTAGAGATATATTTCTCTGATGAACTTACTTCTTCGAACTTAGTAGTGTATCTCCCGTAGATTCTGAGCATCTCACACACGTAGTAGCCGCAAAGGTTAGTGCCTGGTGGTTGCTTATAACACTGTATTGAATAAAATTTATTATGTGCATGCGTCAGTAATTTGAAGTTAAACACAGTATAAAATGTTGACATATATCGAGCATATAATTACCGGCCAATTTGTCTTCACAAGAAGCTTCCTCTTTTGTGGATCCTTCACCGGTCCACCTTGCCTTACATAATTATGGTGTGCTCTGTAGACAAAATAATTACATGTTTTACTGATCAATTGTTCAATTATTCGATAGTAAAAACAGACAAAACTTATTAAATGGTGCATGATAGTACTTACAAATCTAAAATGACGAGGAACTCTTTAAATTTTTCCTGGCTGTAGTGTGCCGGATCAAGCACTACGGTCAAGTGGTCCCGCGGATATACTAGAAATAGTATGTAGTGATCGTTGTGAAAGATCGAAGAGATATGTTAATTGTAGGGGATATTAGTAAAATATCGATTTTATGGATGAATATTACTTACTGCAACGCATAAGGGACCATTAGGACATCTTTTTCTCTGTGCTCGAACATAACACGGCCCAAGTAGAAGGCTACCGCGCTCATCTTGTCCCTGTGCAATTGTTTGATGATCGTGTCCTTTTGTTTCTTCGTTTTGCCTTTTGAACTCAGTGGAGTCTTCACGAATATGTAACTTGTGTTCCGTCCAGCATATCCGTGTTGGGTTAATGAACGCAGATGGATAGTTGGTCTTTTTCGCGTCTACGTATTGCATCCTAAGTAATGCAGTGAGTAATTAATTATTCACAAGTTAGTTTGTAAATCAATTCATTAATGACATTAAGTTAGGGTGATACTTACAGCAAAACGTTGCAACGAGATTTATATCCATTTTTTCCGTCCTGAATAATGCGTGAAGGTTGTTGAAATCGATGACCAGCATCCCATTTGGGCCACTGGTGAATGCATCATCCGGGACCTTCATGGTAAGCATGCTGAGCCCTAATCTGGATGCCTTTAGGTACCAGTCATGCATTAGCCTGATTTCCCGGGGCATGTCTTCCATGACGTGCCACGGCAGGAGCGGCTTGTCGTACTCGTACTTTGTTGGCACTTCGTCCGAAGTCCAATTTTGCAGGTCCTCCGCTTTGTTCTTCACTGATTGTTGTGAGTCCGACAACTTGGTCGGTTGATCCTGCGGCTTGTCAGTCGGCCCCCTTCCCCTAAAAGCCAAGAACCCTAAGTCTCTCTCGTCTTTGGCCATTAATTCCTTATCATGGCTTGATCGAATCATCTTTGGGATAATCTGACGAGAGAGCTTGCTCGGACTTGGAAGGATTGTTGTTTGTAGAAGGGGCCTTTGGGGTACCGCCAATGCCGACTGCGGTGTCGGAGGAGATTGGTGAATATATTGTGCAATAACTTCAGGGGCTAACGGCATTGACGAATCAGGACCTTTATCCTTAGGAGGGGAGCGAGGTGGGGAAGCAGGTCGAGGTGGAGAGCGAGGTGGGGAAGCAGGCCGAGGTGGGGAGCGAGGTGGGGAAGAAGGCCCTGGTGGAGAAGGCGGTGCAGGCGCAGCAGCAATCTGAGGAACCGATTGTACTGGGGATGCTGACGATGTACCGACCAGTAAGATATCTCGTCGATGCCATAGAATGAATTGATTCACCGCATCCCCAAGCAATTCTATCCCTTCGTCTGGAATGTCTAGCTCTAAGCTTTTATGCTCGCATGCACCTTGGCCACCGCACCCTTGCATATTCCTTAGGGATTGGAGTGTTGTGAAATTGTCGCCCGGTATAGCAAGTCCCGTACCCACCTCCTTTCTCTTCCCGGCCCTTCCTATCGGCACGAGGAGGCTGCACGGCGTCGGGCCAGTTATGGTATCCACGGGATAGGGTGCGGTGTGAACTGACCCGACGCTACTGGGCATGTGTACTGTGAGTTCTTCAGATTGCTAAAAGAAGTTAGGTAAGACTTGGCGATTCTGTGCAACAAGAGAGTAGAAATGTTCTTCAACTTGTTTTGCTATCTTTTCTTCAAGTTTATGTTTGTACTGTCCCTTTTCTTGTAACTTGCAGCTTCCCCAGAAACCCTTCTTTCTAACTTGTCTTTGACGATACACCCCTTACTCGTCCAGAATGTTCGGGGTTGCCCAATGCAGCTGTCAACTGATTGTGTTCCCTTTTAGTAATAAATTCCCCAGTCTTCTCCTTTTCGGCTATGTCTTTTGGACTTGTGGTCACACGCTCTATATCCGGATCCTCGAACAGGATCTCTCCCTCGTTGGTGACCTGTCCCGTACTGCGTGCCCACACCCAGTTTTTGCTTCTTTCTTTTAGTGCATCCACAAGCAGGGGCTTTCCTTGGGCGGCAAAATGTTCTTCGGTTGCTCGCCACTTCTCTACGTGTCCATCGTAGCCGCTAGAGCCCAACGTTGCGGGTACTTGTTCCTTTTTGCGAGGTCGGACATCTTCTTCCTCCGTGCTAAGGCTTTAGGGCTTGTCATCTTCGCCACGAACCTATCCCATTCGACGGGCGTAATCCCGCCGTAGTCTTTGAATGGGGACTTGTTCTTTTGCACGTAGTTAGTGTTCAAGTCCGATTTCCACTGCCTCCACCTCCCCCCAATCGTTTTTAATGCAAACTCTTTTCCCAGAGCCTCTGAACCAGGCGGATATACAAGCCACTTCTGCAGGTCGTTCCATATGAAGTTTTTCAAGTTGTCATCCACCTGCTCCCAGGAATCTACATTTAAAGGGCCGTGGGTTCTGGCCAGTACCCCGCAAGCGCTGCTGAACTTTGTCATTGCTACCTTGGGCTCTAATGGCTTCCCATCGTGGTTCAGAGAGGTGATATAATATGTCTCCTTGGGGTTGGTTCTTACTTCTCTGACCACGTCTTCTTTTTTGACGTCCTCCAGCGCTCGCAGACGTGTCGGTTTCTACCGGACCGGAAGTTGCTGTGTCCGTCTCGACTTCAGCAGACTGGACGACAGAGTTGGCAGACTTTCTTTTTGAGCGGCGCCTTGCTTCCATCTGTATGTACAACAGATAACGTTAAACGAGATCCTACGATAGGGATCATAACAATATGGCTAGACTTACTGCTTGCTCGATAGGAATGTAGTCGGGGTCTTGTTCAACTGGTGGTGCTGGTGCTTGCATAACTTCGATGAACGGATCACTTGGTTCATGCCATGTGGCTTCGCTCGAAGACTTCTCCATTGATTCGACGTTGCATGCCTCGGAGGGAGCTTTCTCGTTCGACATTTGATCTACGGTTGTTCATAACGCACAACTTGTGAAATTTGTGAACACACAACTTGTAATATTATCTAATATTAAGGACATGCATAAAAAATATAGATACAAAAACTAAAGAGAAGAAGAATGAAAAAAATGTATTTATTTCTTTTTTCTTCTCTTTATTAGAGATGAGAGATGAAAATATATATGTTTGCCTATTTTTTCCGTGAGAAGAGGTGAGATTGGGAGAGGGAAAGAGATGAGAGATGAGAGACCGAGGAGAGGAGAGGAGAGAGGGAGATTAGAATATACCGAGGAGACGGTGGGTATATGTGTTTGAAAATTTAAAATCTAACCTAAAATCTAAAATTCATCCTAAAACAAACGACGACGAACGACCGACGACGACCGAACGAACGAACGGACGGACGGACGCACGAATCGTTCGTCCGTTCGTTCGTTTGTTCGATCGTTCGTTCGTTCGGTCGTTCGTTCGGTCATTCGTTCGGTCATTCGTTCGGTCATTCGTTCGGTCGTTCGTTTGTTAGTTCGTCCGTTCGTCCACGTCTGTTCGTCCGTTCGTCCACGAACGACGTTCGCTCGTCCGTGCGTCCGTTCGTTCACATCAACTAATTCACATAAAAAATTTCACAGCAACTATTTCACATGAAAAAAATTCATCAAAAAAATAGCAGTCCATTTTACATTTCCATCAAAAACTTGAAGTCCTACACATCATTTCACACAAAAAAATTCATCGACAAATCCATCAAAAAATAAACAGTCCATTTTACATTTACATCAAAATTAACTAGAGTTCCATCAAATAAATAAAAGTTCATTTTACAATTATATCAAAAACTCATCAAAAAATTATCTAACATTCATCCAAAATTTATCTAAAATTCATACATAATCCATTCATCCACATTCATTTTCTATAAATCCATTCATCAACACACATATTTTTCTATACTCTACTACTATACCAAAAACATCCATCACAGTACAATCACATCCATAATCCATTCATCCACATCCATATAATCAACTTAGCATAATCATCTTCTCGCAAAAACATAGCAAACATCCACATTCCCGGGGTGGAGTACTAACCGGTGGCCGGCGGAGGTCGCGCGGGGATGGACAGGTGGTGGTCTTGAAGGCGGCGGCGACGGTGAGCCGGTGAAGGGTGAAGATCTTGAGGGCGGCGGTGAAGGGGCGCCGGTTGAGGCCGGTGGTGGGGCAGGCAGGAGGCGGTGGAGTGGTGGAGGAGCGACGGTCTCGGTGAAGGTGGCCGTGCGGGCGGGCCGGTGGTGGTGGGCGGTCTTGAGGCCGACAACGGCGACGGAGAGAGAGAGAGGGGGCGGTGAAGGGGCGGACGACGGCCGGTGAGGTCGGTCAAGGGGCACAGACGGCGGCGTGGCAGTCTTGTTGTCGGCCGATGAGAGGATGGGGCGGTGAGGCGAGGGTTAGGGTTGAGCGGCGGCAGCAGCGGCGAGGGTTAGGGATGAGCGGCGGCGGCGGTGGCGCTGGATATGGCGACGCAGGATGGCGAACAGGGCGGGGATCCGGCGGCGGCGCTAGATTTTGGCAGCCTGACGGCGCGGTGGTTGTTTGGATTTTTGCCTGGGGACTTAGAATAATTTGGGAGCCCGCGTGTGAGTATATATAGGCCACCATCTTTCTGTGCGGGCGGCTTAATAGCCGGCACGGGAAAACGATCTTCCCGTGCGGGCGGTTTAAGCGGCCCGCATGGAAAAACGATCTTCCCGTGCGGGCGGTTTAAGAGGCCCGCATGAAAAAAAATCTTCCCGTGTGGGCAGTTTAAGCGGCCCGCACAGGAAGATATTTTCCCGTGCGGGCGGTTTAAGCGGCCCACACGCGATAATCGACCTCCTCTCTCTTTTTTTTCATCAAATTGGATATTAATAAAAAAAATTATCAAACTGATTCAAAAAATTACCAAATTTTTCCATACATCAATATATGCTAATTATTGCCTATGGAAAAATTTTTGAAATCAAAAGACAATTTGGCCGTCACTTTCTCTTCAAATCTAACCAATACTTCTCAACACTTCTAATCTTCTCTTGAGAATCTTCGGTTTTGTGAACGTCATATGTGATAAAATAGTCGAAACCTTCTCAATTTTTTACCACAGCCTCTACGTATAATATCATGACATCCAGACAATTTTCATGATTTTCCGACTTTGTTTGCTATTTATACAATTTTAAAATCATTTGGTCAATAAGTTCCTAATCTTGTTTCATGAAGAAAAATTCAAAATTTATTCTCATTTACAGGATAATGACTCAAGCATATCTAAACAACATGAATATAATTTTTTCACTAATTTTATTCTATTTTTTAATCACTTGTAGTTCAAATGTGAGACTTGGCAAAAAAATTATGAAAATAAAATAAATCAAATAAATATAGCAAAACCAATAAAAAAATTACCAAATTTTATAATTAGGATTTAAATGTTGTATTTACATAGTAGAGAAAGTTTGGAGGGTGGAGAAGAAATTTTTTTCAAAATTTTGCCGAGTGCAAGGGCCCTTAAGCCGACCGCACGCGATAACGTATCTGATAAAATATTCGAAACCCTCTCAATTTTTTACGCAGCCTCTACATATAATATCATGACATCCAGACAATTTTCATGATTTTCCGACTTCATTTGCTATTTATACAATTTTAAAATCAGTTGGTCAATAGGTTCCTAATCATGTTTCATGAAGAAAAATTCAAAATTTATTCTCATTTACAGGATAATGACTCAAGCATGTCTAAACAACATGAATATAATTTTTTCACTAATTTCATTCTATTTTTTAATCACTTTTAGTTCAAATGTGAGACTTGGCAAAAAAATTCATGAAAATAAAATAAATCAAAGAAATATAGCAACAGTTGGCATCATCGCATACGGTCCACTTAAAGGCCCGTACGGGAAAATGTATTATCCCGTGTGGGTCCTTAAATGGACCGCACGGGATAATGCGCTATTATCCCGTGCGGTTGTTTAAGTGGGCCGCACGGGATAATCACATTATCCCGTGCGGTCCTCTTAAGCGACCGCATGGGATAATATCCCGTACGGTCGCTTAAGTGGACCGCACGGGATAATGCTATTATCCCGTGCGGGCCAATAGCCGGCCCCCCGGGACCGGTTTTTTCAGGCGCTACCTCTTATGGCCCGCCTGGAACCTATTTAGGGCCTCGTCCAGAAAAATCATTTCTCCAGTAGTGTAGTAGGAAAAAACCAAACTAACAATCTTTCGTGGAATTAAAAGATTACCTTTCACCAATGAAACCAATCTAAAAAAAGAAATTAAACCGTAGTTGTCGAAGTTGCCGCTGGTCACACCGCTGTATACTGGCCGGTCAGACCGCCCCTCCTGGCCGGTCAGACCGCCGCCACAACTCCGGTTGGATCGCCCGCGCACCTACGGTCACCCATCGAGACCTAGAAACACCGATAGATGAACTCTCGAAGAAGTAGATCAAATTATTTTGATTTTATTGCATCTAAAAGTGTTTACAAAGTGCAACAACAACACTCCTCACCAAAATCTCGAACTAAACTCAAAACACTAACTCTCTCTCAACTTTCTCTCTTGCAAAATCGATATCTAGGAGGCACACTCTCCCTCTCAATTTATACCACAAAAACATCCTACTCAAAGTAGAAGTAAAACTCCTATTCACAATAGAACTCAACCTCCTACTCATAGTAGAAGTAGAACTCCTATTCTTAATAGGACACTTTAACTTTTCGAACTTGGACTCCACATACGATCCCTCTTGTATGCCATATAGATTCTCCATCTTCTATGCGCATTATCCTCTAGCCTTTTAGTATCCTGCGTGCTGGACGTCTACTTCTCCCAAGTGGACTCCGATCCAACACCGGCAATACTATCCGAGGCCTCAAGCGATACCTGCACATATACGACAAAGAAACGATATATCGAGCACAAGTTTGTCTAAACTTGACTCACATTTGCATAACAACTAACCACATGGATAGAAATCAACTAAAAATCAAATACACAAAGAAACAATTCGAAATCGAAAAAGTTAAACCAAAACCAAAGTCTGTCGGTCAGACCGTGCCGGTCTGATCGACTGTGAGTTGGAGTCCGACCACGAGTCGAAGTCGGCCTAACCGACTGTGAGTCGAACTCGACTGGTCCGACCGCACACACACCTTTGATCAGACCGTGCACATACACTGGTCTGATTGACGTGTCTAGCCGGTCTAACCGTCACATAAACTATCAAAGCACAAATCTAATATTTCATCACATAAAATATAAAATCCAATGTTTCAAACACATTTGATTCAACATGCCCAAACGTGCTCAGTGCTGCCTTGACTTTGAAATTTCTTGGTGTACATGGACATCAAAGTCTTGAGCTTCCAATGGAATCTCTGCAGTCTCTCGGTGATACATAAAACACCCGCGGACCCACCATACTAACTATTTTCCTCTCTTTAAATTTTTAAATTATAAGTTTATAAAATTTTTTACACGATCTTTAATAACATATTTTAATTACTAATTTATTTTATATTATGTTATCAACAACTATAAACAACTATAAATAAAGTTACTTTATAATCATTAGTTAAAAATTATCAGGCTTATTTTTTTAAAACAAAAGCATTATTTGAGACGAAGAAGTACCATTACACATTTGACACCATTCATGCTGCATGCATTGCATCCATCCTCTTCCCACCTTTCTCTCTCTGGAAGGCATCTATAAATTAAACCACGATCGGATTCATTCATGATCGATCTAGCTAGCACATCTCTTATTATATACTTAAAAAGTCTATTAACTTTTTATAAACGCTTTTAAACCATCACGTGACCTCCTACAAATACTCCTAAATCATCATATGATGTTCTTAAAAAATTAGTAAAACTCAGAACAATTCAAATAAATATCTAACCATTGATTTTATTTTAAATTGATGACCCATTAATTTTAAGCATTAAATCTCTATCTAAAAAAAAAGAAAAAAAGGTATCCCCACCTCCACTGCCATACGTACGTATCAACATGCTCCCTCCAACCCTCCTCTCGCCTCCTCTCCTATTTTCTAGCTAACTTCTATTTTCTAACTAACACTCAATATATCAAAAAATAATTCAGACATCTAAATAATCATAACTCTCAAAAGATTCTCATTTTCTCAATTGTTGTTTTTCTAACTAACACTCAATATATCAAAAAATAATTAGGACATCCAAATGATCATAACTCTCAAAACTCTCAAGTTACAATGTTTTTCTCATTTTTTTCAATTGTCGTGTTATTTATAATTAAATACATAATTCAAAAATTCATATTTCTCACGTTTTGTTATTTAAAAATTAGATCATGCGACCGTTCTAACTAAGGCCTAATCATACACCTGTAAACACTCTTAAGTCATCCTGTGATATTCTAATAAATTAAAAATATATATAAGTATGTGTAATAAAATAAAACATTCGACCATCGGTTCCCACTTAAATCGATGAACCCACTTGGTTAGATCTATCTTTAAAAAAAATTCGCAAACCTACCTTCTTACCTCCCCCATACCACCACTACCGGAATCGTGACATTTGTCTAGTGCCCAGAAGTTTGCCTAGTGCATAATCTCGGGGACTCGGCAAACAATGTGTTTGCCAAGTGCCTCTCGGCAAAGCCGAACACTCGGCAAACATTCTTGTTTGCCGAGTGTTGCTCTCGGCAAAGCGGGGCACTCGGCAAACCTTTACCTTTGCCGAGTGTCTCACCATGGCACTTGGCAAGACTTCAATTTTACCGAGCGTCACAAGGAGGCACTCGACAAAAGGTGGTCTTTGTCGAGTGTCTCCCCAATGCGCTCGGCAAAAATTATTGTTTGCCGAGTGCTTCGCCGATGCACTCGGTAAAATTTTAAGATTTTGTTGTATAACACCCTCCAAACTTTTTCACGCCCCCATATACAACATGAATTACTATATGTTAAAATTTATCGAGTGGCCGGCACTCGGCAAAAAGTAGAACCTTTGCCAAGTGGCTGGCACTTGGTAAAGTCTCTTCTCTTTGCCAAGTGCCGTCCACTTGGCAAAGAGTTTGTCGAGTGCTGTAACTTAGCACTTAGCAAATAGGCTTTTGCTGACTCTGTGTTTGTCAAGAGATGTTTGCCGAGTACTGCTCTCGATAAACCCTTTGTCGAGTGAAATATGGGTTTCGCCAAATGTTTCGGACACTCGGTAAACAGCCTAAACCCGATAGTGCACCCATCTTCCCGTTCCTCTCTCTGCCCTTCCTTTGTTTTTTCTCTGCACAGCAACGAAAGTCAAAATTATCTTTACGGGCAAAAGAAGCCCACAAATGGACCTCTACCCAACACGTCTAGTCGACTCTCCCTCTGTCATGTGCTTTTCTTCTTTTTTCTCCTGTAGCTAGCACAGAAACGACATAAATTAGACTTTAAAATAATCATATTTTTAAAGCATATATTCAACTTATGATATGTAGAAACTATTGTAATTTTTAATTAAATCGATAATTTAATATGTGTATTGACTTACATTGTGGACCATATCCACCTTGAGGCATCAACTAAATAAAATAAAATACTAAAATTTCTATTTAAAATTTAAAATATCTCACCTTATTTTTTTATAAACAGGTCGACTCATTACTTATAACCTGCTAGATATCTAATATCTTTCTATCAACTCCTGTTTAGATTATAAGTCATTTTTGTGAGGTATCACCCTGGAGTAGCCCACGGAGCAAAATAAAGGACAGCTGAAGTCGGACCGGTAGTCCTCGGAGAGAGATCAGTGACTGTCCCGACTCAGTGTTTCATCCCGACTATAGCTCGTCAGCCCGACCTCCGATCCCCTCGGGATAGGAGGCTTGCATCATAAGGATCGTAGAAAATATAAGGAGGAGACAACCCGACAGAAGATGACGTCATCCGACGAGACTGCATAGGAGGTACCTGCGGAGAGTGTATCCCAAGGCAAGGTGGAGCGCGTAGTGCCCATGGAGCGCAGGATCCGGAGGGATCTCTATGTACTTTTTCAAATATTGTTTGTACTTTCTTTTTAGCTTTTAGTTTTACTTTTTTTGCCCCCAAATTCGCTTGTAACTGCCCCCTTGACCTATAAAAGGGAGGGCAGGACCACGGGAGAGAGGGGAGCCATTCTTTGGGAGCTAGGTCTAATCTCTAGAACGAAAAAATTCACATTTATTGTACTGTTTCATACATCACCCCAACAAAGAACATAAGACATAGGCTTGTTATCCTCTGGAAGGGCCGAACGTGTCTAAAAATATTTGTCTCATTTTCTCTCTGGAGCGGACCATCACGCCCTTTCGATAGACGATTCCCGACTACTCTTTCACCTCCTTGGGTAGCCCCCTCGGAGGATTATCGACTCATCCATCGATAATTTTTAATTTGGTCAATGTCAATTCCTTGACTTAGTTTAAACATAGTAATATTTTCAACACAAAACAAATATATTATAAAAACATATTCAATTTTGAATTTACTAAAACTAATTTGGTGTTGTAAACATGATATATTTTTCTAAAACACAGGAAGTAATTAATTTCTCTTAACATGCATATAGGGGCTATTTACTTCTACTTGATCTTAGATGTGCTTTTGTGAATAAATGATCTTTTTGGAGATAAATAAATGTTCCTAAGATGATCATAACATACAAATTATACGTATGATATATGATGTCACTAATAGATTAGAGAAAAAGCTTTTGATTATCTTATTTTTGTACGTCGTAACGTGTACCCTGTCTAGGGTCTATTTGTCATAGATAACAGATTGAAAATAAGCAACATGGTGCGTTGACCATCATACATGATCGTAGCAAGCACGCGTTGACCATCATACAAGATCGTAGCAAGCACGTGGGTTGTACCAAGGCATTATAGCAGCGAAACGGCCATGCGTATCAAATCAATTCTAGATGAAAATTAAAGACCATGTATATTTATTTATTTGGTAAAACGTGCTACACTGCATTGTAAATCTAAAACACTCTAGTTTAGTGGTAACTTAGTTACAAAAACATTATGACTATTATTTTAATATTTCATACTTAATTGGGGAGAGAAATTTAGAAAGGATGTCATTACCCCTACTAGTGGAAAAAGGAGCTTCCCGGTTCGTAACCCCTTGTTGTCCCGGTTCTCGAACTGAGACTACGAAACCGGGACTAAAGATCGTTTTCCTTAGTCCTGGTTGAAATAACCAGGACTAAATATGACGGCGCAATGTGGCTGGCTCTGTCATCTTTAGTCTCGGTTGGTGTTATCAACCGGGACTAAAGCATTTTTCTTTCTTTTTAATTTTCATCCAGCTTCTTGTTTATATATGTTTTTTGTTTTTTTCGTTGTTTTTTGTTGCCGAAATCAAATTCACATATCAAATTAACATCCTCAAATTTCCTCCACATCACAAATTCACATCACAAATCGAGTAATGAACATCACAAAATTCGAGTATAGAACATCACATATATCACACATCAAATTTAGAACATCACAAAAATCTCCAAAAAATGCACAGCGCTGGAGAGGCCGAGGGGACGTTGGAGGGGACGTCGTTGCTGTCGCCGCTCCTGGAGATGATGAGGAAGAGGAGGAGGAAATGGAGGCACTGCCGCCACCTCCGAGCCGCTGCCATCTCTGAGCCGCTGCGTCGCAGCCACCTCCGAGCCGCCGTGTCGCTGCAACCTCTGAGCCGCCGAGCCACCGTCATCTTCAAGCCGCTACCACCTTCCTCCCACCGCCATCGCTGGAGCGAGAGAGAGCTAAGAGAGGGAGAGAAAGCTGAGGTGAGAAAGAGAGCTGAGAGAGAAGAAAACAGCTAAGTGTTGAATCGGGGGGAGAAGATGATGCGCGCCTGGATATATATAGCCCTGAATCTTTAGTCCCGGTTGGTGTCACCAACCGGGACTAAAGATATATTAGTCCCGGTTAGTGACATCAACCAAGACTAAAAATCCAACTTTTAGTCCCGGTTGGTGCTACAAACCGGGACTAAAGATAATTTTTCGCTATTTCTAATTCATCTTTAGTCTCAGTTGTAGCCACCAACCGGGACTTAACATAATTTCCCGCTATTTTCCAAATTTATTTGGCCCCGGCTAGTGTTAAAAATTAAACAATCCATTAAATAGGCCAAATTAATTTCATTAAATATATGTTTAAAACAATAATAAGTAATGCGTTAAAATTTAATCAAATATAGGTAATCCTAAACATTGCACATCTCTATGTGCTTCTCTAGATATTGTTTCTCTTTTGCCCTTCTCTGTTATCCCTTTTCATCTGGTGTTGACCAAGAAAGAAAAAACTCGACTTTTTCTTTTTATTTTTTTAATATTTTTTGACTTAGGAGCACACAAGAGTTAACCGCGAAAAATTTGAGCCTAAACAAGCGAAAGACGTGGCTGGTGAAAAATTCAGAAGACATGCTCAGAATCGATAAAAAGCTTCCGAGGTCGAAAAGGCAACCTTCTGCCCTGATTTTGGACAAAATAAATTCACCGAACGCATCTGCAATTTCTTGATCGATTTTCATATATGAAACGTCTCGATCGGAGTCTGCATGCAAACGTTATGGCCGTTTTAAAAATCGACTTCGAATTAGAGGACAAAACGGGAACAATACGCACAAAACTTGTTACACGCGCATAAAACCGAATTAGGGGACGAATTAGGGTTTGAATGTTCTTATCAATATTGTAGATCCCTTCGATTTGTATATTATCATCTAAACAATTTCACATAAAAATTTGTATATTGAGAATCATTACTTAATAGCAATATGACGATTTGTAATTACAATGTAATGATTAAATTAAAGTTTCCTTCTATCTTCAATCACTCACCCCACACACAACATCACCCTTTTGAAATTACAGATCCTCTCAAACTAATTTCTGGCCATTTGAATCATGTAGCAAAATCTATATATTTTTGTCGATGTCGTAGATCGACACGCAGGGATCCGGAGGACCCCCTTTTTTGGTTCGACACGGGGAGCGGTGTATCCTGGTTTAAGCTCGCGATGATAATGGGATGAGCAGATGAGGCGGGAAAGAGATCAGAATTGCGAAGAAACGAAGGTTTATACAGGTTCGGGCCACCGGCATGGTGTAATACCCTACTCCTGTTTGTATGTAATATATGGGGGAAATTGACGAGAGTAAAGGGAGTGTTCCTCTCTTTAGACTCAGTAGTGGATGAGAAATTGCCTCAGGCCAGCTGATGCCCTGGAAGCTGATCTAATGGCCAGACGGCCCTGAGCGAATGATCAATCCCCTCGTTAAAGAGGCAGAACCTGTTCTATGATGGACTTGGGTCTCCTTTTATAGCATAAGGGAACACCATAGTAGTCCCAACTTTTGTCTCTTCCACTCCACGTGGGGGAGTAGTTTTTATCTTGTCTTGTCGGAGAAGCCAGTCCATTCCTACTCCTCCCTGTTTGCTGCGTCACGGAAAGTGGAAAAGGGGGTGGTCGTCGTGGTAGCCATGCTGCTGACGCGAGGATGGTTTGCCTACCTACTCCGACGGGACCCACCGGTCAGTGGCCCATTCCACGGGTAGGCGTAGGCGCCGTGCTTCCCACGAGCGCCCCCCCTCTCTCCCACGCGACCGTCCAACGCATTAAATGCGACTGGACAGGGTGCGCTGGAGGCGTGCGCGGAGTGGATGCGCGGTCACGCCGTGGTCCTAGTCAAAGACTTTTAGCCCCTTTTGCCTCGTGATAGGCAAAAAAGGGGTGATGATGAGGGTAACTGACAGCCGCACCTCACGTCGCATTGAATGCAGCGAGGCAGGCGCTCAGCTCCCCTCCTTTCGAGCATTAAATGAGTTGGTCGGTAGTTAGACTCGCCCCTCTCTCAGAGAGGTGCGGGATGATGGGTCGGGGTCCGGGTGATCCCGGACCCTACCATTTGGGAATACGGTGGCCTCCGGGCAGCCTCCGGGCCAGCCCCTTCTGGGGCGGCCACGTGGCCGCCCGTGGCCGGGACTCGCCTAAGCCTTTCAGGGCATACTTTGGCGCTCTTTTGACGGGCAAGGGTGCCTTCCCCCTTCCCAAATGTCATGCCTCTGACATACCCCCGGGCCCATATCACCGAAAGTAGCACCCGGCGTTGACTGGGGCCGAGTCGGGTTCGGGCGCGGTTGCCTTCCTGTTACAGCAGGCGGCTCGCGCGCGATGACTGGTGCTGAGCCAGGCCAAGTTTTCCTTAGGACGGGGGGCGAGTTTATTTGGGCCATGCGCGTGGGGGCCCATCCAACCGCCTTGCATTCTCCGTCCCGTGTAGTGCGCCTGGCGGGCACGGGACCCCAGGCGGCACGAAATCCGAATGGCGCGGGAACCCAAGGGGATGTGAAAATCAAAAGGGCGCGGAGACGAGGGGGCACTTCGTGTGGTAGTGGGGCGAATTTAATGTCGTGGAATCCGAGGGGGCGGTGGTAGCTTATAAAACCGGATCCGCATGGAGGGGGATCGGTTTCTACGCTTTCCACTGCCATTCGCCCTTCATCTACCTAGCGCCTCCTGCCCCTTCTCCTTCTTTCGCCTTCAGCTTTCCTTTTCGCACCCCTGGAGCCGGGAAGCGTGCTTCCCAAATCTTTGGTTCGCACCGCGGAGGCCCGCAGTCTTTTCAACAAGTTCCTTCCGCGCGGCACGCGCAGCGGTGGCAATATCCCGGAGGAGCGGCCCCCACGAAGATGGTGTTCTTCGCCTCCTTCGCTATGGTCGGGCTGGTGCCGCCCTTCTCTCGCTTCTTCCTCGACATCCTGGAGTTCTACGACCTCCGGCTGCACCACCTCACCCCCAACGCCGTCTTCTACCTCGCCGTGTTTGCCCATACCTGCGAGATGTTCGTGGGGGTGAGGACCTCTCTTCACCTCTTCCAGCAATTCTTCCGGGTATGCCGGGCTGGCTCTCCTGGCGTGGTCGGGTACGTGGCGATCCAGCCACGGAACGACAGGACGGTCGGAACTCCCTTCATCGACATCCACCCCCGCTCCAGGTGGGAGAACTGGAGGGCGTTCTGGTTCTACACCAGCCTGGGCGACCACCCCCGCCTCTCCCTGCCGACGGGGATCCCGGTGAACCAGAGGAACTGGGGGGCGTGCCCACGAGCTGGGAGGGAGCTGGACGGGGTGCTGGACCGGATCAGCTACCTTCGGTGGGGGGGCTGTCCAGCCACGCGGTCTTCCGTGACTTCCAGATGAGGCGCATTGCGCCGCTGCAGGAAAGGCCACGCCCCGCCTACATGTACATGGGCCCCAATGACGACATGCGGACCTACGTGGGCACCGCCTTCAACTGGGACGAGAGGGACCTCGGGACCCTGGTTCGCCGCACCCTCGGTGTCACGGAGATGGACCTGACGCAGCTCCCGCCTAGGCTGGTGCCGCTGTGCCAGGACTCAGCGCGCTTGGAGATCCTGCACCTGCTACAAGTGGTGGGCGACGGTGTGGGCTCGTCGTCGGCCGCACCGGAAGCTGCACCGGGGGCTGCTCCAAGGGACGGGGGCGGTGATGACAACGACGACGCTGACGACCACATCCCGATCAGGCAGTTGAACCGCCGGGGTCCGGGCCGAAGCGACCCGGGGGCCCCGGACCCTAAGGGGAAGAGGAAGAGGCCAGAGGGGGACCCCTCTCCTCCCCCATCTCCACCACGTGGTGGCGGAGCGGAACGCGCCGCGCCCCCCCGCAGACCAGGGGGCTCGCGGGCAGCGGGCCCATCCCCGGGGGCCACTATGCCGAGGGCCAGGCCGGCCACAACGGCGGCGACAACAACAGCGGGGGAGGCCTGGGGCGCATCTCCGGCGAGTACGTCGGTGGTGGGGTCCGCCCGCGGTACTCCAGCGTCGGGGGACACGGCGAGCAAGAGCCCATCGAGTCCCCGGCCGCCCCGCGAAGAAGAAGCGGGCCATCTCGGGGATCTCCGGGGACTTCAACCCCGCCCGCAGTACGTCTTGCCGAATCGTGGATGCCCATCGGGGCCTTACCCTTTTTGCCTTTGTTTCATGATTCCTTGTTGTGCTTTTGTTTTGTTTTCTGCCGTGAGCACAGACATTTTCGCCCAAGGGTTGTACCCAAGGGCGGTTCTGCCTCGGGCTCGGGGGAGGGCGCGTAGGAGAGGCCCGGGGTGCCCGAACCCCTAGGTCCGGGTCGCCCCTTACGGGCTCGGTCCCGGATCCGATGCGATCCAGGGAGGGGGCCCACCCAGAGGCTGGAGCGCCGGCCGCCCACGAAGGGCAAGCCGTGGGCGGCGCCGGCACAGAGGGGGCAACGGAGGATGGCGGAGAACAACCTCAGGGGTCCTCTCTGCGGCAACCATCGCCGCCGCCACAGCAGCCTTCGCCCGCACCGCATTCAGCGGCGCCGTCACCCCGCCGGCTACCCTTAATCCTGCCGGCGCAGGCCTGTCGCGAGCCCCCAAGGCAAGGGGCGGGCGGCGCCGGCCACGGGGGGTCCTCAGTGGCTCAGCCTGCGCAGGCGACCGATCCCGGGCCAAGCTCCGACTCTGAGACTAGGGGCACCCGGTCCGGTTTCGTGGCCGCCTTGGACACAGAGCCTCTCGTCCGTTCGTAGGAGCGGGTGAGGGAGGTCATCTCCAGGGTGCTGGAGGAGGCCAACGCTATCTCCCTGGAGGGGCTTTGGGCCCAGGTGCAGGCCTTGGCCGCCAGGGAGGTCGAGGTGGCGCGGCGGGAGGCCGAGGTCGAGGAGGGTCGTCAGGAGCTGGCGGCCACGGCGAGGGCAGAGGGCCTCATCCGCAGGCGGGAGCTGGCGGAGATCGAGCGGCGCCAGGAGGAGCTCAGTCAGGTGTTCGAAGACACCGTCACTGAGCGGCACGCCACCGACCTCCGCGAGCAGGTCGCTGCTGCCGCTGAGGAGAGGGTGCGCACCACCGCCGGGCAGTTCCTCCGCGACCTCAGGGAGCGCGCCCAGGGCCTCGACGAGCGCGAGCACACCTTGTGCGACGCTGAGGCCGCTGCCGCCGGCACCGATGCTGACCTCTAGGCCCGCGAGGTTGGCCTAGCGGAGCGGGAGAGGGCCCTTGAGGCGACGTGGCGGGTGATCGAGAGCCGGGAGGCCGCCGTTGCCAGGGCCGAGGAAGACTCCGCCGCGCGGGAGGCCAACGTGCTGGCCCAGGAGAAGGTCATCGCCGACCGCGAGGCCGCCGTGGGGAAGCAAGAGGCGGCGATGCTGGAAGCCCAGGAGGAGGCCTCCCGATGCCTGAAGGGCGTGTGGGACCGTGAGCAGCTGCTTGCCGCCGCCTCGGGCCACCGGCAGGACGAGTTGGAGCGGTGGGAGCAGGAGCTGGCCACCCGGGAGTAGGTGGTCATGGATGCGCAGGCGCAGCTGCGGGGGCCAGGGTCAAAACTAGAGGAGGCGCGCCGCCGGATCGCGGAGCTGGAGCGCGTCTTGCGCCTGGGGGTCCAGGGCCTGGCCTCGTCCGTCGGGCGCCTTCGGGACGCGGCTCGTGGGGTGGGGGTCAACCGTACCCCCCCAGCGTCCCTACCTTGGGGGATTGGCCATGCACATTGACGATCTGGCCGAGGGGATAAAAAGGGTGCCGGAGGAGGTTGACGACGTGGCGAAGGAGTCATCATATGACTTATCCCGCCAGGTCGCGTCGCTCATCTTTGCAAGTTACCAAGCCCGCGACCCCGACTTTGACGCCTACATCCCCACCGAGGACATCCTCGAAGGCACCGAGGAGGCCGCTCGCCGCCGCGTCCAAGACGCCGTCGACTCCATCATGATGGGCTTCGATGGCACCCCGGCGGCCTTCCAGCTCGTCCTCCGCGAGGACTCGCCGGATGCAGACTCCCCGGCGGATGCCCCCAGCGACCCACCGGCCACTTAGGGCCCTCTTGCTCCTTCTCGGCTTCTATCTATATTTATGTAAAAAGATATTTGTAGTATTGTCTATAAAGTTAGCGAACTTGCCTTAACTTGTGTTGATTTTGCGCTGTGACAGCTCATCGTGGCTGCTTTTGATGACTCATGTATGTGTATGTTGGGAGCCCCCGGCCAACTTAGCGCGCACGTAGTGGTGGTTGGTTGGCCCGAGCCCCTGTTTATTTGCTTTCATGCAATTGATAGTTTAACTCTTAGTTATTGCGAGAATGCGGTAGTGTTGTCCTCCCCCGTGATTTGTCCCATGCAGCTGGGGGGCTGTTCCGGGTTCGGGCAGCATGCACTGGCCGTTGGCTGGTGCCTTTGTCGGGGTTCCGGGTAGGAGCGAAGGCATAAAAAGGCCAGCGAGGGCAGCGGCAATAAGGGGGCCGGGACAGGCGTGTTAGTTCGCACCTGAACCCCCAGGCGTTGACTGCCCCCAGGCGTGGTAGTATGCAGCATCGCTGTACCCTCGACACCCTTAGGGCTCTCAGGCTAGGGCGGGGAAGGCCAAGGAACTATTGGAAAGCGGCATCCGCAGCACATGCTCGAGCACATGGGGAAAAACACACTGCAACAGGTATTCTGTAAGGGAAACATATGGGATTAATAGCAAACTTATTGTTCATGCCACCGGAGGTAGTGGATGAACTTCCATGCATGTTTCAGCGCACCATGCGGCTTATGGGTAGAACCTGCGCAGGTGGGAAATATTCCACGGGTTCGGCAACGGAGTGCCATCCTCTATGGCTAGGCGAACTACTCCCGGACACGGGGTGCCGATAACCTTGTATGGCCCCTCCTACATCGAGGATAACTTGCTTAGTCCTACACGCGTTTGCACACGGCGCAAGACCAAATCATTGACTTGCAACGCTTGGGGGCTGACTTTGCTTTGATGGTAGCGGCGGAGGCTCTATTGGTAGCGAGCCGCGCGAAGCGCTGCTCGGCGCCGCCTTTCCTCCAGGTAATCCAGATCGTCACGACGCATTTGCTCTTGATCCGCTTCGGTGTATAATGTGGCTCGGGGCGATCCCAGGGCGAGCTCGGAGGGCAAGACCGCCTCCGCTCCATACACCAAGAAGAAAGGTGTTTCCCCGGTGACGCGGCTCGAGGTTGTCCGGTTGGCCCAAAGGACCGCAGGCAGCTCATCAGTCCACGAGTCCCCATGCTTTTTGAGCACATTATAGGTCTTGGTCTTGAGGCCCTTTAGTATTTCTGCGTTTGCACGCTCGGCCTGACCGTTGCTTTGGAGGTGGGCGGGCGAGGCAAAACAGAGCTTGATGCCCATGTCATCGCAATACTCGCCGAACAGCTCACTCATGAACTGGGTGCCGTTGTCGGTGATGAGCCTGTTGGGGACCCCAAACCTTGCCGTGATGCCCCTCATGAACCGCACAGCTGAATGTTTGTCGATGACGCTGACTGGATAGGCCTCTGGCCACTTGGTGAATTTGTCAATGGCGACATACAGGAACTTGCATCCGCCCCGCGCCTGCTTGAACGGGCCCAGGATGTCCAGCCCCCAGACCGCAAATGGCCATGAGAGCGGGATGGTCTGAAGGGCCTGGGCCGGCAGGTGCGTCTGCTTGGCGTGGAATTGACATGCTCGGCACCGCCGCACGAGGTCTGTTGCGTCCTCCAGCGCGGTGGGCCAATATAATCCCAAGCGGAATGCCTTTCCCACCAGGGTTCGGGAGGCCGAGTGCGCTCCGCATTCGCCTTCATGGATCTCGGCTAGGAGCTCGAGACCCTGTTCCCGAGCGACGCATTTCATGAGCACTCCGTTGGCACCGCGTCAGTAGAGTGTCCCTTCTACCAACACGTACCTCTTGGAGGTCCGGGCAATGTGTTCGCTTTCCTCGCATTGCTCGGGCAATGACGCGTCTTGTAGGTACGCTTGGATTTCCGAAATCCAAGCCACCTGGCGCGTGATGTCGGTCTCGGCCGGGCCAGGTTGTGGCTGGCCCGCCGGGTCCGGGGCGTCGGGACCGGCTGATTCCTGCCTCTGGGGCGGCTCGGGGTGCGCCGACGGTTCTGTGAGACTTTCCTCAAAGGCACCTGGCGGGGCTGGGGCTTGCACGGATGCGATCCTAGATAGCTCGTCCGCCAGGGAGTTGTCTCTTCTGGGAATGTGGCGTAGCTCAAGGCCATCGAAATGGCGCTCCATACGCCGTACTTCCTTGACATAGGCTTCCATTTGCGGGTCGGTGCATTGGTATTCCTTGGAAACCTGGTTTACCATCACTTGGGAATCCCCGAGAACCAGCAGACGACGGATGCCCACGCCTGCTGCCGCTCGCAATCCCGCTAGAAGTCCCTCATACTCGGCCATGTTGTTGGTTGCTCGGAAATCGATCCGGACGATGTACTGAAGAACTTCGCCCGTAGGGGAAGTTAGCACCACGCCTGCTCCGGCTCCGCTCAAGGTGAGTGAACCATCAAAGTTCATCACCCAGTGCGCGGCTCCTTGGTCGCGATCCCCCGCACTCTCGGGTTCCCCCGGGGGTGGATCGCTTCCGGCCGTTGGCGTCCACTCGCCACAAAATCAGCCAAGGCTTGGCTCTTGATTGCGTGCCGGGCTTCAAAGTGCAGATCGAATTTCGACAACTCGATGGCCCATTTGACTACCCGTCCCGTGCCCTCTCGGTTATGCAGGATTTGTCCGAGAGGGTAGGACGTGACCACCGTTACCCGGTGCGCCTGGAAATAATGACGCAACTTCCTGGAGGCCATGAGTACGGCGTATAGCATTTTCTGGGCCTGCGGGGTAACGTGTTTTTGCGTCCCGTAGTGCCTCGCTGAAAAAGTAGATCGGCCACTGCACCCTGGTGCGGGCCTTGGCTACCTTGTTAGGGGCGACTGGTTCGGGTACACCGGGGCGGGTTACCTCGGTGTCTGGGGCTTCCGAGCCGTCGCTTCCACCGGGGCCCTCAAGGCCGCTCTGGGTGGAGGGGGCTTCGGGAGCCCCCGGACTAGGGGGCCGGGCGGCTCCCCGAGGCTCGGGGGGCCAAGGGCCACCTCCGGGTTCGGGGGCTTCCTCGGCCAACTCCGTTCCGGGGCTTCCTGCCACGGGTGCTTCGAGGCGGGTCATCTCGGTGTCCGGGGCTTCCGAGCCATCGCCTCCATCGGGGCCCTCAGGGCCACTCTGGGTGGAGGGGGCTTCGGGTGCTCCCGGACTAGGGGGCCGGGCGGCTCTCTGAGGCTCGGGGGGCCAAGGGCCACCTCCCGGCTCGGGCGCTTCCTCGGCCGCTCCGTTCGAGGTCTCCGCCTCTGGGTTTGACGGGGTTGGGGGCGGCGAGAGCCGGCTCGTCGTCGCGCTCCACAACCAAGGCCGCACTAATCACTTGGGGGGTCGCCGCCAAATACAAAAGGAGGGGCTCCCCCTCCCGAGGGGCCACCAGCACAGGCAGCGAGGAGAGGTAGCGCTTGAGCTCGCCCAAGGCTTCCTCCGCTTTGTCCGTCCAAGTGAAGGGGCCGGTTCGCTTTAACAACTTAAATAAAGGAAGTGCCCGCTCCCCTAATCTGGATATGAAGCGACTCAGGGCAGCTACGCAACCAGTGAGCCTCTGCACGTCCTTGAGTTTCCTAGGGGGGCGCATCTCCTCTATTGCCTTTATTTTAGTGGGGTTGGCCTCGATGCCTCGGGCAGAGACCAAGAACCCTAATAGCTTGCCTGCCGGTACCCCGAACACACATTTCTCTGGGTTCAGCTTCATGCGGGAGGACCGGAGGTTATTGAACGTCTCAGCCAAATCCGGGAGCAAGGTTCTTTGATCCCGAGATTTGAATACGAGGTCATCGACGTATGCCTCAACATTGCGCCCTATTTGGTCTTTCAATGTGATGCGGACACCGCGTTGAAAAGTAGACATAGCATTTTTTAAACCAAAGGGCATAGACATGTAGCAAAAAGTACCCACAGGAGTGATACATGAGGTTTTCTCCTCATCCTCTACAACCATGCGAAATTGATGATAGCCAGAGTATTGTTAACACTGGAATTTGGTAATGAGGTTCCTAAGTCCTAAGGAAGCAAGGTGGAATCAGAATCGGTTGAGGTCAGGGGTTGTATCGGCTAAAAGAGTAATCGGCTGCAGGGCTGGTCGGCTGGGAATGGGTTGAATGGAACAGCCGACAGCCGATTCCGAGTTTAAAAGAGATAAGACCGTATCCAATGCAGAAACTTGAAGATAAGTGGGGATTCGGATGTTAATGGCGCGTTTAAAGATATTGTCACCTATGGATAGAGTCCTGTAATGGCAGTTGTATCTGTAATTTAGGAGTTTGTTAAATTGTTAGTTGTAATGGATCTTGTTAGGGATGATATGATGTTTAGATAGAGTCCGAAGTTGTTACGGATATTTGTATTTCGGGTATAAATAGAACCCGAGACCCTGTGTATAAGGACGATTCAATCAATCTAATCTTTGGCGCATCGCCATCCTTTTCCTTTTGGACGAACACCCTGTTTGGCTTTGGGCTGCATCGTCTCGAGATCCGGACTCATGTAGATGTTTGTCGTTAGTGGTGAGATTACTTGTTTCTAATGCTTCCATCGCAATGACACATTGGATTCAGTAGTTTTGCTACGCCATATATCATATAGTGCATATGAACCAACCCGGTGTTTAGATCTATCTTGTAGTTGACTCATCCTTTCGAGGATGTGTGGTCAGCGATGCTAGGTCTAAGGGATGGTTGATTCGTATGCAGTATCTACCATCTTACGGAGTGTAAATCGAAAGTAATAGATTGAATGCTTCTTTTGATACTTAATGCTGCATCAAGATCGAACTATTGAGTCGTCTTTAGAATCATTGGCAATTTATTCTTTTGGACTTACATTATCGGGGATAGCGTCGGGTTTCAGCCGACCTTATCTATCTTAATATGTTTCTTTTAATATGATTGTTATCAGATCTGCGGTAGGGCCGTAGTTCGTATCTAGATTGTGTTTACTTACGTCCTTAATCTAGGAACGTTATGCTTGCGCGAGATTCATTGGAGCATCAGCCGATTTAATGTCAGTTTCCCGGAGTCGGCTGGTTTATTGATCTGTATATTTGTTATTCTTCGTCATATTTGGACCGGATGGCTGATGATCGCCTTGGCGTAGCCGATGCGCTTCGGTCGCTTGGTTCAAATATGGCCGGGAATAGCATGTGTACGATCATGGACTTCCTCGGCCGATACCGCGGGGGTTTGACCTAACGCTTAACGGATATTTTCTTGTATTTTCTCTTGTTGATTGGCAGATCAAATCAACTGGCACGCTCTACACATTGTAGGCAGCTAAGAAGGATCTGCACTGGCGTCAAGCAGATCTCCCAGGCCAGCGCGTGAGAGAGATTTCTCGTCAACACGCTTCTTGGCACGCCGTGGGACTATCTTTGTCGGCTCGACTCGGACGAATAGACTCACGCAAGATGGTCGACTCCAAGATCCCGGCATCACACAGGACAATGTCGTACTGTAAAAATGGATCAACTATCGGTGAACGGCAAGCCGAGTATAAGAGGATGGTGGAGGAACTCCAGAACAATTACCTTCAATCCTTCACCCAAACAAGGTCCGGAACGGTCCACCAAAAGTGCAAGTTCAGCCTCAACGATACCTTAGCGTCCTCGTCGAGTGATGCGAAGGGCAAGCAAAAATTGGAAGAACTAACTCAAGTGCAGGATGATCAGGCCGTGTACTCTTTGCAAGATCGGATCGACTCGGCCGTCCATCATGCGTTGGTCAACGGAGCAAGATCCGGTCAACACCCTCAACAATATGCTTTCTCATGTGGTTGATGCCAAGGTGGCCGAGCAACGCAAAGGGGTCCTACATATTTCACGGATGGCAAGTTTCCTGATTACAGGACACTAGTCACCCAAGACCGGCCGCTTCCATTAATAGCGCAGCCCAACCCGCCAGGAGGAGTCAGCCACTTGAGCCCAAGCGGGACGGCTGTGAAACCAGCGGTCACTATTTTAAACCGACAACAGCCGCTGCCCCAAGGTCAATTCGACATGTTTCACCATAATCGGCGGCGAGCCGATTGATCATGGCGCATGGAATATCGGGGACGACAATGTTTCCGCACCCGCCAACACCACCATCGGAATCCCGGCCGCCACCCGCTGATCATCGCTACCAATACCAAGGGGGTCGTCAGGATCATCATTACCGGCCTCAAACACCGCCACAGCTGTATCGGCAGGCATGTATGCCGTATGACCCATACGAGCCGATACAGCAAGATAATAGGACCTGGGCTGAGCTAATCGCAGACGTTATGCGAGATCAGTTCGGCCTAAAACCAAAAGACTCAGGGAATATGTACCGGTACCCTTACCCGGAGCATTTCGAAAGAATTTCATTACCCAACCGGTACAAAATCCCGGATTTCTCTAAGTTCTCAGGACAAGACAATGTATCTACTTACGAGCATATCAGCCGATTCTTAGCACAATGTGGTGAAGCATCGGCTACTGACCCTTTAAGAGTTCGGCTATTTCCCCTTTCTCTTTCAGGATCGGCCTTCACTTGGTTCTCCTCGTTGCCTTACAACTCGATTCAGAGTTGGGCCGATCTTGAGAAACAGTTCCATAGCTATTTTTATTCGCAACCATGAAATGAAGTTGTCGACCTCACACGTCAGCAAAAACATAATGAATCGGTCCAGACTACATTCGGCGCTTGAGAGAAATGAGAAACCGATGCTACCCCGGTGCTATCGGACGCTCGCCTAGCCGATCTAGCCTTCCATGGTCTGATCGCGCCAATCAGGGAAAGATTCTCTCTGCAAGACTTCGAAAGTCTAGCCCACCTGGCGCAGAGGGTAACGGCCCATGAACAACGTTTCCAAGAAACCAGGAAGGCCGTCAAGACCATAACACAAGTCGTCGTCGACTCAGATTATGGATCCGACGACGACGAAACAGAAGTGGCGGCAGCCGAATGGGCTAAGAACAAGAAGGCCATCGTCTGCCAGTGGCTGTTGAAGACGGCTAAAGAAGAGAAATACAATTTTGACATCACTAAAGCCGACAAGATCTTCGATTTACTACTCAAAGAGAAACAGATTCAGTTGCCTGAAAATCATGTGATCCCGTCGGCCGAAGAGTTGAAAAAGAAGAAATACTGCAAGTGGCACAACTCTACATCTCACGCCACGAATGATTGCAAAGTCTTCAGACAGCAGATCCAATCGGCCATCGAGGCCGGGAAGTTGAAGTTTGCTGACTCAAGTCGGCCCATGAAAGTAGACGGCAATCCGTTCCCGGTCAACACAGTTCATGCCGGCCTTGGACGAATTAATCGGCAGGGCAGAACGACGTACGGCTTAGCCAGTATGGCGATCAAGGCCGAAACAGGAGATGGCCAGATAGGAAACCCCACCGCACAAATCAACATGGTGCGCCCAGTTATTAGATCGGCCGGTCGACAGCCGATCCACGAACAAAGCAGATACCACCGTCAATACCGGTCTCGGCGTGAAGAAAGCTACGACGAAGCACCTCGTCGGCACGATCCAAGAGTCCAAAGCCGGCGGAACATAGCAAGCCATGACGATCCACATTGGCATTGCGGCTTCTTCAGGCATTGCTGGTAATCCGGCATGAGACTACCAACACTGGAAGACTGCCCGGCATGTAACGACCATCACGGTCATGACGAACACAGGAGCTCGTCATCGGCAAGTCCAGTCCGGTTAATTCCCAGAGCCATCCAACTAAACCGGAGACGGCGACCGGTCCACGATCGGCTCGGCCCGGTCCATCAAGACTTCTTCGTCGACGAGAATCAAGATGGGGACGATCGCAATAACGAGGAGGCCGACGAGGAGGGATCGGCCAATCCCCAGTGGTGCCCGTCCGACCTATTTACGAAGACTCAGAAAAGGAGAATTCAGCGGCTTAAGCGTGAAGGGAGAGAGGACGAGGTGGCACAAATGATATAAGAACAACGCCGTCGGTGGGCAAGATCAAGAGACGGTGGGTACCCAAGCGGGAGAACGCTACGGCCACCGAAGAACAATTTTCTACACCTTGGACTGTCGGCTGAATTGGGGTCGTCCCATTTGAAAGCGATCGGCAGCTCGAAAGATCCTTGGTCGGAGTAGAAGTACCAGGTAAGGTTGTCGCGGGATAACCCATCGTAGAAAGCCACGAACCAATCGGCCAACAGCTCAGCCGATTGCCTTGAACCTGCATGGGCGGCGGCTGCTTCTCCATAGTTGGTGCTTCTCCTGGTGGTGATTTGGTCACCTTCTTCATCTTCGATTGGCTCCAGCCTTGGGAATCTGGCGTCTGCTAGGCGGGGTCGACCGGCCACGTTTTGGGTGGCCAACACCAGCCAGATTTGGAGGAACCACCAGGGGCCGCCGGTGTTGACTGGGGCGTTGGCGACTATTTTTGTGGCGGCTTGATGCAGCATTTGATACGTGTAGCCGAGGAGGTATTTTCCCAATGCGAACTCTGTCCCGTCGGCTAGGATTTCGGCCATTATTTGCCAATTAGCGGTCGGCCCACAGCTCGATCCGCAGAACACGAATTTTTCTAACCACATCATCAGGAAGGCAGTGTATTCTCGGTGGCTGACTGTTCCATCTTTCATGTTTTGGGCAAGTGAAACCACTCCATCCACTGATGGCTTTGGTTTTAAACTGGTGTTGGCCTTTTCGGTTCAAGACGCATGGATTAGCCGATGATTCGATGTCCAGCCCAGTTGTCATATGCACATCGGCTAGTGTGATGGTCATCGGCCCCTGCTTGAAGAGGAAGGCATTGAAACTGTCGTTCCAAAAGTAGGCTGCAGCCGATATGAGGGGTTCGTCTTTTTCCATGTTGGCTATGGACAGTTCCAAGCATTGGGCAAGCTTTCTTTCTTCCCATTGGGTGTACTTGGCCGATTGTATTCTCTTGTACCATTCGGTCCAGGCCATGTCGGTAGATGGCCAAGCCTTGAAAGTCCCGTTCCAGTGGGAAAGAGATGGTTTGGCAGTGTTGAAGGGCATGCGGTTGGTTTCGGCTATGATCACGTCAGTTGGGTCTGTATCGCCGATAGGCCCAAGGAAGTATTTTCCCTCTTGTGTTAAATTGGGGATGAGCACTTGGTGAGAGAGGTGCTGCAATTCGAAAGAGGAGGGAAAAGTACTGATCAGAGGTGATGGTGTTTATAGTTTGGAATAAGAAAATCATTAATTAGTAAGAATGCGGGATGAGGTGATATTGAAAATTACCAAGCAAACTTTTGGTATAGCGGCGTTTGGAGGAACGAGTTGAGGGTAAGATTATAAAGTAAAAAAAAGGGGAAATACCTGAGGGAATTCGTTCGTGGCAGTGGCTGAGGCAATTCCAGTGGCGGCGGCAGGCGGAGTTGCGGTCGCGGTAGGTGCGACGGTGGCCGGCGAGTTGGAGGTGCTTGAGGTCGCAGCGGAGGCCATCGGGGAGGTCGGAAACGAAGATGGGGCTCAAAGGATGTGGAAAGTGTCGAACGCCGATGGAGTCGCCGGAGGAGAGAGAGAAGGGCAGGAGGTTTGTTTGAGAAGGAAGACGAGCGCACGATGGGAGCGTGGGTGGCTCGCCCGGGGAAAGTGGATATTTAAAGAGCTCTTGGGAGAAGCCGAGACGATTCGGGCCAAGAAGGGAATAGGAGTTTGAGTAGATAAACAAATCCGCAACACTTTATGTTACGGACTTGGGGGCATGTGTTAACACCGGAATTTGGTAATGAGGTTCCTAAGTCCTAAGGAAGCAAGGTGGAATCGAAATCGGGCGAGGTCGGGGTTGTATCGGCTAAAAGAGTAATTGGTGCGGTGGTGTGGTGGGAATGGGTTGAATGGAACAGCCGACAACCGATTCCGAGTTTAAAAGAGATAAGACCGTATCCAATGCAGAAACTTGAAGATAAGTGGGGATTCGGATGTTAATGGCACGTTTAAAGATATTGCCACCTATGGATAGAGTCCTGTAATGGCAGTTGTATCTGTAATTTAGGAGTTTGTTAAATTGTTAGTTGTAATGGATCTTGTTAGGGATGATATGATGTTTAGATAGAGTCCGAAGTTGTTACGGATATTTGTATTTCGGGTATAAATAGAACCCGAGACCCGTGTATAAGGACGATTCAATCAATCTAATCTTTGGCGCATCGCCATCCTTTTCCTTTTGGACGAACACCTGTTTGGCTTTGGGCTGCATCGTCTCGAGATCCGGACTCATGTAGATGTTTGTCGTTAGTGGTGAGATTACTTGTTTCTAATGCTTCCATCGCAATGACACATTGGATTCGTAGTTTTGCTACGCCATATATCATATAGTGCATATGAACCAACCCGGTGTTTAGATCTATCTTGTAGTTGACTCATCCTTTCGAGGATGTGTGGTCAGCGATGCTAGGTCTAAGGGCTGGTTGATTCGTATGCAGTATCTACCATCTTACGGAGTGTAAATCGAAAGTAATAGATTGAATGCTTCTTTTGATACTTAATGCTGCATCAAGACTGAACTATTGAGTCGTCTTTAGAATCATTGGCAATTTATTCTTTTGGACTTACATTATCTGGGGATAGCGTCGGGGTTTCAGCCGACCTTATCTATCTTAATATGTTTCTTTTAATATGATTGTTATCAGATCTACGGTAGGGCCGTAGTTCGTATCTAGATTGTGTTTACTTACGTCCTTAATCTAGGAACATTATGCTTGCGCGAGATTCATTGGAGCATCAGCCGATTTAATGTCAGTTTCTCGGAGTCGGCTGGTTTATTGATCTGTATATTTGTTATTCTTCGTCATATTTGGACCGGATGGCTGATGATCACCTTGGCGTAGCCGATGCGCTTCGGTCGCTTGGTTCAAATATGGCCGGGAATAGCATGTGTACGATCATGGACTTCCTCGGCCGATACCGCGGGGGTTTGACCTAACGCTTAACGGATATTTTCTTGTATTTTCTCTTGTTGATTGGCAGATCAAATTAACTGGCACGCTCTACACATTGTAGGCAGCTAAGAAGGACCTGCACTGGAGTCAAGCAGATCTCCCAGGCCAGCGCGTGAGAGAGATTTCTCGTCAACAAGTATGCATCTAGGAAGCATAAAAGGTCGCACCCCGTAGTGGAGTCGACTATCTGGTCTATTCGGGGTAGAGGATAGGGGTCTTTGGGACATGCCTTGTTGAGGTCGGTGTAGTCGATGCACATGCGCAGCTTGTGGTTGGCCTTCGGGACGACCACCGGGTTTGCCAACCACTCCGGATGCAGCACCTCCCGGATGAAGCCAGCCTCCTGGAGCCGTGCCATCTCCTCGCGGATGAACGCCTGCCGCTCCGGGGCCTGTCGCCTCACCCTTTGCCGGACCGGGCATGCGTCCGACCGTACTGCAAGTCGGTGCTCGATCACCTCCCTAGGGACCCCGGGCATATCCGACGGCTTCCAAGCAAACACGTCGGCATTTGCCCGCAGGAAGGAGACGAGCGCGTCTTCCTATTTGGGGTCCAGGTTGCCGCCAATGTTGGCGGTCTTGGACGGGTCATCACCCAAACGGATAGACTTAATCACCACCTCGTCGGCAGAGGTGATGCGCTGCTTCAGGGCCCGGGAACCTGATGTCTCCCCTTGGGGGCTCTCGGGTTCGACGCGGTCGGCCGCTGCATCGTCGTCCACGCGCGCTTCCGCGCATTCCAGCGCGGTTTTAACATCGGCGTAGATGGTGATGGGGCCTCCGGGGCCCGGCATCTTGAGCTGGCGGTAGGCATAATGTGTAACCGCCATGAACTTCACCAACGCCGGCCTCCCGAGCACGGCGTTGTAGGGCAGATTGAGATCCGCCACATCGAAGTCGATCCGCTCGGTGCGGAAATTAGCGGGGGCCCCAAAGGTGACCGGCAGAGCGATCTGCCCAAGAGGCCACACCTTCTTGGGCGTCACCCCGATGATGGGGTAAGAGGGCCCGAGCACCATCCCCGGGGCCTTAATCACATCAAAGGCCTTCGGGGATAGAATATTGAGGGCCGCACCTCCGTCAATTAAGACTCGGGCGACCTTGACGTTGTAGATGGTGGGGGAGGTCACGAGGGCCAAGTGGCCACTACGTGCAACGCTCCCCGGGTGGTCGGTCTGGTCAAAGGTGATGGGCACCCCTGCCCAGCGCAACCGTCGGGCCGCCTCGACAGACGGCACGGCTGCAAGGAGCTCGCGTCTCATGGACTTGAAGCTCCGGCGGGATACCTGGGCGCCCGCACCGTCGTTGATGGTGGCGACGACGTGTTGGGGATCCTGGTAGCCCAGGTTGTTATCGTCGTCCCCGGCGGGGGCCACATCCTTGGCCTCCTCTCGCCGGTTGTCCTAACATTCCGCCGGCTCCTTGCCCTTGCGGCGGATCTCCTTCTCATTCTCCCTCCGCTCCTGCTCATACTTCTGCACCCGCTCGGCCAGATTCTTGACCGAACGGCATTCAGAGAGGTCGTGGTGGGAGGTTTGGTGCACCATGCACCATTTGTCTCCGGCCCGGCCCTGGGGGCGGGGGTCCGGGGACTGCCTGCGGTTACCCGCGGGCTTGCCCTTCCTCGAGGGCTTCTCGGCCCCGTCGGTGGCGAGGACGTGGCCCTCCTCGCCACCGCGTGAAGGCCTGCGCTTCCGTCGCCGTTCGCGTCGCTCTTCACGGGACGCGTAGGGGGTAGCGCCGGTGGAGGCCGGGGTAGGATTCCTAGGATTCCAAACCCGAGCCTCCTCTTTGCGGGCCACCTGGTCTGCGAGCTCGAAGAGCTCCGTGGTCGTCCGCGGGGCCTTGGATTCGATCTTCTCTAACCTAACGTCGTGGCATACGCCACTCCCAAAGGCGAAGATCACTGCATGGTCAGCGATAGAGGGTATGGTGTTGCGTACCTGGCAAAAACGCTGAATGTATTTGCGCAGGGACTCATCCTCCCTTCGTCGGACCATGTGGAGGTTTGCCTCCACTCCCGGGCGCGGGTACGTGCCCTGGAAATTGGAGGTGAACTGGCGGCACAGGTCGTCCCAAGAAGCGACTGACCGAGCCGACAGGTTCATCAGCCAGGAGCGGGCCTGGCCCTTGAGCGCCATGGGAAAGAAGTTAGCCATGACACGCTCGTCTCCTTCGGCAGCCTCGATGGCTGCGGTGTAGATCTGGAGGAACTCGGTAGGGTTAACCGAGCCGTTGTATTTCTCCGTAAGGGCCGACCTAAACTTGTTAGGCCAGCGCACGTTACGGAGGTCGGCAACAAAGGCCTGGCAGCCGTTGCCGGCCGTAGGGGGCGACAACGGCTGCAGGGCCTCATTGGGCGCCGCGGAGCTTCCCGCTTGCGGCTGGGCCACTACGGCCACTCACCGTGAGGTGGCGCCTCCCGACGAGGAGGCGCACTCCGGCGCCCGTCCTAAGCGGCGCTCGTCTCGGCGCTGCTCGATGCGGAGGCGAGCGTCGCGCCTTGCGTACAGCAGGTCCCGGGGAGATTCCGATTGGGCTGCTGCTGAGGGGCTCTCCTCTGTCCTTGCGGCAGCTGCTGCCCGTCGAGCCCGTCGCCGGGATGAGGAGCTTACCGCGGTGTGTGAACCGCGCGGTTGGCGGCTGGAGGAAGCGAGGTCAGCGGCCAGCTGGCGTTGGGTCGTGCCTACGAGCTTCGCCACGTCGTCGAACCACCTCCTGGCATTTGATCCCTCACCAGGGGTGACTGGGGGGTGGCGCAAAAGAGCTTCTGCCGCCTGCAAGGCACCCTCAGGAGTGCCAAACTCCAGGCGGCGATGGACGTCGCCTCAGCGGGGCTCGCCGGTACGCCCGCTAGGGCGTGGTCTGGGCCCCACAGGAGTGTTGTCAGCCCTGCGGGACACATGGGCCCCTTCGCCCTCAATCGCTGCTTCAGCGGGGGGCAAAGGGGATGGCGCGGGCGCAGCTGCCACCATCGCCACCAACGGTGGTGAGGGAGGCGAAGATCCTTCCCTCCTCGAGCGGAGGTGGCGGAAGTTGGGGCTGTGCCTGCCCGCATCGACCTCTTCCGCTGCCTCGTGGGCCAAGTTACGCTCGCGAGTGGTGAGTGAGCCTGACGCGGAGCGTAGGGCACGGCCATGGACCATGGCTGAGACGGGGAGAGAGGATTCCCGCCAAAAAATGGATGGAAGACAAGAGTTTAAACCAAAACACAGTGCGCTCCCCTACCTGGCGCGCCAGTTGTCGATGTCGTAGATCGACACACAGGGATCCAGAGGACCCCCTTTTTTGGTTCGGCATGGGGAGCGGTGTATCCTGGTTTAAGCTCGCGATGATAATGGGATGAGCAGATGAGGCGGGAAAGTGACCAGAATTGCGAAGACACGAAGGTTTATACAGGTTCGGGCCACCGGCACGGTGTAATACCCTACTCCTGTTTGTATGTAATATATGGGGGAAATTGAAGAGAGTAAAGGGAGTGTTCCTCTCTTTGGACTCAGTAGTGGATGAGAAATTGCCTCGGGCCAGCTGATGCCCTGGAAGCTGATCTAATGGCCAGACGGCCCTGAGCGAATGATCAATCCCCTCGTTGAAGAGGCAGAACATGTTCTATGATGGACTTGGGTCTCCTTTTATAGCATAAGGGAACACCACAGTAGTCCCAACTTTTCTCTCTTCCACTCCACGTGGGGGAGTAGTTTTTATCTTGACTTGTCGGAGAAGCCAGTCCATTCCTACTCCTCCCTATTTGTTGCGTCACGGAAAGTGGAAAAGGGGGTGGTCGTCGTGGTAGCCATGCTGCTGACGCGAGAATGGTTTGCCTACCTACTCCGACGGGACCCACTGGTCAGTGGCCCATTCCACGGGTAGGCGTAGGCGCCGTGCTTCCCACGCGCGCCCCCTCTCTCTCCCATGCGGCCGTCCAATGCATTAAATGCGACTGGACAGGGCGTGCTGGAGGCGTGCGCGGAGTGGGTGCGCGGTCACGCCGCGGTCCTAGTCAAAGACTTTTAGCCCCTTTGCCTCGTGATAGGCAAAAAAGGGGTGATGATGAGGGTAACTGACGGCCGCACCTCACGTCGCATTGAATGTGACGAGGCAGGCGCTCAGCTCCCCTCCTTTCGAGCATTAAATGAGTTCGTCGGTAGTTAGACTCGCCCCTCTCTCAGAGAGGTGCGGGATGATGGGCGAGGGTCCGGGTGATCCCGGACCCTACCGATCGGGGGTCCGGGTGATCCCGGACCCCACCGTTTGGGAATACGGTGGCCTCCGGGCAGCCTCCGGGCCAGCCCCTTCTGGGTCGGCCACGTGGCCTCCCGTGGCCGGGACTCGCCTAAGCCTTTCAGGGCATACTTTGGCGCTCTTTTGACGGGCAAGGGTGCCTTCCCCCTTCCCAGATGTCATGCCTCTAACATACCCCGGGCCCATATCACCGACAATTTTTATTAGGTTCAGTTAAAAAAAATAAGTATCTTCACTTTAGTCTCGGTTTGTGTTATCAACCGGGACTAAAGATCATTTAGATCTTTAGTCCCGGTTTGTAACACTAACCGAGATCTTTAGTCCCGGTTGATGTTACAAACCGAGACTGAAGATGACTGCCGACCTGATAGATTCTGACAGGAACCTAACCGGGACTTAAGATAATCTTTAGTCCCGGTTCGTGATACGAACCGGGACTAGATCCTAGAGAGCTGGTGCCTTTTTAAACCGAGACTAAAGATGATCTTTAGTCCTCTTTAGTCTCGCATACAATTGTAACCGAGATTATTGTGAATTTTGGCAGATCAATCAAAGATCGTTTCTCCACTAATGCCCATGCCAAGTTGTGGCCTAACCCACTATTTTCGTTCCAAATTGTAGAGATCAAAACATTTTTAAGGGATGCTTGATGGAACGGAAATCTAGAAAAAATTAAAAATAATTGAAAACTGAACATTCATTTTTCTTAAATCTAACATTTTATTTTTGAATTTGAAGCTAATTCTAACTAGCAAAGTTCAAACATTTTAGGAGTACTGATATAATGAAAATAACAAAAAAATTCAAATAACATATAACAGAAAAAATTGACTTTTGAGGCATTATTTTGAAAATAAAATCTAACATACTTTCATTTCGAATTATACAACCCTAAACTACAACTTGGGAGTGATAAAAGTCTCCTTTTCTAAGATATTCTCGGTGTGAGAAAAAAAGTTTACTGCTTAGAATTAATAAATCAATGGTTCAACATATTCACCTCATTTAATTAGATGATGTAGTCGTCTTAGCCATATTTTTAATAGAAAATATCTTAAATTAGTATATCCTAAAATCCACAAAGACAAATATAGTATACAAGAAAAATTGTTAGTCGGAGTTTAGAAAATGCAAAAATAAGATATGCTAAATATTAAAAAAATAAATGCTGTCGATACAAATGATATTATAGTTTCATAGGCAGCAACTCCATTATGACAAAATATTTTTTTATGAATTTAAAACTGCATCGGTTTGGTTTTAAGTAATTTTAGTTTAGAGTTTATACGCCACAATGGTAATTAGAAAAAATATTACTATAATTCAAAGAAACCCCAAACAAATTAATTTAAAAAAAATTACAATTAAAGTAATTGTAAACATTCGTAATAAATTTTATACATTAAATAAGATGCTCGCGTATGTGCGTGGGTTACCTTTCTATTTTTCAATAATGGAAATGGATTATATCTCTGGCTTCCATCATAAGACACACAACCATAAGTTTGTTAAAACGAGGTAAAGATAAAAATAGATAAAAATAAAACACAAGATGATGGGATAAATCCTCAACTCCCTTTATTATTGACTAGCGTTAAATCAGTGTTAAATCACATAGATTTCTTAGCTAGCCATTCTAATGAAACTACATCGCCTATAATAAAATAAAAAACCCTTGAGTACCAATTTCGAGAGTGTAGCATCATTACGCGTAGTATATGTTTATCTTGTGGTAGCATCATAGATCAAAAGTGAAGCCAATAGGAAGACATGCGGTTAGACAATTGTTTACCATTAAAAATTTTATTATATGGCAATGCCAAATTAACCAACATAAAATACTGGCTCCAATTAGAATCATCTTTTTATAGACCTAGATACCCCTCTAAGCCAATTACCAAAAATATTTTTGTGTTATAGGGTTGGGAATATTAAAAGCAAAAATAACATGTCTCCAACAAAACTGAGCGACATGGCACTTTGCTCATGGCACTCAAAGAAAATATGTTGATTATCTCTTATGCATAGAAAAAACAGTGTTTGTCTCCCACATTTTCTTTTAGCAGAAAGTGAAAGAAAATGTTTATGTTATTCACGTTGATTTTCTTTTTTTCTATTCCTACTGTCCTATGTTCAAATAAGGCTCAAAATTAACTCCTATACTAGCAAAACGCTCGTGCTTCGCTAGGAGTAAAATGAAGAGCTATGAGATGACGAATTGTGAATTTATCAGAACCAGAGAAGGCCGCTACATTTTTGTGGATATCATCATGAACCAGCACAGGTAAAAATAATATCCATCCAAGCATGAGTGTTTTTCACAAGTACAACTATTTGCAATTAGCACAATACTGGAGAAAGATAAGTATCTTTGATTCATCTGCAAAAATCCATAATATTTTTAGTCTCGGTTAAAAAAGGCAACAACTCTCAAGAATCTTTAGTCTCGGTTAGATTCTTGTCAAAACCTGTCATGCTGATGAACATCTATAGTCCCAGTTTATAACACCAACCAGGACTAAAGATCCTATCTTTTGTCCTGATTGGTGTTACAAACCGGGACTAGAGATCTAAATGATCTTTAGTTTCGGTTGGTAACACCAACCGTGACTAAAAGTAAAAGTGTTTTTTAACTGCGCCAACGAAAAAGAAAAGGCATCCGACATTGCCTAATATGATGGTTTAACACTTGTGGAGATAATCTTTTTATTTAAATTAACACTCATGGTAGTTTAATGTATATATTATCATTTTTCTATGTTTATAATTGAAGATAGAAGAAAGCTTTAATCATTACATTGTAATTATAAATTACCATATTGTTATTAACTAGTGATTCTCAATATACAAATTATTTTATGAAATTATTTCAGTAATAATATTCAAATCATAAATTACCCTATTGTTATTAACTAGTGATTCTTAATATACAAATTATTTTATGAAATTGTTTCGGTGATAATATATAAATCGATGATCTACAATGAAAAGAACATCACTTTTTTGATACACACAATATTCCTTCCTTTGGACATGCAAGGTCCAATCACTCTTGCTTATGTTTTTGTTGCACGGGCGGATTAACCTTCTTGGCGAGGTCAATCGGGTATGTGTCTCGGTTGATAACCGGAGGAGTTGTGGTGCTAAGATTACAAGGGTTGGATCTTTCGATCGAAGCCGAATCGGTGTGTCACTCTCCGTCACATTTGTTTTTTCTTTCCTAGAATCTTTCGTGCCATAGCCTTTACATATTTTAGTTTCGAGTCCATCGTGTTGAGTTTGTGTCCTACTTGTGGTCTTGTTGCTGGTTTGTCACGCTCCGCTTTTCCTCCTGGATTAAAAAATCACCTAGGTGAAAAATCGTAAAGAAGAAATTGCTGGAAAAGCTAAAGAAAATAAAAATCCTAAATTAAAAATCCATTTAATAATTGGAAATGGCTTGGTGGAATTTTTCTTAAATTCCCGTGTCAAAATACGCTAACAGGATTTTTATCGATTTTTCAGACATCGGAAGCAATTTTAAAAATTAAATTAGGCTAACGGGATTATTTCCTTAAAGAAATGGGCTTTTCTTTTCTTTTTCTTTTCCTTTTCCTCCCTTTTTCCTTTATTTCCCCTCCGTGGGCCTCCGCCCACTTCTCTCTCTTTTTCCCTCCTTCCCGCCGACCCAACCGGCGCGCCCGCCGCCATCCGCCCAACCGCCCCTTGTTTCGTCCCTCTCCTTCCTTATCCCTTTTGGCCCGGCCCAGTACTGTTCCTCCTGCGCGCGCCAAGTCTGCTCGTTCTCCCTTTAGGCTGGGGCGATGACAAGCGGGTCCCGCTTGTCATCCCCAAGCTCTAGCCGCCCAAGCAGCAGCCGCGCATGCCGTGCAAGCCGCCGCTCATCCGGCCACGTTTGCGTCTCTCCCGGCCACGTTCTCCCACATTTAACCGCGTCATCATGTGTTCCCGACTTTACTCCGCCGTTTCCCCCACTTTCCCCATTCCTCCGCTCATCATGTGCGTCGGAACGGCCGAGTTAAACTCCATCATTCGCAGCCGCCATTAATGTCGCGCCTCGACGGTTTCCGTCTGTTTCCCGCTTTTCCCGGCCATGCCCGAACTCCCTTGCCGGCCTATAAGTTTCCCGCACCCTGGAACACGTCCCACACTCGCACTCGCTCGTGTTCGCTCACTCCTGCGCTCCCGCACCGTGCGCCGTCCTTTTTCCGCCGCCGAGCACACTGTTTCCGTCCGTTCCCACTAAACCGTCGCTCATCTCGCCAAACCACCACCACCTCCATCTTCGTAATTCTGGGAACACGTCCCCGTCGTTTTTCCCAAAAGTTGGTCGCCGATTCGTGCGGAAGCCGTCTTCTTCTCCGAGTCGGCCAACGGTAAAGAGGTGGTCATTTCTCTCTTTTTTTCCTACCCATGCCAAGCCGGTCCGCCGTGCGCCGCTGCTCGTGCGCCCGCCCAGCGCCGCCGCTGCCGCCGGCCGTGTGTCCCGCCGCTGGTCGGGGTCGCCGCCGCCCGTCACCGCCTTGTGCCGAGGCCACCGCTGCCGCTGCAGGCCGCCAATGGCGTGCTGCCACGTGGCGCGCCCATTCCCAAGCCGATGGACTCGGTCCACCGTGCACCAGTGAATTTTCTCTCTCTTGCGTCACTGTTCAGTGGGTCCCACAGTGATGTCAGCCCTAAGACGCTTGCGTCATAAATCGTTTTTCTTTTCTTAACTAGGAAAAAGGCTGAAACTTATAAAATTCACAGAAAATTCATCCGAACTCCGTTTGAGTCTGTTCAAGTTGCAGCGGACTCGTAAAAATGTCAAGAATATATTAAAAATGGTTTAGTTGTTTGTTTTAGCTGTCTAATAGCCTATTTTTGCCGTGCTTTGTTGGTCGGTAGATTCTGGTTCCGAGGACGCTCCCGTTTACTTTGAGGTTGTCGCTGAGGTTCCGTTGGATCAAGATCAAGGCAAGCCATTTTCCTTTGAGCATATTGTACCCACTCTGTAAATTATTCTCGCTTTATCTATTAAATTGCATTGTTTGTATAATATAATCGGGATGGGACCTATAGTACTGAGCCTAGGTCGTTTACCCCATTTATTTGATCACCTGGGAATCAATTTGACTAGAATCAGGGCTAGGACATGCTTATTATGCTTAGTACAACTAGATCATAAAAGGAGAAATTAATTTAGTAGTCTTATTTCACATGAAATGTCAGTCTCCGACCGGATGTACCGTTGGTACTATTAATCGGTAAATTAAAACTTGACTATTATGGTGGGCTGTGGGTGCCCGGTTTTGCAAGTCGCACCCATGGCAGTTAAGGACCAGTTCGCGGGAACCCTGGAAGAATTATTAATGTGTACCACAAGCCAGCATGGGCAACGACTGGGCTTGTAGTGTATCTTTTCCTAGCCGACGCATCCAGGCGAGGGTGAGCGTGATGGAGGGCGGATGGACCGGGAAAGGTCTATGCGGCTGTCGGATTCACCTAGGCATGAGAGGGGGCTACCTACCCTGGATTTTGGGTAGGGGCGAAACCTGAGGTGTGGTGTCGCTTGGTCAGGGAGGGTTATGCGAATGGTCCTGTCACAGACCCCTTTTCGATATGCCACGGTGGTATGTCGACGCACGGACACGTGTTGTGGGGCTGTGTCTTGTGGGTACAGATGTACACCTCTGGCCAGAGTGAAAAACTATTCGAATAGTCGTGCCCGTGGTTATGGGCGATCATCCAGATTCACCGTGATTAGTCTCACTAAAATAATAACTTGATTTAGTGGAAATGAGATAGAATAGTTGGATGGATTGGGCCTGACTCAACGTGGTGTAGCGTTGAGCAGAGTGTTAAAATATTGTTTAATTACTTTTAATTACTGCTTTTACTGCTTTCAACTTAATTCTGTGAAATGTCTGCTTTATGTAAAAGTTAACCCTAGCCTATCTTTGGAATTTAACCCTGCATTCATACCTTCTTTCGGTATGACTTGCTGAGTATGGTGGTTGTACTCAGTCTTGCTTCCTTTTCCCCACCTCGAGCTAGAGGACGAAGCGCCGATGGGTTTGCCGCCGAGTAGGCTCGTTGCCGCCGTCAAGGGTTGCCTGTGGAGTGGAATCGCTGCCCCACAAGAGTCGAAGCCCCACTAGGGCGACCCACTAGTCGAATACCTATCCGAGGACCGGCCGGGGATACACAAACGACAAATTGTATATACAGATCCACATCTTAAAACATTTAAAAAAATCTTACATATGCAGTTTATTTTACCTTTCCACTGCATATATAAGATTTTTTTAAATGTTTTAAGATGTGGGTCTCTATATACAATTTGTCGTTTGTGTATCCCTGGCTGGTCCTGGACAGGGTATTTTAATACACATTCAGCTTCGGAAATTCTGGTGTGAATTTCTGGGCGTGACAAGTTGGTATCAGAGCCGACCTTGACTGTAGGATGAGCCCACTGGTTCTAAGAGCCCTCTGAATCCCTTTCATCTGCATGTCCCTCTTGCATTTGGAGTTGTTTCGGGAAAATTTGGGAATTCTCGTTTTCGAAAAAAAATTGACTTTCCGAATTGGATTTTTCGAGTGTGGTCAGACTAGGGTTTTAGAAATTTTTGCAGTCAGAGTTGGAGTCGAATTGGCTTTTATTCGACCGTCGTTTGGGAATAGTCAGGATTATGCATTAAGTCGCGTCTAGAATTTGCGGGTTGCAATATTTCATGCGTCTTATTATTAATATAATTATTTTGCTCATTAATTTATTGCTCAATAGAGTCTGTAGTATTTTATCTGCTCTTATGCAAAATTATTTCATGCATAAAAATATGCTTCTTACTTGGTTATTCCTTTGAGTCCTTTCTGATTTATTTAATCTGGATCTGAGCATGCATTGTTTCCCCTCCTTTGTCTTCTATAGATGGCAGACCTTCCCCCGACGCACTACGGCCAGAATCTGGGTGACTTTGTGGCAGAGCTGAGCAAGATGGCGTTTTTGGTTGGATACCCCAGTCTTCCGGAGTACACAAAGATTCGTCACCTCAACGGCAAGTTCCCACACCGAGTTCGCTTGGAGGTGCATGGCATCCCCACCGTGTTCCCCAACATGTTGGTGGAGTCCTCTAGAGGCACCTTTGAGCACGCTTGTCAAGAGGCAGCCTACCTGATGCTTACCAGACTCCGGGAGCGCCACGACATCGACTTCCGCCGCACCGCCTACAGCTACCACCCCAGCCGTGGCGACTACGACAACACCAGCTCCTTCCGCTCAGTTGTGTCGGAGAATGACACAACCTACGGGCAAATGACCGCGGTCATGCAGGGGTTGGACACCTTGCATGCTAATCTACACAGGGCAGCCAAGGCCCTGAACGACCAGAAGTTGGTGGAGATCAACAGGTTGAAGGGTGAGATGGCCCGCCTCAAGAGGGAGAATGCCATTCTCCAGGGCCGCTCGCCTCCCAGGGGTGCCAGGATCCGCATCACTCCGAGAAAGACCACCACCACTCCTGTGCGTATCCAGCTTGCGCACCGGAACCCTCCTCCAACTCCAGAGCCACTACTAGTGTTCGTGCCGCCTACGCCTCCGCCGTCTCCCGTTCAGTTTCCACTGCTGACCTCCGCCCTAGCTTCAGTAGCCGTTGGCAGCAGTAGCGGAGGATGGCTGTCCGTGACGTCCGGCTCCTCCGACGAGACCTCGACCTCTGACAGCTCGAGCAGCGGCAGCTCCGGCAGCCGCCGAAAGCAAGTGGCGTGAGCTGGCAAGGTGGTGAGACGTACCTGCTGGACTCCCGCAGCCGATCAGAGGAGGTTGGAGATGAGGCTGAGTCCGACTTTGACTCCACCGACTGCAGGAGCCGTTCCAAGCAATAGACCGTTCCCCTAGTTCCTCGTTGTCTAGTCTTTGTCTGGTAGTTGTGTGTTTAGGTGTGTTGCTTGGGGTAGTCGGCAGACCGTACCAGCTGGTTGTGGTATGGTTGTCCTTAATTAGGAGTTGAACTATTTATTTTCCGTAATGTCAACTATCAGATCAGTTAATCAATAATAAATTCTGGGTTTCTGAGCAGCCTGTTTTTCTTCTTATCTTTGTTTCTTTCTGTTCGCTCTCTCAAGATGATGAGCACCAAGTCATCTAGTCAGGTCAACGGTGATGGTAACAACACAGCCAATTAGAATCATTAAACCATTCCCAACACCCCGCAAGCCATGGTCCCCCTCCGCCGCCGAGAATCGACACTCGCCCAAGTCTTGACGAGTCAAACTCGATGATGGCTGCAATGATGCACGGCGATGCGGCGGCGGCACGGTAGATGCAACGAAAATGCTTCGGCGGTTGCAACAAGCACGGCTTCATGTCGCGGCTGGTCCATTCCCACCCGATTCGGTCAAGCGTCGGAATTCCTACGCGTTCGCCCTCCCACTTTCTCGAGCACCACCAATCCCATGGAGGCAAACGACTGGTTCCATGCAATTGAAAAGAAGCTCAATCTTCTGCAGTGCAATGACCAGAAAAAGGTGGCGTTCGCCACTCATCAGCTCCAGGGTCCCGCTTCAGCATGGTGAGACAATTTCTTGGTGACTCGTCCGACAGGGACAGAAGTCTCTTGGGCAGAATTCTGCTACAACTGCCGCAAGGCACAAGTTCCTGATGGCATTGTGGCACAGAAGAAGAGGGAGTTCCGAGCTCTGGAACAGGGCAACAGGACCGTTATTGAATATCTCCACGAGTTCAACCGCCTCGCGTGCTACGCACCAGAGGATCTGCGCACTGACTCCAAGAGGCAGGACAAGTTCTTGGCCGGCCTTGATGATGAACTCACCAATAAGCTGATCTCCGGTGATTATGCTGACTTCGAGAAGCTGGTGGATAAAGCCATTTGCCCGGAGGATCAGAGGAACAAGATGGTCCGTAAGAGAAAGGCGGCCCAGTTCCGGATGAATCAGGGGAATGTCCAAAGACCTCGCTTCATGTTGATGGGTTACGCGGAGGCTACGCTAGCCGAAAACAAAAACTTTTCTACCGTGCAAACCAGGAATACTTGCAAGTAAGGGCCGATAGATCGTTACCGATTGGAGTGTGCAGCAGAAACAGCCAATCAGGGCTATCCGATCCGGAACAGTGTAGCCGATTCCCGCAAGCCGACAGCCGATACTCGGGGACAGCCGATTCGCCAATCAGTCGATTCGCAGATGCCGCAGCCGATCCGAGTCGTCCGACTGTGTTCTCGCGCCTCGCTCTGATGTGCTCGACCGCAGCCGATTCCTCCGCAGCCGATGAACAGCGTGCAACGTAGCAGCGCCTCTACCGGTATCCACACGTCCGGGGACAGAACGCCGAACACCCGTGTGCTAGCACGCGATGCAAGGCTAGGGTTTGGCTCGAAAGTGGGGAGGGTTTCTGTGGAGATTGATCTCGGCGACTTCTGTTGCGGATTCGGTTCAATGCGATCCAACTGATGTGTCGCAGCTCTCCACCCCTCGCCCCTTTATATAGAGTTGGCCGACTGGGAATAGTGACCGATCAGGACTCTATTTCAAATCGGATCCTATCCGAATCTCATAGAGTCGGTTGCCCATACGTCGTATGCCCACTGGACTCTATCCGATCGGATCCCTATCCGATCGAGCCATATCCGAGTCCAACTCGAATATCTATTCTATCCCCTTAAGCGTGCGACCACATGTAGGTTCGGTATACTCGGTTTCGGCTATAGTCTAACTTAGCCGATCGTCGGCTCGAGTCCAACTCAGCCCGACCCGTCAACAGCGGCGCCTAGCAGCACATATTGACACCATAGTATACAAGAATAATATCGGCTCTGAACCTATAATGTGTACACAAATCTCTTTGCCTCACGATACCAGTTAAGCTATAGGCAAGATGTGTGCCATCCCTTCAATAGCTTAACCATTCACTCGAACTGTATTGGATTATCTGTCTGTTGATTGACTCCTCAATCAACTTAGCATGGCCATGCATTTCCATAATCCATTACCTCGAGGGGCCCAGAGATATCTCTCCAAAGGAGGGGCAAATTCCATTTTGATCACTCACATCCCACTCCATGTTTCATAGCAAACCCGAAAACTACCTTTATAACTACACAGTTACGGAATAGCGTTTGGTAGTCCCAAAGTAGGCTACTACACATGTTGGAATCCATGGTGATCTCAGGTCTAAGGACTTTGTACCAACACTACCTGAGACCAACTAATGGCACATTAATTCCTGTAGTGTCTCATGGTGGGTCTATCCAACAATGTGTTCTCCAACACATGTGTGCATGTTTATTGATTTGGTATCTCCATACCCATGATCTATGAGACATGATCATCAATCAATAAACATGCCGATCTTAGAATCATATTTGTTCCAACAATATGACATATGATCAGGGATCGTTTAGAAATAGATTCATACATAAAGAGTCTCATAAATAAGTCACGCACTTATTGATCAATACAAGATGTCTATTTCATGGAACTGAATAACACTTTATTCATAAATACATAAACATTGACGTGATATCCAACATCTCCATGTTGCCTCTAGGGCATATCACTAACACATGTCTAGACAACAAGGTGGACCCTCCAATATGGTTGTCCGTCAGCACTGTCCCATTCACCCTGGGAATTCCAACTCGCATCCCAACCCCAACCTTAACCGTGGCAACAGCAGCAACAACGGTGGTCAGTCTCACCACAATCCTGCTCCGTGCCCCCAGATGGCACCAGCTCAGTCTGTCCAACCCAGGAAAGACGCTATAGGGAAGCCGTTGGTTTGTTTCAACTGCAACGAGCCTGGTCACTTCACTGATAAGTGTCCGAAGCAAAAGCGCAATGCACCCAGGTTTGTTCAGGCCAGGGTCAACCATGCTTCAGTTGAAGAGGCTCAGGATGCACCGGGCGTTATTCTAGGTATGTTCCTCGTAAACTCAGTTCCTGCTACAGTTTTGTTTGATTCTGGTGCAACTCATTCATTCATATCAAAAAGATTTGTTGGGGAACATGGGTTAAACTTGTCACACCGATGCGGGTTCACACCCCAGGAAATAGCCTGATGTCAGTCAGCTATAGTCCCTCGGTGACAATAGAAATTCAAAGATCACGATTTCTAGCCAATCTCATCCTTCTTGAATCCAAAGACCTAGGTGTCATCCTAGGGATGGATTGGTTGACAAGACATAAAGGAGTGATAAACTGCGCAGCACACACCATCACCCTAACCAGTCTGGAAGGAGAAGTGGTTACTTTCCAGTCTCCGTTGTCTGTAAAGCAAGGGGTAGTCTGAATCAAATTACCGATCAGGATGATTTAATGTCAGAGAAACCAGAATCCAAGAAACTTGAGGATATACCTATAGTTCGGGAGTACTCGGAAGTTTTTTCAGATGATCTCACAACCATGCCACCTAAGAGGGAGATTGAGTTCCGGATCGACTTGGTACCAGGAACCGCCTCGATCTACAAGAGACCTTACAGAATGGCTGCTAATGAGATGGCTGAAGTCAAAAAGCAGGTTGATGAGCAATTACAGAAGGGATACGTTCGTCCGAGCACGTCGCCTTGGGGTGCTCCGGTGATATTTGTGGAGAAGAAAGATAAAACAAAGAGGATGTGTGTGGATTACCACGCACTCAACGAGGTCACTATCAAGAATAAGTACCCGTTACCTCGAATTGACGACCTGTTTGATCAACTTAAAGGAGCCAAGGTGTTCTCCAAGATAGACCTGCGGTCAGGTTATCATCAGTTGAGAATCAGAGAAGAAGATATTGCAAAGACAGCATTCACTACTCGATATGGATTGTTCGAGTGCACCGTCATGTCCTTCGGACTTACTAATGCACCAGCTTTCTTCATGAACCTGATGACCAAGGTGTTCATGGATTTCTTGGATAAGTTTGTTGTGGTCTTAATAGACGACATTCTTATCTATTCAAAGTCTGAAGAAGAGCATGAACAACACCTTCGTCAAGTACTTGAGAGATTGAAGGAACATCAGTTGTACGCCAAGTTCAGTAAATGTGATTTATGGCTCAAGAAAGTTCAGTTTCTTGGTCATATTATAACCGCTCAAGGAGTAACTGTTGATCCGTCAAATGTGGAGTCAGTTACTAAGTGGACCCCACCAAAGACTGTTTCTCAGATATGAAGTTTCCTTGGACTCGTAGGTTACTACCGCCGGTTCATCGAGAATTTCTCCAAAATCGCAAGGCCAATGACACAGTTGTTAAAAAAAGAGAAAAAGTTTAAGTGGTCTGCCGAGTGCAACGAAGCTTTGAAGAGCTCAAGCGGTTGGTAACTACACCGGTCTTAATCTTGCCGGATCAGACCAAGGATTTCCAAGTTTACTGTGATGCATCTCGTCACGGGTTAGGATGTGTGCGACCTCATGAGACTAACTATCCTACTCATGACTTAGAGCTAGCAGCAGTGGTTCACGCCCTGAAGATTTGGCGGCATTATCTCATCGGTAACCGCTGTGAAGTCTACACTGATCACAAGAGTCTGAAGTATATCTTCACCCAGCCAGACCTAAACCTCCATCAACGAAGATGGTTGGAGTTGATCAAGGACTATGACAAGGGGATACACTATCACCCCGGCAAAGCCAATGTGATAGCAGATGCTTTGAGTCGAAAGAACTACTGTAACGCCACTCAGACGAAAGAACTATGCAGTGAACTACAACGGAAGTTTGAATGTTTGAACTTGGGAATTGTCAATCATGGTTATGTGGCTGCTCTCGAGACTCAACCGACACTCGTGGAGCAAGTCCGTCTGGCTCAAGCTAATGACCCCGACATAGCTGAGTTAAAGAAAAACATGAGGACTGGTAAAGCCAGGGATTTCTCTGAAGACGAACATGAAACAATCTGGATGGAAAAAAGATTGTGTGTACCTGAGAACAAGGAGTTGAAAGATCTGATTCTTAGTGAAGCTCATCAATCCCAGTACTCAATTCACCCCGAAAGCACGAAAATGTATCAAGATCTCAAGGAAAAATTTTGGTGGGTCAGCATGAGGAGAGAAATCGCCGAGTTTGTTGCTTTGTGTGATGTCTGTCAGCGAGTCAAGGCAGAACATCAGCGACCCGCAGGATTGTTACAACCTCTCAAGATTCCGGAATGGAAATGGGAAGAAATTGGAATGGACTTCATCACTGGTCTGCCCAGAACTTCCGCGGGTCATGATTCTATTTGGGTAATTGTGGACCGACTCACAAAAGTCGCTCACTTCATACCTATGAATACAACTTACTCAGGGAAGAAACTGGCAGAGCTCTACTTGGCAAGGATCATGTGTTTACATGGGGTACCGAAAAAGATTGTATCAGATCGAGGGAGTCAGTTTACCTCAAAATTCTGGCAGAAGTTGCAAGAAGAATTGGCAACTCGTTTGAACTTCAGCACCGCTTACCATCCTCAGACCGATGGTCAGACATAAAGAGTTAATCAGATCTTGGAAGATATGTTGAGAGCTTGCGCACTTGATTTCGGTGGAGCTTGGGATAAGAGTCTACCTTATGTCGAGTTCTTGTACAATAACAGTTATCAGGCGAGTCTTCAATTGGCTCCATTCGAAGCATTGTATGGCAGAAAGTGTCGCATGCCACTTTTCTAGGATCAGACTGGAGAACGCCAGTTGTTTGGGATTGATGTCTTGAATGAAGCCGAAGAAAAAGTCAGGCTGATCCGTGAAAGCTTGAAAACTGCTCAGTATCGTCAGAAAAGTTACGCTGACAACCGTCGAAGGGAGTTAAGCTTCGAGGTTGGAGACCATGTGTACCTTCGTGTCACTCCGCTTCGGGGAGTGCATCGGTTCCAGACAAAAGGGAAGTTGGCACCACGTTTTGTGGGACCATACCGAATTCTGGAACGCCGCGGAGAAGTTGCCTATCGGTTGGAACTTCCTCCTTCCATGGCAAGCATTCATGATGTGTTTCATGTGTCTCAGTTGAAGAAATGCTTAAGAGTGCCTGAGGAGCAAGCAAGTCCTGATCACCTTAACATTCAAGAGGACTTGACCTATGTTGAGAAACCAGTTCGTATCCTCGACACCAGTGAAAAAAGAACCAGGAACCGAGTTACCAAGTTCTGTCGTGTGTAGTGGAGTCACCACTCAGAAGAAGAGGCAACTTGGGAAAGAGAAAATGAGCTGAAAGCCGCCCACCCTCACCTCTTCGCCAGCACCTCCGAATCTCGGGTCGAGATTCCGTTTAAGGAGGGTAGGTTTGTCACGCTCCGCTTTTCCTCCTAGATTAAAAAATCACCGGTGAAAAATCGTAAAGAAGAAATTGCCAGGAAAAGCTAAAGAAAATCAAAATCCTAAATTAAAAATCCATTTAATAAATGGAAATGGCTTGGTGGAATTTTTCTTAAATTCCCCGTGTCAAAATACGCTAACAGGATTTTTATCGGATTTTTCACAGCATCGGAAGCAATTTTAAAAATTAAATTAGGCTAACTGGAATTATTTTCTTAAAGAAAAGGGCTTTTCTTTTTCTTTTTCTTTTCCTTTTCCTCTCTTTTCCTTTTTCCCCTCCGTGGGCCTCCGGCCCACTTCTCTCTTTTTCCCTCCTTCCCGTCGGCCCAACGCCGGCGGCCCGCCGCTGCCAACCCCTCCTTCTTTCTTTTCTCTCCTTCCTTTTCACTTTTGGGCTGGCCCAGTACTGTTCCTCCCGCACGCGCTAAGTCTACTCGTCCTCCCTTCGGGCTGGGGCAATGACAAGCGGGGCCCGCTTGTCATCCCCAAACTCTAGCCGCCCAAGCAGCAGCTGCGCATGCCGTGCAAGCCGCCGCTCTTCCGGCCACGTTCGCGTCTCTCCTGGCCACGTTCTCCCACATTTAACCGCGTCATCATGTGTTCCCGACTTTACTCCGCCGTTTCCCCCACTTTCCCCATTCCTCCGCTCATCATGTGCGTCGGAACGGCCGAGTTAAACTCCATCATTCGCAGCCGCCATTAATGCCGCGCCTCGATGGTTTCCGTCCGTTTCCTGCTTCTCCCGGCCATGCCCGAACTCCCTTGCCGGCCTATAAGTTTCCCGCACCCTGGAACACATCCCACACTCGCACTCGCTCGCGTTTGCTCACTGCCGCGCTACCGCACCGTGCGCCGTCCTTTTTCCGCCGCCGAGCTCACTGTTTCCGTCCGTTCCCGCTAAATCGTCGCTCATCTCGCCAGACCACCACCACCTCCATCTTCGTAATTCTCGGGAACACGTCCCCGTCGTTTTTCCTCAAAAGTTGGTTGCCAATTTGTGCCGAAGCCGTCTTCTTCTCCGAGTCCGGCCAATGGTAAAGAGGTGGTCATTTCTCTCTTTTTTTTCCTACCCATGCCGAGCCGGTCCGCCGTGCGCCGCTGCTCGTGCGCCCGCCCAGCGCTGCCGCTGCCGCCAACGGTGTGTGCCGCCGCCGGCCGGGGTCGCCGCTGCCCGTCGCCGCCTTGTGCCGAGGCCGCCGCTGCCGCTGCCGGCCGCCAATGGCGTGCTGCCACGTGGCGCGCCCATTCCCAAGCCGGTGGACTCGGTCCACCGTGCACCAGTGAATTTTCTCTCTCTTGTGTCACTGTTCAGTGGGTCCCGCGGTGATGTCAGCCCTAAGACGCTTGTGTCATAAATCGTTTTTCTTTTTCTTAACTAGGAAAAAGGCTGAAACTTATAAAATTCACAGAAAATTCATCCGAACTCCGTTTAAATCCGTTCAAGTTGCAGAGGATTCGTAAAAATGTCAAGAATATATTAAGAATGGTTTAATTGTCTGTTTTAGCTGTCTAATAGCCTGTTTTTGCCGTGCTTTGTTCGTCGGTAGATTCTGATTCCGAGGACGCTCCCGTTTACTTTGAGGTTGTTGTTGAGGTTCCGTTGGATCAAGATCAAGGCAAATCATTTTCCTTTGAGCATATTGTACCCACTTTGTAAATTATTCTCGCTTTATCTATTAAATTGCATTGTTTTTATAATGTAATCGGGATGGGACCTATAGTACTGAGAACGACCCCATTTATTTGATCACCTAGTAATCAATTTGACTAGAATCAGGGCTAGGACATGCTTATTATGATTAGTACAACTAGATCATAAAAGAAAAAATTAATTTACTAGACTTATTTCACATGAAATGTCGGTCTCCGACCGGATGTATCGTTGGTACTGTTAATCGATAAATTAAAACTTGACTATTATGGTGGGCTGTGGGTGCCCGGTTTTGCAAGTCGCACCCATGAAAGTTAAGGACCGGTTCGCGGAAAACCCTGGAAGAATTATTAGTGCGTACCACAAGCCAGCATGAGCAACGACTGGGCTTGTAGTGTAGCTTTTCCTGGCCGACGCATCCAGGAGAGGGTGAGCGTGATGGAGTGCGGATGGACCGGGAAAGGTCTATGCGGCTGCCGGATTCACCTAGGCACGAGAGGGGGATGCCTACCCTGGATTCTGGGTAGGGGCGAAATCTGAGGTGTGGTGTCGCTTGGTCAGGGAGGGTTATGCAAATGGTCCTGTCACAGATCCCTTTTCGATATGCCATGGTGGTATGTCGACGCACGGACACGTGTTGTGGGGCTGTGTCTTGTGGGTACAGATGTACACCTCTGGCCAGAGTGAAAAACTATTCGAATAGCCGTGCCCGCGGTTATGGGCGATCATCCAGATTCACCGTGATTAGTCTCACTAAAATAATAACTTGATTCAGCGGAAATGAGATAGAATAGTTGGATGGATTGGGCCTGACTCAACATGGTGTAGCGTTGAGAAGAGTGTTAAAATATTGTTTAATTACTTTTAATTACTGCTTTTACTGCTTTCAACTTAATTTTGTGAAATGCCTGCTTTATGCAAAAGTTAACCCTAGCCTATCCTTGGAATTTAACCCTGCATTCATACCTTCTTTCGGTATGACTTGCTGAGTACGGTGGTTGTACTCAGTCTTGCTTCCTTTTTCCCCCACCTCAGAGCTAGAGGACGAAGCTGCCGATGGGTTTGTCGCTGAGTAGGCTCGTCGCTGCCGTCAAGGGTTGCATGTGGAGTGGAATCGCTGCCCGCAAGAGTCAAAGCCTAGTTCTTAAGTTTATTTTACCTTTCCACTGCATATGTAAGATTTTTTTAAATGTTTTAAGACGTGGATCTGTATATACAATTTGTCGTTTGTGTATCCTTGGCTGGTCCTGGACAGGGTATTTTAATACACATTCAGCTTCGAAAATTCTGGTGCGAATTTCTGGGCGTGACATGGTTAGATCGTGTTAAAGTCCAGTTCATATGTTTTTCCCTTTGTTTCCATCAAACCCTAGCCGTCGCGTCTAGCTTGTGCGCGTGTAACAAGTTTTTGCGCGTATTTTTTTCGTTTTGTCTTCTAATTTGGAGTCGGTTTTTAAAACGACCATAACTTTTGCATACACACTTCGATTGAGACGTTTCATATATGAAAATCGATCGAAAAAATTTTGGATGTGTTCATCCCTAGCTTCGGTGGGTTCGGTGATTTTATTTTTCCCAAAAACTGCTCAGAAGATTGTCTTTTCTAGCCCGAAAGCTTTTTTTCAATTCTGAGCGCATCTTCTGAATTTTCCACTGACCACGTTGTTTAGGCTCAAATTTTATATGGTTACCTCTCATGTGCTGCCAAATCAAGAAAAAATATTAGAAAATAAAAAGAAAAAGTCAATTTTTCCAAAAATAAAAAAATAAAAAAGAGATGGGCAAAAGAGGAACAATATCTAGAGGAGTACATAGAGAGGTGCAATGTCTAGGATTACCATGTAAACTCGAGCTTCAAAAAATATTAACTATATATGACTATTACAATTTAAAATAATTTCAAATCAGGCATATGTTAATTATATATGATTATTACAATTTAATAATAGTTTTAAACTATTTTAAATGTTTTCTCATTAATTTTGTGATTTGATTAAATTTTAATGTATTACTTTTTATTGTTTTAAACCTATATTAAATAAATTAATTTAATAGATTATTTATTTTTTGTTAACCCTAGTCGGGACAACAAAAATTTGAAAATAGCGAGAAAATTACCTAGTCCTAGTTGATGGCTACAACCGGGACTAAAGATAAATTAGAAATAGCGAGAAAATATATCTTTAGTCCCGGTTGTTGGCACCAATCGAGACTACAGATCAGTGGTATATATCCTGTCGTGTATCATCTTCTCCACCGATCCAACATTTAGTTGTCTCTTCCTTAGCTCTCTCCCTCTCTTAGCTCTCTCTCTTGCTTCGGTGACAGCGGTGGGATGGAGGAGATGACGGCGGCCCGGTGGCTCGGAGGGCTCCTCCTCCTCTTCCTCGTCCTCCCCCGGATCCGGCCTCCCCTTCCACATCCCCAAATATTTTTTTTATAATTGTATGATGTTCTATACTCAAATTTGATAAGTGATATATGTGTATCTGGATATATATGATATATGTGTATGTGTGATATATATATATATATGATATGTGATGTTTATTACTCGATTTGTGATGTGGAGGAGATTTGAGGATGTTAATTTGATATCTGAATTTGATTTCGGTAGCAAAAATAACGAAAAAAATATTTGGGGATGTCAGGAGCATAATATATAAAGATGGCGGTTGGTAACATCTTAAAAAAATTCACATATTGATTGGTAATATCAATGGAGACTAAATATGATGGAGTCAGTCACGTGACACCGTCATCTTTAGTCCCGGTTGGTGTTACCAACCGAGACTAAAGATATATCTTTAGTTCCAGTTATTTCAACCAAAAATAGATAGATATCTTTAATCTCGCTTTTGTTGTCTAGGTTTAAAACTCAAGACTAAAAAGTCACAAATCGAAATTAAAAGAGGGTTTCGCGAGTAGTGGCAGTAGCAATTATTGTACGTCTCAGTGTCTTGTGCAGCAGAAATACAGCCAATTCACAACATATTTGGGCCATTAATGCACAATCGAACTACATTGCATATAATAAAAACTATTGCACCGAGCCACCGATGAGCAACTGTACAGAGGAGTTATGGCAGAATCGAGGCCTCGTTTGGATAATTAGCTCTTGGGTTAATTTAAGAGCTAAAAATTAGCTTTCAAAATGGCCTAAATTAGCTCCTTAAATAGTTTGGATCTATGGGCTAATTTGTGATGGTGATGGATTATGGCGGTGGCGGCATCGCAGCTGATGACGACAGGATGGGCGTGGCGCTTAAGAGAAAGAAAGACAGACACACTGTACTCTCTTTCTTAGAAACGTATGAGATTGATGAGATCCATATCAAATTAGTCCAAATAAATATTTTTTGGAGGAGCTATATTTTTTTTAGTGAGCTAATTGGACTAAAAAATTACTGTCTGGATTCAAGCCCAAAGGTTCTACGTGAACACAAAGGGTTTCCCAATTAAATGACAACAGAATCAAAGTGTTTTGATAGGAATGATTGGTGGAGGGAATACAACAATTAATGGATGCTGCTGCTGCAAAGGGTAGACCAGCAGTGGCGGCGAAGGGGCAAAGTGCCATCACGGCGACGAATCCATCGAGGATGCCATTGCATGCGGGGCCGGTTCATTGTGCACGTTGCATGTGTTGGCCGCTTACGTTACGCATGTGGGCGGGCGGGCGCATCGAGAATCGGTAATCAAACGCGGAGTGGGTCGGTGTGTATGTGTCACGACGACTGTTCGTTAGGGGGCGTTTGATAGGTTTCAGATTTTGGATCCTGGTAAAGTGAAGTTAAAGCTCTACTAAACACTTACTTCAAACAGATCTAAATGCAGATCTGAATGTAGCACTCAAAAAAAATAAACTAAAAAGTTAAAAAGCTTCATCAGATTTAAACTTTAGCTTCAGCTAGAACGGTTCTTAAAAGCAAACTAATCAAGCTAATCAAGCAGCAAACTAATCAAACTTCGCTTTGGGCCGTCACTGACATCCTAGCTCGCTGGAGAGGAGGCAGACGCCCTGGCTACTCCCGGGCGACAAAAACGCCCTGGAGTCTTGTGGCCGACGCTGACGCCCTGGAGTCCCGCAGCCGTCGCCGCCGCCCCGGCTCCCCATGTCCGCCGCCGACGCCCCGACTCCCCGTGGCCGTCGCCGACGCCTCGGCTCCCCGTGGCTGCCGCCGACGCCTCGGCTTCGAGCTCAACACGGCCGACACCCCAGCTCCGAGCTCAACGTTGCCGCCGCCGCCGCCGTCGCGTGTTCTCCTCTAGCTGCGTGAGCGATGCTTGTTTCTGCTAAGGTATTCTGGTTAGGGTTACATACTGCGTGAGATGCCGGTGCTAATTTGGGCTAGGTTGAAAAAAACACTGGGCTGAAATTTGCTTTTCTTAGCGGGAGCTATTTCGCCTATGATTTAACAGATTTAGGTGGCTATCTCCTCAATTTAGCTGTTTATAAACCGTAGCGAAAAATTGTGCATAGCTTAGCGGATTTTGTCCAAAACAGCTATCTCCGGCTATAGCGGCTATAGAATTAAAACACTGGCAAAAACAAAATCACCCAACTAAACAGAGCGGCTAAGCATGCATCTAGGTGACACAACAACCCAAAGCACATATGAACAAAATTTCACTTTTTTCCAGTGGATGCTGATGCTGCTGCATGTACCGTCCCCCTTCCCAGAATGGCAAGACAGTATGATTCTTCAGAACAAATTTTTTTCTCCACACACTCCCTTTATCACCCTGTAACGATCAGCCTGTGCAAACAGGCGAGTCGCTTGGCACTGCAGGCACGAATCGAAGCCTTGCGCAGGTCAAAGAAATAGGAGGAAGAACAACGCTGCTGGATCTCATAGAAAAAACAGTAAATTACTTAAAGATAAAGCAAACGTTTATTTAATTCAAATTCATTACATAATTTTCGATGACCATGATAAAATTAGTAGATAAAAAAACCAAACAACCATCATAAAACATCTCTATTATTTTTATAATAGTAAAGATTAAAAAATCACGCAGATACAGCTTCGCCGTCGGAACTGAGAACTTGTCGCCGAATTCCTTCCCGTCGCCGGCCAGCCTCCGCAGAAATTCCACCATCGGAACTTCGGCGAAGCTTCCCCAGGTGGGGCAGGCGCCGAGATTTCTTACGATTCTCCACCGAAGGCGGCTTCGACGGAACTTGCAGCGTTGAATCTTAAGGCCTAATAAGCCTCTAAACTTGTCTCTCTTGCTCATGTTTCAACGATTTCGGCGTAGATGAGAAAAGGCATCGACTTTTCCCGTTCACGCGCCCCCATATAAATATCAGTTATACTAGCATATATATCGATCGATCAATGGCCGTGAACTTCAACCTTGGTTGAGATGGTTTGCTCTCAGTACTGTAGAAGATAGATAGCTCCCTCATATTCTAGTTTTCGATGGCTGTGACCTCTCAGTTGCTCTCTTCAGAAGTTCAAGAGTTAGCTTCTGCATGCAAACCTGTCGAATTACATGTGTGTGCACTATCCAGACTACAAGAAGGAAATCAGGTTCGAGATGAGAGCTATGGAGTTCAGTGCCAGCCGTTGGATAGAACTACCAGATGGACGGAGCAACCCTTAACAGAAAAAGAGCTTGAGTCGGAGATTCTCAATGGATGACCAGGTGCATGAATGATGTGGAGAAGAAAGGAGTGCTCTATCATGCAGGCAAGGAGATTGGGCACCAAACTGCACTAAAATTTCACATGAACAGTTGCGATTCTTGCAGGACACCTACCAAGAATTTCATAGGATACATATCAAGGATATCACAAGAAACAGTTAGATTCTTTTACAGCATATAGCTACTGGAAATATTACAGGAAACAGCTTTAATTGTCGTGTGATTCCTACCAAGCTCACGCATGTACATGGCGACTGAACTTGCAAGAAACATACAAGCTGGCTGAAAGAGAAGGGCTAAGTTGAAGCGGATGCATCGTTTTCATAAGTGTTCAGGTTTGTTATCAAACATACCGCATCGTTATTCAGTTTCCCATTGTGTAAGTCATAATAATATACGTGTTCCTCATTGTGTACAAAAGTCATAGTAGTATTACGCGTTCCTTGTGTATTTGCAAAGGTCTAACATTCGAACGATGCTTAACTGAGAAGATAGAGAAGAAAAAACAGTCTTTGTTTTATCTTCTTTTTTTCCTCTCTGACTCTGTCATAAATAACTGATCTTCTGCAGCTAAATACACAACTGTGTTGCAACACAACATGGATGGAAGGGCATAACTATTTGAAAATAAACACATGCCTTGCAGGACTGAAATTAGGAGAAATTCAGATACCATGAAAATTAACCAATGACTCAAATGAGTGGAGGTGAATTTCATTTGCATGGCAGATACACTATAAGTATATACTAACTCGCTGTGCGAGTGCGAACACTACTGGTAGCAAGCTAGTAGCCGATCGAGTACATGATTCGTCTTCCTGTTTCAAACCACAACTAGCACTCACACTGGAGGTCGCTGGTATATATCCACGAGCTTTTAGAACCAGTGTGGCCTCCCCCTACGTAGTATTTAACTGGTGCCCTAAGATTTCAATCTCTGTTAGTAGAGTCATGCAAGTAATCGGGTCGTATTGTGTTTTACTAACTAAACAATCATTTTTATATCTCTTTCTAACTTGGTGCCATGCAAGTAATCGGGTTGGACTGTTCTTGGATGGATTTTAACCGGCTTTAATAGTTAGGGTCTGTTTAATTGCAAATTTTGGTGAAAATTTTTAGCCAAAAATTTGGGGTGAAAACTTTTCATAAGAGTAAGTATTTAGTTGCATGTGAAAATTTTTTAGATTGTAATAAATACATGATGTATGCAACTCTCATACATATATCCCAAGAGAGAATTTCAGCTTTTTTGGCAAGTCCCTCCCAAATCTGAAATTATTTCATTCTAACTTTTCACCCCTGTTTAGTTAAAAAACCAAAAAATGACCAAAATTCAAAATCTTTTCAGATTTCAGCTGCAACTAAATAGGACCTTATTACTACTACTCCCTTTATTGATCAAAGTCGACATGCTTTTCAAAACTAATCTTTTACTTGTAATTTTCATATACTATAAAGTTTATAGCAACAAAATTATAATCATATAAAAGTATATTCAAATGTCAATTTAATGATATTGTTTTTAGCAAATAAAATTTAATTTATATTATACTAATTGTTATTTTAATGTTTTAGAATTGAAATATTAAAATACATACACGTTTTATATTACGGGATGGAGGGAATACTAGTTAAAGGGTATTTAATTTAGATATCTAATTTTATATTTGAGGATTGATCTATAGTCTCGTACAATAGTTAAGGGATAAAATGAACTTCACTTTACATAATGATGTTAATTGGAGAAAAAGGACCGTTGATTGAAGCATGAGTGGTGATAAAATGCATGCCAATACGCAATTCAAAAGTATATTAGAAATAAGTAAAGATACCACCATTAAATATATAAACTGGAGGGACTAGCTACTTAGCACAAATAGCCATGTGCTACAGTGCTAGCCACCCAGGTTTTTATCTTCTCCTTTCTTAAAAAGTAGGAGTATTAATTGGTTTACTTAAACAAATGTCGTTTTGATGAATGCGGTTATGCGGGGTCAAACGGTAGGTGAGGATCATGCAACCATCATATCTTCTTTGATTTGTCGTTCTATTTGTTTAAACCGACTAATGGAACGATTGGCCGTGGATCCCTGGCCGATCGAAAAATTGTGTATCCACTACCTGGACCTTGGTTTCTTCGGCAGGTTTTGGTACGGTACAAGGAAAAGCATCGGTTTGACCCTTTTCATTTTCTTCAGAAGAGAGTTTTGCCCTTTTCCTCGAAAAAAAGAAGAGAGAGACTCTGACAGGGAATTAAGGGCATCGCCTGGCATTTTGCATTGCCTCTTTTTTTTATTAAACTCATTGCGCTTGATTGACAAGGGTGGTAGAGAGTAGAGAGAAAGCCTTGTTTCTTGCCTTTAGTATATACTTCCTCTATCCCATTTTAATCATCTTCTAAGATTTTTAATAAGTATATCTTTATACATTGTTAAAAAATAAATGTGTATCGTTAAATATGTTGCATACAATCAACCAAAATTAATTTTATTGATGCAATGACATGTAATATTTAAAACATGAGAAATTTTTGAAACACAAATGATTGAGCACCTTAATTAATGAGGATCAATTTGAGAATGATGATTTTTTTTGTCTTAGTGTCTTTTGCTTAGGAGATGATTAAATTGAGATGGAGGGATTACGTTAATTCTTTTCTTACTCTTTACAGCATTCAACCCACGCATCAGTTTTATATCTTCCAACAAGGGCATCAGTCTCCAAGATGATTTTCTACTATGCCAAGCGGTTGGCTTCTGTATTCGGTTTTTGTCCAGAACTACCAGTACAATTTGAGTGGATGTGAGATTATCAAACAGTATACAACATGATGCAAACTGACTGACCACACTGACAAAACTAAGGAGAAAAGAACACCACCTATCTCAAACTCAAAGTATGTACTAAGCGTAACGAGTAATTTTCACCCCTGCACAGAGATTATTTCTCCCAGCGAGTAGTCTTCGCATTTTCTTGCGGATCTATGTTTTTTTTTTCTTTGAGATAGAGCTGAGGCTTTCCTCCTCCTCTATCAATACATAAGTGACAAAACTTTTGTCCTTCCTTAAACAAAAAAATCACCCCTCGTGTGTTTGAATTCGTGGGATTTATCCTCAGCAAACCACTCGCATATAAAACAGTCTAGATATTACCTCGTTTACTGAGTCACGCAGCGATCGAGAACCATGAAGATGAAGAAAGCAACGACGATGAGTGACCCGGCGAAGAACATGAGGAGTGAAGCCGCAGCATGGAGGTATCTCGGACTCTTGGGAGCAGCCTGGGACGTAGAGGCAGCCGCTGGTGGGGTGACGGAGAGGTAGACGAGGAAGACGCCGCCGAGGTAGAAGAAGAGCAGCGCGAGGAGCGCGGCGGCGATGGCCATGTCGACGGCGGCGCTGCGCGCCGGGGACGACATCCCGTTCGCCAGGAAGTCGAGGATGGGCACCAGGAGCTCCGCGCAACCTAAGGCGGCGCAGAGGGCTAGCATCGCCAGCTCCGGGAGCGGGAGGGAAGCCATCGCCGGTCGCCGCGGTGTGGTGGTGGAGGTGAACATGTGTGGAATTTGGAATCGTTCCGGAGCAGCTGCTTTTTATATTCGCCCGGGGATCTATGTCTTTTTTTTTTTGAATTCGGGGATCTATGTCTTCGTTTTAGGGAAAGGCAAGGGACTTATAACAAATTCCTCACTTTTTTGGGCTAACGATGTGTGTTCATTTCCATGATGAGTGATGCTACGTGGTTAACATTTTATATCGTTCGAAAGTGCATCCCTACTAAACTTGGTTTATGCAGGCTTGCAAAGGTCTACGAAACTTGGTTTATGCAGGCTTGCAAAGGTCCGCAGGGAAGATGATGCCTTGCAAGTTGCAATGTTGCACGGGATACTGACAAATTTAACCATTGGATCGATATGGTTGGGCGGTGCATGTTTAACTATATAGGCCTATTTGGTTTAGGGATAAAAAACATTAGTCCTTTTAGTTTCTTTTATTCCCTAAACATCCAAACAAAAAGATTAAAAGAAACTAAAATGATATTAGTTCATTAGTCTCTAAAGGAGGTACTAATAGAGACTAAAACAAGTTATTTCCATTGCATGTCCTCCCGTAGCACAGTCCTCTCTCTCCTGCAGCTCTATCTGTCTCCCGTAGTACATCACAATCTGACATGTTTATACCATACGCATCACAAGAAATGGTATTCTCTATTCACATAGTTGTGCACATATAAGTTTCATTTCTTTAAAAATTGTTGCTGACCCACATATAAAAATAGAAAAGGGATGATTTCTATACTATCATACATTGGATAATCACCCTATATAAGTTGGCCTCTTCACTATATACATGTTTTTTATAAAAAAAATACAATTCTATTAGAGAAACAAGCACTAGCTATAATAATTTATGCCTTTTGATGCTGTTGATTGTAAGAACTTATGCTATTATGTTGATTGTAAGATCTCTTGGTTTTTCCAACATGAGAATTGTGTAAAAGACTCGACCTTTGCTGTTCATTCATGGTATTTTCTTTATTTTTTAAGTTTTATCTAAATCTAACTAGGACTCGGTTGACGATGGTTGTTGGAGTTTGAGAAATATGTGATTTAGTCTTTTATTGATCTTGTGGAACGAGTAATGTGTAATATTAAGCACTTTTATTTTAATTTTAATTTGTGATCACAAACATTTGTAGTTTATTAGGGGTAATATGATCTTATATTGTAGTTAATGTGCTTTAGTCTCTTTTAGTTTTTACAGCTAAATAGTATGAAATTAAAATTTTTAGTTAGAAAAAACTTTAATCCTATAACTAAAGCTACAAACAGCATCATATTCGATTCTCGTCACGTTATTGGGAGCATGTGAACTGGACGGCCATCCATTAGATCGTACGATCCGCTGTGCTGCATGCGTACGTGGCCCGTGGTCGTGCGCCCATGTTTCGACCCGCACAGAGGCTGCGACGACGCACACGCAGGAAACAGACGCGGCATCGGAGCCATGGCGACGCGTGCGCGTGCAGGAAACGGACGGGGCGCGCGGCCGGCAGCATGAAACGTATGTTTCCTGTTCGCAAGCACGACGGAGATCGACGCAGGCGCGCAGGACGCAGCTACCAGGCTGCCAGCTAGCGAGCGCGCGCGAGCCCAGATTGATCGATCGGGCGGCGGCGCCCAGGCTCGTATTGATCAGGTGATTGTTGTAAAATCAAAAGTTGCAACTAACCTTTTGCTCATCTTACTCCACTCATCTTACTCATTTTTTCCATATTTTTCAACTGCTAAATAATATGTTTTTCAAAGATTTTATATATAAAAGTTGTTTTAAAATTATATTAATTTATTTTTAAAAAATAAATTAATAATTAATTAATCATGTGCTTTACATGTCGAAAAGATTAATTCTCAACCCGAATACACAACACAGCCTACCTCGTGAGAGCAAAACTTACAAGCACAGTGCACATGTGTCGTCGGGTCAGTTTCCTGCACGACCATACTCGTTTTGTCGCTGCCGTCGGCCGGGTCCGTTTCCAGCCCACCTTGTGCCGTGGCATGGGTGCCGCATATTTTTTTTTCCATCGGGTGCCATCGCCCATGTTGCGTTTTTGTGGTCCCTGGCCCCTGGGGGTCGGCTGATGCCATGGTAGGGGAGAATCGGTGGGACGCAAAGATGTCATTTTCGATGTGGACTGGTGACTTGGTGAGAGGTAAGGAATAAAAGGTTTGGCCTGGATTGGTGGAGACTGGAGACTGATCCCACAATGCCCATGATAACGTGACAGTGTACAACTGGTCAACTAGTGACTGCTAGGATGTCCAAGACCGTCGGATGGGCCCCCACGTCGCTCCGCTCCAAGGCGACGCGGGCGGCGACACCACAAACCCCACTGCCACCTCCTCCCTTCTCTCCTCCGCGTCACCGCCGCCCGAGTAGCCACCGACAAAGCCGAGCGGCGGCAAGGATAGTAGTGGTGAGGTCTCTCCCTTTGCTCCAAGCCACGAGGATTGGGCAATGACGAGATCTGAGCAGAGGAGTGAAGGAGCGTCGACGCTAGTCTCGACGTCGCCGAGGCCGATCGCGGTAGATCCGGCGCTGTCAGAGGAAGATCCGGCCCCTTCCCATGGCCAAATCGGGAGGAGACGGCTCCGATGGTGCCGCTTTGAGCTGGAGGAGGAAGCAGCGGCAGATCTGGCACCTTCGGAGGCGCCTCCGGCCCCTCGTGGCTAGCTGGGGATGAGGTCGACTACGTGGCGCAGGCGGCGGAGGAGCTCGTGGCGTGGGCGGCCCGAGAAACATGCAGGAGGCACAGGGCCGCAGCTGCGCCGCAACCGCGTGGACCGAGGCGACTAGAGAAGGAGAAGGATAAGTGCGTCTGCGGGGAAGGTGCGGTGCGGAGGCAGGCATGATAGCTGTGCGCGACGCGGTCGGTAGAGGAGGAGGACAACGTGGGCAACGGCAGGGAGGCCGTCGCGACCCGTGACCATGAAAAGCTGGTGCGTCCGGGGACGGTGGAGGCCGACGTGTTCAGCAACAGCAAGGCTGGCTCGGCTGGCGGCAGCAGAAGGTGAGCTGCATCCATCGATGAGATGCAGGAGACGGGTCTTGGCTGGCTGGCGATGGGGTGTCAATGCAATGGATTTTCGAGCTGGCACAAGTTGTGTAGGCGGCGGAGCTGTGGGGCGGTGACAGCAGGGGTGGATGTGAAGGTTTGCAGACGAAAGCCTAGCTTGGGACTTCCTGAGCTGGCAACGGCAACGTCCTCGGACGTCGTATTTCCTCTCGGGGCGTTATCGAGCGACCACTCTCCCCCTCCTCAACAGGACCCTCCAAGTGAAAACCGAGTCCAATCGAAGGTCTTCATTTCTTCCCTTCACTGCCTTCTCTCAATTTGTATGCCGATAGGTCTTGGTTGTCGTCATCAGGTTAGGACGAGAGTTCAGTGGATCTCCTTTTCTCTCGCCCTCACCCTCTTCTCAACCCTTCTATGTGAGGATAACCGAAATCTTTTTGATGTATTTTTGAGTTGAGCCGGTGTTTTGGTGAGGCGTTTGTAACCCCTTCGTTGGCCTAGGTACGATCGGCCACGTTTACCGGCGGTTGGCTTGATGCTAGTGTCTTCTCCACGATATTGTGTGAGGAGCTGCCAGTTGACGGTACATTTGTTTTTATTTTTTTCTGGTTACAACCTAGGATTATGATCTTATATTTTTTTCTTGTTATATCAATATGAATTGCATACTATGAATCGTTAAAAAAACTAGTGACTGCTAGCAACAAAGGTTTTGCGCGAGCACCGAGCATGACAAAAGGCAGAATATTCAACTGATGCTATACTACTACTAGTACTAGTACTAAAAACAAATGGAGTAACTGAAGAAGCGTGTGATTGTTACTCCAGTAGTTAGCATGCGTCAGTCTCTTGCAAGAAACGGTCTGAGGCCTTTTCTTTTTCTTGTTCTTATTGCTTCCTTTTGTACTTTTGATACATATAGTATGCCTTGTCGATGCCGACCTCGCGATAGAACTGCATCAAGCCCAACTCGTCAGGTTCCTTTCTCTTCCTTTTTACGGGGATCTGGCCATAAATATCCGACATCGCTTAAGTACGAGACACACGAGACAGCTGCCGTAAATCTAGAAAAAATATAGTACTGGTATAATACAACCCACTTATCGTTGAATGAAAAATAAAAAATAAACGTTTAAATTTTGTTCATATCAAACGTTTATTTTAACATCAGGTTTTTATCAATTTATTTGGTTTACACTATATTTTTATATACTGTTTTGGCACAGCACATGCTGGATGCTGCCTGCCTACCAGTGATTTAATGAGCTTCACGGTCACAGTGCTAAACCGTTTTTTCGTCCTTTTTCTTTTCCTAATCTGTCCACCGGTACGTGCTACTGAGTGCTGACAGAACACTGTGTAACATTGAAATCTTGATTTACATAGACGTCAAAATCGTCTGAACATTCCAATGGAATTTCTCGCCGACACATGAACACCCACCCGTGTGTGTCAAGATGCCAGTGCCCAGTGGGTGTCCATCCATCATCCATACTCCTCCTCGTACCTTTATTTGCTGTCTCACGGTTGCTAGGCTTCCACAGGCGATCCAATTCATCGAACTAGTTAGCACCTTGTGTGATTTAGATCGAATAATTGCCGATTCCTGTGTTCAAACAGGGCTTAGATTTATTATATATAAAAACCCTCTTCTAAATAAACAAGTAAATATATGATTATGATTAGTTAGATCAGCTCATAATTAGATATATACCGAATTCGGCTTAAACATGTCATATTTTGTAAAAAAAGGAAGAAACACAACAAGTACACCTTTTCACTAAGGGCATCCTCAATGCTTATGTCCGTTAAAATAATAAGATGAGACCCACAATGTTATGGCCTTTTGCTCGATGTATATGGTTTTCTTTATAGCATACATTTTAAGGTGTCATATGTATCTAGCAAGAGCATATATTGTTTTTTATTTTTTATGGCTAGCCATAAGCTTATGATTGTCCATAGCATTATTTGCTTCTTTTCTTTCTTCTCAATCAAAAAAGTACAACATATATATTACTTTATTGTTTAAGGTCTTTTTCATACATATTGTGGTTGCCCTAAAGCTGCTTGCCAAAGACCAACTATTAACACATTGTTAATTGAATATCAATTATTACAACCTTAAAAAATAAGTGTATTTAACTTTTAAAATAAACTTTTACATATAAAATATTTAGAAAAAAATGTATTTTTGAAAACGTGTTTTCAATAAACCAAGGAATAGTTTAGTCAATTGTGGAATGCAACGCAGCCTAATAAAACCCATATAGGAGCTGAAAAGAGACCATTTACTAGCTCACAGTCACAGGTAGAGTTCCGATCGAGCCTCCGATCTGATGCCCAGTTCTCGCCCCTCACGTCCAGTTCGTTCTCCTCGTCCAAACTCTAAACTGAAATATTGTCGCCAACTTCGTCCCCGTCGCCGGCCAGCATCCAGAGAAATTCCACCACCAGGGCTTTCCGGGAAACTTCACCAGCGGGGTCGGCGTCCAATTTTCAACGAAGGCAGCTTCGACGAAACTTCGGGCGTCGGTTCTTAAGGCCTAATAATCCTTTTAAACTTGTATTTGGTCTCATTTTTCGACGATTTCGGCGTAGATGTCGCCATTGCCGCGCCATGTTTTCCTTGTCAAAAAGGAATCGCCTTGCCGTTCACACACATATATAAATCGCGCGACCATATGCATGTTGCTCCATCGATTCATATGTGTTGCTGGCCTGATGCTGGTGCTTACTGCTTTGCAAACTTGTGCCTTCGCTGAAATAGCTTGCCCACTGTAGAAGGTAGCTCCTGCGCTTTGCAGTTTTCGATGGCCGCGGCTTTTCATTTGCTCCCTTTAAAAGAACTCCTCTGAAACGGAGGAATTTTATAGGATTTTTACAGGAATTTTAACAAATTCCTGTAAAAAACCGTTTAAAATTCATGCGTTTCAATGAAGCTCTATTAGCTTTGGCAAGCAAGCAGTTAAGTTATTTGTGCCCCCGATAGACTATAAGGTCATGTTTGGTTCTTTAGCCTTTGAGCTAATTTAAGGGCTAAAGTTTAGCTTTCAAATTAGTTCTATAAAAAATAGTCCCTTAAGCAGTTTGGATCCATTAACTAATTTATCTTTAATGCATATTCTCTAATTATTGACTTCAGCTATATGCATGTCTCAATTCTTTTTGTTAGTGTCAAATATTGATGGATACAATCTTCAGTAAGGTCATTATCCCCATCCTCATCCCCTTCACCGCTCTTCTCCTTCCTCTCCTCTCCTCCTTTCCCCATTTGCTTCCTCCTCCTCCTCCTGCCCCTTGTCGTTTTGGTTCGATTCGATTTCATTAGGTTCCAATCTGCGGAGGAGCAGCGACGAGCTAGGCGAAACAAAGGGTTGGTCGTCGGATCTGTCGCATGGAGATCTCGTTCGAGCCGCAGTTCCCGTGGTCAGCAGCGTCGCACAAGCAGATCCCGTTCGAGATTGACCTTCCCATGGTCCCCTTCGACGCCCACGGTGCAAGGGCCAGGAAGGAGTTCTTCCCTGCCATGGTCGTCGCCTGCGTCATTGACATCAACAGCAAGCTGGCGTAGAGATTGGGGCGTCCATCAGCGGGGCCGTGCAGCATGCCATGCACTAGCTGCCCCTGGCGTTCCGAAACGGCCAGATCAGGCACCGCGGCGGCGGCGCTGCTGGGAGACGACGGTGGGTTGGGAAGCCGACGACACGGATGGGGTGGCCAGCGGTGGCTCCAGATGGCACGGATTGGGGGTGGCGGCGCGGATTGCGGGAGGGCAAGGGAGGGGACAACATCGGGGTGGGGAGAGGAAAATGACTTTTTTGAGGCCCATGTGAAATTAGTCCAATCAACACCTCTTGTCAAGAGATGCTAATTTTGGAGGGCTAATTCACTTTAGCCCAAAATTAACCTCTTGTTTGGTTTTTTAAAGGCAAATTCAAAGTAAGACTTAAAAATAGTCAATGGAACTAAAGAGGGCCCAGTTTCAAGATAGGAGCTATGTGTATGTTCATCAATGGTGGTTGGGGTTTCAGTGGCAGCCGTTGGGTTGGACAGAACTACGAGATGGAAGGAGCATGGCTCGAAAAAAAGAGAGCTTTCAGTCAGATTATGGATAGATGTCCAAGTGCATGAATGATGTGCAGAAAGGAGTTTTGTGATCATGCTGACAAGGAGATCGAGCACCAGACTACTGGAATATCACGCACGGTTACAATTCTTACAGGAAATCAACCAGAAATATCACGTGGGAAAGCAGTTAAAATTCCTACAGGATACATACTGGGAATATTACAGGGTTCAACCAAGTTCATGCAATATCTACATGGGACCTGAACTAGTCATAGTTATCCAAAAAAAAAAAACTGTCATTTGACAAGAAAACAAATAGGGCCGGAAGAAGGGGTCCAAGCTGAGGTGGATGCATGGTTTCCGAAAGTCCAGGTTTGTTATCAAACATATCATTTGTGTGGTTCCCGTTGTGGGAAAAGTCATCAGTAGGGTTCCTTCTGTACTTGCAAGGGTCAATATTCTTTCTTAACTACTCCACTATAGTCTTCACAGATCATAGTGAAGGAAGAAAGAAAAAGTTAGCACTATAGTCTTCATCTTCTTTTTGTCTCTGTCATTTCACTCATCTTCTGCAACTAAACTTGGAAGGTCATGACTATTTGAAAATAAATGTATGCACTGCAGGACTGAAATTTGCAAGAAATTCATATACCAAGAGAAAAACAATAACTCAACTGATTGCAAATTGCTGTACGAACTCTATAGTAAGATAAATTTACTATAGTGAAACTCAACTGTAAGATAAATTTACATAAAACTCTATAGTACATGATTCTTCCCTTCCAGGTCAATCCAGCAGGTAACTGTTACTAGCACTCACCCTGGAGATCGCCGGACCGGATTTCGAGTCACTGGCAGAGCTTGTTCTGGATCTTGCTGACAAGTGATGACGACTCAATGACTTGTACATTCGAGAACCACCGTGATAGGAGTACTTTCTTGTAAATCCAAGAAAGAGCATCCTAAAAGGTCAAAAAAATTATTTAGAAGCAAACTTTATATACCGAAGCTAAGCATTTGGTTGTGAGTTGTGAATTGGCCGTGCTCAAATTTCTTTCATGGCTTTTCCCTCTAAATTGTACAGTTTGAATTTGTATTGGGCCACAGGGTGATTAAGACCCAAATCCTTTTCAAACCTGAACAGAAATCTCAAAGAAACTGATAAAGTCTGAGCTCCGCTGGATAAGCTCACAGTTTTGATTGGTCCGATTTTTCGGTGAGTTAATGATAACTACAATTTAGAAGAAATGTTAACGACCCAACTACAACCGTACAAGACATTATTGTGTTGCATCTTAGCGATCGATACACCTCTCAATGGGTTGTTGATGTTGCTAATGCAGATCAACTTTATTCCTACAAGCAAATCGAAGAAACAAGTAAGAACAAGATAAAAACAATCTGAATTTCAAATAGAAATTGAACACAAATGATAAGTTGAAATTTCGTAACAAGAAAAAGGCGATCTAACCGATCACGGCTTTACTTAGAAAAGTAGCAATGGCTAAACTTCAACCTAAACAAAACCCAAGAAACCTTAAAGGGGTACCTAGCTATTTAAGGATATGGGAGGACGACCTAGGGATCTCTAGGATCGTGCTCCACCAGGTTGGGATGCATCCCACTTAGGTCGAGGTCCTAGATAAAGTTACAAGCTCATAGACCCATTATTGATGACATAGCAACTTGTTTCTGTGATTGCGACCGACTGAGATGGAATTTGGAGATCAAGCTGAATTCATTGAAAACAGGACTCTGAGTGTTTTCCATCGAGTACTCATGGACCCTAATTGGAGCTTGTATGCACATTTAGCGGCTGTTTGAAGTCAACGCTGTTATAGGTGACCGAATTGGATTCCAAAACTTGAACAGCTTGATCTCGATGTCTTCTAGTTGTTCTATGATATGAGTAACGGTTATATCAATGGTAGTCATGGTTACATCAAAATCCTCCAAAGAACTATAGGTGAGGTTATGAGAATTGAGAGGGACGAGGCATGCACACAAGCAAAAGCAAGCTAGTCGAGCTCACAATCACCGGCGACTCAGCCTGGTGCTCATCATGCGGAGGTAGACAAGGATGATGCCGATGAAAAAGGCGGCCGGGAGGGCGAGGTGGAGGACATGGTGTAGTGTTATCATCATTTGGTACTGTTCTTTCAAATAGATTCGGTTAAGGAAAGAAGTCGTTTAATCGATAAAAGCCTATCTAGAAGAGACCAAGTTCAAAAAAATTGTAAAGATCATGACATGACAATTTAATTTTATTTATTAATTAGACACGTTTCAGTTGTTTTTTATCTTTAGAAAGTTTTGTCTAGTGTCCGATTAAGACTTGTATTTTTTATCTCTTTAGGAAACATGTACCGTACCCGATCAGGACTAGTATCAACCTAAAGGTATAAATATGTACACCTAGGGTATTTGGAGACATAAAAGATTGTTTCTCCCATGTTTGCACATCATTCTTGCACAAGGATATAGGAGATTCAGACACAAGAGACAAATCATATTGTTCATGCTTTCTCTAAAAATTATTTTCTTTGCTCTAAAAATTCCACTAAAAATCCTGTTAATAATTACATTAAAAATCATGTTAATATATTTTAGCATGAGAAACTCAATAAAAATCTCACCAAGCTAATCCCACCTATTAAACAGATTTATTAATTAGAGTTTTGCTCTAGGTTAAATTTTTAGCATTTTTTGGGCAATTTATTAAATAATTTAAGGCAAGAAAAGGGAAACTTCAAGACGTGACATCATAGTTCTACTTTGAGAAGAAGGTGGTCGTCACTATAAATACAAGGCCCCCGTGAAGGAGAGGACATCTAATTACAAGCCCTAGCTAGAGCCATATCGAGAGACTATCTAGAGAAAGCCGAAGCCCTAGTTGTCGATAAGATCCCGATGAGCTGTATTTGGCAGATTCTAGTCGGCGGGTTAGATTAGCTATTCTGCTCCATTATTGCAACATATTTGATACTTTTTCCTTAGATATACATATAAACTGAAGTAAGGTTATCTTGAGGGCTCAAATCAATATAAATCATTATCCCTTGTTTACTAGGTACAATCTCTCGTACACCTTGATCCCAACGTTTCTCATACTTTACAAATACAATAGGTGAGTATAGTCCGTCGACAAATACCTATCTGATATAAAATTTGAATCAACTACATGCATCACAGAAATACCACACCAGATTACATTTGGTTAATCTAGGCCAACAGTTAATGCAATCCAGTGCATTTTTGCACTGGCGTATAAAAAAAGACAAGCTCAAACAAGACATCGTTGCGCACAAAGCACTAACAAAATTGACATTCAGATGTGGATGAATTCTCTCTTAAATATTAGTTTATCAAAACAAAACAGTAAAAACCTGGAGGATAAGAAGCCTGGTCACTTCTTGAAGCACGTATTCAAGCAAAATTAACATATTTCAAATCACTGACACACAACATGGTAGGGGTTTGAAAAAATGTTGCCTGACATATGTTGTCACATTCCATGTTTAGATGATTCTTGATTAAAAAATCAGTGTCACTAGTAAAAAACTGGAGGATAAGAAGCCTGGTCACTTCTTGAAGCACATATTTAAGCAAAATTAACATATTTCATATCATTGACACACAACATGGTAGGGGTGTGAAAAAATGTTGCCTGACATAGAAACACATTCCATGTTTAGATGATAATGCATATTTCCCTAGCCTCATGCATGCAATGGACAACACAAAACTATACAACCTGGTAGGAGGATGCACCAATTTCACATGCACGCACCTAAAAAAACATCTTCTGGATAAGACTTCATTGCTTGGCTACATTCACCATGAACCTACCTTGTTGAGTCACATGAACACATCAATAGAATTATGACTTGATTGCAATACTAATTAACAGCTTGTATTTTCGCCTAAAATTTTTAAAGCACAGATATGAGCAACCCCCAACCAAGAAATAAAATTAGGTTGATGTTATTCCAAATGTCATAGGGATTTTGAAAATGCAAAAACTGAGAACCATTGCTAAATACTTAACACTCATATGCACATGACATGCAGGAATACACATATATGTTGAATCAAAACCTTAAAAAAACACGTCAATTTCATAACTCCATTGATACTAAATTATTGCTTGCTTGCTCGATTTTACAAAAGTGGAAGTGAACTCTGCAGACTACAGACAAGCACACACCATAACATGGACTATTTATGGGGGCATGGTATCAATGGAAAATCAAACTCTGTGAATGTTGTTGATTTTGCAATCCTAAAATCTAAAAGAGACATTTTCAAGTGCTTATTTAGGGCGCATAAAACCTCCAAAAGTAAGAAACAACACCCTAAAATTAGGGGGCACATCCTAGCTAGCAGTATAACACCATCCAACAAAAGCTAGGACAATCAAGCATGTTGTTGATTTTAGACGCATGCTGTTGATTCTGCAAAAATCCTTCATCAGCTACTCATCAAGGGATCTAAAAGAATCCTAAGTCTAGTACAAAAGACTTCTCGATTTTATATGAGTGTACACAAGCAAAAAGAAAAGGTCAAATCATGGCAAGCACAACAATCAGAGGGATTTGCTACAGATCGAACAAATCAACCCATTGCAAGTTTGCAACACAAATTTCCAGCAATAAATTGTGAACAACTAATAACTGATTTAAAGGACTAAGACTCACCACAAGGAAGCTGGAGTACTCAAGGACCAACGGCAACTACTGAGGAGGCACCGGTGTGCACCTTAGCTGACGACATCCCTCACAAAATCCAAACTCAAAGACTAGAGATGATAATGGGTATCAAAACCCGAGTACCCGACAGGTTTTACATGATAAAGAGACGGGTATGAAATGAATTTTCTATCCGCAGGTACGTTTTTGACAAAAACACATACCCATCGAGTATGTCAGTATGGGTGTGAGTGTGTACTGCCCATACTCGTTTACCCACGGGTAAGAAATACTCGTATAAAGAAGTCTAGCTGTCCTCCCTCATTTAGCCCATTTAGCCTATATGGCCCATATGCCCATATGCCCATGATGTGTTATACTATATTACTATACATGGTTCCAGTCGCTACCTTCAATTGCTAATAAAAACATACATGAGAGCATCCTAGTCATTCTTTAGCTGCTCAATTAGTTATGTGTCGTAACCAAGACTATGATACTGGTTTATTTGGTTTTTTATAAGATTTGAAATTGATAACATGATGATTAAAAATCATCAGTACATGCAAAATTCACATCAGATAATACATTCATGAATTATTGCTGCTTCTGATGAACTACTATGCATCACAAGCTCCTCTGTATACTCTGTCGGGTGCGGGTAACCCATCGGGTAGAATTACGCGCGTGGGTATGGGGATGGGAGTATTTTCTTACCCACGTGCTGGTATAAGTAACCCGACGGATAAAATTCAGCCTGACAGGTACAAATATGGACGGCCACTACCCATCGGGTATGTACCCGTTGCCGCCATATATTAGAGATCATCCCCTCACTGTGGTGCGCGGCCAGGGAGCAGAGTGCTCGAGGGCCGACTCTGATCGGCACATCAACAGGGTTTTCCTTTTTTTATATAAGATTCTTGTGTCTGGTTGTCAGCATAATTTTTTTCAGCGGGCTATTATATAGCAATTCTTTTTTTATCTTACTACTCGTAGTAGATTACTAGCAATACGAGTACTTTTTTTCCTCTTTTCTTTTTAACTTAACCTTGTCATTTTGGGAGAACAAACGAAACATTATCATTAGTACCATTCACATCACTATCACTCAATCGCTTCTTCAAGTCTTATTCAATGTTTCCACTTCTCCACCAAACCTAATATTGAAAGATCATCATGACAGAAATAAACGTAATGAGACGCGACACGCGCTCCCATTTTTTGCAACAAAATCTAGATCCTATTATGTTGCAAATCGTTGTTCCCAGGATGCTACTGCAACTACTTATGGATATTGTTGAATCATGCCATACATATGTACAGTGGCGATTATTCTCAACTTTATAGTAGTACTGAAATTAATAATTCTTAAACCACGGGTCCACGGTGAAAAGTCTACGTGCGCATAAAATTAGCTGTCGCGTAAAAAAACATTTTTGCCTAGTGTAAAAAAATAAGTTATGTTGGAACATGTTCTCACTAGCACAGAAATTTCTCCTCAGTTTAAATTAACAAGCTAGTGTGCGTATCAGGGGAGAAATTTTAATCCATGTTCTTCCAAAAGAGTTGACCATATCTGTCAAACTGTCACACATGCGCTGAGCTCCACCGCATGATTTATTTAAAGAAGACCGCATGATTGAAAAGGAGGGGCAACAAATATTTATAGCATAGATTATTGTACTATGAAAAATCAACTTTTGAAAGCAAAGAAAAAGGAGGAAAAAGAGACAAGAAAAGTCTACTACCATGTTCTGGCAACGGTGTCTGACGAGTAAGCACTATTCTACTCCAGTTTCTAGATGCTGGCTAAAGAAAAACAAAAATCAGTATGTTCAAATAATATTAAAAACAAGATTTGCAGAAAATGATCCAGAAAAGCCCATAGCTTTCAGCAAACGGAAGAAATGATCAGCTTCTTCATCAGCTTGGATTCAACACTGCAGCTAAGTTTGCCAATTGAAACCGGCAAGCAGCAGGGTTGGATGAAAGATACAAGTAAAAGTTGTCATAATATAATCGAGTAGAATTATTTGCAAGCTATCTACACACACCTGCTCAAGTGACATATATATAAACACGCACACGGCACAACTGCTTCAACTGTTCAACACCGGCAAGTGCAACCAGGGGGCGTCAGATCTCACTTCGCCTTCAGCTACTCGACTCAGCACGCGCCGGTGGAGACGTGAGGGAGGAGGACGGCTCCGGCGAGGAGAGCTGCCACGGCGGCGGTGGCGGCGAGAGTTGCGGTGGCGAGCCGCCGTGTGGCGATCGCGAGGAAGCCACCGTGCGCCGCCGCTCCACCACCGCCGGCGCCGAGCCCGCGGACGTACGCAAACAGAAGCAGACAAGCGAGCTCGAAAGTGATGAGAATGGCAAAGAGGAGAGCACATGCGACGACTAGTTGGGCGCCGCCAAGAGCGAGCGACGGCGAGGTCTCGCTTGACGCGGCGAGGAAGGACTCGAGCGATCGGAGGGCCGAAAACGCGACGGAGAAAGCGAGGAGGAGGATCTGAGCGACGCACGAAGCCATTCTTGGTGGAATGGTATTGGTACGGAGAGGGCAAAACGTGAGATTTAGGTAGGGACGTGTCAGCTTTATAGTGAAATGGACGGCCTAGATTTGATCTGGTCGCAGCAGTTGGATTGGACAAGAACTTCCAAAAATCCGGAAATGTCAATATTATTATTATCTAGTCCTGAACTTCCAAAAAGACGAACGCTGAATATTCAATGCAAAAAATGCCAATATTAGATGGACCAAAAAATTTTAGATGGACCATGTGACCATGGCACATGCATGTCAAGTGGGACTCCTAGTACTACTCGATTTGAGTTGGTGTACTAAAAAAACACAAAGAAGCGTGTGTGAGTTTTCTGTCAAGTGTCAACGTCCTTGCACAAACAGCGCGGGCATGGTCTTTTCTTCTCAATTTTCAATGCAGATACTACACGTAGTCACGTACTCCTGGTTCCTATTGATAAACAAATATTCTATTCTTGGGAGAGTCCTTTCTTTCTCAAGTCGAGGTCGAACTACCATGGAAGACGGCCGCAAACCCAATGGTTTTGAATGATTGATGAATGGATTTGGCTGCTGGTGATTTTTATTAGAGTAAAATATGTGGATAGTATCATAACGGGTAGGATGGAGGTAATTTAATCGTAAAATGTTCAAACATCACATAAAACATATGTCAAGATCATTATTAAAATAAATAAATGTTGATTTATTTTTATAAATATGAAATGTTGATTTACTTTTGCAAATATGATTATACATGAACCACAAATAAGACAACTTTAAATTGATTGATACTAAAATTCAATTTAAGATGAATTTAGTTATCGTTCGCTAAGTTTATTGAAAACACACAAATAGCAACTAGCATAGATAAAAAATACATGTGTTAATTTATATTGAAAACACACAAATAGCGCAACTAGCATAGATAAAAAATACATGTGTTAATTTATAATTTTATTGCTCCTGTTCATATGTCTCATAGATATGTTATGTTAGACTTATATAGCTTTCAATTTAAAAACAAACAACACATATAACATGTATTTTATAAAATTTGCATCATCATAATAAGATAAATGACTCATTTAAAGTGACTGAATTGAATTTATGATATCATCGATGTATTTTACTTTTTTATCGTCATGAACGGATTTTATTATCGGTGGGTGGCACAACCTAGATGGCGTAATCCCTATGAATTTCTGGACTTCACGGTATGGTAAACCTTTCTGAACCCCTGGGATTTTGTTCTCGGTTCTCCTAGTCTGTCACCGGTGAGTACGTGTCGCTTCTTATGTTCAAAGTTCAAACAGGCTAACAGGACATGGGTTTGTAAACACAGTAGTACACTAGTAGTACTCTACTACTACATAATAATCGAACGTCAAGACATGAACATGTATATGTTGTGTATGCTCGCTGAAAGGCCTAAAAAAGATACACTATCACGTATCGGCTTCAAGTTTGTTATGTGCAAGATTGCAGTGTTCTACTCGCCGGCCGCCCTTCACATATTAAATTCAACGTTGGAGCTTCGGCGAAACTTCGCCGGTGTTGCCGGGAAGAGCTTTCGACGAAACTTCCGGCTGTTGAGTCTGAAGTATGAAGCCTCCAAGCCTTCGAAACCTCTCTTTTGTCCTCATTTTTTCAATGATTTCGCCATTTCGGCGCTGTAGATGTCGCCATTGCCTTCACAAAAAGCTCAACCTGCCACGTCATTTGCACTGTCAAAAGGGGGCATCGCCTTGGCGTTCACACTCGATCACTTTTGATCATATCTATATATATATATTGGAGGATCACTGATCGGATGCTTATGGTCCTTGCCAAATTTCGGCCATGGTTGTAGTCTTGTAGATAGCTTTGCTCACTCTAGATAGCTCCGACCCTTGCTTTCTAGTTTTCGATGGCTGGTGCTTGTTATTTGATCGTTTCTGAGGTTCAGAGATAGCTTCTGCATGCAAGTGTGCTGAGTTACATGTGAGCACTAGGTAAGTACTCCTTTGGAACGTAGGAATTTTACATTACTTTCTTAAGGAATGAGTTCAATTCCTCGGAAATCCTATAAAATTCTTTTGTACCAAAGAAGAGGCCTTTGGTAACTAGGCCAGAAAGAAGAAAATCAGATTCAAGGTGGGAGCCAGTTGGGCAGGGCCTAACAGAAGATCGAGCTCGAATCGAAGATTCTGGATTGATGACAAGGTGTATGAATGATGTGCACAAAGGAGTATTGCAGGTCGCTTCCTCCCACTTCGGTTCAGTCATTGGGACGTGCGTTCTACGTGACTTGTCACTTGATTTCCACGCCCTTGGCCTCGGTTCGGTGAACCTTGAGGGCCTCGATGGCCCCTTCTCCGAGGAGGAGGTTTGGGCGGTGATAAAGTCACTTCCATCCGACAAGACACCTGGACCGGATGGCTTCACAGAGCGTTTCTTCAAGACTTGTTGGGAGGTGATCAAGACGGAGGTCCTGGCTGCTCTTCACTCCCTCTTCCTGGCGAATGGCAGGGGGTTCTCCTCGCTTAATGATGGCCTTATCGCCCTCCTGCCAAAGAAGGAGGACGCTCTGGATGTTAAGGACTTCCGACCAATCAGTCTTATCCACACCTTTGACAAGTTATTCTCAAAGGTCCTGGCCTCTCGGCTCTCCCCTCATCTGGATGGCTTGGTGGCTGTCAACTAGAGTGCCTTTGTCAAAGGTCGTTCCCTGCACGACAACTTTCGCTTTGTCCAGCTTGCGGCAAGGGCTCTACATGCCAGGCGTACTCCCCGCATCCTCCTCAAGGTGGACATTGCAAAGGCTTTTGACACTGTCAACTGGTTGTTCTTGCTTGAGATGTTGGCGCACCTAGGTTTAGCCAGCGCTAGCGGGATTGGATCTCTCTTTTGCTTGGAGCCTCCTCGTCGAGGGTGCTGGTTAACGGGGTGTCTGGCCCTCGCTTCTCCCACGGGAGGGGTCTTCGCCAAGGGGACCCTCTTTCCCCCATGCTTTTCATCCTGGTTATGGATGTGCTGAATGTGATGCTACGCAAGGCTTCTGATTCAGGAGGTTTTCTTCCGCTTCACGATCGCGCCTTGCGGAACCGCACCTCCTTGTACGCGGATGACCTTGTTCTCTTCCTCTCCCCGGTTCGGCAGGATCTTGAGTTCATTCAGGGTATTTCTCTCGGTCTTTGGGGCGGCTTCTGGGTTGCGCACCAACTTCGCCAAGTGCTCCATCACCCTGATCCGTTGCTCCGCCGACGACCTCGATCTAATCCAGTCGTGCTTTCCCTACTCGATCACGGAGTTTCCCTGTACCTACCTTGTTATTCCGCTCTCTGTTCGCAAGTTGCCGAAAGCGGCCTTGTAGCCGCTTGTTGACAAAGTCTCTCGTCGTCTCCCACCTTGGAAGGGTTGTCTCCTGGCTTTGTCTGGCCGGTTGGTGCTGGTCCAGTTTGTTCTCTCCTCTATCCCCGTCCATGTGTCTCTAGCGATTGGCCTTCCCGCTTGGGTCATTAAGGCCATTGACAAGAAACGGCGTGCTTTCTTATGGACGGGCACGGACTCGGCTCATGGGGGCCAATGTCGAGTTTCTTGGGTGAACGTTTGTCGCCCCAAGTCCCTCGGTGGATTGGGCATACCTGTCCTTCAACGGGCAGGTCTTGCCTTGCACGTTCGCTGGTTGTGGCTCCAGCACTCTGGGCACCCTTGTTGGGAAGGTCTGAAGGCCCCGGTGAAGCAGGTCGTGGTTGACCTTTTCGAGGCTACCTCCTACTTCGTGCTGGGCGATGGAGAGTCTATTCGGTTCTGGTCGGATTGTTGGATCAACAGCTGCTCCGTGGCCTACTTGGCATTGGACCTCTTTTTTGTTGTGCCTCCTCGCCTTCGTACCTCGCGCACGGTAGCCTCCGGTCTGGTGCACAACTCTTGGGTTTCGGATATCCGTGGTGCCCTCACTGTGTCAGCCATTTCCCAGTTTCTCCTCCTGTGGGATGAGTTGTTTCTCGTGCAACTGTCCACTGGCTTGAGCGATCGTCTAGTTTGGCGTTGGTCAGGTGACTAGCGCTATTCGACGCGTTCAGTGTACCAGGCCCTCTTTCTTGGCCAATGCCCCCTTGCCTGTGTGGATCTGCTCTGGAGCGCAAAAGGTCCTTCCAAGTGCAAGTTCTTTCTCTAGTTCGCTCTTCAGCAACGTTGCTAGACGATCGACCTCCTCCAGAAGCGTGGCATTGACAGCCACTCGGTCTGCCCCTTCTGTGCGCAGGACCTAGAAACAGTAAACCATATCCTCATCGGTTGTGTGTTCGCTCGACAGGTCTAGCTTTGAGTGCTTTTGCCTGCTGGCTGGGAGGCTCTCTCTCCTACCCCGAACTGCTGCCTGCAAGATTGGTGGCCAACGTCTAGAGTCCTTCTTCCTAAGCTTCTCCGCGCCGGCTTTGATTCCCTCATCCTTCTCGTCTCTTGGCAGCTCTGGAAGGAGCAGAACTGCAGGGTGTTCAACTCTGTTCTCTCTCAGTCCCAATTACCTTGGAGTCCATTCGTTCTGAGGGCCAGCTGTGGTCGTTAATCGGCCTCACTGTTTTTGGGGTTTTTCTGTCCTCTTAGTTTTGTCTTAGCTTGTTTTAGCCTTCTTCCCCCCTTGGAGCTTAGTTTTATTTGCCGTTTTAAGCCCTAGTGCTCGCGGGTCTATCGTGTTCTTTCCCCTCAGCGGAAGCTGGTCCAGCTTTCGCGTTGTATATGTTGAACTTCCTTTGTCTAATATATTGATGTGCAATCCTTTTGCTCGTTCGAAAAAAAAGAAAGGAGTATTGTGATCATGCATGCAAGGAGATTGGGCACCATACTGCTGTAATATTACAGGAAGTTGCAATTCTTGCAGGATGCTACCTACCAGGAATATAATAGGAAACCTTTTTCAAAGGAGTACTCCCACCAGAGATGTCACTGTATATTCTTTTTGGAAACAGTTATATTTTTTTGGACGAGGATCGTGTGGTTCTGATGAAAAGTTTCTAAGGTTGTACTAGTCTGGTTTCCACCTGATATGTTTTCTTTTTTTATCGGATACCTACTTGGAATATTACAGGAAACATCTGTAATTCTCATATGATTTCTACCAAGTTCATGTAGGGACTGAACTTGTCTAGAAACATACAAGGCCAAAAGAAAACTACCAAGTTGAAATTGAAGTGGATGCATGGTTTTCAAAAGTTCAATTTCCTCATAGTGAAGTCATGGTGGTCCTTCTGGACTTGCAAGGTCTAAGATTCTTTGTTTTCTTGAGAAGAAAGAAAATAAGAAACAATACTACTCCTACTGGTTTCATCTTCTTTTTGTCTCTATATCATTTCACAACAGTACTGATTTCATCCTTTTGTCTCTCTATCATCATTTCATTGATCTTGCACTACATACACCAACTGTGTTGTAACAGAACTTGGAAAGGCATGACTATTTGGAATTGAATATATGCTTTGCAGGACTGAAATTTGCGAGAAATTCATATACCAAGAAAACCAATGACCCAACTGAGGGAATATGAATTTCACTCGAATGGCGCAAACAGTGAAATTTCACTTATATAACTTGATGTACAAACAGTGGGAGGAGCGCAAAAGACAAATTTACAGAAAACTCTCTACAACACATGATTCTTTCTTCTCCAGGCCCATCAAGCGTTTCAAGTTTGAACCATGTAACCAAATAACTAGCACTTCACCTGGAGGTCGCTAGTCGATTTCAAAGACAGCAATGTTCCATGGCCTAAGATTCCTAGTCACTGGCAGAGCATTTCAGCTTGGCAGTGATTGTAGAGCAGAGCAGACTGAATCTCTGCTGGATAGTGCTGATTACTTATTACTATACCTTTACCTTCAAAAGGTAAAGATCTTTTCATTCTTGGTGACAACTTTGAACTTATTGAACGAATAATTTGGTTGTAATTTGGCCGTGCTCAAATTTCTTTCTTGGTTTTCCCCCCTCTTAATTAGGCCTCTTTGGAATTTTGATGGGGGGTTGGCTGAGATTCAAATCCTAGATATTCGATTCAAAACCGATCGGAATCACAAAGAATTTGCACAACAATCCTAGGGCATAAGAATTGAGGGGGACGGCAAGCATCGCCGGTTCGCCGCGGATAGCAAGGCCAAGGCCAAGGGCATGGTCACCTGGTGCTCATCACGCGGTGGTACACAAGGATGATGCCGACGAAATAAGCGGCCGGAAGTGCGAGGAGGAGGAGCGCCGCCACGGCGGCGGCGGCGTCCTCTAGAGCGTCAGTAATTGGACCGACCATGTCAGCGCAGCCGACCGCGACGCAGAGGAGAAAAACGGCTAGATCGGCGAGGGGCTCCATAGATCGATCTACCGATTGGATCAGGTGAGGAACAATCTGGATCTGAACTCGACGTCGACGACGACGAGACCACGAATGAAAACAAAACAAAAAAAGAAAATCCACGGCAGAGGAACCAGAGGGAATAACAGCAAGATCACGAGATCGATTTCTCCAGCCCTCGGCCGCGCCGGGGATGTAGCTAGATCGGGGAGGGAGGAGGAAAGCGCTCGCACGGGCGCGCTGCGGAAACAGCAGGGCTCGTGCGCGACGCAGCAAGGAAGAGTGGGATCAAATTCGAAGAGCAAAGAGAGTGGCATTTTCGACTAGGCCCAAGGGGCCTATTTATGGCCAAATATAGGGGATTGTTTTCCCCCGCTGGGAAATCAAACCCGTTGTATCCAAACAAACTCCTGTTTCGGAATCATGTGGGCGGACTTAAACCACTGCCCGGTGTGCGGAATTGGATAGCTCCATTTGGGGTACGTTTCTTTTAAGCAGCAGAAATTTGTTGTCCAGCATCTGCAATGTTTTGTTTTTGTTTTCTTTCCATATTTTGAGCTCAAATGTGAGGCACTGAGGCCCAGTGGGATAAAGGATCTCATGAATTTTGGTGAATTTGTTTGAAATTCAACACATCATGCGATTAAGGGAGTTCCAAGCTTTTGGCGATGAAAATCGAACAAATTTGTGAGCCCCACTATCGTAAGTCATATAATTATTGAGTTTTCTTAAAATAAAAGAGAGTAAACATATTACTCCTATAAAGAAAAAATAATTCATGTGATGAGCCAAACATACACTCTAAATAATGACTGGCTAATTTAATGCTTAGAAACTCACACATCGTTGGCTTTGTTGGATGATGAAAAAAAAAGTCAAGAGTTCCGTTTTCAACAGAAACTGTGAAGGCTTCTTAGGAGTTTGTAAGTAAAATGCACTACTTTGTTATCTCTCTTTTTTTTCCGTGATACTTTTCGTAGTTGGGATTTCAAAAGAAATTAACTAGGATGATGGATTTTCTAATGGAAAAGAAAATGTTTGCTCCTAAGGTTTACGTACTTTACGTTAACCGAAGAAAAAGATGAGGTAGAAATGGGGTTGTAGATTAAAAGATTGAGCATATGAACACATAATTCAAAAATATTAAAGATAAGTGAAAGGTGCCCCATTTGATGCTTAACCTGGAGGAGACTTTTCTGTTGGGGTGCTTTCTCACATTCTCGTCCAGGTTCAAACTCTACTTTTTCTTGATTGTATCTGAGGCCTCTCCCCAAAATACACTTTTATTTGTGATATTTTAATCTCTGTAGAAAATTTAGCTGCTTGCTTACTTACTAGTAGTGATATTTTGATCTCAGACCTTAAGTTCAGACATAGCATCACTGGACATCTGTCTGCCCCTTTCTCTGTTTATCTGGTTTGGTGTGGGCAGGATACTATCACTTCTACACTTGCGTATTTTCAGAGAATTTTACACTTCTCTTTTGTAGTATCTGCTAGAGAGGAGCAATGACTTTTAGGAAGACTCCATGCCTATTGCATTCTTATTAGTATTACTTCACTTTCCTGTGGTCTTTTTTTTTAACTCTTTTGAGCAATCTTTAACAGGCTATTTGGAGCTATCTGTAGCATTCAAGCCATTGTCCATTTCATCTTCCAAACAGTGCGCAGTTCTCAGAATTTTGAGCATCGGTATCCGAAGATGATTGCCAAAATGAAGTGCCAGTGCTTCATGCCTTCAATTGAGTGGAAGTGAAATGATCGAACATGCACAACATGACGTGGCAGTGACAATAAGTAATTTTCAGAAAGGAGAAATTGTTCGTTGCATCAATGGAACTTTTCTCCAATACATCATTGACTAATCATATACTACATCAGGGTGATCGTAACTCTTTTAAGCCCCCAAGGCCAAGCAGGAATAAGCCCCCAAGGCCAAGCAGGAAAATGCCTTGTGGGGAAACGAGTTAACATATTTAGAGCAACTCCAACAGCTCTCTTAATCATATCCCCTTAAATGACTATTTTAGGTAGTTATAAATTAATATAGAGTATCAGCTTCTATTGTATTGTATGATCAACAAATCTCCTATATTATCTCTCTAATTTTAACAGAAAAAACAGAAGGAGACCTAACAGAAAAAAATCTCACGCCCTTTCTCCCCGCGCGGCGCGTCGGAGTCTTCCTCCCTGCACGGCCCGTCACTGAATCAATCCATGTCACGAGCAGCAACTCCAGGAGAGAGCAATTTGCATCAATCCACCAACGAACAACCTGCATCAATCCAGCAGCAAGCAACCTGCATCAATCCAGCAACTTCAGTACGTCACGACCAGCAACGAGAGGAGGGAGCAATCTGCATCAATCCACCAGCAAGCAATCTGCATCAATCGGAGGCAATGGTTAACGGCGGCGGCGGCGACGTCCCAGAGAACCACGGTGAATAAAACATGTGTTGTTCTGTTTATCTTCGTGAACACCAACGATCTGTGTTGTTCTGCTTGATCTGTTGCAAACCATCTCGATCATCCGTGGCGGTGGCAGCAGTTCTGTTCTAGTTTGCTGTCGAGACGCAGGTTTGGACCAATATTTTCTGCCGTGCTGTTATTCCAGAATATGTGAATAGATGCAAATATGTGAATAGATGCAAACTCATTGTAAGAATAAATATATTGTTCTCTCTCAAATGGAACAAACATAAGTCACTAAAATATAAGTTACCAAGTATGAACATGAGCAAACTATGAGAAAATCAGGAGTCTTATCCAGGCCACATGTTTGGTATTGGTACTGAACAAAACTTCCCAAAAGAAAAGAAGCACCAGGATTCGCATAAACAGATTCTCCAATACTGAATTATTCTAAACTCTGAAGTCTGAACAACCGATGAGAGCAGCACGACATGCCCAAACTACTATGTACAAAGTGATGCATCACTGCTCAACCTGCACATACATAGAGATCGACGAATCAAGTTAGACTTTTGAGTTCAACCAGCAGCATATAGATAACTGATAGAATTTGAAACTGAGACTATGCAATTGAAATTATTTAAATCAGTACTATACGTGAAGAATTGAAACCAGAGCATCATGGAATAGGGGGCAGAAATGGTACAAAGCACTGCAATAAGAATCAAAACAAATGCTGTTACAGTATCCGACAAACTCAATAATAAATTACGTTACTTACCGCATTCAAGATTAACCAAAGCGACGACTCATAATCTCCTCCTGCAGCCGTGTGTAGTAATCATGTACCTGTACCGACAGTGAACTAAAATCTAAATTTATGATGCACTTTTCTTCTAACATTAGTTTCCTTTCAGCATCTTTAGACCTAGCCTCAGATTCCTTCTCCCTCGCTGTAGCTTCCTTCTCCCTCGTTACAGCTTCCTTCTCCCTCGCTGCAGCTTCCTTTTCCCTCACTGCTACTTCCTTTTCTCTCAATTCCATGTCTTTCTGAACTCTGTCTTTTTCCAACTGACATAGTTGGGTAAACCTCTCGTCATCTGCCACTTTCTTCTTCTCCCACAGCCTATCGACGGCTTCAGCATAGCGATTGTCATGTCCATGAGCTAAGTCTTTCTTCGCCCTTTTAACTCCTGGTGGTCTTCCTAATCTGTTATACTCAGGAGTTGTAGCATTCTCATCATGGACATTGGACGGAGTAGAAATTGGATTTGAGATTTGAATTGACATTGGATTCGAGCTTTGAGTATTTGAATCTGCTTGTTCCTTCTGTCTTTTGTTGGATCTTTTAGGAGCCGCTAACTCTCTTTCCTTATCAATCCATTTTTGTTGGAACTGAAGCTCCTTCCAACAATGCATGAAAGAGAACCCGTTCGACTTAGGATCTTCAGCTTTGAAAAGACTTTGAGCATCCACAAGCTATATATGCACATTCACAAAAGCAAAAGAATAAGTTAACTAAATTATGATTCATTAATATAGCCAAAATAACTTAAGGGTACCTTGTCTTGGATTGTTTTGCCACTTTGCCTCCTAGCCTCAATCCGGCTTAAACAACCGAAAAATTTGTTGACCGCTTCTTGGATAAGTGTCCATCGTTTATTAAGTGAGTTCTGATTGCGGTCGGAGTTGAATGTCTTGTGCTTATGGAAGTATTCATATATCCTACCCCAGTAGGTGTTCCTGCTTTGATTAGTACCCTGAACTGGGTCTTGGCCTACGTTAATCCACGCTGACACCAACAACATGTCTTCCTCCTCACTGAAATTTTTTGACCGTTTCTGTTTATGTCGTGCCGAGACAGGTTCATCAAAGTTTGTGTCATGCGTAGGAGCATCCTGAGATTCCTCCTTGTTAAAACCAACATAATTCAATAAAGTTTGGTCATTGTTCTCTCCATCTAGCAGGTTAGTGAAGTTCAGACCGTTGTACATGGATGCTGGAAATAAACAATACGAAATAAACAAGCTTTCAGGTAATATTGTCTAAAGAACAGGAGCAAACTCATTAATACTGTCTAAAGACCATATTTTTGAACCATTCAAATAGTAACAGACCTGCTGTTCCTAAATGTTAGCATTAAAGATTTACTAACTTTTTGCGATGTGATGAGCCAATTCCCTAGACCACTCTACCAGCTTAAACATTTGTGCTTATGGTATCACCGTCATCTCAATGATCCTCGCTAGAGGCAATGTGGATGGTGTAGGCTCACCTAGATAGATTGTTAGGGTTAAGGTTTAATTGAGGTTGTCCATAAATAGATTATTTTATCTCTTATATATGGCTGAGTCAATGAATTGTACTTTCTGATCTAAAACAACATTTCTCTAAAGGTACATTTATACTACTTTAATATATGAGAGTGATGATGAAAGTGAATCCCTCCAAATTTTATAGTCCAAATTGGGTGTTCAATATAGTCCAAATTTTATTGCTTAACCAATAACCAGAACCCAACATATCGGTTATAATTTTATCAAAAGCAGAAATGACCACACAAGCACTGAAATTAACGATTTATCTGGAACACTGTTGAGGCAACAGCTATAGGGACTATAATATAAAAGGTGATATCCCGTTTGCTGTGGAAATGAAACATAATAAGAAATTTTAAGCAAATACCTACAATATGATGATGGGCAATAATAATGAATAGGGACAACAAATATCATATGTGCGACTCTGATTCTTCATGACGTGGTCTCAGGCATGGCTGCTTTATACGAATAATAATACTTATTGAGTTGCAACTATGTAAATAGAAAGTAAATTTTTTGACATAGCATGACATTATTAATTTGTTCACTGCTCCATACTAGATATTGCCAAATACATTTAGCTACGGCAACTGCAAGACAAAGAGTTCAGATGGTTAACTGGTCACTTTGGTCAATCTTTTTAAAAACATGTCAATAAAGTTTTCCAAGAATGACAAATATGAAGAGGGCCTAAACTTACTGAAGGTCTAGCACCAAACAGTTAAATCGATTGTATTATAGAGAAAAAATATATCTAAAAAAGTTTGATCACAGAAACTATTCGCCCATGATATCATTCATGAAGCTATGAAAATGGTTGGGTCAGTACTATGTGAAGAAGCTATTGCTGAATGAGAGTGTTTGTTCTGCACTTGTATCCCTTGCTGACATGAGGGAGAGCCTGTATGGTTCAAACACTTTGCAAGATGACAGGCAAAAACTGCAAGCATGCTCTTCTGTCAACGAAAGGAATCTCTATCATTCTTTGGTGCTGCGGGTGAGCGAGAGAACAATACTTCACAAATTGAAGAAACATGCATCTAGTTCGTCAAAGTTCAAGAAGAGGAAACAACTCTAGCTATTTTGGGGAAATGATCAAGGTTATATTATGGCCTGGTACTCAACATATCCAGGCTTAAAATTTTCCAGAACCTAGCTGCTGGTAGATTTTACTTTAGCAATTAACAGACAGTTATGCATCAGCTTCAAGTATTCATGAATTGGTTCACGCGTGTTGGCTGCTTCTCAACATAAACGATCCCCAGCGAGACTAGTTTATCAGATTCACCTTCAGTCAAGAGCACATTAAAAACTGTAACGGGTTAAAAAGCATTACCTTCATAACGATCAACGGCGTCGTTCAGAGATGTCTCATGCTCGCATCCCTCATACTCAGGGTCGTGCTCAAAGACTTGAGAATTTTCTCGGAGTCCAGAAGTCGCAGGCGACCTTGCAAAGTGCTGTGCAGGATGGCTGTACGAAGGAGGAGTCGCCATGGGTTGCCCGCTTCTGTTAGCTGCAGCGGGATGGCGAAGGCCACTTCTTGTCGGACGTCCATGGACAGCAGCCGGGCGTAACTGGCCTCCCGTGGCAGGACACGATGGAGGGAGCCCGGGGATGGACTTGCTACTGCGTCCCATCAGCGTCCCTTTCTCCATAGTGATGGCGCACGACAGAGATGCGGTCGGAGATGCGGGGACGGATGCGGTTGGCGGTGGGAAGGGATGGGCCGGGGAGGGATGCGGCCGGCGGCGGGGAGAGATGCGGGGAGGGATGCAGCCAACGGGGAGGGATGCGGCTGGCTGCGGGGAGAGATGCGGCCGGCGGCAAGGAGAGCTGCGGGGAGGAAACCGACCGGCAGCGGGGAGGGATTCGCGAGAGGGATTCGGCGGGCAGCAGAAGGAAATGCGGAGAGAAGCGCGCGGCGTGGGATTTTTCCGCTTGCGGGAGTTTCGTCGCTCGTGCGATACGGGATGAAAAAATTGCTCTTCTTTTGGGTGACGAAAATACTACATTTGAGAGAGGACTATTTTAGACGATCGTTTAAAGTATCTGTTGAAGTCTTTTTAACAAAAACACCTAAAATCTAATTTAGGAAATGGTTTAAGAGAGCTGTTAGAGTTGCTCTTACTTACCAGGGGTTGAAAACGGGCCCACTTGCGGTGACACATAGGGACCCTGGCATCAAATCTAAAGAGCTTCAGCTTTCCTCTGCAAATCCATGGCGTCACATGCTATCACGGTAGGAAGTGGATTCTGTAACATCTGCTCACTTTGTGTCATTGACATATGGACTTGTATCTTTCTATGGGTTCACATGTCAGTGATACCTAGAATCTCGTTTGTTCACGTTATATCTAATACTATCCCTTTATTGTTCTAAACTATTCGTAGTAGCAGTAAGTATTTTTTTCCCTCTTATACGTTTGGATTTGGGGGATTTAGCTAGGATTTAGTTCAGGCTTAAATCAAAATCCTCAGCAAATATTACCTCGCTCATCGTCACTGGCCACCGCCGGCGACGACGACGACGGAGAAGGCAATGTCTGGCCTGGCGAAGACCAGCGTGAATACCGCGGCAAGGAACAGCTTCACGGCAGCGGCGACCGCCGATGGCCTGGAGACAGAGAGGTAGACGAGGAAGACGCAGACGAGGTAGGCGAAGACCAGGGCGAGGAGGGCGGCGACGATGGCCGCGTCGGCGGCGGCGCTGCGGGGGCCCATCCCGTTCGCCAGGAAGTCGAGGATGGGCGTCAGCAGCCTCACGCAGCCCAAACCAGATCCTCGAGTGACTGATATGTGGACCCCATACATGTGGAGTTCACATATCAGTGACTCAAAGTCACCTGATTTAAGTTAGAGGATTCATTCCTCACGCAGCCGTCCACGATGCAGAGGGCCACAATCGCCACCTGCGGGAGGGAAGCCATCGCCGTCGCTGCCGTGAGAGCGGTTGGATCGAAGTAGTATTAGCTGGTGGTGGACAGTGGACTTGGACCCAAGGACAGAGAGAAGAAAGTCAGCAGGAAGGGGAAGAGAGCTGGCTGCTAGGCAGCAGCGTAACACAAAAATGTGTTGTGTTTAGGAGTTGGAGCAAATAGAGCGAATGCTACTCTTTGGTATTGTCTCTATTAATGTGTATTGGAGCATGTTATATAGATGTGTTGGGTGACGTGGATCTACAAGTATTTGATAGGCCAAAGGTATTGCTTGTGATAGTTGAAATTGACGGAACGAAAAATTATGTGAATTATATGATAACTTTTTTAAGGATATAAACAAATTAATTTACTACTATAAAGTTTAAAAGTTGTTTTTAAAAAATATTTTAAAAAACTATATACTGTAAAAAGCGATACCTTTCTGTAAAAAGCAACAAACATCTCTCTCTCCAACTGCTTCTCCTTTCCAGTTTCTGTAAAAAGCAACAAACATCCTTCTCTCCAATTGCTTCTCCTTTCCAGTTTCTGTTAAAAGCAACAAACATCTTTCTCTCTAACTGCTTCTCCTTTCCAGTTTCCAGTATGGACGAGAGCTCGAGTCAACAGCCAGCCTCTCCTTCCTTTCCCCATGTATTATTGTATTACCATTTTGCCGCTTCCCCTTTGCCCCATGTACGAGGGCTCGAGCCAAAACCATCTTCTATATTGCAATAGCCTCCTTCCATACCTGGCTCCTGAGGGTGAACGTGTCGGCGCCAATATGTTCGGCAACGAGACGTTGGACCGCAGCACCAAAATCACTTGCGGTGAGAAAATAGTCCATTTCTAAAATAAGTTTTTTAAAATCTATTTATAAAACAAGTTTTCAAATAAACTAAAATGTAAAAATCCAGTCTTTTCCTTTCCCATGGGGCACGAGACAGTTTACAAGAACTACGCTTTGTTTTGTTTTAGGATTAGGATGTGCAAATTCACTAAGCTGGTATTCCCAAAAGATGAAAATGATAATCAAATTGTGTTGGAAAAACTGTTTTGACATTGTCAACTGTGAGGACTCAGGAGCACTGGAACATTAGTAAGTTGTACAGTCCGTGGCCAGTATTTTGAGACAAACATGAAAGCATGACATGGAGAGGGTGGTACATCCAAAAGGTAAAAATGATACAGATCAACATCAGAGCAGTATCTACAACTCCGGCTATCTCCTAACCTCTTATGTACTACGGACAATGCAACTTCAATACATTACATTGCTCGTGTTCAAGGCAATCAACAAAGGACCGCAGGGGAACTATTCCACATGCTAACAAATGTTTAATGCTCAACAGCTGACTCTACAGTAATGTAATACACCCTTTCTGGAACTGAAGAACCCACAAGATATGAACAAACTTAGTATGCTAGAAAAATTCCTATGTGTTACTCGCATCGACAATAAGAGAAGTAAGTTCATTTTCTTGCTGACTTTTAAATCGTGTCAGAGTAGGGAGGCTCCTTTTAAATCTCTCAGGTAGATACCTGGACAATTCAGGAGACAAAATGCTTTATAGTACATAAACCAATACAGTACATGGTAAATAGAAATGAGGTAGTACTGGAGGAACAAATGACTGTAAATTTAGTCTGTAGAAAATAACTCACATGTCAAGTCTCTCAGCAATCGCTCTGCGCACTGACGAGTTGAGTCCATAAGCAATGGAATTAAAAAGTCCCTAAAGATACCAGGAAGCATTAGAATCCACAGGAAGTGTGTTCATGTTTGATGAAACACGGGAGAAATTTATTAAGGTGCCTCAAGCCGATTTTCCTGTATAATAGCCTCGCAAGGAAACCAAACAACAGTACACTTCTAGAAACAACTTCAAGAAGACTCCATGAGTCATCCATGCATTACATAGAGCCAATTTTGAAGATGGTGGATATTCAATTGCATCAATTCTTTGGATAATGAAGGCTAAAGTTTGCAACACAGAACTTTTAGAACTGGGCAACTAGCATCTAGGATGAAAATACTCACCATAAGTCCGGCAAACCCAACATCAAGAATGGAGAGCCAAAATATCTTGTGGCCTGGATTAGCAAAGTCATGCAGACGATTGATTGTTGCGAAAGCCCATGAACCTATTAGAATGAGAGGGTAATAACCCCACCGATTAAACGCCTGCAAAGAAGACAAGTCAATAAGCTGTATCTGCTCAAATAAAGTTTCCTCTCTGCTACCAGACAGTAAACAGCGGTGCAGGTCTGATCCAGGCATCCAGGAACATGATAATATAAGTAGAATTTAGACATTATTTTTGCTCGAAACTGATAATGTTATACTCCACTTCATCTCCAAGAAAGGAGGTATAGAAAACAACAGGATCAAATGAATTACTTTCTGAATTCAAAACAATGGGCACAATACAGTAGGACATTAGGGGAAAAAATCAGTAGGCATAATGAGAAGAGATGTGTAGGAAACTTATACCTTCTTGTCTGCCCTCACGTCAGATTGAATTGATCGATCACTTATGCCAACAGCCATCTACAAATTCATCCACGATCTTATGAAAATCAGAACATACAGGCAAAAAGAGAAGAATTCACAAGGATTACAATGTAAGCCTTATTTACCATCAATATATAATAGAAAACTGTATGCATACCCTTGCCGCGTTGTTTATCATGCGATTAACCTGAAAGTATGTATACCCATTGTAGAGAATGGCACCCCACAATGGAAGATAAAAGGTTACCAAGTGCAAGACCTGCAGATAAAAGACCTTATAATGAACAGTTGCTAAAATTCTGACAAGGCAACAACATTTTTGTTTTGAATTAATGGTCTAGCTTGGATCAAGATGGAAGATTAAAAGAAGACATACATTGCAGTAAAGAAATAGAAAAGAAAGAAGCCAATGCACAAAAGTCAAACATACAAACTAAGAGAAAGCATAAGTCTACTCTCAAAGACTCACTAAACCTCATGATACCATAACATCTTGATTCAAGATATTATAATGTTTGTCTTGTGCAAGGTGTGTAAGCAATTCCATATAAATGGGAGTACTTGTTCTGTTTAGTAGAGTTTGGTTTGGATCATTTGATAACAGCTTAAATACTAAATTGAAGCAGAAGCATATAGGTAAATCATTAGCAACAATTTGGGCCACTCTGACTACCACGGATAAGAAGGTTCAAATGTAAGCTGTAGATAGGTTAGCAACAGCAGTGCTTGAACTAAGTTAAATGATTCATGACAAAGCACAAAAGGTCGCATGCCTTTCCCATGCTTCCTTGTTGGATCCAACACCAGGTGCCCGGCCTTCCATAATCACTTCCTATTGAACGTAATACAGTGGTAGCTAGTGAAGTTCCTGAGAACATATAAAAGCAAAATTATTGTCACGATAACTGTAATGTCAAACAGGGCAACAAGATTGATAGGATGAGTTACAAGACATGCTCACAATTACGTCAAGTCAACAAATGCATTGAGTCTTAAGTTGTCTACCATACAGTATATACATTAGCACATAGGAATGAAAAATGCACAAGAAACTGGAACTTGCATACTTGGCTCTTAGATGACAAACAATGTTGACAATAGTAACAGAAAAGGAGTAACAAAAGGTATGGGCATCAAATCTACATAATGTTTAGATAAAGAAATCAAAATGTTCCCCCTTCTTCCCTCGTATTAATCACATAGGCTTCACATAGATGAAACAGCTATAAAATTGTCAATACTTCAAATGAAAAAGAAGCCCTATATCAAACCAACAAGCATTTCTAACTGCTTAGACATATTTCACCAGTTAATTTGGCATACACAAGCTCCAAGAAAGACAAAGAAGTGGTCAAAAAATTTGCATACCCCACACATACAGGTGGAAAATTGATCCAAACTCTTCAACATCAGTTTTGTGTTTGACAACGGTGCGATGAAGAGTGAATGCTATAGTGGTTGTCCATAGAAAAGAAGCCACACAGAAGAAGTGTGCACTGTAATCATGCGCAAAACAGTAGAATGCATTTGATGGGCCCCTGCAACATAAATAATACTTGTTTAAGAATTTTTCACTAGCACATAATACAAACTCACCAATCAGCATGTAATCGCAAATAACAGTTCCATAGAAACAAAAGAAAGAACAATATGTTTTTCCCTTCATAGTAATACACTTTCTCCTACATTAGTCGCAGTTATTTAAAGTCAGGAAGTAACTACGTGCAGTATAAAGTACAATTTGAATAACACAGTCAGAAGCATACCCCATAATAGTGAACAAGCTGCAAAACATATCCTGCAATTTAGACAGAAGCTGTCAGAAAAACACCTTGAATGGAAATGTCATATCATTTCTCTAAAAAAATTTCCAATTAGGACTTGCGACACTAGCTTGTCTTGCAGCAATTAATATTAACAAATCAACATGATAATTAGATACTCTTCATGCCCATTAGTTAACTTTCAAACAGACAGTAGCAGGAAATGTGATCTCCCAGCCAATTGCCTACATGGATACCTATAGGGACATCACTTGCCATATTAAAGTACGGGTCTATGTCATAAACATCATCGCACTCAGCGGCATTCCTATGGTCATATTTCCTGGGGTCACAGGACCCGGGTAGATTATTCAATTCCAGCTAATTTATGCATGTTAATTAGTATATCAGCCAATAATTAGATAATTTGTATGTATAGGACCCCAGGTAACTTTATTCTGGTTTCGCCACTGCTCTCACTTGAATTGGATTCACTAAAGTGGAGCATGCCCATATGCTACTTCAAGTGCCGATCAGATAACGAACATCTTACAAAAAAATAACGTCAACGTTTCAAACCACATCAAAGTGCAAAACATATGCAACTTAGCCACAGGCTACTTCAACTAGCCAGATACAAAACTACCAGGTAAAAAGGTGAGACAGGGCAAGCTTATGGTGTCAACTGTCAACTGTCAACTTCCAGAAATAATCACGATGGATGAAAATTCCAAACACTTGCGAAGATCCCAATTCTTACTCGCTCGACCAAATTGCCGAGAACTACTTCAGCTCGAACGCATAAGCAGCAAAATAGAGCATCCAATGGTTAAACTAACGGCCTGAACCCCCGATATTTCTCAATCAGAGGCGAAATGAACACCACACTGCCCGCAGATCCCCCGGGCGCGCTCCCCAATTCCAAATCTCATTCAACGCAGTTACGCAGATCATGGAACTAGCCTCCCAAGCCCAATACCCCAAACCTAAAGCGCTCCAGATCCGAGGCGCTCACCGAGACCGCGAGGAAGTAGACGAGCTTGAAGGAGAACTTGCGGAGCTCGCGGAAGAGGAGGTAGCAGAGCACGATGAAGGAGGAGCCCGCGAGCGAGAGCGCCGCGGCAGAGGTGCCCACGGCGTCGAGGACGTCGCGGTCCCTCAGCGCCTGGCTCACCGCCGCCGCCGATGCCGCCATCGCCGTCGCCGGCGAGCGATCTGCGCGGCGAGGAGGAGGTGGGGGAAGGAATGGCGCAGGGGAACGGCCGGTCGGTGGTTTGGTCGTTGGGTTGGGTTTGGGTTTGGGACCGGATTGCCTTCGTAGCGAAGGCTGTGGTTTGATTAGTTTCATGGGCCGAGCCAGCATACAGACGAAATGCTTATTGGGCCTTTCGTGTATGAGCCGTAGGCCCATCCATGGATGAACTCGTATAAAGATTATTGATTTCTTTTCTTTTTTCTGCCAAGAAGATTGTTGATTTCTTTTCTGATTTTTTTAGATAATGAAATAAATTTCGACATTTGCTTCAAAGAAGTTACATATATTTATTATATAATTCTTTCAAAGAGAGCAAACAATTCAGATAACAAACAAATAAATAAATGCTAACAAGCGCCAATACTTAAGGCAAAATCAGTTATTGAACTATGTTCGAAGTTGGGAAAAAACTGCATGGCTGTAGCCTTAAGTTTTGGAATGCAGCTTGTATTATCTCCTTCTTCTCTAGTTATGTTCATAACCAGAGCCAGAAAATACATGCATATAAAGTTTATTTAAAGATTTATAAAAACCATATCTTTTCTACTCAAATTATTGATTTCTTTTCTGATAGGACGTCTCAAATTTGAACTATAAAAGATTAATTATTTTTAGGTTTGATGCAAGGAGTAAAATATTATGGTTATATACATAAGGACCGATCGAATACGCAACGATCGACTGTATTCAACAAACAGACTTCACCTAATTATGTACAGATACAGAGGTTCAAATTTATATCCATCCATGTGAGCCATAACCTTATGGCTTAGTTAATTTAACTTGTGGGCTACCAGGTACAGCAAGAAAATAATTTTTAGCTCGAATGCATTATCGAGTTTAATGCATCCAGAAAAAATAATTCGATTAGTCAAACGGCCTTTCGACCGCACCTTATGCTACATTTCCTGGATCGATTTAATCATAACCTCCCTTGCTGATTATATACACTTTGCTTTAATTTGTTTTGGAAGATACTATTTGTTTCTTCACATCACAGATATCTTATATAGAGTATGTAGTAACTAACTAATACATCACATTTAATTTTCATCGAGATCTACCTGCTCGTCTTTGAGGTCAACGTAGCACACCGGCTAACTTTTCCGGCCTCCATAAGACAACACATCAACATGTACCAGTACCCTTCCAGAAAAAGAAAAGACCATTCTTGAGATGACCTGATACTTAACTGCTACTACATAATCGTCACCGATCAATCGTTTGGACCTCTTGAAGATTAGTTAAGTTAATTATCTAGTGATTAATTAGCTTGACACCCATAAAGGTCACAGAAAAGTATTATAATTAGAACACGCTGCAAGCAAGCTAGCTGAAGCAGCTTGCAGTAGTAGCTAGCTAAGCTTAGCTTCTTCTCTTGGTAAGAAGAAAAGCAAGAGGGATCAGAGATCGAGCTGAGCCAGTGAGGTATATAGGAGAGAGCCAAGAAATGGTGGACGACGTGGTGGAGGTTGCCAGGCGAGCCATGCTGTTCCGGATGCCGAGGAGGAGGAGGGCCGCTTCGGCGTCGGCGACGGCGACGGCCGGGCGGAGGAGGAAGAAGGTGGCGGTGGTGAGGCTCGGCGGCGGCGGCGGAGGAGGAGGAGGGACGAAGAGGAGGTTGTTTGGGGCGCTGCGGCGGCTGCGGGTGCGGTGGCTTGCGGCGATGTACCGGCGCGCGCTGCGGCGGCTGCGGGTGTGCTACACCAACGCCATCCGCGACCTCATCGACGGCGCCGCGCTCGCCGGCGCCCTGCGCACGCCCGCCGGCATCGAGTACTCCCACGCCGCCGCGTTTGGCCCCGCCGCCACCGTCGGGTTCTGAGACGAGACGACGCGCGACCATCCGCCGGTGACCGCCGTACGTGGCGCGGGAGCCGCACACTGTGTCAGTGTGAGCATATGAGCAGTGAGCCTCTATGCCCTGTGTTTGTGTGCGTGCATAGCATGCGTTAACCACATGGAAATGAAGGCGTCTTTTCTGTTGATTCTGTCTTTGTTTGGGTCGTATTTTGTACATATTTTCCTCCTTTTTGACGTAGTAATAAGTAAACTTGTCGCAAATTAGCTGTTGATGGTTTGATCGTTCCATGCAGTTATGCAGGATGATTTTCTCTTTAGTTTTTCTCTCTTTCTTTTTGAAATAAGGCAAGGTTCTTGCTTGCACTAAGAACAGGAGATTCTTTTTTTAGAGATCAAGAACAAGGCATATGTAAGTGTGAATCATTATCCAAAAAAAATATTTGTGTGAATACTGAACCAAACTGTGCTTATGCTATGCAAAATACGTGTACGCATAAGACTCACATTACAAAATCAAACTTATTTAGTCCCGTTTACAAAATCGAAAAAACAAGTTTGATTTTGCAATATGGGCCTAATGTATGAAAAGCTCCTAACTGTGCAAGCCTCACAGCCCAATGGATCACATGGCCCAAGACCCAAATCTTCTAGTGGTAACCAAAGTCCAAAGCAGCCATTCTGCTCCATCTCCCACTCGGCCGCTCAAAAACTACTCGAGCTCTCGAGGCCCCGGCGCGGCGCCCCCCGCCGCCGTCAGATCTCCACCGGAGTACAGCGCCGGGCATCCCCTCCGCCGCCGCCGTGTCCCCTCCTTCCGCCGGATCTTCACCGCCGGTGAGTCCCCCGTTCCTCTCCAGAAGCTCTCGGTTAGTCTCCGCCTCTTCCGTCTTCCTCCTTGCTCCCCGCGCCCGCCTCCTCACGCGCTCGGCCGGCGAACAAGCAGAGGCGCGGCGTGCGGCCGGCCTCACAACGTAGCCTTCTCCCCTGTGCGGGTTCCTCGCTTGCACGGCCGGGGAGCAGCGTTGGAGCGAGGGGTGACACGGCCAGGGGTTCGAATGGTAGCAGTTTGTCTCCTAAAGGAATTGGGGGTTCAGCTGAGAACCATGGCCGCGTTAGTTTCTGGCGATGTTAGCACAATGATATCAATGTCTACTAGCTGAGGTTAATTCCGCCTCCAATCTGAGTTTAGTTTTAGTTAGACTATTAGATCAATCTAAGCTTGCTAGTTAGGAACAGGAACTAATTCATCTGTTTTGGGGTTCTTGATGACTCAGTTTGGTAATGTATTTCAATTATCGTTTTCTTAACTAAGCTTTGACATGGAATTGGTGAAATGATATTTCCCCTTTCTGTTTCTCTTTCATTTCATTCCAGAAATTCATTGTGAATAATGTTTCCATATAGCAGCATAAAAATCTTTTGGATTCCTGTAATTCTAATGTAGTGGAGCGGTCCAGGTGAAGTACTGAGGTGATGACTACATCAGAGTCAGTACAAGAGACTTTGGCACTGGACTTCCCTCGTCCTAGCAAACCTCGGGTCCTTCTTGCTGCCTCTGGAAGTGTCGCTGCTATAAAATTTGAGAACCTTTGCCGTAGTTTCTCGGAGTGGGCTGTAGTCAGAGCCGTGGCCACCAAGGCTTCATTACATTTTGTTGATAGAACATCTCTGCCTAGCGATATTATTCTTTACACTGATGACGATGAATGGTCTACCTGGAAGAAGATAGGAGATGAAGTTTTACACATTGAACTGCGAAAATGGGCAGATATCATGGTGATTGCACCATTATCAGCTAATACCATGGCTAAGGTATGTATTTTTTTCTGGTGTGAACCATATGTTTTGATGTTGAATCCTGAATCTGTTTGACAACATCAACTTGTTTTTGCTACCTACAAAAAGTGACACTGGATTAGTTTTTCAGATTGCTGGTGGCTTATGTGACAACCTCTTAACATGCATAGTGAGAGCTTGGGACTACAGCAAACCACTCTTTGTTGCCCCAGCTATGAATACCTTCATGTGGAACAACCCCTTCACCAGTCGTCATCTTGAGATGATCAACCAGCTAGGTATATCTTTGGTCCCTCCCATTACCAAAAGGCTGGCTTGTGGTGATTATGGTAATGGTGCAATGGCTGAGCCTTCTGTGATCGATTCCACCGTCAGGCTTGCTTGCAAGAGACAGACACTTAATACAAATAGTTCACTTGTGATTCCTGTCGGCAGAAACCTCCCATCTAGCTGATGCGGCAACTATTCTGTTCAAGTTTAAACTCTGGACCTAGTTTTCTCTGCAGCTTACATCTGGATGTAAGGAAAGGTAAAGAGTGTTTCGTGTTAAGCAGGTTGTCACAAAATGAAATGTTGAGAAGTGATGTCTATGTCTGCCAACAGGGCGCCTTTATTGGCCAGTTGTTGTACTACTATTAGTGATATGATATGGTCCCAGCACTTTAGTGTTGCTTTTCCTAATTTCTTGTGACATAATACTAAGCTGCTGATGAATATGCTCATGTTGTAGCACTATTTTTTTCTGCAAATGTTTGCAAAGACTCGTGATGAAATCAAAATGTAGCAGGTTGTTCTATCATCCTTTTTTTTTGTGCAGCATGCGTATATTGGAAGGTGAACTTGTCTGGTGTGCAATGCGGCACTTTCCTGCTTGGATACGCAGCCGCTAAGCTTGGACATGATGGCTTACCTGAATCCTTTGTTTCGATCTACGTTTCCTTCTCGTTGATGACTGGTGATTTGTCGCATGGATCACTTCAAGCAGGTGCAGGAACAAACTGAGAATGACATGTGTCAGGCAAGCCCTGTCAATGCAAAGAAAAAAATGGTGACTAAGCAAGAAGATAATGCCAAGTTCAGATAAGCATTTGGTAGGGGATGGCAACAAGCAGAATGAAGGTGGCGTTACAAGTTCAGTCATCATCTGCACCCCAAAAGGATATGGTGAGGAACAGTTCACCGATCCATTGGAAGACTATGACTGTTCAACACCGACTCCTTTGGATAATTGTGCCTATATGATATCGATGATAAAGCTCAACGAGAGGAGTACAAAAATGCCAGACATATATTTATCAATCAGCATGACTGAATTTGAAGATGAATTGCATATGGCTGGCCATGTTGTTTGTTGAAATAGTAACACTGCAGTGTTGAAGTTGAACTGCATGGGACATCTTGATCAGTTGATTCTGAACTGGTCTACGTTCTTTCCAGCCTAAAAAAAATTAAAAGTATAACAAGAAAAACATTAAAATTCCCCTACACTTGTCATCTTTAAGATCGTGAAAGCGCACTTGGGGCTTTCATGGCCTCAAACTAATAAAGATGGCCGATAGTAACTTCTCTGAGATTATGTTGGGATTGGAAAAAAGGGTCAAATCACCATTTCTGTCTCACGCAGCTAAAACGACTTGATTTGTTTCACTACACATATGCTTTATTAATTTATTTCATTGACGATGATTTGATTAAGACAAGTATTGCAAGGTCTAAGAAGCTCACACCGTAATTCCCCAGTGGTTTCAGCCCTCTGACCACACAAAAAGAAGGGGACCTTGCAAGAACTCAAGAGCAATTTGAATTGTAGAATCCATAGCAGTGTGAAGCGTATCTTCGAGTATACTAAAGCTCAATCCACCAAGAAAATTTTGTGAATGTATCAAGAGACTATTAGTATAGTTGATAAAGCTGTATTATTTAGCTGAAATTGGCTTTACTGCAGATTATAATCCAAAATGTTTTTTTCAGAAAAAAATTAAGGGCTTTGAAACGTAGTATCCAGAAAACGAAGAAAAAAACACATGACTTTGACACTAATGCAAAAGCAAAATAGCAGATTGAGAAACATAAGAAAAGAATAAATAGATCGCATGAAAAATACATAAATCAAATGAGAGATATAGTCAGAATATTTTTTAAGAGGGTAGAGTTCTTGCTAACTCTTCTAAAAAAACTACATGCATTGAGCAATTACTTAGGAATTTCATATAATTTGAAGCTCTAATATGTTGTTTCAAAGGACCAAATAAGAAAAATTCAATAGGATTTGAATCCTGCAAAATTCCTCCACAAATTCTTTGGTTCCAATAGTCCATGAAGTTTTTAAATAATTACAGTTGAGTTTTTTTACCTTTTTCTCTTAGTGACCGCTAAAGGAGAGTGGGCTAAGAAAATGATGAAGAAATATCTTAAAATAATCCTAAAATTCAAAACCAGCTCGGACAAGTGGGTTTAGGGGTGTGTTTGAAAATGAGTGGTTGGATGGATTACAGACAGCTTGTATAAGGATGAATTAAATATTACAATCTGTTATCTAAGCAATGCTGGTATACAAAACTTTTAAATAAAATATAATTTTAAAAGTATAGTACAGATAACCCGTACATAATTCAACAGTAATCCAAAAGATGTTTTTCAACTGAATTTCTCGACGAAGAGCACAGTATGAACGGATTCGGCATCAGGCCGAGCTAGCTGCGTTGGCTTTTCCCCTGCCGTCATCCATGTGATCGCAATGCTGCACCATCATGTAGACATCAAGCAATTAATCAACAGCGGTTTGCAGATAAAAACGGGGAGTAGGCAGAGCCTGCCTGTAAATTAACGGAGTCGATAGCAACCGAAGCAGACTAGCCGTGCATGAGGTGCCATGGTCTCCTGTACTCGGCAGTAGTACTAGTCTACGACAGGTACTCGTGTAGTAATATAACAATTTATAATTTATTTTAAAATATAAAAATATTTTTCTCAATCAATCAAAATCTTTATCATTCATTTTTCTTATCTATTTTCCCTTTTTAACCAATCATAATCATTTTTATTTAATTTTATTAATATTTATATACAATTCTATAAATCTTTATACTCTGGAAGAGGTAATAGCAATACTAGTGAAGCAGGAGTACTTGATTAGTTGATTAGTAATTGCTCTGGGTCTGGGTGATCATTACGGGTCATGTCACGACGGGTCACATTTAACTACTGTATAATCTACGGTGGGCCGCTTGGGAGATCATGAATTTGAAAAAGGCAGATCGTATTTGCAGATCATCGTCACATCGTTCTCGGTTCTTACGACCTCTCACGGTCATTGCAAGTTGGAATGCACAGTGATATAGCGATTTTCGCGCGCAAATCACGGTTACCAGGTTCAAAACTGTGGTTGTCACGTAAATCACGTCAAAAACCGTTTCGCCTCCAAAAACCATTTCGCATCTCTATGGTCCCTTGTGTGGTTTCTTTACGATTTTTCACGGTTTAAGAAAACCTGGTCAGTAATGTCCCAGGTAGTAGAGAACATAACGAATGTATGAGCATGTGCAAAGCGGTGGTGCTCCAAAACATTTTGTATAGGAAAGTGATTATGGGCGTATTAGGCTGGTGTTATAAGCTGGTTGATAAGACAAACCAGCTAATTTTTTAAGAGAGAAAAATACTATTCGAACGAATAATAAGCCCGGTTAATATGTGCTTATAGCATCAGCCGAACGACGCCTATAACAAACCATCCGTATTTTGGAGACAAAATCCCATCATAACATACCATCGATACCGCAACGACGTGGCATTTTCGTCTCTTACTGAGTTTGAAATCTAAAGTTGTTTCGTTAATATGATAAGGGTTACAATTATAGTTCGTTATAAACACGAAACTCTGTTTTTACTAACTACTAGTTAAATACTTACGTGCACATTGTAAGAGCATCTTCAATAATATTTTATATCTCTATTAATTCTAATAATATAATTTTACAGAAAAACTGTTCTTCAACAAATTCTATATAAGACTTTTTATTTTTTCTAACCCTTCATCTCGAGTTTCTCGCTTTCTTCTTATAGTCGAGCACGCACAGAGTTGTTATTTTTTAATCTATTGAAGGATATTAAAATTAACTTTTACACGGACTTTTTAAACATAGATTATATATAATTTTTATATAACAACTTTTGAAGACGCTCTAACAGGGTTACGGTAAAACCCAAAAGGCAAAATAAAACTATTTTCATACTCTAATCAAAATATTATATTTGGTACGTTTTTTATGGTGGTCGCAGAACCACCGTTTTTATTTAATCGTCCAAATATTAAAGAAGTTTATCTTTTAGGATTTTGTTATTTTTGTGTTTTATTACTTTTTTATGTTTTTATTTATCTTATTTAAACCAAAGCAGTATGTCTCTATTTGCAGTACAATTGTTGTGAGTATTAGAAGCTATATATGTTTTATGTTTTAGGTTAATGTCAAGCTATGGTTGTTCAATTAAAAAGCGTTACAAACATTTTCAATCTATATAGTTCTATATATTTAAATCTCCATATATATATATATATATAAGAACCAATTTTTCATATAGTTCCTATTAATGGTCCGCAGTTAACTATTGAACGGTATTCCCTCGGTTCGTCAATAGTATTTCGCTTTCCACGATGTTGATCTCACCACACGGGCGGATCCAATGGTCAGCGATACCATGCAGCTGCCTGGGCTTATCAGCGGAACACCATTAGAATAGCTAATATTTCTATTGTTCAGCAACATACCGAAAATCTTCTGTACAATGTGTACATGCGTTTGTCTAGTCACTAAAATATTTTACCACGCACGGGTGAGACGGGCTGGCTTCGCTAGCGGGCAAACGTTTCTTCATTTGCTATATTTTCTCATTAGTACAGAATGTTTTATATATATGTCGGTTTTTTCAACCGACATCTATTGGTCGACACCAATGCCTTTGGTCATTGGTATCGGTTCTTCGACCGGCACACACGAACCGACACCTGTACGAACCAAACACCGGACCAAATACCATTCAATGAGGTGTTCCCAATCTTTTCTTATGGGCCCACTCCTTTAGCCGGACCCAATGAGGTGTTCCCAATCTTTTCTTATGGGCCCACTCCTTTAGCCGGACCCACCATATTTACCAGACCCATCATATTTTTTCATACGGGCGTGGGCCCGCGAGATAGAGCTACAGGCATGAGCGAACGGTTTGACGAGCGGTTCTACACGACGAGCGAACGAGGCACGGACCTATTTTAAGCTGGTGTTGCTCTGGTTCGACGAGCGGTATGGTACTAATCGAGAGAATAGTGTTTTTCTGAATACTAAAACTGCCACCTATAGTCTCAAATAGGTGCGGATGAACAGTAAAACCGCCACCTATCGTATAGTTGACGGTTCGTAATAAGAACCGTCACCTGTTCGTGAAGAATAGGTCTTAGGGTGAGCGGTGCAAACGGAATCACCTATAGTCTGAAATAGGTGCGGGTGAGCATTAAAACCGCCACCTATACTGTAGATGACGGTTTTACTGTTCACCCGGCACCTATCTGAGACTATAGATGACGGTTCTTAACACGAATCGTCACCTATTTTTTTGCCGCCACCTATATATATTATAGGTGCCAGATTTGATTTGATCGATACTTTTTGGGGCGACACCAATAAGCCTTTTTTTAAGTAGTGTCTGAAAGAAAAAAATTCACAGAATCTTTTTTAGGGTTTCTTTTTATTTTACATAAAATCAATTTAACCTTGGTAAGAAGCGGATAAAGTCACACATATTGTCCTATAGCTTGGGCAAAGACGTAGTGACGCTATCCCACGGTACATGCATGCGTTACATAGCTAGGTAAACGTACACGTACGTTTGCACCATGCCAACGTAAGTACTTACTAGCAGGTAGATCATTTGGGCTTGTTGGATGAGACTAAAAATTATTTCCATTCATATCTGAGTTTAGATATCAATTTAAAAGATTAAACATAAATTAATTATAAAAATAATTGTAGAATCGGTGGTTAATTCGTGAGATGAAACTATTAAGTTTAATTAATCCACAGTTAACAAATGTTTACTGTAATATCACATCGTCAAATCATGGTGTAATTAAGCTCATTAGGTTTATCTTGCAAATTAGTCAGCAAATTAACCATTAATTATAAATGAGTTTCGTAAATAGTCTACATTTAATACTCCAAAATAACATGTAACCATTCGATGTGACGGGGACTAGCCCCTCTATTCAAACTGGCCCTTGGTTCATCTCCACCAACCTTAAGGGGTGTTTCGATGGAGGAACTACGTGTTATATCGAATGTGTGGACATTAATTTGACGTACTAAATGTGAACTAATTATAAAAATAATTACAGAATCAGTGGCTAATTCGTGAGATTAAATGTTTACTATAGTATCACGTCGTCAAATTATGGCGTAATTAGGCTTATTAGATTTGTCTCGCGAATTAGCCATTGGTTATAGATAAGTTTGTAAATAGTCTACATTTAATATTTCAAAATAACATCTAACCATTCAATGTGATAGACACTAATTTAGTCCTTGAAACAAACACCCACTTAGCATGCGTCAATCGACGATCCCAACCGGATCGTCATCATCGTCATATGAGGGTGATCCTAGCCCGAATTTTTTTTCTTTTTAGCTCATTTTGCAAAGATTTTCACAAATAGACCCTGAAAGTTTTCATTCCAGGAATGGATCCCAAGCTCAACGTCAATAATGATGATGCCGAGATTACACTACTACGCGTCAATACAATTGGCGCCAAGCTCTTTGCGCCATGTCGGTGTTGATGCTGACGTGACGCTGAGCTCGGCGCCGTGATCCTTGGCGCTGAGCTTGGCGCCATGAACCTTGGCGTCGATCCATGCTTACAGGTGGACCGTCTTTCTGGCGCCAATAAAGATGCATTTTATAAATTTTATCTTCATTGCATTTTCTAAAATCACATACATTGTATTTTTTAAATTTTACCTTTATCGCGCATTCTAAATTTACATATATTGCATACTTTAATTTTACCTACATTGTATATTTCAAATTTACATATTCAATAAATTAAAATTTCAAGTTTAACTCAATTAGGGAGCGACGGTCGGGGAAGAGGAAGGAAGTGAGCCGAAGAGGGGGCGGCGGCCTTGGCACGCGCGGCTAGGCCGGGGGCAGCCTGCGTCGCAGCCGAAGGGGCATGGCGTGGGGTCAGAGGGGCGTGCCCGTGGACGGAGGAGCGTGGCGCGACGATGTGGGGGCTGGGGCTGCCGAGGCCGGGCCCAGGACTTGCAGCGGTGACGGGGGAAGGTTGGGCGCGACCTCGGAAACTATTGAGCAAAGAGAGATATGGTGTCGACGAGGAAGAAGAGACCCACCTGTAAACGGGCTCGGTGCCAAGATCGATGACGTCGAACTTGATGTCATAATGAGCGGTGTCAAGCTCGGCGCAAAAATCATCGGCACCGAGCTCGACGTCAATATGCACGCCGTCGAACTCAGCGTCACGTCAACCTCGACGCCGACGTGACGTAAAGAGCTCAACGTCAATTGTATTGGCGTTTAGTAGTATAATCTCAACGTCATTATTATTGACGTTGAGTTTGAGATCCATTCCTGCAATAAAAACTATTAGAGACAAATCTTTGCACAAATGGATCAAAAGCAAAAAATTCGGGACCCCAGCCCTGTCCTCTTGCACGCGAAACCTTCCAAACGCAAAGCGAAACGCGCCGCTCCGTTGGCGCGGTGGATCGATCGCTCCGTCGATTCGACGCGTCCGCGCGGTCGAAGAAAAAACATTTTCTAAGAATTTGTGAAGTACGTGCAACAGTACAGGGATGTACATCTTACTGGTCTATCATTGCATATATTTCCTGTACGTCTTTGTTCTTCCCCCAAGAGATTGAGGCGTATACATATGTGTGTACGTACTTGCATTGCTCGATCACATGGTAGTACGTGTTAACGTGTACCATGATGGATGACCAAATCTGTCCTTGTCACATGGCGGGGGCATCCCTTTATGTACGGACTCACCTCATCGTCTCGTCTGGTGGTTATCCCTCTTTAAAACAGATGGAAATGTCCCTCTTTAAAACAGATGGAAATAAAGATCAAATTGATACACATAAAACAATAAACCATTAACATATAATTAATTAAATTTTAATTATTATAAATTTGACAAATAAATATATTTGATATTTTAAAGTAATTTTTAAAAGTTTTCGTACGGAACCTAACATTTAAAAGTTTAAAAATATGTTAATAAAAATTGAGATAAAATTTAAATTTTCACGAAAAACAGTACCTCCATTTTTTACCACTCCCCAGTCGCCAGTACGGGATGATTGTCTTTTATTTTCCCTCACAGGAACCTATCAACGTCGTCTCGATGCATCATGGCTTCATCACAGGATGCTCTCTTCCTTCTCCCACATGAATGCCATGTTCTTTCGGTGACTACGTGCCATGTTTCATGTACATTTGCTCACAGGTTCTCTGCACCATGAGGAGCACCGTGCCACCGTGCTGCGCATGACCTAGGCCCACTTTGTTTCTGCGGTAAGTGAGAAGGATTAATGCATGTCATGTATAGAGATGGGACTCGTTTTCATTTATAATTTTTTTACCTTTATATATATGATTGAACTTCACGTTGGGTCTATTCAAAAGAGCTAGCTGCAGCAGCGCTACGGCAGCAGCTCCAGCGGCTACAATAGCAGCTACAACAGACGAACAGCTGGGATATAGGGTGGATGGGACTTAATTTTTTTTTATTATTTTCTACCACATCAAATATTTATATGTTATTTTAAGGTATTAAACGTAGACTATTTATAAAAACATTTATAATTAGATGTTAATTCGCTAGACGAATCTAATAAGTCTAGTTACGTTATGATTTGACGATGTAATGCTACGGTAAATATTTGTTAATCGTGGATTAGTTAGACCTAATAGATTTGTCTCGTGAATTAGTCACTGATTCTATAATTATTTTTATAATTAATTTATATTTATTTATTTAAGTTAATGTCCAAACATCCTAAATTTTATCTCTTAAAATAAGAGTTTAGAGATCCCCTGAGAAGAATAGGAGTTCAAGATCTGTTTTGCCTACAGCAGATCTCCTAACAGATCACCTAAACTTCAAATTATAGAGATATGAGTTCCAATTGGACTCCTAGGAGTAGGAGTGGAGGAGGTGGATTTTAGGAATTCAGGATTTTAGAAGATGAGATAAGAGTGCTGCTGTAGGCTAACAAACTTTCAAATATAAAATAAAAGTTCACTTAGAAATACTTCTGAAGATGCTCTTATCAAACACCAACATAGTTTAGACATACAGCCGAACGGCTGTGCTATCCCCTGTAGCCCAAACAGCTACAGAACAAAACTGCCGAACAACCTCATTGAATTTGGTCTGATCTCTATGGGTTGTTGAGATCAACTACCGTAAAACAATTAAGGCATATAACCAGTCGATCGCTTATGTTTGGTGGCAAGATAATAATGTAGGTTGCTTTGATGCTCTTACGTCATTCATTTTTGAGATGGGCACAAAACCTTTTTCCTTATTTGGTTGAGATATGTTTCATTATAAATCTTATGGTTGTAGATGCCTATATAAAAAAAGCAGTGATGACAAATATTTTTTTAATTGAAGCCATGAAAATGACGAGAAAGCCCAACGAAAACGACACGGTATCCGAACCTGCACAAATGCCACCTAACAAGAGCTGGGAGGAAGTTGCGTTTTTTGTTATGCTTTCTCAATTTCATCTCTTATTTTTTACGCGCATGATCCTCCAATTATTAGGCAGTGTGTCTCTTTTAAAAAAGTTCTAAATTTTTTATTATATTAATATATTTTTACTTTTTTAAATACTTAATTAATTTTAGGCTAATTCGTATAGGAGAATAGAAGGTTTCTCGACTCATGGAGACGAAAAGAGCCAGTAGACTAGTCGAGTGGTGGTGGCGCACTGGCGCGGCAGCCGCTACTCCCCTCCTCTACCTCGTTGCCGTCGCCAGCTGTCAAGGTCCACACATTGAAAAGGGTGGGGACCCTTCCAGCTCAGCGCACCCCTGACGTGGGCCTCCCTTTCACGTCGCCGTCCATCATGCACCCTCCAATTCTCACCGACAACTACGCCACCCATATTCACTGACATGTGGGTCCTTCAGGATATGGTCCCACGTGTCTGTGTGTAAGGGGGAGAAACCTCGACCGTTTCGTGGAGGGCCCACCCTCAACACGCCGTTTGCGGATAAATACCACATGGAGACCACATGTTTCGGTGGAGAGGATGCAGTGAAGATTAGCGGCGGTGCAAGAGAGGAGAGCGAGACGTCGCCTGCGATGACACCGGCCTCACCCGCCGCCGCAGCCGTAGCCACCGTCCGGAGCGAGGAGCACCACACGGCGCCGAGCGCCACCGTCCCCGCCTACGCTGTCTGGGAGAAGGAGCGGTAAAGAGGCTGGAAGAAGTAGCCGCCGTCGACATGGAGGTGGAGGCAGCCAGGTGCGAGTGCTGCGGGTTCACGGAGGAGTGCACGCCGCAGTACATCGCGGCGGTGCGGGAGGGGTACCTGGGGCGGTGGGTCTGCGGCCTCTGCGCGGAGGCCGTGGGCGACGAGATCCGCCGCGCCGGCGCCGGGGAGATCATCACCACGGCGGAGGCGCTCGACCGGCACGTGGCGTTCGCGCGCGCAGCGCCGCGGGCGCCCGCGAGGACCGCGGAGGACGACCTCGTCGCCGCCGTCGCGAGGCTGCTCCGCCGCTGCCTCGACTCGCCGCCGGCGTCCCCGGCCGCGCCGCCGCAGGGGAGGAAGGTCGCCGCGGGGTCCGGATGCCCCGGCGCCGGAGACGACGACTGATTCATTGCTTGCCCGGCCGGCGGCGAAGCTTCTTCTACAAGCAGCTGCTGCTCCGGTTGCTGTTGCCATAATGATTGAGACTTTGGGCTAGCTAATGGCGAGTTTATTATTGAATCAATTAATAATAAATTACTTGGGAGCATGTGTAGATCGGCTCTCAAAGAATAATAATATGTGATCTGATTGATGATTGCTCGAGAGAGAGGAGTGCGTGATTAAGCTCCGTGTGATCGAGCATGAAGTTGTGTGTAGAACTTCAACGCATGTGTCCAGTTGTTTTAGACACTGTTCCATTGGCGAGTGCTTCATTTGGATATTGTAGTCCAGTCACCTTGTAAATTAAAATCATTTGTATTAGAGCTGTAAGTCTCGTTGTACCAAGTTTTTACTGGGGTTAACTGTTTAAAAATCCCTGTTTATATAGGTAACCTTGTTGTTCATTATAAGCCTACGAAATATAAGCATTGTGGATCTCTTGGAGAAAGTTCGACCTTTAGGGCAACCCTGCTTATCTTACAGATGGTAGAAAATCATTTAGGCTGATGATGTTAAAAGCTAATATCTCAATCACGTAAAACGAAATGATTTATTAGCGTATCATTAATTAAGTATTAGCTATTTTTAAAAATAAATTGATATAATTTTAAAGCAATTTTTCTATAAATTTTTTTAAGTAGGCTGTGCTCTTCCTCTATTTTTCAACTAATCTCTCTCGTTTTTTAGCACGCACATTTCTCAAACTACGTGGTGTGTATTTCACAAAATACGTGGTGTGTATTTCACAAAAGCTTTCTATAGGAAAATTGCTTTAAAAATTATATAATCTATTTGTAAAAAATAATTAATACTTAATTAATTATATGCTAATGCGTCGTTCTGTTTTGTGTGTTTGAGAGATTAGCTCCCAACATCATTTAAAGAACACAACCTAAGAAGAAGATGCATCTTCACGCGGTCAGTATATATGGAATGGTGTATTTCAGTCTCTCCATGTAAACTATGCACAAGCGCCTAACTCTTTTGTTTCCCAATTTGAATGGTGATCGGCGATGACTATAGATGGCCAGATGGGCCAGGCTGAAGTGGCCCGGCACGGGCACGCGTGTACCGTAGACGGCACGGCACGACACGAAGGGGAAACAGGCCGGGTCGGCACAACACGACTGGTCGTGCCGTGCTTGGGCTGTCGGCCGAGCCCGTGGGCCGACACGACACGGTATGGCTACTGTGCGTGTCAGCACGAGCACGACACGGTCGGCCAGGCCGGCATGACACAGAAGGGGAAGGGTTAGGGTTAGGGTTTAGCCGTTTAGGGCGGCGGCGGCACAGAGGTCGATGGCGGCACGACGCAACGTGGAGGTCGACGGCGGCGCGGCACAGAGGTCCTCGGCAGCGCGGCATGGAGGTCCTCGATAGCGCGGAGGTCGGCGGTGGTGGCAGCACGGATGTTGGCGGTGGCGGGCGCGGCGTGGCACGGAGGTCGACGGCGGGCACGGTGCAGAGGTCGACCGGCGGGCGCGACGCGGAGGTTGAAGGCGGCGCTGTGCGGAGGCGGGGTGAAGGCGGCTCCGGCGGCGGCTCGGTTGGGAAGAGGAGAGAGGAGAGGCGGGTCGGGTGTATTAGGGTTAGGGTTTTTTTTCTTTTTATAGTCTGTCGGCGTGGTTTTGGCCCGTGGGCCTTAAGCGTGCCCGGATCGGCACGGCCCGGCCCGACCACCCATGGGCTGTGCTTGGCCGAGGAGTAGGCACGTGGACCGACACGGCACTCCCTGTCACATTAACCATGTCTAACGGGCCGTGCCGTAAGGGGTCATGCCTTAGCCGTGCCCGAGCCGAGCCATGCCATGCGGCCGGTTTGGCCATGTACAGCGATAACAAGCATTCGTTCGAAAGAACACAGAAGAAAAGTGGTGCAATGACTTTGATGGTGTATGGTGGAACATCTTGCTGGAGCGTATTAGGAGAATTTTCGAGCAAAAGCATCAGGATGAGACTCATACTCTCTCCATTTTATATTATAAGTCGTTTTGATTTTTTAGTTAATTGACCAAATTTATATAGAAAAGTATAACAATTTAATACAAAACAAGTATATTATCCATATATATTCAATGTTATATTTAATTAAACTATTTTGATGTTGTGAATGTTGCTAATTTTTTTATAAATTTAATGACTTATAATATAAAACGGGAGGAAAGAGGAAGTACTGTTTATTTCCTGTTTTACATAAGCTCAGCTCGAGTTGTCTATTTACTACGGCCAGATTTAGAGCTCTTCTCTTGTATTCTCGTTTTTGCCATTTCCCTTCGCTGTACGTTTGAGCCTTGTAGCCTATTTTGCTCCATTCTTAATTTAAATTAGGCAGCGTTAGAAAAACCGTTTTCTTGAGCTGCTCTCCTCCCGCCGTTTTCTCGGAAAAAAAAAACACGAATCTCGTGCAGATTCAATTACTATTACTATTATTATAATAAAAGACGCAAATATCGCGTCAATTAGATTCTCCAACTAAAATACCTTCTCATACGAGTCAACTAATGGCACCGTAAGAAAATCATATGATCATTCTTCTTGCCGTTTGAGCACAAAGAACTCGTAAATGAGGCCATTTTCAGTACCGCTAGCTGCAGTATTTTGGACTGGACTTACAAATTAAGCCCAGCCTTTTTGACACTTCGACTGCATCTGCAACTGATCTGGAGTGTGATTATGTGATTCATGGTTGGCTGATGCTTCCTGCTGTGCTGGCTTACCATAGCCATTTTGTTGTTATTGCTGGTTAATTAAGTACCGAACAACCTTAATATGATTAGCATTAAGAACAAACTATTTAATTATTCCCCAAATGTTGCATACATGTATACAACCGGTGCAAAAATTAGAGATGGGCAATAAGTAAGAAATGATTCGTGTGCAACAAAACCTCACATTTATCCATGTAAACAAACATAGGTTATTGAGAAAAAAGCCAACATTTCCTGGACACAAAAATCAGCACAACTTAAAAAAATGTGTCACAACAGTTAAGCAGTAAGATAAAGGAGAAGATGGATTGGTTGTTGGACAAGTCCAGATAAGGGAGATGATATTATTGGTGTAGGCATCAATATTCTTTCCACCTCCGTTGATTTGGCACTACCTTTTTATCCATACTCTAACTTTAGATGACATATTATTTTACTTCTAATTATGAAGGGAAAGTCATCGGATTACAAATCAACATAAAAACAGTAACACTTTTATTGCAGGACTTTTTTTTAAAAAAATACAGTAGGAGTAGAAAAAGAACCAAGCTCGCTTAGGCGACGTTCGTTTACACCGATTGAGAATGTTTACTATGCAAATGAAGCAAGTTATTAGTGTATAATTAATTAAATATTTGTTTAAAAATATAAAAATAAATTAATATGATTTTAGGCAACTATATATATATATATATATATGTTTTTCCATTTGGGAAGTAAAAAGAAAGAAAAGAAGAAGTTTAAAAGGATAGAAAAAACACATCCCTTAGCTTAATCCAAGAAAACTAATCATTCCATAAAAAAACTTAACCTAAACCAAAATTATTATATTTGTCATGTTACATAGATACTACGTAAATAAACTATATATGCTTAATAAATGGTTTTTTCAAAATAAATTCTCATCAATAGTCTTTCTTTTTTATTCACCTATTCTTTTTATTTTTCGTTGATTTCATGTATTAAAAATGATTTTTTTCTCACTAATCTCTAAGTGTTTTTATATCTATAATCTATAACTATCTATAAAGCAAGTAGTGTTTTCATCCAAATTTTGTTTTGCCTGGTTATTTGCAGAAAACCTCTTGAGTTTTTTCGAAATTAACCCGCAGTCCGCCTGACTATTTTTAAAAAACCCAGTTAAAAAAGAAAAAAATGTTATTTGGTAGAAAACCCTTTGAGTGTTTATAAAATTAACCCGCAGTCCCAATGCTAAAAAGAAAAAGAGGGCTTAGATGAAAAAAAGACCTCCTACATCCTTCTTTTCCGTCCCCATCCGGGCCGCATCCCGCGCCGCAGCCTACGCCCCTCCCTCCCGTTGCCGCCGAGCTTCCGCGCCACCGCCCGGATCTTCGCCTCCGTCTCGTTTTTCTCCCGACGTTGTCGTCCCGTTGCAACGCACGGGCATTTTGCTAGTGATAATATATTTAGGCCTTGTTTAGTTATCTGTCAAAAACTTTACATCCTATCACATCAAAATTTTAAACACATAAATAAAGTATTAAATATAGACTAAAAAATAACTAATTACACATATTACATGTAATTTACGAGACGAATCTTTTAAGCCTAATTAGACTACGATTTGATAATAAAGTGCTACAAGTAAAACCTATGCTAATGACGAATTAATTAGACTTAATAAATTGCCTCGTCGTTTGATTTGATTCGTAATTTGTTTTGTTATTAATCTGATTTAATATTTCAAATATATGTCCAAATATTAATGTGACATTTTTTTATAAAACTTTATCCGAACTAAACCCATCCGATTGTGACCTCTTATCAACGGCTGGTTGGTTGGTCTTTGTTGGTTGAGCGCCGGAAGCAAAGCCGTCGCAGGGAGTCAGCCAGCCAGTAGGGACAGAGCCACCCATAGTTCGAGAGATTTCCTGGCTCGCTCGCATCACCCACCCGCATAATCTCCCGCACCCGCAGCGCCGCGCGGCGCAAGCAGCCACGTCAGGCTCGCAGCGGCGCGCGGCCGGGGGCCCCAATCCCGAGGCGGCCGCCACCACCACCCACCCGCTTCTCCTCCACGCCACGACCACGCCACGGGGGGCCCCCACGCCCCCACCGCCGCGACGGGTCAAACTCCACCATCCCTCACCTATCCACCACCACCACCACCCCCATCCCATCCGCACCAACCTCTCCTCCTCCTCCTCCTCCTCCTCCTCCCCCTCGTCGCCTCTCCTTTCCACGGCCTCGACGCCTCGCCTCGCCACCGTCTCCGCCCCCCGCCCAAAAAGGCCAAGCCTTTTCCGTCTCTGTCCCTGCTCCTGGTCTCCGTCTCCGATCCCCCTCCCCCCTCCCGGAGCTAGCAGGCCGAACCCCGTTGCGTTTGGCGGTGAATCCGAATCCCCTGCGGCGGGGGAGGGGGCCGTCCTTTATCTTCCGTCGGCGTGGGGGGACGCCGCCCCATGGGCCGGTCGCCAGCGATATATCACTATCAGCTCATCGACCGGCGGAAAGGTACCGGCTTTTCTCCAGATCTGGCGCTGGCTCGCTGGGTTCCGGGTAGATCTGGGGTAGATCTCGCGCGGCGTAGGATTATGTTCCGTTGATTTTGCGTCTCGTTGCCGGTCTCGGACGTGCGGGGATAGGGAAAAAGGCGTGAATTTTTTTCTGTTTACTTCTCGTCACCGGCCGAGGAGCCGGGGAAGCGTCGTGGTGTAGCGTGTGCTGGAAGGAGAGGAAAGCAAGGGGTATTTGTTTGCTCGCCTTTCAGTTGCTCTTTTGCCTCTTTCGATTGTACAACCTTCCCTTTTTGTTACAGCCGGAGTTGCGTAGACTTTTGAGGGTATCTTCTCTTCCCTTCCAAGAAAAGAAGTCATAAGCTTCCGTTATGGTTTCTCTTTTGTTATGCCTTGCGGATTTGATGGTTTCTATATAAGTTTGGGTGAGAGAAGCAGTGTGTCAGTATTTGAGAACGAAGGAGGAGATATCGAGCCTATTTAATCGATGAATTTTTGGAGGTGCAGACTGATAATGTGTCAGAAAACTTGCTTCTTTTGCGACGGCAGCTATTATCAAGAAGAGTCGCGCCATTTTTGTGAAAACTGGGAGCAGAACATTAGAAGTTCTTTCTTTTTTTTTTTGGTTGACAGAGCTACTGATTTGGGTTTTCAGTTTTCTGTGAATGTGGAAATTTCTATTTATCAGTATCAGTCGCATTGATTGTGGTATCTCCCCCTGGCAGTGAACAAACAAAAAATATTTTATGAATCCTAACGGAAAGTAAATGGCTTGTATATTTTTACTTTTAAGAACTTGTATAACTGAATCCTTGCCCATTTCTCCAGCCTTATATATCCTGTCGTGTTATCTTGAATCTTTGTATGATGCAGCGGCTTGCTGGCTTTAATTTATGGACATATTATGAAATAATTAAATTGTTTTGTTCTAAATATAAATATTGCCCTAATAGCAAGGACTAGCTGCTGTTCTTGTAGTTGATTTATTTGTTTTTGGTATTTAATGATAGGGGTGAAATGGAATTTCCCACCAATTTTATTGATTGTGACAGATTACTAGCTCTAGTAAGACTTAACTGTAGGTTAGTATATTGTCTTGCTTATTAACAAAAATACTAGTTTCTTTTTTTGAGTTGACAAATACTGGTTTCTTAATATTTTGGAAGTTATATTTTCTGTTTAATTACACCTATTCGTTCATATCTTTTGGTAAAGGTTGACGCTATTGTGGTACATCAAGCGCTCAGCCTTGTCCATTCTAATCCTTCTTGTTGATATCTTTGCAGGGCTTGGATAAAATCTTATTGCAAATTTCCTCTTGTACATGTAACATCACATGTAATTTCTATTAAAAATGACTTCACTCAATAAAGTTGTTTCCAATGGAGATTCAAGGTCAATGTTGCCAAATAAAGTCACAGCACTAAATCCCAATGCCGCAGAATTTGTACCTTCATGTGTTAAATCTTTTGAGAGTAGCGCTGTCTCAGATGTAAGTAAGGCAGATCTTAGGGCTTATGGGAAAACTATCCTAGATAGGTCTGAGTCATCGAAGTCAAATAGCTCGGATGATGAGGCACATCAATTTTGGCGTAAGCAGCTTCCTGATGACATTATTCCAGACTTCAGTTTTGAGAAAATTGAACAAGAACCTGAAGAATTGTCTCTTGCTGGATTATCCTTGAATGCACCCCCTTTCTATGGAACAACAACTAGCCGCTTTTCAAGAGAACATGATTTATCTTCTCAAGCTAACAAGAGCCTGGAACTGGGGCGCACCAGTTTACTTTATGAAGATAATTCACAAGCATCGTTTCCAACTATGGGTTCAAGCAATTGGGAGCAAAATTTTGTAGGGGATCTCCATTTTACAAATGGAAATCAGGGCCTTCATTATGATTCTGAAAGTGCTGCAGGCTTTTCTGACAGTTTTGCTAGCGAGTATGCTGCGGCAACAGATGGCATTCTTGACCCTCTAGCGTATTTAGCATCACAATTTCCTGATTTTTCAGCAGAGAGCCTTGCAGAGCTCTACTATGCTAATGGATGTGACTTCAACCATACTATTGAAATCCTCACCCAGCTAGAGGTAATCCCTTCCTTCAGTGAAACTGGCACATAAATGAATGCTATTTTTGTACTTCATATCCACCCAGAAATAGCTCAAAATTGCTAGTCATATTGCATTTTTTTGGTAGAGCTCGTTAGGAACGCAGCAATGACTGGTTGCAGTTGCACTTGCATCTCACTGTCATGCTGACGACCATGTTGATCTTCTGCGGGCACTAGCATGTTTAGCAGTTCTTACGTTGGCTGTCTAGTGATATCATTTTCCTGTGTTTCAGATGCAAGTTGATGCTACCTCCAATCAAACTCTGACCCCCAGGACACCAAACTTTAGCACAGGGGACTTCCCAGCACTGCCAACAGTTGAAGACCAAAATGGTTTTTCCAAAGGCAATGCAGATATTCTAAGCATCTTCAATGGACGCAGCTCGCCCTCTGTATCTAGTGGTACTGGTGACTTTGTTTCAGCTGTTCGCAAACTTGCATCACAAAATTCTGGCCATTGGAAGTATAAGAAAGGTCCTGAATATGGTAATGGTGTTTCAACTGTTTCTGTACCCAAGCAGTACAATTCTACCACCAAAACATCTTCTGGAAACAAGTTTCAAAGTGTTAGCAGTGCACGAGCTGCTCCATGGCTCGAAACTGGAGATGCAGTAGGTAATACTCATCTTGATATTCTAAGTTCTTTGTGTGAATTGCATGTTTCCCTCCTGTATATTTGATGATTTATTCTGTTCCACAACTATAGATTGATTGCTTTATGTTCATATGCAAATCAACAGCAAATATGTATTCAGAATCAAGGGAAGAAGCCCGTGATTTTGCCCGCATCCGAAATGCATGTTTTGAGCAGGTAAGCATCCTCAATTGTGGCCTCAGTTGCATCTTGTACGTATTTGCGTCCATGGGCGTACAAGTGAAATGTGCCACATGCTTATACAACCTACCTGTGCCAGTAGCCTTGTGTATATCATAAATATTGTTTGTTGATAAAATATCTAGTTCCATCTGGACCCTATAAATTTTGCCATTTATCATCCTGTATCATTTTGTTTGTGTACTATCGCCAGGAACTCAACTCAACAGCAACATGTAACATGCATTCCATCCACTATTAAGATTTAGCCCGTGGCATTTTGTTTCTTAATAATTTTTTACACAGTAGTTGTATAATCAAATATTGATGTTTACATGCTACTCTTAGTCCTGTAATAACCTGTTCAATTCCTTTTATTACTTGTATTTTGAGTAAGAAAATTGATCTGTGCCTATTATCATGTACACCACATCACTTAACATTCATTTAGCTGTCCTCGTTTGCTATATCATTTTGCCTGTGAGTGAACTGAAATGATTATACAATATGTCATACCTATTTTTTAGGTTTGACATCTTTTAGCTGCTGAAGTATTTACATAAAGATCTACTTGACAGGCTAGGCAGGCTTACCTGATTGGCAACAAAGCTCTAGCCAAGGAATTGAGTATGAAGGGACAGACATATAACACACAAATGAAAGCTGCTCATGAGAAAGCAAGGGAAGCTATTTATCGACAGAGGTCACCTAACTGGTTCCTTTTCTTTCTGCGCTGGAAGGATGGAATCCTTTTCATGAACCAATTTATACTTTATCCACCCGACTGACAGCCGCACCTTGTACTGTTTCCTAATATTTATTTACAAGTACACTTAATATAGCATATGTTTTGTTGCAATGTTCCTCAGGAACCCAACTTCGCAACGCGGGAGCGACCGTCTGATCGATCTACATGGTCTCCATGTGAACGAAGCAATCCATATACTTAAGGTTGAGCTCGGTGCTTTGAAGAGCACTGCGAGGGCTACAGGTGAGAGGATGCAAGTCATGGTATGCGTCGGGACAGGCCACCACACCAAGGGTTCTCGCACCGCTAGGCTACCCATCGCCGTCGAGCAATTTCTTCTGGAGGAAGGCCTCCACTACACGCAGGCTCAACCTGGTCTGCTCCGTGTTGCGGTGTTCTAACATCTCTTAGGTCAGCAGCACGAAGAAAAAAGAAGCAAAACAAAAAAAAAGGGGAAAGAGATGTAGGAAGAAAAACCTAAAAAAATGGCCGCTGTTGCAGTACTGTAATTTTCTTGTAGTTGTATATTAAAAGAGGCAGCAGGAGAATAGCCTGACAACAGAATACAGTGTAAAATTATACATAGCTTCATTCAATTCACATTCCATTCCCATCCGATTGTTCTTGCATGTTCTTAACGTTTTCTTTTGAGGTACTCCAAGGTGGGTTGGGATGCATGCGATTTAGTATCTGCCATGTCTTGCTGATGATTGATGCTGACCATTTCTAAGCATGTGTTTGGTTGGAGGAATTTCATGGGTTGGGATGGAGCCAACCCGGTTTTATGCCTGTTTGGTTTGGGAGCCAAAAGGAGCGGGTTGGACCTAGGAGGGAATATTTGGCTCAGATTCGGGGCGAGACGATCCGCGAAATTTAGTCGGATCGTGTCGACCCAGCGCGGGCGCGAGCACGCACGTGAAGAGGGCCCATGCGAGTGTCACCGCTCGGGGAAAAAAATCACCCTACTTCCTCCTGCTCATGATTTTCAATCGCTTCATCGGTGCGAGAGGCGAATTGGCGACGAGTAACCCTAGCGCAGGGAGAGAAGACAGCGACAGGAACTCCCGGCGCCGGCGTCAGGTGTTCTCCTCTTCCCTTCCTCCTCCCCTCTTCGTCTCCTGCCATTTGTGCCCTCTCCCGTCGCCATCTCTGTCTCCTCCCGTCGCCAGTGTCTCCTCCCATGCCTCCATCTCTTCTCTCTGTCTCTCTTCCTCAATCTTGCTCCTAATGATGCAGGTGAGGAAGAAAGGGAAGAAGGCCGGCGACTGCAACCTCTATTCCCGATACCTCCACTGTCAAGGTAAACCCTAGCCATGGATATTTCAGATCTATGCTACTTTTTATTTCTCATGAGGTGAATGGACCTATATGACATGAAAACTAGTTGAATCTATTTGTTGTTTATTTAAGCAATGTATTCACAGATCTAGCAAATTAATTTGTGATGTGGTCAACTAATTTTTCATGAGATGTTTGTGCTTCAGATGATGGTAGCAATTGTTTATTTTATTTTGTTGTTGTATTGTAGATGGATAAGAGGACGAAGCTTTTAATTTATGCAGCAACTGCAAATATGTCGTTGTCTATGATGGCCATAATAATTGAGACTAAAAAAAGAGAGTGATAAGGAGAGAAGGTATTAAATATGGCCCAATGGATGAAAGTGATAGGATAAGAACTGAGTACCTAGACACAGGAATTTGGGGAAATAATATATTATGTGTTGACATGCCAAGACTTAAAAAAGATTATTTCTTTAGGTTTTGTAAGCTTTTTAGAGATCATGACTTGCTTGAAGATACCATCCACATGTCTATTGAGGAACAAGTAGCTATGTTTCTACATAGAATAGGACACAACGTTAGAAATAGGGTAGTTGGTGCTAATTTTGCAAGATCTGGGGAAACAGTTAGTCGGTATTTTAATAAAGTACTTCATGCTGTTGGTGAGCTACGAGGCAAATTAATCAAGGCCCCATCATTGGACACCCCACCTAAAATAGCAGGCAACCACAGATGGGATCCTTATTTTAAGGTGTGAGATTAATCCTATGTCTATGTTTATAATTTGTTATTTGTTTAAACCTATATAATTCCTACTCTTATGTGATGTTGAACATAAAATAGGATTGTATTAGAACTATTGATGGCACACATGTTAGAGCATATGTACTGAAGAGTATGGAGTTGTCTTTTCGTGGTAGAAAACATGCAACACAAAATGTAATGGCAGCCGTAGATTTTGATCTTCAGTTCACATATGTCTTGGCTGGTTGGGAGGGGACAACACACGATGCCGTAGTTTTAAGTGATGCATTGGAACGAGAAAATGGCCTTCCTGTTCCACAAGGTAATAGATTAATTTAGTGCATTAATTTTCTATTAGTCAACTATTGATATTTAGAAATATGACAACCTCTACATCATATGATAGGAAAATTCTACCTAGTTGATGCTGGATATGGAGCTAAACCAGGATTTTTGCCACCTTTTCATGGTGTCCGGTACCATTTAAATGAGTGGGGGAATAATCCAGTGCAAAATGAGAATGAGTTGTTTAACCTTAGGCATTCATCCCTCCGTGTTACAGTTGAGCCTGCATTTGGGTCATTGAAGAGGAGATTCAAAATTCTTGATGATGCCACTCCATTTTTCCCTTATCAAACTCAAGTAGATATTGTTGTAGCTTGCTGCATTATTCATAATTGGGTCATAAATGATGGAATAGATGAGTTTGTCATCGGTCCAAATGAAGTGATAAGTGAAAATGACGACACATCTTCAAGTGGTGTGCCAAGGGATCATGCATGGATGGTTTAGTTCAGGCAGGGTCTTGCTGATCAGATGTGGGTGGACCGTTAAAACCACGTCGCACACTAATAAAACAGCTTTAGTATTTGTAACCTGAATTTTACTTGTATGGACCACTTGTAACCTGAATTTAATTTGTATCTCATTTGTATGGACAAGTTGTAATGTATTTCATTTGTATGGTATTTTTTTTGGACATATGGTGTGGTGAACTCATATCTGTGGACATGGTATGGTGCTTTCATTATTTTGGAGATATAGTGTGCTGATTTCATTATGTTGGAGATATGGTGTGCTGATTTTAATTCATAATGTACACATGGTGTGTTGATTTTAATTCATAATGTACATATGGTGTGCTGATTTTATTTGTTTGGAGATATGGTATGCTGATTTTTATTTTTTTTGGAGACATGGTGTGTGCTGATTTGTATGGACATTGTGTGCTGATTTTTTATTTTGCTATGCAGGTAGGACATAGAACCAAACAATGGAAAGGCAGGGAACAATCATGCCTCATGGACATCAGCTATGTCCAGTTTCATGCTATCTCATTTGGCCAACTTAGTGGCTAGTGGCACAAAGACCACATCTGGTTTTAAACAAGTTCATCTCAGATGATGTGCTAGAGCTCTCAATGAGAAGTTCATGACTGATCTAACTAGTGATCAGATTTCAAATCATTTGAAGACATGGAAAAAAAGGTTCTAAAAAATAAATAAACTTAGGGAAATAAGTGGTGTCATTTGGGATGAAGATAATTTCATCATATCCCTAGCTGACAAACACTACAATGATCATGTACTACAATGATCATGTGCAGGTATACTTTGCCATCTTGCTGAAATTATTTACATCAATTTGTATTCCATCCATTTGTAATTCTTATATGTCATCAACTTGCTGAAATTGTTTACACCAATTGGTAGGATCACAAAGGCGACGCAAAATTTTTTAACAAACCTCTTGTCAACTATGGTGAGATGCTTACCATCTTTGGGAGCACCATGGCTACTGGAAAATATGCAAGGGACTCTAGCTCAGTTCTAAGTACAGATGATGTTGCTACTGAAATTCATGATGTGGATGATGGCCCTCCAACAATGGATCATAATGAGAGATCTACTGCAAGTAAGCCAAAGAAAGCCAAGACAAGTGGCCATGATGATGAGGGGCTGATTGTAGCTAAGGCCGGTATCCCTGACAATCACATTCATGCTGATTTGTTTCAAAACTTGAATAGCATTCCAGGTTTTGAGCGAATCCACATCTCTCACTACTATGCTTACTTGGTGGCTAACCCTCACATTGCTAGAGCTTTCAACGATCTTCCGTTCGAGAACAAATTGGACTTGGTTGCTATGTATGTTACTGAAAAGTTTTCTAACTCTACATAAGGTTGTGTATGGGTTAAGAATTATTTTGCTATGGACTAAGTATGTAAGGTTGTGTATGGGTTAAGAATTATTTTGCTATGGACTAAATTGCCATTATGTGTAAGGCATAATCGGCAATTATGTGTAACCCATGGATTGCTACCTATATATAGAACTTGAACTTGTTATCCTCATATGTAAGACTTGTTATCCTTAAGGCTTGAACTTATTATCCTTATATTATTTAGAACATGGATGGATTGTCTTGTCAATGTTTTAAAAATGCTATTTATGTGTGAAGGATTGATGTATTATTTACTTGCATGCACATAATTGTTCTCAGTTTGTAAACTGAATTTGTAACTTCCCAAATTTGATGTGTGGAGGTAATCTCACCTTTGCATATGAGGAGGTTATTCTACCTACTTATCCTACCAAAATTCCTCCATCCAAACACAGGGTGGGTTTATTCCATCCCTTTTCATCCCTCTAACCAAACAGAAAACAAGCTCGCTTCAACCCCTCCAACCAAACAGAAAAATGAAACCGCTCTAACCCAAAAAAAGGGATGGGTCCAACCCATTCTAACTCATCCCCAAACCAAACACACCCTAATAGAACGAGAAGAATATGAATTGGATTTGTTCTCTTACTCACCCAGAGGCATGTTTGGAATTTCGAAAATTCTTCCGGTTACCGTGGTTGTTGCCGAAACCGAAACCGATCGGTATGCTTTAGAACAGTGGTGGGCCCAGTGGCCCGTTGACTCCGGCCGCTGTTCCGGCTCGACTAGCTGCCGCGCTGCTACCACGCACGAAGCTACGGATGCTGCTGCGGCTATGCTTGTGTTTATGTGTGAACCGCTTGAGCCTGCACGCAGAGACACAATCTGTCCCTCGTTGCCTGATCCAAGCAATGAGAGCCACTGTTGACGTCTCATGATTGTGTCTGGGAGTTGGCCGTGCAGCAACTGCTCTCACCGATGACCCAATCTAAGATGGGGACACTTTGGTCGGTGATGTTTGATTCGGTGAAACGAGATGCTCTTCCAGCAAGCACTTGTGAATTTGTTCAGGCTACTAAAAATTTTTTGGGTCCCCAACTGCTTTAGAAGTTTCAGCTATCCAAATATGCCCCAAACGCTCAAATTAAAACGAAATATGTTGAAAAATTGAAATCATGTCGGCTTGTCAGGTGTGCTCTTCATCGCTTCTGAAACTGCAGCTACAAAATCTTGAGACAGATTTTTCAGCAGCAGGGAGGCGCGCGAGGAAATATCTTGCGCTCGATTAGCAATTACCCGCTCAAACTCCCACCCCAACGTTATCATCTGCACTCTCCCACCTCCAATCCTCCATGCGCGACTGATCCATCCGCCGCCTAACGCGATGCCTCTCATGGCCGTCGCCTCCCAATCCTTCCTCTCCTCCACCTCCACGCGCCACATCCGCCGCGCCACCGTCGCCACGGCCGCGGCGTCCTCTTCACTGGATGATTTCGACTACCCCCTCGCCGACGCCTCCGTCCGCTGGCCGAACCTCCGCTTCCCGCATCTCCCCGCGCCTCGCTTCCCCTCGGGCACCCCCCCGCCCGTGACGAGGCCCTCTGAGGGAGAGGAGGAGGAGGCGGCGGCGGCGGCGGGGCCCTCGTCGGCCGCCGCCGCCCTCGAGCCGCTCGACGCGCGGGCGCACCGCGGGAGGGTGAAGAAGCTCAGCAAGCTCGCGCTGCGGCGGGCGCGGGACTGGCGCGCGCGCGTCGCGGGCCTCGCGGACCGCGTCCTGGCGCTGCCCCCCGGCGCGCCCGTCGGGGACGTTCTCGACGACGCGCGCCCCGCGCCGGACGAGCTCGCGTTCGTCGTGCGCGCGGTGGGCGTGACGTCCTGGCGGCGCGCCCTCGACGCCTTCGAGTGGCTCGTCGCGAGCGGCGGCGGGCGTGCCCCGGGCCCCCGCGTCGTCGCGGTCGTCCTCGGCGTCCTCGGGCGCGCCCGCCAGGACGCGCTCGCGGAGGATGTCTTCCTCCGGTTCGCCCGCGAGGGTGCCACCGTGCAGGTGTTCAACGCCATGATGGGCGTGTATGCCCGTTCCGGCCGTTTCGACGACGTACGCCATCTGCTTGACGCAATGCGTGACCAGGACATCGAGCCTGACCTCGTTAGCTTCAATACCCTTATCAATGCCAGGGCCAAGTCTGGGTGTTTGGCCGCCGGTGTCGCTCTTGAGCTCCTACACGAAGTCCGGCAAGCTGGGCTGAGACCGGATGCTATCACTTACAACACCCTCATCAGTGCTTGCTCACAAGGTTCTAATTTGGACGATGCAGTGGCAGTGTTTGAGGAGATGATAGCTTCAGAGTGTCGGCCAGATTTGTGGACGTACAATGCCATGGTCTCCATTCACGGCCGGTGCGGGAAGGCACAGGAGGCTGAGCTGATGTTTAAAGAGCTGGTAGAGAAGGGTTTTCAGCCGGATGCAGTCACTTACAATTCGCTCCTTTATGCTTTCGCGAAGGAAGGCGATGTTGAGAGGGTGGAGCGTGTGTGTGAGGAATTGGTTAAGGCTGGTTTCAAGAAGGATGGGATTACTTACAATACCTTGATTCATATGTATGGAAAGATGGGCAGGCTTGACTTGGCGCTTGGGTTGTATGATGAGATGAGGGCTATAGGCTGCCCTCCAGATGCTGTGACCTATGCTGTTTTGGTTGATTCTTTAGGGAAGATGGATAGGATTTCTGAGGCAGGGCAGGTGCTGGAGGAGATGGCTGATGCAGGATTAAAGCCAACTTTGGTAACTTTCAGTGCTTTGATATGTGCATACGCCAAAAGTGGGAGGCGGGATGATGCAGAGCAGACATTTGATCGTATGGTTGAGTCAGGTGTCAAACCTGATCGTTTGGCCTATTTGGTTATGTTGGACGTTTTTGCAAGGTCTAATGAGACTAGAAAGCTGATGGTTCTGTACCGGGCAATGATCAAGGATGGATATAGGCCAGATGATGCTTTATATCAGGTCTTGCTTGTTGCACTCACAAAGAGAAATGAACGTGATGAGATCGAAGGAGTTATCCAAGACATGGAGGCCGTTTTTGAAATGAATCCACTAGTAATATCCAGTATACTCATCAGGGCCGAATGCATTTCTCAGGGTGCTAGTCTGTTAAAGAGGGCATGCCTCCAAGGATATGAGCCTGACGGTAAGAGCCTACTGTCCCTTTTAGATGCATATGAAAAAATGGGTAAGCATGAAGAGGGTCTCTCTTTGCTTGAATGCATCCGGCAGCATGTTCCCAACTCCCACAACTTAATATTCAAATGTTCGATCATGCTTCTGTGCAAAAATCATAAGATTGTTGATGCCATTCAGGAGTACAGTAGAACACAAATGTTAAAACGTGGATCCTTTGGTCAAGACTCTGACTTGTATGAGTACTTGATTACTTACCTTGAGGAGGCTGAGTTATTTCCTGAAGCTTGTCAAGTGTTCTGCGATATGCAGTTTCTTGGCATAGTTCCTTCCCAAAAGATATACCAGAGTATAATTTACACATACTGCAGATTGGGTTTCCCAGAAACAGCTTATCAATTGATGGATGATGCTGTGCGATCTGATATTTCCTTGAACATTCTTTCATGCAGAGTAGCAATGATTGAAGCGTATGGTAAGTTAAAACTCTGGCAGCAGGCAGAAAATTTCGTGAAAGGATTGAAGCAGGAGTCTGGTGTTGATAGAAGGATTTGGAATGCTTTAATACATGCATATGCTGAGAGTGGCCTTTATGAGCATGCAAGGGCAATCTTTGACATTATGATTAAAAAGGGTCCTCAACCAACTGTTGAATCAGTTAATGGAATAATGAGAGCATTGATTGTTGATGGCAGGCTGGACGAGTTGTATGTGGTTGTTCAGGAGCTTCAAGATTTAGACATCAAGATCAGCAAAAGCACAGTACTCCTTATGCTTGAAGCTTTTGCAAAAGCTGGGGATGTATTCGAGGTGATGAAAATATATAATGGGATGAAGGCAGCAGGATACTTGCCAAATATGCACCTCTACAGAGTTATGATCTCCTTGCTCTGCCATAATAAACGATTCAGAGATGTTGAATTGATGGTCGCAGAGATGGAGGGAGCAGGATTCAAACCTGATCTCGTCGTATTCAATACCCTTCTTTTAATGTATACTGGGACAGGAAACTTTGACAGGACAATTGAAGTGTATCATAGTATTCTGGAAGCTGGCTTAGAGCCTGATGAGGATACATATAATACACTTATAGTCATGTACAGTAGAAACTTTAGGCCTGAAGAAGGTTTTACTCTCTTGAATGAAATGGGTAAACGGGGTTTGACACCCAAGTTAGAATCCTACAAAATCTTGCTTGCTGCATCCGGAAAAGCAAAACTGTGGGAGCAAGCTGACCTGCTTTTTGAAGAAATGAGAACAAAGGGATATCGGTTAAATAGATCTATCTACCACATGATGATGAAAATATATAGGAATGCCCGCAACCATTCCAAAGCCGAGCTCTTACTATCAGCAATGAAAGAGGATGGGATTGAACCAACCGTTGCTACTATGCATATCCTCATGACTTCTTATGGGACTGCTGGGCACCCAGACGAAGCTGAGAAAGTCCTGAACAGCTTGAAATCCTCTAATTTGGAAATGAGCACTTTACCATACTGTACTGTTCTCGATGCTTACTTGAGAAATCGTGACTACAGTCTTGGAATTACAAAACTTTTAGAAATGAAAAGAGATGGTGTAGAACCAGATCACCAAGTCTGGACAAGTTTCATCAGAGCTGCTAGTTTGTGCGAGCAGACTGACGATGCCATTCTTCTTCTAAAGTCTTTGCAGGATTGTGGATTTGATGTTCCCATTAGGTTGATACTGTACTCGATTATGTTCATAATGTTCCGTATTTTTTTCTTCACCAATCACCAGTGATCAAATCTTACATCTTCTACAGGCTCCTTACTGAGAGGACTTCGTCTCTGTTTACTGAGGTTGACAGCTTCCTAGAAAAACTTGGGGTGCTAGAAGATTCTGCTTCGTTGAACTTTGTAAATGCACTGGAAGACCTGTTATGGGCATTTGAACGTCGAGCAACTGCTTCATGGATTTTCCAATTGGCTGTAAAAAGAAACATATACCATCATAATATCTTTCGGTATTTGCAACAATCTCTAACTCCAAAGATTTTCGTTTGAGGATGTGCTCTATTTTCAGATTCAGCATGCCAGATGCAGCATTTACAGTTCACTTGACCATTATAGGTAGATTACCCACTAGCAGAGTTCCAGTTTTGGTTCACATGCACACGTGTGCACACGAAGAAGCTGATAAATTACAGACAGTGACTTCGTGAACAACATTAATTGCCAAAAAATCGAGCCTGAAAATTCAGCCATAAAAATGTAATGATGTTTTAATTTTTTTATCTGGACATTCAAGAGCTAATTTAAAATATCTACAAAACAAGCAGTTAGCTTATAACATGTTTGGTCCTCAGATGGCCCAGACAGGCAACTGGCTAGCAATAAGAGACTAGGTGTCATCACAAAGAGTCAATCTGCTATAGTATTTCTTACATTGGTATGTTCTTCAACACTAGGATAGCTGAAACGTTTAAATAATATGGTCTGGTCTTATTTTTTGCTTCGTTTTATTTGTATCTGTTGGAACAAATTGTCCCAACAACACGGCAGGGATCTTCCTCTTTGTGAGAGGAAGTCCTTGCTAGTGAACAGTAGAGAGGAGGAGAGCATGAGGGTGAGGATGACAGTCGATGGATGGAATGGGTGGGGGTCCTCTCTACTGTTCACTAGCAAGGACTTCCTCTCGTGAAGAGGAAGGTCCCTGCCATGTTGTTGGGACAATTTGTTCTAACAGTATATGATGTTTTTCTATGATACTTGGCCTTACCTTGATCTTTCAGGAGACTTTCCATTTCTTAACATGCCTTTGTTTAGGAGTTGAAATTGCTTACGTAGTTCTGGATGGCTAGGCTTAATTTCCTTATGATTATGAGTATGGTAAATCCAAAGTGGAACAATTGTTTCTACTGTATTGATTAATCATTTTCTTGGTGAATGGCTCAGAGTGGAAGAAAAAGATTGGGGAGCTGACTTACGCAAGTTGTCTGCTGGGGCTGCTCTTGTTGCTCTAACATTGTGGCTTGATCAGATGCAAGTAGGTCTTAAAAATAATATTATTTTTATATGATCCTGCATTAGTTGATTGAAAGAGACCAAACCAATGATTAAAAACTTGTTTTGAGTGGAGAAATAGTAAAGTTAGTTCACTAGCTTTACTTATAGTGTATTGTTGCTTTGCCATTGTCATGACTATGGACAGTACAGCACACACTTTTAAGTCAACTGAACTATAAATTAAGAAGAATGAAGTGACTACAAATAAGTAAATATGTGTGGAATGTAGGCTATTTATCTCAGTTGTAGTGTCTAATGCATTTCTACCTTTGTTTGACATTATATGCAATTTTCATGTAGAGAATCGTGATAGGTTTTGTAACAGTAACATGATGAAGCATTGTCCTCCTTTTTGCTAGTCTATCAGCTTGATGCACAAATTAATTTTGGTCCATATTGAGGGCACAAATATTGTTGAATCCACCAATTGGCAGCAACCTGAATATTCCCCTAAAAAGCTTGAATGGTTGTATTGCGATTGAATTTAACATGTATCCTGTTTGCCTTTATATATAATATTTTTTTGGATGGGCTTTTGATTTGTTGATTCCTTAACTCTCCCTTTTAAAACATTCCATATGATATACTCTGCTTGTAATGTAGGATGCTTCGCTGCAGGGTGCACCAGAATCCCCCAAATCTATTGTATTGGTTACAGGGGAGGGGGAATATAACATGGTATCCTTGCGTAAAACTATCAGGGCTTACCTTTTGGAAATGGGCTCCCCTTTGCTACCATGCAGAAGTCGGTCAGGTCGCTTTGTGGTGAAGGCTTACTCTCTTAAGATGTGGCTGAAAGACTCTCCTTTCTGCCTGGATCTTGAGTTGAAAGATGCTCCCGCTCTTCCTAAAATGAACTCAATGAAGCTTACCGAAGGATATTTCATGAGAGCCGGTCTTGTACCTGTATTTAAAGATATACATGAGCGACTTGGAGAAGTATGGCCAAAGAAGTTTTCCAGACTAGCTCTATTGTCAGAAGAAAGCAGGGATGAAGTTATTAAAGCTGATATAAAAGGAAGGAAAGAAAAACTGGAGAAAATGAAAAGGCAGGGTCTTGCCATAGCAAAGAGATCTAAAAGAGGACCTCGGAGAGGAAAATTTGTTAAACAACAAAGCACACAGGAGGTTCTGCAGTAGTATTTGCTTACTGTCAGATTTGCCTACATCAGTGAGAAGTAATGGTGATATTACCATGGTGTTCATTGTTCACATTAGGTAGTGCGATTGAAGTTTGTTCTTTAGAGAACATAATATTGGATTGTTTCCTCCGAGGTTAGTTGATCACAATTGATTGGCCAGCTCATATGGGAATATTGTTCTATCATGTCCTTTTCTACGATGTCTAACCTACAACTTTATGGCTTCATATAAAATTTGCATAGTTTCTTTGCAGAGATGAACAAATGGTTAAGATAGCATATTTCACTGTGTGTGACACTGGGATGTGATAAAACAACAATATCTCACATGATATTTTAAGTAAGTTCTTTTACGTTTCAACTGGTAAAGATTCTTTAATTTAAAAAATTAGAGTTGTATTTGATGCATTAATTCAAACTGGTAAAAAAATGCTTTGTTCTTGTCTCACAGATTTTATTGGTGATTCAATAGCGCAGAAGATCTCATATATTATTCCCCCAGATTGTGTGTGCATCTTGCTGTCTGATGGGGGTGAATGAAACCAGCTTAGTATAAACCCCTGCAATTCAATTATTCTTGCTTATCTGTTGACTCATGCACTAATCTTGTCAGCAACGCGAGATACATTGTTACATGACTTCACATCACATGAACAAGCATGAAAGAACTATCAGGTGAGGTTTTATCTATGGAGTTTTAATTGGCTTGAAACCTAACTTTTGCTTGCTTCTTTAATTGGCTTTTCTTTTTGCGTTGTATTGCAGGTTAAGCTGGTGTTATTAACTATGCTAATTTCATTAGTTCATGCCTCTACGGTAAGAAACATATTGATTAGTGAAGATGTTTCTTTGGTCAATGACCTGATAAAGTAGAAGAGTGTTTATGATGTGTAATTCTGATACAGATATTGCAGTAGTTCAATTCATATTGGAGAACATAGGACAAAAATTCTTTATAAGATAGTTTCTAATTGACCATATGAACTATACTGTTCTGTTACTCATTAGGACCCTGTCGCTATCTATGTTAGAATCATCCGTTTCCAACAATAGAAATAAATCTCACCACATAGGATAATTGCCTTTAGGGAAAATTTCAGCCTCAAGTTTATGTAGAGCTACAGCATACAGCGAATTTCAGAAAGATTTCTGATGCTCTGATAGTCTAATTAATTCTTTTGTGCCCAACCTGAAGATACCACATGCAACAAGGAGCTGATTCTCCGCGGAAGACTTGCCCTTAGAAAGGTAATCTTTCTGTATATCAATTCTCTATGACTATTTGCCGTTGAATTATGAAGTAATCAAACCTTTGCCCTTCTTTCAGGTATGTCGATGCTCTAAATGCTTTATGATATGCGGGAAGGGATGACTTGATTATTTTGGCTTTCTTGATCACCTCGAATGAACAATTCAACATTCTACAAGCCGTATGTGTTACAAAAATAGATTTGGAGATACTCTCAGTGACTTTTCTGAAAGACAACTTGAGTTCACCCTGTGAGCCAGTCTCTTGAACTACATCAAGATTTCACACGAAAGTGTCTTACAGCAAGTGCCCAAGCAACTATATTATTATTATTATTATCATCTTCAGTATACTATCATTTTTATTATAAAGAAATAATAGGCAGTAGCGCTGGCGATTCATTGATGATACAAGAGTTTTATTTCTTTTCTAAAACAAAGATGTGCTTGGGTATCTGACTTATATTAAGGAAACCATAACATTACAGAAAAGACCATAACAAAAGAAATTACAATTAAATTTAGGGAAAATTGTAAAAACCAGCCTAAATGTCATCATGAGTTTGAGATTTTCTCCTAAAAAAAATTTGCTGCAAATACCTCACTCCTAATTTCACCTTGGTTTGATATTCCTTCCCAATTACAGGTGACTAGTCTAGTGCTACCACTAATACTAATTTGGGCCTGATAAAATCGCAGGTGAAGTCCACTAGAAAAGGGCCTACGAGGAAAGCGAAGCCAATGGACTGATGGAGTCCATGAGACTTTGCCCATGCGAGTTAAGGCGGTTTGTTTTTGTCAATCGTTTAGTACCACCTGGGTTATCGAGCGAGATGCGCGCGAGGGGTGCGGGCATAAAGAGGAGAGGTAGGCTAATGGGCGAAGGCATCTTTGCGCTTGGGGCAATGACGCAGCTAGTGAGGTAATACCGAGGCGCGTCAATTGCTGGTTGAAAACTATTTCCAAACCCCCTCTTTGGCCCACCCGGGCCACTGAGAATTTCTGGAAGGGCTCTTTCTCTTTGGAGAGAGTAAAGCCCTACAATTCAAATTAATTTAAATTTTTATCTAAATTTTGTACTCCTTATTTTGTTCATATTGTAAAGTGTTTTTATCTTCTGGTATATTAGTTTCCATTCCGGCAGCCGGAGCTTCCGATGTTTAGTCGATCGTCGCATGCTCCCAAGTCATGAACGTTGTTTGATTAAATTTCAAGTTTTACATGTTCAACTTGAAACCTCATGTCTTCCCCATTCAGTGATAGCACACAAGAACTCGCGTGCGTAATCAAGTTTCTTTTGTTAGGATCACCGCCATTCATCAAAGATAAAAAAACTCTAGCATTCACTAACCACAATTATATTATCACATTTCCATGCTGAGCCTAGACCCAGGATTTATTTATATACTTTGTAAGACAACAAATAACAAATTTCACAAATATTACACAAGCACACATACATTGCTAGCCTGCTAGCAGTAGCATGCAATGCAAGATGACTACTTTTATTACATACAACCATGGCAAAGTAGTATTATTTAAATGCACATAACACGTTTGTATCTTCAGCAATCAGTAGTATTGCTGTAGCCATTTAATTGACATGCCGGATAAGTGAAGGTTCTATGGGTGCCAACCGGCATATCCAGATCCACTTCCTGAGCCACTTCCGGAACCACTACCGCCTGGGCCACTTTGTCCACCACCACCGCCACCACCTTGACCGCCCGCTTGAGCATATCCACCATATGACCCATATCCAGCTTGACCATATCCAGAACCAGAGCCCGAGCCATACCCTGACCCGCCATTTTGTCCACCACCACCACCTCCACCACCGCCTCCTCCTTGAGCATATCCTCCACCACCATATGGACCATAGCCCCCAGCCTGACCATAGCCAGAACCAGAACCGGAACCGTATCCAGAACCACCATTTTGTCCACCACCACCGCCTCCACCGCCACCGCCTCCTTGAGCATATGCTCCACCACCATAAGGGCCATATCCACCGGCTTGACCATAGCCAGAACCGGAACCAGAACCATACCCAGACCCACCATTTTGTCCACCGCCGCCTCCGCCACCACCACCACCTCCTTGAGCATAGCCTCCACCATAAGGCCCGTATCCTCCAGCTTGACCATATCCAGAACCAGATCCTGAACCATACCCAGATCCACCATTTCCGCCTCCACCACCACCTCCTCCACCACCACCACCTCCGCTAGCATACCCACCGGGTCCACTTGCCTGACCATACCCAGAGCCAGAACCAGATCCCCACCCAGAGCCATTCCCCGACCCACCACCTCCTCCTCCGCCTCCACCGCCGCCCCCGGCGCTAGCATATTTCCGTGGCAAGGAAGCATTGGACAGCCCAATGCTCAGTAGCACGATGAAGCTAAGAGCTATAAACTTGGTTCTGGCCATTTTGAACTTGTTAGATTGAAGGATGGGATGGATGCAAATTGACGATGGCATTGACACTTATATATAGTGCTGGAGACACAATGGATGCAAGGCTGTACTGCACAATGACACTCTATCAAGATGATCGATGCAGCTTGCTTCGCGAACGAGCAATAGACAATATATGGATTTGGTATGTAATGACTTTAACATGACATTTTCTGACTGTTACGTGTGGATTTGAGTTGATAATACTGCTAGCGCTGCATGGTACGTAAGGGTAGATACCACGCGCGTACTAGAAATTCTGGGATTTGACCATGCAATCCGTTGCAGAGTGAGATAATAATGTATATCTAGCTATGTACCATAAAGCACCCAAGATTTGCCACTAGTATTAGAAAAGTGCAGAAACGACCTTAATTTGTTTTGGTACGCAAAGTCGTAAGGCGCGTTGACATCACCTACTATATATTTAATTAGTTCGCACCAAAATGGGCTACTTAATTTGTCTAATACTTGTGGCGAATGCCTGCACACTGTACCAGTCTGAAACTCTCAAGTCTCTGATGAACAAATCGAACGGTGCAGTGTTCACAAGCCTGAAGCCTGCATGAATTCATGCCAACTTTGACTACTATATGCAAGTTCTCTATCTGTATGTGTGACTGCCTTTGTTAGGTGTCCTACTACATGTGCTAGAAATGCACCTAATGAAACAGCTCTGAGCTCTGACGCATTCAATTACAAACAGCAAGATTTGGCTGAATAAAGCCCATAGATCGATCAGAGCGACGTACTATAGCAGCTTGAAAAGGATTAGGCGAGACAAACCCCCAGAGAGAGAGAGAGAGAGAGAGAGAGAGAGAGAGGAGCGCTCGTAATGGTATTTGCAGACTTGCTCTGAAATAAAAACTGTTTTTTGCAGATGCAATGACGAATGTTTGTTTAAATTTTTATCCTCAAAAATTGATTTTTAAACGGATGATGTAGTTATGAATTCTTGGCATAGTATACGTGCAAGTGCGATCATGGAGTGAGTACTTTGACACCATCGATCAGATCAATGAGCTGAGTCATCAAGTAGACTACCCGGAGATTTCGTGTCGAGGAGATATATGGAGCCCTTTTTTACATAAGCGTGCAAGCTGGAGCGCAAACATTTTACTACAAACTTGGACGCACAAGCAATCTCAATCTGTTTACCTGACTAGCTGTTTAACTGTTAAGCATTCGGACATTCAGAGAGGATTACAATATGCAGAGACCATTGCATACTAGAACGAGCCACGCAGCGACACGTAGCGTGTGATCATGTATATACATCGCTCATGCACTGCACCTGTCGCCGTGTCAGCAACTTCACTGAAACATAAATCAAGACGAAAGAATTAATCACGCAACAGTTTAACTAGAAGCTGGAATGAGACTGACGAAATGAGCATTATACAAATGACACATGCATATGGATTCAAGATTGCAAGGCAAAATTAATGTCGTCCATTCCAAAGAAAATAGGCAGCGTAAAACTGAAAACTACGTGTTTATTTTTGGATAGATTTACATAACATACGATGGTTTGCATTATTATTTTTCTGTTTAGTTCGATTTCTTCTATCAAACTCCCAAACCGAAGTGGAATTTGAAATACCCGGGGCATTCGTTAAATTTGGTAAACTTTCGTGGGCCAAATTAGATTACCACCATTGGTTGCGATCCAAATTATAATGGGCCTAATTGGGCCGCTACATCAGTACGGTCCCGGGGAAGAGTTGCCCGAGGCCCGCCCTATCGAGCGCTGACCAGGCCGTGTTCCATCCCGGCGGTCGGAGGCCGGAGCGCCACCGGCTGTCCATCCGCCCTCGCCCGCCTGCTTCCGACGAAATCCTGATATGTTTCGGGTGACGCGCCTGGATTCTCCGCCGGCCACAGCATTGAATCAACCTCCGTTGCATGGGAGGATGATAGATGGTGGTGAGAGGCGCCCTCTCCATAGCGGCCAGAGTCCACCCGCCGGCGCGTTCTTCCCGCGACCACTCGCTCGCCACTGCCGCTACGCGCGTCCTGAGGCTCGAGGTTTCCCCGGTCAGCCACCTATGGAACAAGCTGCTCGGCCTCGTCCTCTACTCCCTCCGCGGCCCGCCCCCGCCTCGCGCACAGCCTGTTCGACGGAATGCCCCGAGCGGGACGCCGTCTCGTACAACACCCTCATCGCGCGCCTCTGTCACTCCACGCGCTCGTACTCGCGGATTCTCCGTGACGGCGGCGATGGCGTCCGTCGCGCGGCCGATGGAAGAACCCTCTCGGCGCTTCGCGCCCTGCCGCTTCCTCCCGGTGATGACGGCGCGCAGCGCGGCTTCGTCCGGCAGGTGCACTCCCACGCGATGCGGCGCGGGCTCTGATCCAACGCGTTCGTGGGGAGCGCTCTGGTGGCGCGCGTACGGGCGGTTCAGGGACACGGGCGCCATCGCCGGCGTGTTCGAGGAGATCACCGAGCCAGACGTCGTGTGCTAGAACGTCGTTATCGGCGCGTGCACGCACACTGGGAGCGTCAGTCGTGCTGCCGAGGCGCTGTTCAGAATGCGCCTGGCTGGATACGGCGCCGACGGCTTCACAATAGCCAGCAACTTGAAGGCTTGCTCGCACGAGGAAGACCTGGGCCTTGGCATGCAGCTCCATGCCTCTATATGTGCTTGTGGAAGGATGGATTTGACCCTCTGGCCCCCATTGTTTGTCCTATAGAATCACCCGACGCTAAAATTTAAATTTTAAAAATTAAATTTAAAGTTAATTTTAAAAAATTATTGAAATTTATTTTTCAGCATTGGCTTTTAACTCGTTAAGATTTTACACATATTTTTTTACTAATATACCGTATGATATATTATCAGCTTATGGCTGATGTGGGGCCAGAGATGGCAGCATGCAATGCTCCTGTCACTATGTACCTGAGGAGATGTGGATTCATGGTTTCCAGCTTCAGTAGCAAATTAGAGACACCATTTGCTGGAGAGAAAATTCAAAAAATATCATTGACAAATGCTAAATCCATGAATGTTGTCGACAAATCTAGCTTTCCGGAAATGACATCGTACAAGCGTATTTTTCTCAAAAATATCATCGCTGTTAGGTTTTTATTAGCAACCCTCCATTAAATTTTAATGCTAAAAAGATTTTTTTACCCCTCCAAATTGTTGAAAGCTGAATAAAATTTTTGCTCAGTGTAAGCTGACAGAAAAAACAAAAGTTTTAATCAACTTTTAATAATTTGTATGGGTAAAATGATCTTTTATAGTACCTAACAGAGGACTGTTAATGGAAACCGTCGATTGTATTTATGGAAAAAAACGTTTGAACGATGATATGATATTTCTAGAAAGTTTGCTTCGTCGATGATATTTCTTGTATTAGGACGCTTGTTGATGTTATTTTTTGGGTTTTCTATTCGCTGAAAGTTGTAGATGAAGATGGTGATCAATGCCAACTTCTTACTGAATGCATCCATAGCTTTGAACAGTGGGTGTCATGGGATCGAAATCATGATTTTAGAAATACAAGGACATACACACCATTCATGTAACTAGAAACAAAAGGTACAGCTTTCAAGGTAACAGTGCTGTCCACTACAAGTAAGAGCAAATTCTCATCGCAATGGCATCAGTCAACGTCAACACATGCATTTTAAGCAAGCAAATAAAAAAACTTACGGCAGACAATCCAACAGATGGAGTTGGATTACAATCGGACATACATACAGGCGATCAAATGCGCTTCTGATGTGATGAAATTAAAGATCAAGGAACAAACAGAACTGTTGGATCCTACACTTTTCCCTGTGGTCAGGAACGCCCCTCTATTTCTCCTCCTTATACTCATCATAGTGGAAGGTTTTATGTACATTAAATACACACATCAACATATGTGATAATATGACAACATAATTATAAAGAGAGAGGGAAAAAAGTTTCATCAGGATGAAATTGTGTATGCAATGTTTTCAAGACTATGAAACCTGATGAAACTGACATTGCGGACTAGAGAGTTTTATTTCATCTGATCATATCCAATCACATTGCAATTAAATGGTATGCACAACCTATGAAATCGTGAAATAAAACTTTTCATTGGAAGAATTGGTTTCATTCATCAACTCAATTTTTTTGTGACATGTCACTCTTAAAAACCGCAAGATAAAACTCTCCACTGGAAATAGCCTTATACACAAAATATTTTTCTTTCTTTTTCTTTCCGTACAGATGGATGTGTGCATTTTCGCCGAAGAACCAGCAGCCTACACGAACGAGAACTTGAGAAGGATGCACTGTTAGAACAGTTGTTTGATTCTTGTGGATTTTCATCTCTTAAGGGATATCCTCTCATTTCATGCTTGTCATCTAAAAAGTCATCAATTTTTTTAATTAATCATAACATAGATTAATATGTGATATATCATTTCCCAACATATAAATTCAGATTTAAGAAACAAAAATAACAAATTTGACTATAAATAGTGTGTCACTACTACATAAACGGTCGCAAGCGACCAAAACCGATCTTCGCATGCGGTTGTTCCTGCACGTAGGTGTCTGCGAAAATCAACATTTTCGCATGTGGCTGGCCTAACCGCATGCGAAGATCGATTATCGCATGCGGTCGCGTTAAGAGGCTATTGACGTAAAACATGACGGCCTGGAAGATTTGCTTAACTTTAGTGCAAATCCAAAGCTTTGGGTTTAGGACGTGCCAGTTGATTTGATCCTGCAACCAACAAGATAGGCAATGGTAAACATTAGAAAATGATAGCCGATCGACCGATAGGTTGATGTCGCATTGTATCAACCGATGCACACATGAATCGGCTATAAGTTGTAAAAGATAATGGTCATAAACCTACAGGTCGAACCCAATTGATATTGCAAGACTGATAATATTGAAGTCAAGTGTTACATGATTATATAATTTAAATAACTAGTTGATGTATAGATAAATATAGATTAAACCTAAATCAATTACGATCAACTGTAGATGTAAATGCCATCTAATTACCAACTTAATCTTTCTCTTAAATACAAGCAATTACAATAGATCGGACTCAACCGACACAATATTAATCGCTTAAAATCAAGATTAGAAAAATGAATAATTATATAAATTTATGTCATAACCGATGAAATAACTTAGGAATGGAATATAACATATTGGCTATAAGAGCATCTCTAAGAGGAGCTCTAAAACACTTCTCTAAACCCTTTTTTGAGATTTTACTCCAAAAAATTGCTCCAACAGAATCTATATATGCATCTTAAAAAATGAGGTTCTCTAAAATCGATTTTTAGTTCTCAAAACTAGGAAGAGCATATCCATTCTCTAAAACCGATTTCTGGAAGAGCACGACAAAATGCACTGGCAAGGGCGGCAGCGTGGACTGCAGCCCAGGGATTCAGCTGGTCTTCTCCGGCACTGACAAGCACAAAGCTGTCCTCAACTCGTGGTACGAGGTGTCCAAGCTCCGGTAGTACTCCCTCGTTGGGCTCTTCTCCAACCTCAAGGACTCTCTCACCTATGAATTTGCTGATTTTCTAGAGAATGAATTGTGGCCAAGTTCTTTTCAACTGAATGGATGATGAATTATTTGATTTGGTGATAATATTTGAGGGTGCAAACGAATGAATTAATTATTACAGAGCTGAAGTTGTTTTGAAGAAGTATTATAAGAATCTTATAGATACAAAGCATTTGCAAATTGCAAGTTTAGAAGCTTAGGTAGTGTGACTGATAATTCATAATCTGTAAGTGAAAATGGACTCCAATAATCGAATAATAAAATGCTAATTCAACTGCAATGATATTTAGAAGAATCAGATATGTATAATAATCAAGACGATCAACTAATCATATAGAGTAATTACAATCGCGAAAAGAATCCCAAAAAAATACGACAAAAAACAGAACTCTCTCTATGAAGTATGAACTCAACATGGACTGGAATGGCCATCATGTCGGCGCCGGCGTGCTGCTGCTGCTTTTGTTGTTGTTGTTGTTGACAAACTTGAGCACGATGGGGAGGATGACAACGAGGATGAGGACGAGCAGGATGATGATGGCGATGCAGGTCCACTTGCGGGTGCTTTTCTGGTGCTTGCGCTCCAGCTTCGCCACGACGCCGTGCCGTTCCTGGATCTAGGCAACCACGCTGAGCACCTCGCCGCGGCCTTGCTCGGTGATCATGCGCTGCAGGAACCGCTCCCCCTCGCCTGTCTCGGCGAGGTTGTCCAGGGTCGCCTCGTCGGGCTGCTCACCGGTGACGGTGTAGTACCGGCACGCGACGGTCTCCCAATACTCGAAGGAGATGCGGGCACATGTAACATCCTTAAAATTCACACTTTTAAAGTATTCAAATTGACGTAAAAATTTTTGCGAACAAAGTTTGTTGTGTGTTTTATTTTAAAACATTTAAAATCTCTTAAAATTTATTTGCATTTTCTTTATTTTAATTTAAAAATTCTAAATCACTAATTCATGGCTCTTATACTTAAAAATCTCAATTTAATTTTAACTCAAGGAAACTTTCCAAAAATTGAATCTAAATTAATTTCAAATCTTAAAATAAATTGTTTCTAAATTTTTTAATTCTAATTTAAAAATCAAAAATCATTTAAAACCTTATTTTTTATTTTTGAAGAAATCCTACTCTAGCTTTTAATCCAAGAAAATTTCCTAAATATTAAATTTAGATCAAAATTTAAACTCTAGATTAAATTTCTTTCAAGTTTTTTCCAAATTTCCCTTTCCCTTTATTTTCTTTTTTCCCTCTTTTTTTATTATTCCGTTTCTTTTTCTTTTTATTTTCTTTTCTCTTTCCCTCTTTCCTTCTTCTTCTTCCTCTCTGTTTGGCCGAACCATCGGCGCAAGACAAACCACGACCGTCTGTGGGCGCCGGCCTAGCCCACCGGTGCCACAAACCGACCTCAGCCCCTGCCTTATCCCTCTCTACGTGCCCGCACCACATTGGTCTAGACACGGCATCGTCTCTATCTCCGGCGACCGACTTAACCGAACCGCCATAACCCACAGCGTCATCCAAATTTGCAAACCGACCTCCAAGTTCTTTAAACAGGGCATGGCAGACAAAAGTACGTATACAACAATTGATCTCTAATCTCTCCTCTACATTTCCCCCAACTTTCCCCTAGACATTATCTACCATAGTTCTCCAATTTTGAAGAAATCCGAAAAGGAGTCTCGAAGAACCCTAGTTCGCTGCCGAAGGCAATCTTCAAAATTAGCTACTCTTGGTCAAATCCATCTCAAATTGAAGGTATGCCAATGATCTACATAACATTAGCTTCCTTTTCCCCAAAATATTCAAGTCAATAGTGTATCGGAGCTCGCCACCGACGAGAGCCGTCGGAGTTCCTCTGTGTCTGCCGGCGCACACACGGTGCCACACCTCTCCAGTGTATTTCCAACCGAACCAACGCCGTAGCTAGCATCCCCATGTCTCATACATGCTTCCACAACTATTGGTTTAGCTGGACTTCCACTGGAGAATGACGGCGACGAGCACCACCACCGCCGCGGCTATACCGCCGCCGTCGGCTCACCTCGTCGCTTTCCCAACCCAGCTAAGCCTAGAAATGGACTCCCTAGAACCTTTAGATGGAGATAGACCTCCTAACCCGCAAGCCCCAGCTACTCTCGCCGTCGCACGCTTGCTCCTCTACCGACGGCTCACTGGGGAAGAAGAACAGTAGGGAGAGAGAGAATAGAAAGAGAAGAAAACCAAATGAAAGAATTAGTAATCAAGAAACGAAAGTTAGCGCAGTGGTTAAGGCCCTGTTTGGGACTGCTCCACGAACTCTGCTCCATAAACTCCACCATGGAGCAGCTCCACAAAAACCTGGAGTTTGTGGAGTACTTCTTAGATGCTCTCACAACTCCCTTTTTCCTGAGCGCGTGAGCCAACCCGTTGGCTAAAAAACATGGAGCGAGAAAAAAGAGAATGGAGCATCCCAAACAGACCTAATAGGTTAAGGTGAGAGTATAAGGTCCCCAGTTTGAATCCGACCTTAGGCAACTTTTTCGTTTTATTTTTTTTAAAAAGGTAGGGATAGAAAAGAAAGAGAGAAGACTAAGAAAAGTATAGGGAAAACCCTAGAAAAATAGGGAGATTCATTTGACCTCCTTCAAAACCCCATTTTAAATTTTTTATTCTTTTTAATTTCATTTATTTACCATTTTAAACTCGTAAAAATATTTATTTTAAATCTCTTTTATATTTACATCTATTTAAATTTAAAATTTTAAACCTAAAAATAGAACCTTTTAAAATTACACAAATTATCTTTTAAAAACCTTTTTAAATTCTTTTATTTATATGATGATTTTGATGTTTATTTGAGTTTGTTTAATAATTTATTTTATTTATTTATCGATAGATCATGACGTCGAGTTCACGAAGGAATTAGAACTTGACTAAATTATTGATGTGAACGCCCTCGTTACCCTCTAGCCAAATAAAGATTTTGAGACCATTGACACTCAAGGCAAGTCAAATAAGTTATTATGTTTTAAATAATATATTTAGATAAAAGTATTTTGCGGGATGGGTTAGATAGTCATAAGTTATCACTTCATGTAGATTTACATATTCTTTAAATCATACATGTTAATATTTCATGTGAGTATATGATCTTCTAAGTTCATATAGATTATTATTTTATGTATTAGAAACATCTTATTATTTCATGTATAGAAAAAGGAGAAGTTTATTATTTCATGTTATTAGATATATTTTCCTTCTCCTTAGATAAAATAATGATAACTTAAAATAATAAAATAAGCATCATCACATGTGTTAATGTTCCATGTATAGCCATAGGAAATTATTTCCTCATTTCATGAATAGAAAAGGAAAATGGTTAAATATTACATGTGATATAGTTTTGGATATATGCCAAAAAATATAAAAACTCTTGTGCCAGAATAAGGACATAGTTTTCGCCCATCCGTTGGATCGGTTATACCGGCTTAACATTTATATATTTCTCTCCGATCTCCTTGGGAACTTGCCTTGTATGGGCGCCTAGTATGGGCATGTAGAAGTCTTATTGGTGGACAGCTATGTAAACGGTGGGTAACAACGCTGATACTAACCAAATCGGTACCGTCTGTTAAGATAGCAACCCAGGTTCACCAAGCCAGGGTAAGTGTGTGACGAACAACTATTAAATACGATATGGATTCACCAATTACTGGTTAGAATTGGTGCTTCTATTAAGATATGCCATAGGTCTCGTTCACATATCAGAAAAGGTTAGAACTATATAAATGCTATGTTACCCTTAGCCTCGCGACCTAAGGTTAATCATCGGGTAAAGCTGGGCAAACGCTGCAGAGTTGATTGTATTCGAATACGCCATACTCCCGGTCAATGGAGTTATGTCTATGGGTGAATCCAGAATAATGGCATGAGTACTTTTATTAAATACTATTATAAAATTGAATAATCATATTTAAGTACATTTAGGATGGAATGTGATATAGAATTTATTTCACGCTTTATATTCCCAATGTATATATAAATTATTTTATAAAAGAGTAGATTATATCATCATGCTAGGAATCTTTATAATTCATTTCTCTTGTGGATATAGCATGCATATTTATATAAAATTGTATCCAGTTTGGCTTGCTGAGTACCATTGGTACTCACCCTTGCATATAACATTTTTAGGAAACCCCGAAGCAGATGAAGAAATCCCAAGTACCCTAGAGGACTGGGAAGACGAGTACGATTTCTAGGTTGACTCTACACTCAGGCTATCCCTGTGGAAGTGTCACGGTTTTTTTGTATTGTATGGTTTGTAATATTATATGAACTTCTTATATCTGTACTATTTCACGCATAACCGGACTTCTGAGAGGTCATGTGGTATTGTGGAGTTGACCTCTCCGGAGAAGACCCCACAGCGCGGAGGGAGGAGGACTCCATGGAGTCGCGAAGCTTCTTGCGGAGGCCGGCGATGACGGAGGTGTGGGTGCAGATCAGGCTGTTCTATCTGCGCCAGAGCAGATTGATCGCGCGCTTGAAGACTGCAGATCGTGCGCGCCTGAAGAAAAAATATCGTGTGCGCCAGAGAAGCACCGGATATCGCGCGCGCCAGGGAAGTACCAGATTTTCCAATCTGTTTGTTTGTGGGACCCAGTTAGTTATCAAATAGAGATGCTCCTAGAGAATCTGCCATGTACAATTTTGATTTCATGCTTTAAATATTTAGAAGATTTCCTATATTCTCTTTTTTGGGAACCAACTTATGAGATCCTGTGGGGGATGCTCTAACTCCAATACAACCTTATATAACATTATCAACCTCAACATATTAGACTTAACCAAGACAAGCGAGATTAATAACAAGCTTAATAGATTTAAATGATTGATAAATTTATATAAGATGATAAATATAACATATTAAGATAAAGACATCATGCAATATTAAAACGAAACACCAGGTAAGATCGGCTGAAACCCCATTGCTACCCCTATAGGCAATCCGAGAGCAAGTTAGTTCTTACAAGTTTGACTATAACTGAGCAGTTCAAACCTAACTGATGCAGCACAAAGCTATGATCAAAATTGTAGGATCTAAACAAACCTTTTGATTATTTTTTAGGGTGGTAGATATATTAATCAATCTACACTAACAACAATGATTTAAATGATATCGACTTATTCAAACCAAACTGTCGATAGGAATAAATAACATTGTTAGTTAGATTAAGTAATATATATGATAACTTAGCGCTTATATCGATCGGTTTAAAGTGTCGAACTTAACCGATGGAAGCCCTAGCCCCGCCGATACAAGCAACTACAGACGAAACTCACATCTTACCGTAGATCGAACCTAACCGATGTAGCCCAACTCGAAGACAAGAACTTGTCGAGATGAAAACCTAGAAAACTAGGGTGGCAATGCGCCAAAGGTGTATATTGAACCGTTGTTATTTTATAAGATCTTGAGTGTACATATTTATACCCATGAGCATAAACTAGTCCATATCGGGCACCATACAAACTTTTCTAAAGCAAAAATTACAAGCCCAAATCGAACTCTAATCAATCCTTTCTAAATTTACAAAAAAATAATTAATCATGTCTAATTAATAGATAATTCTGCATGTCGCTTTCTTCTTGAATCCGATCTCCTTTTTGGTAATATTTTCAGTCCCTTTAACCAAATTCGGCAAGAACTCGAACTCCTAGCGCCTATTGGCAACCTCCGTAACCGATACATGCCTCGCCGATACATCCCTAGCTGATGTAACTTTTTGTTTGTAGTTACCAAAATCATGTCGCCAATCTTGCTCCATATCTAACAAAATATGCCAAATTTTACCGTTAACAGAGGTCCGCCTGCGATAATCGATCTTCGCATGCGACCTATAACTTGCTGGTCATTTGGAAAGATCACGTCCCCTATATAATATAACATTTCCGTTATTTATAATAAAAAATCTAGAATGGTACACATAGGAGCTAACCAAGTTGTGTCATTCTTAGAACATAGATATTAGTATGTTGCATTGACAAATAAAAAGACTTTCAATATATAAAACACAAACTTTTCTATTCATATCTAGACATGTAAACATGTTATTACAAATTGACGATATCTGTTTCAGCACAAGTCAAATGAAATAATATATTTTCACAGCATATGTTCTTTCTCCCACTTTCTTGGGGGATTGAATTTGTCTTCTAATGCCAGTTGGCTCTGATCGTCATAGAATTCCCCTAGTACGTTGCAACAGTCACAACGGATGAAGTGGACGCATACGTTCAGAATTGTTTGTTTGTCGAACCGGTTTGCTACATAAGGAATTTGATGGATATGTTAAAAAAGAAAATAAATGTTAGGAAATGAAGTGCGACGAAATACTCTATATAGAGAACAATCTCTGGGTTTACATTATCGTTGTTTGTTGTGTACCTCCCGTTGACCGTAAGCATCTCGCACATGTAATATCCACATAGGTTAGTGCCTGGGGGTTGCTTGAAACACTACAAACATAATAATAATATCATTTAATATAAAGAAGTAATCATTCCAAGAATTTGTGTTGATGGCATATGTCAGTACCAACCAACTTGTCTTGACGTTTAGCTTTTTTCTCTGTGGATCCTTTATTGGCCTGTGATATTTGATGTAAAACTTATGTGCGCTGTGCTGATACAACAATTGTTTGAGTTACTTAAAAAATTTCAAAATAACAATTAGGTACCAAGGGGGTATTTTATTACTTACAAATTCAGATAGTGAGAAACTCGATGTAGGTTTCCTTTAGTGTGCCGGATCAAGCGCTATGACCAACCGATCCCTCGGATATACCAGGAATAAGATATAGTGATCGCTGCAAACAAGATAAATGAATTAGAGATGACATTTGCTAGTAATGATGTATTACTATGAAAATAATAATCAAATGAAAGAGCTGCTGCTTAAGTAAAAGCGTAAGGGACCATTAAGACATTTTTGTCTCGGTGTAAGAGTATTGTTTGTCCCAAGTATGTCGCTACCTCGATCTTCTTATTCTTATGCAGTTTCTTGATATATACTTCTTGTTCCTCTGGTGTCTTATCCTTTACTTTCGGGCGATTCGCATGAAGCTGTACAATGTGTTGTGTCTGGCAAACCCTAATTGGGTCGATATAGCCAACCGGTTGCCTCATTCTTTCCGCTTTGTGGAATTGTGACCTATGAAATGCAGCTTAAATGAAATGGAAGTTTGTTTCATATATTCACGTACAACATAGAAGAGTAAACAATTACAGGCAAAATGCTACAACGAGATTGACATCCAATTTATCGAGCTTGAAGAGGGTGAATAGGTCACGGAAATCGATTAGGAATATCCCATTGGGATCTCTCATGAAAGCGTCAAGTGAGACACTGACACTGATGAAACTGAGGCCCTTTATAGCTACCTTGAGGTACCATGCATGCATCATCCTCATCTGCCATGGTAGATCCTTCATAATGTGCCATGGTAAGAATGTCTTCCATATTTGTATTCTTCGGGCACACCAAGATTGCAAGTCCTCATTGGCCCATAGTACTGACTTCTGGGATTTCGACAGCTGACCAACATCTTCTTTGTTCTTCTCTGCATACCCTCTCCCCTTGAAGGCCGGAAATATGAACCTCTCTTTATCTCAATATTTCCTTAGGGTCGTACATGGAAATCATATTTGGTATCAGCCGACGAGGTTTAAGGGTAATAGAAATGGGGCCAGATGCAACTACTTGGGAAGGTGAGACTTGTTGGGCGAGAGCAGATTGTGGTGTAGGCGGAGATTTGGAATGAGAGTAGGTTGTTTGACAGGTGGCGTAGGAGGAGGGCAGAGCAAGGGATGAAGGTGGGGAGCATTTTTTTTTTGCAGGAGAGAGTATTTATGGCCTACGTGCAATCTACTGGAGATCTCATTCAAAAACCATAGTAGTGTGTACTATTTGCACTGAAATTAATTATTTTTGTTTCTACTTGTGTATGTTGAATTTGAATTTATATGTTTGTGAAATCATAATTATTTATCATGTTGATTTTTTAATTTTTTTTACGATTGTTTGAATGACATGGAAAAAGAGAATATGGAAAGAGTTTTGCCTTCAAGGAACCAGCGGTATGCCTTGGGACTAGGAGGGATCTGTTGTAGCAAGTTGATTATCTTTTCTTTCATTTCTGACACAAAGAATATTAATTTTAGTCCTAGGCTCACTCCGTAGACCTGTGAGTATAATTTGTGTTGTTGATTTAGCTCTACAGTGTAGAGACTTTGGATTGAACAAGTTATATGTTTTAGTAAGGGTATCTTTAAACTGTTTTTGTCAGTGTAATAGCCATACACCGTCTGATTCGTTTAGATTAAGCCGGGTATCCTCGCCTGACAGTGTACTTTTTTTGGATTATTGGAAGATGTATTTTAACTTCTCTAAGGAAACGATAACCTAAATCACAAAAATATGACTTGAACACTAATTGGAAGTTGGACAATCCATTTTAAACGAGAAAATTCTGCAATAATCTGGTTGGATGTGTATTGTTTCTTGTGATATTTCTGCTTTGCACATCTGCCTTGAAATGCTCTTGTGCGATACTGGATGCAGAAACATTTTCTTTTCTTCCTGAAGGCTAATGCTGACATAGATAAAGAAAAGAAAAATGGTCCTCGCTTGCCTTGCCGACTTACAAAAATTTGTCTCCGGCCAGCTCGCCGCCGTCTCACGACATGCCGTACGAGTAGTCGTTGCTACCTCGCCGGGACGACCGCTCGCCGACGCCTGTGATCCGCTGCATGGACCCGTCTCGCACGTACTGGGCGTGCGAGCTTCTGCTGCTGCCGCCGGTGGCGTCTCTCTCGCCGGCCGCTTGATGCCTCTCCCTCACCGTGGCCATGGCCGCGGCGACCACCTCCTCCACCCTCGCCGCGGCAACCTTCATGTCCGGCCGCTTGTCGACGTCCATCTCGACGCAGTCGACGGCGACGCGCATGAGCCGCGTCATGTCCGGCAGGGCAAACTTCCACGCCGTCATGATGGCCTGGTCGAACAGGTCCCGCTCGTAGCCGTCGGCGATCGCCGACGTCGCCCACATGACGAGGTCCGTGCCTCCCTTGGCGTTGTGGAGGTATTGGGAAGGGAACTTGCCAGTGAGGAGCTCGAGGAGGACGATGCCGAGGCAGTAGACGTCGGCCTTGGCGCTGATGGGGTGGCCGGCGGCGCACTCTGGCGCCCGGTACGCGATCATGGAGTTCGGCGACTGCATGTGGTTGATTAGGCCGGAGTAGCCGAAGTCGACGAGGAGCGGCTCGAAGTCCGGCGCGAGGAGGATGTTCGCCGACTTGAGGTTGCCGTGTGGCACCTCGTGTCCGGCGAGCTCGCCGTGGAGGAACAACGTGCCGCGCGCGACGCCGACGGCCACCTTGAGCCGCATCGGCCAGTCCAGCGCCGCGTAGTCCATGCCTCGGTCGCCGTGGAGCACGTAGAGCAAGCTGCCCTTGGGGATGTACTCGTAGACCAGCAGCTTCTCATCCTTCCGGTAATGGTAGGCCAGCGGCGGCAACAGGTTGGCGTGGCGCATGGCGCCGAGCCGCTTCATCTCGGCCTCGAACGCGTCCTTGGTGGCGCGGTTCATGTCGCGTGCGCGCTTCACCACCACGGCCACGCCGTTGGCCATCACCGCCTTGTACGCCGACCCGAGCCCGCCGCTGCCGATCACCTCGGCCGCCGCCTTCATCAGGTCGGTCAGTCCGAACACGCCCTTGCAGTTGTTCACGATGACGAGGTCCCCGGCGCCACCGCCGCCCAGCTCGTCCGCCTTCGCGGCCGACGCGGCGCGCCGGTGCCCGCGGAGCGACGATCCCGTCCTCCTCCCCAGCCACGACGTGCTCCGCTTCCCCGTCGTCGCCGCCTGCTTCACCATGTACACCGGCGGCCTCTCGTCGAGGCCCTCCATGTCGCCACCGCGGTGGGCGTGGTCGAAGTCGCGGACGCGGCTCGTCCCGTTGCAGCATAGGCACAGCACGAGCGCCATCACGACGGCCGAGACAAACAGCGTGGCGAACACCATGGGCACCCTCTTGGACGAGCTGGCCGCCTCCGTCTGCTCGCGCTTGCACGGCCGTTCGGAGGTCGGCACGTAGCAGAGGTACTGGTTGCTGCCAAACTTGCCGGCGTCGAACTTCCGGAACGCCTCCGGGACGACGCCTTCGAGGTCGTTCCCGGAGATGTCGAAAACCTTGAGCGCCGGGGGCGGCAGGGGCGGGAGCTCGCCCGAGAAGGCGTTGTGCGCGAGGTGGAGCTCAAGAAGGGACGTGGCCTGCGCGATGGACGCCGGGATGGTGCCGGATAGCTTGTTGTGATTGAGCCAGAGCTTCTTGAGGTGGTTGAGCTTGAGAAGAAGTCCTCCGGGAGGGTGCCGGTGAACTGGTTGTCGGAGAAGAACATGGACTTGATCGCCGTCAGCCGGTCGACGGCGGGGAGCGGGCCGGAGAAGTTGTTACTAGAAAACGATACGGACCGCAGGCGGCGGAAGCCAACGAGCGCGTCTACGTCGACGGTGCCGCCGAGGCGGAGACCATTGAGGCGGAGGCCGGTGACCTTGCCCCGGGAGCACACGACGCCGTGCCACTCGTGCGACCCCGGCGCGCATGGCGACTTGTCGCCATCCGTGCTGGTGATGAGCCACGACGACAGCGAGGAGGAGTTTGTGAACGACTTCTTGAGCTGCATCAGCGCCTCGGCGTCGGTCATGTTCTGCGCCACAGCGGCCGGCAGCAGCGCCACCGCCGCCGCCGCAGCGGCGGCGACGAGGAGGAAGAGGAGAGGCTGCGCCATGGCGCGAAGGGGGCCCGGGGACGGGGAGGCCGGCGTGTGGCCGTGTGGGACGCGCGTGCCTAAGTTTGGTGCGTGGTATCCTGCGGCTCTGTTTTTTCCCCGGCGAGGGAGCGGCCGGCTTTCGCGGGATAGCTAGGCAGCCGAGGATGGCGGGAAGGCAAATTCGCGCGTGTGAGGACGGGGTTTGACCAGGTCAGATGGCATTATTTAAAGGACTTGCTACCTGTCAGTCGGCTATTTTGTTTTTTCAGCCGAATTTTCAGCCATCTGATCAGCATCAAGATTTGTGCTGTCATTTTTATCGAGCTACCAACTCCGGGTCGGTCATGGTTAAGGCAGCTTCCGCGGCTGTCGGCAAGGCACGCATGGAGCTCCCTGTGATTGTTGTTTCTTTTTGTGACGTTTGTTGATTTGAGTGATTTAGGTAGATTCAAGGATTTTGGGTACTTTACATTTTGAGTGATTTTGAGGTAGATCTGTGTTTTTGGCAGTTGATGGAGCATGTAGCTTGTGCTGCTAGATAGATTTAAGTTCATCTTTTTTTGTATTTGTCTGAAATGGAGTCCGTAACTTGTCACCATTGGCCAAGAGCGTAGCTTGTGCTTTTTGCTGCTGCTGCTGCTGCTGCTGGGACGACGGCGAGTAGCGCCTTGTTCTCCTGGTCGAGCAGTTCTGCATTCTTCCGCAGCCGCTCATTCTCCTGCATGATGCACATGTAGATTGCCTTTACGCACTCTGTCCCTCTCCCTTTTTCTCTCTGACCATGAGTAGTTCGAGTACCAACAATAACTTGATAATTGTATGTTTCGTTCAGTGTAGCAACTGCAGATAGGCAGTGAGTAGTTGGTACCCTTATGATTGTATGGTTTAGTTATTTTTTCTGTTGCTTAGCAAAATCCATTACTAAAATCAAATAATAGTTTTCCCTGAAATTCATGTCGCTTATTCTTACGTACATACTATTCAGTTTTTCTTCTGTTTAGGACTTATTCTCTACATTCCTACATGATGTATGTATACTGTTCTCTCTTTTTTTTTGGAGAGGATGTATCATGTATGTATATTGTTCAACAAAAATATACACTTAAAATTTGTAATGTCCACCGAAGAAAAGTTTGTTAGGATCTACTATATATATTTACAGCTTTGTTTTTTTGAAAAAAGTCCATATTTGGCCATCCAACTATTGCCGAAGTTTAATTTTGGCCATCTAATTACAAAACCATGTATCGAACACCCTGAACTACTCAAACCGTTTATGTTCGGACAACCCAGGCGGTTTTGACTGTTTTGACTGCCACGTGGCACCTAGGGCTGAGTCAGCCCGTGCTGACTCAGCAATCAACCCACCTCTCCCCGTCTCTCTCTCTCCTCCTTCCTCTCCCCTCCAACCCCACCAGCGGCCACCCTCAATCCCATCTCCGGCCACCTCCAACCTCGACGGTGTTGGGAAAGGCGAGCGTGACGACGTGACCGGGGAGCACACCCGCATCGGCGGCGAGGCGCGCGGCCACGGCGGCGACGAGCACGTCGAGCGCCGCGTGCGACAAGTCGACCTTGCCCGGGACGGCGAGGGCGCGGCGCGAGGGGAACCTGACCACCGCCGCCTTGAGCTGAAGAGTGGGAGCACGATCACCGTCGCGTCCGCCTCGGTGAGGCGGTACACGCCGCGAACGTCCAATCCAATCCAGCCTCGCCGCCTCCACCCTCGTCTCCGGCCATGGCGGTGAGAAAGCTCAACCCATCCGCGGCGCCGTTCCACGCTCCCGCCGCCACTCGCTCTTCGCGCCGCAGCCTCCTCCCATGCCGGCGTACCACGCGCGCGCACGTGCGCCGTGGCGCCTTTCCTTTCTTCGCCACCTACTCCCGTGCCTCGTTCCCCTTCCACGGTCACCTCTACCCCCCATGCGGGTACCAGGCGCAGATGGGGCATCCGCCGTCGGGCGCGTTGTTCAGCAAGGTCGTCCTCGCCGCGGCGCCACCGCCGCCGCACAGCCGCCCTCCGCACAAGCTCATGCTGTACAAGGGCGCCCCCACGGTACCGATGAGAAGCTGCAGGCACAGGCGCAGGCGGCGGCCAAGGCGGCACGAGTACGCGTGGCCGTGCAGGCGTGGCGACCCCCGCCGGCCACAGTGGCCACCGCGGCGTCTCCCCGGATGCTGGTGGCCGCCGCGCCACGCCGGATGCCGCTGGTGGGGTTGGAGGGGAGAGGAAGGAGGAGAGAGAGAGATGGGGAGAGGTGGGTTGATTGCCGAGTCGCACATGCCGACTCACCCTAGGTGCCACGTGGCGTCAAAACATCAAAACCGCCCGGGCTGTCCGAACGTAAACGGTTTGAGTAGTTCAGTGGTGTTCGATACCCGGTTTTGTAATTGGATGGCCAAAATTAAACTTTAACAATAGTTGGATGGCCAAAATTAAACTTCGGCAATAGTTGGATGACCAATATGGACTTTTTCCTTGTTTTTTCCCTTGCCGTGAAAAGTCTAGGCCCTGAAATGTAAGAGGTTTTACTGGTAGAGAGTTGGTTATTTGTTTTTGCAATGGCAGTTCCTGAATTCTTTTTATACACCAGATATATTTTGGGGATGGTGCCTTTTCATTAGGTCTTCCTTATTTTAGTAAATCAAACAATCAAGTTTAGAACTTGTATATTTCCATCCATGTTTTTTAGGCGAAAAGACCATGGGGAAGATCTCCACGATACCAAGAAAATTTATAAAATAAATAGAGGGAGAGTCCCATAAAAACTTACAGAGCAGGCAGGAAACAGAAAAAGGCCAACAGAAAACATTACAACGCTTGAAGCCATTGAACTATTACAAGTCTATTACAAGTCTATCTGCCTCTTTAATTCGATGAGATTGAAGCATGGCTTCCTCTTTGTTGGCGAGCCATCCGTTGAAAGAAACTTGAATGCCATCAAACACCAATCTATTTCGATTTTCCAAATTTCTCAAGCGATATGAGGAAAACCTCCATAAAGAAGGACAAACTAGTTCTTTGCTTGGTTATTTCAATTCTCTTGCAAATCTCCTTGTCATCTTCCCAAACAATGTCTATCTTATCCCAACATCTCTTGGCAAAAGAGCATTCAAAGAACAGGATGGGATATCGTCTCTTCCATTCCATCATTGCACATAGAACAAAGGCTATTGGGCTGAACATTAAAATGTCTTCTTACCAGTGGTACCTTTAGTATTAAGCTTATCTAGCAAGATCATCCAGGTAAAAAATTTAACTCTTGGTATGACTTTGGATTTCCAAACCCACCCAAACACTGTCCCGGACACTGAGTGTCGAAAGGCTACTTTATAAAGCTTGGAAGCGACATACTTAGTTGATCCTCATCTGAAGATTCTTTTATCCATTCCACCAGGCAAATCAGACTCTTAAATGATTCCTCTCAACTCTTCCAACTCGACTGCAGCTTGCTGTGAAATTGGGATATTGAAAAGATCTTCCAAAGAATAAACTCTCACTGTCTCCTGGACTAACAAATCTAGCTGCTTTGCAAAGTTATCAAGGTTTGGGAAGGTTTGGGAAGGAGTTTAGGAGACTTTCTCCTGTCCAGTTTCCAGAACAAAACTGAAGATCCATCCCCCAACTCACAGAAAATAAGAACAACATAAAGATCTTTGAGTTTTAGAATATCCTACCACTAAAAGGATCCAACTAAAGCATAAGCATGGAGAACCCTGTTCCCATAATATTTGAACCAAATTTGTTGAACCCAAGGAATCTGTTCCTTAGAATAAAATTTATGAAGTTATTTCCATCCATGTTCCTGTGCTGAATATTTCACCAATTGTGCAGAACTTGTATATCTGAATTTCATATTTTCAGAATTTATGTCCACATTCAGGCCTAGTAGCGTTGATAGATGGTGCTGTTGTCTTTGATAGACTATTTGCACACAGATGTTCATATCACACTACGATTTTCACTTTGATAGATTTGTTTGTCGTATTCTGTTATATCATCTACTAGCCATACCTAGTTTTGTCCTTTTTTTCATCTAATAGTAGTTAGTTTTCAAGTATATTTTTTTCACATTTTCACTTTATGCAAAAATTTTATTGTTCCGTGTCATGTTTATGATACGTAGGGATACATAGCTTCTAAAAATACTTGTTTCAAATGACTTCTTTGACGTTATTCTGTTAGTTTTGTTAACATGGAGCATGTTTAATTTTGTTAGCAAATTTTTAGTGAGTAGAGTTTTAGATTTGTAGTTGTCAGCTAATAATGTTATATTTCGTAGTTCCGTTGGCTACTTTTTAGTACCTGGTTTTGTTAGTTTTGTCACCGGTTAGTTTTGCTTGAATTCATACAGAACTGACTCTAGTTTTGTCATCAATTAGTACCTGGTTTTGTTAGTTTTGTCTAAATTCATAAACCATATACACTTGTTAGAAGTTTCTGTGTGATTTTTATTTTGTTTCATCAACTCTCTATGCTCTCACTGCTTTGTTTTGTCCCATCGCTGAAATGCTTGAGGTGATTAATATCTTCAGAAGAAAATAGCTACGGTGGCAAACAATGCACAGTGCGGGATAAAGGAGGCCTTCGTAATCAAAGGAAGGAATATGAGATGCAACAACTAATTTTCATCTCTTTTTGTTTGCTCTATCTGCTTAGGTTGATGATTTGCAGCTATCTCTGTTTATCTGTATTTTCTTGTTTTTCCTTTTCTTGTCTCAGACTTCAGAGTCCACAAGATTAGCACCAGTTATTTATTAGCCAATAATTTTATGCTTTGTTATGTCTTACATAATCATCATAGACCTAATAATGGTACTCTTAGCTAATACTTGCATTTTGTAGTATTACCTTGTATTTTTATAAAAACTAATACTAATATATAATAACATAATTTATTAGTAGTAGTTTAGTCAGCTACTAATGTAATATATTAATATAATATATTGTTTAGTCCTGATTCACTGTTATCGTGCTTGTTTCTGAAATACTATAGGACACAAATGAACTTTTTCCTTTTTAATTATTCATCGGTTGTTCAAGTGATTTTTGACTAATCCATATTTTCAGAAACAATAGCATGTCGAAAAATACTAACAATAAGCTTATTGCCTCTTGCAGGGGAAATATGAACAAGCTTCCTGCAAGATTTTTTTCACGTTAGTGTTCCTTGGGTAATCATCAACATAAATATAATTATGGAGCCATGCTGATTTTTTTAACCTTAGATTTGCATTCTAATTGGGTGTCTTTTGTTTAGGCATGCAAGAATTGTAATTTGTTGCAAGGGCTGAGGTTGAGTAGAACGAATCAATAACTCTCAACCAGCATTTTGCTTTTAACTTTTAGCCAAATGTAACTGCTTTTAGCTTTTTCAAATATCTTGATTAATAGCAAGCTCCTTCAGATTTTTCAAATATCTTCATTAATAGCGACAGCTCCTTCACCTTGCTATTTGCTAATATCATATTCCTCCACTTCTCTTAGCAAGAAGAGGAGGTTTACATGTGCAAAGCTGATGATGCCATGATTCATATATTATGGAGTCCGTTTGGTAGACTCCCGATTTTATGATTTTGATTCTAGATTCGATTCTCCGAATCGATTCTGGAAGAATCATAATTGATATAATAAAGTAATAATTATAATAATATTTTAGGTGATTTTTGGTGATTCTTGTGAGAAATTGGTTTCACGTGATTCTGAGAAGAAATTGCTTGTTAGGTGATTCTTACTCCCTGTTGAGAATCAGGAAGAAAAATCCCTATCAAAGGGGCCTACATATACAATCTCCACAGGAGTTCAGAGCAACAGGAGCCCTGGGCTTTGGCCGATAGGCACCTATCTGAAGATCCAACCAATTATAAATGTGCCAAAGTGACAAATTTTTGTGTGCTGCTTCACATTGTACAAACTGAATTGTTTCTGTTCTTTCAGGCAGTATCTTTCGGACTATTTCTGTTTTGTGCTGTGTGTTGTGCCGGGCCTTTATAAGTAAGCCCATTGTTTTAAACCTCCTTTTTACCCCAAGAAAATGTACCGAAATATGTTGTGTTGGCCTCTTATTTTCTGCAAAACAAAATAGGCATGAAGCCCAAATCCATCAAGATGGGCCAGATAGGGGATGTGTTGACGTGTCGAAATAACAAACCTTTTTTATGACAAAATAGGTTTTAAAAAATTGTCGGACCCCACCAAACGAGGTCTGAGAAGCGTCAACGATGGGTACGGTGGGTAAGGCAAGTGGGATGTGTGGGATGGGCACACATGGTTTATCCTACGCAGAAAATTCAGCATCAATCTTAATTTTTTTGGTAGACAACCACGTAGACAGCCCTTTATTTAAACTATAAAATGTTGTATATATACCCGTTATTAATCTTAACTATTACTGCCCGAGTTAGATTTTTTAGGTAAATAATATAGTGTATTTTGTAGAAATGATATGGTATTTGACAAAAGAAAAATCTCTTTTCTCTTTTCCTTTTTATATGTTATTTTTAACTATCCATTTTTTTATCCGGTGTATCCTTCAGAAGCCTAGTTCACGGGATTTGGTTGCAGCGGCATGTCAGCGCTTGAAGCATATGGTTAGGAAATATTTTACCTAGGTACATGGATGACGGTCCAGCAAAAAATGGTCCTTCCTAGATTTTACTTTTTTCTTTCACTAGTTTACAAATTCTTTTGAGAGCGTGTTTGTTTTGACTGTATGCATATTAATTATGTAGAGATCAGGAGTGTCCTTACTACAATTTCTATCGACTTGATGTAATTGTCTATGATTAATAAGATCAATAAATATTTCCTTTATCTTAAAAAATTAATGCAGTGTACCTTATGACACCACCTAGAAATCATTGTGTCTACCTCCAATCTAAAGCCTTCAAATAGTTACTCACTGTAATATGCAATAATATGTTAAGAGCAAGTTTAATGATAGAGCCTCTCGTTGGTCCCAAAACTTATATATATATATATATATATATATATATATATATATATATATATATATATATATATATATATATATATATATATATATATAGACACACACAGCGGCTAGAAAAACTATATAAGTATCGGGTTGTAAATGACATCCGTGTCGGTCATGACCTGATACAAACTTTTTGGCACTGATAATGCCAGTGTATCCATGCTGTGTAAATACTTGACAGGTCTCCACAAAACAAAAAAAAATCGACGGCTCAAGCATCGGCTTTGAGCCGTCTCTTTCCTATACTTGGACAATATTTTAATTATATCCACAAATCATTACATAGAATTCATCTAGAAATCATCGCAACATCACTTTTAGGGATGAAAACGGATTGGATTCGGATGGATAGTGGTCATACCATATCATAAACCATATTCTTTAAGTGGATTCGAAGCGGATGCGGATGCGAAGCGGATTGTTTCGAATGTCGGAAATGGTGCAGAGTCAGTGCGGACCTGGTTCGAAAATGGATTGAAATTATTGGATGTTAGGTGTATATGTAATAAACATAGCATCAACTTAGTCATGCAACATACACTAATACAATAGTCAAATGAACGGTACATCGAAATAACTATATATACTTAAACATGAATACATAATGTCCATAATATAAAAATGCAGCTATACAAGTATGAGACGGTGAGAGCCTTAGATTAAAGAGTCTAGGTTAATTGGTGAATTAGACCTTTTGTGGACTAGCCATGTAATATCCAATAGATAGAGTGGTTACATGAGTTGACAATTTTGGATTATCCGACAAACGACCTACTAGATAATCCGATAGATATGTCGGATAATCCGCATCCGCCGGATTTTAGAGATATAATATCTGCATTCACATCCATACCATATTATCTGCATCCGTATCCATATTCGTCAGATTTTTATAAACCCATACCATGTCCTCGTTTCTGACGGATTCGGAGTGGATTGGTTATTACCCAATCCATTTTCACCCCTAATCACTTTCATTCAAAAAATTGTAGAAACCGCATCACCCACACTTGGACCGTCACAAATTTCATCATGAACATCACCACTGCTAGCTAGCTTACTGTAAAGATAAAGAGGCAGCTAGCTGGAGGAGATCGTTCTCACCCAAGACTTGGCCTTCATCGCCCAAGGCTTCGACATCACCGCTCAACAGGGAGACAGCCAATGCGGGTAGCGCCGAGGCCAATGGTGGTCGGATCTAGCCGCCCTTTGTCCGTGGTGACCGCATCGGACCGTCCCCATGCTAGTGGCGATCGGATGGTGGTGGCTCCGGCCTAGTGCCATGACCCTCAATCGTTGTTGACATGAAATTCATCGTTCACGCGAAGGCCTGAGAGTTCTGCTTAGGTCTTGTTCAGGTCCTATCAAATCGGATTCAAGACGTGCTAGATAGTTTGATCCTACAGCTAATAAGATAGACAAATAAAATAGGTTAGATTACGATGACCAATTGATCGAGGGTCAATATAGTATCGTATGCCCAGCTGATGCCGATGGACTTTGTCGATGTCGTAGATCGACACGCAAGGATCCTGGGGACCCCCTTTTTGGTTCGGCACGGGGAGCGGTGTATCCTGATTTAAACTCGCGGAAAGAATGAAACAATGCGGTGTGGCGGGAAGAGGAGGTTAAAATTGCAGAGACACGGGGGTTATACAGGTTCGGGCCACCAGCGTGGTGTAATACCCTACTCCTGTTTGTATGTAGTATATGGGGCAAGCTGCCAAGAACAAGGGGAATGTTCCACTCCTTTGGACTTAGTGGTGGATGAGAGATTTGTGTGGGCTAGCTGGAAAGGCAGAACCTAGAGCAGAACCTATTTTCTCCAACCAAAAAAACCCCCCTTCCATGATGGACTTGGGTCTCCTTTTATAGGACAAGGGAACACTACAGTAGTCTACCCTTTCTCTACTTCACTCCACGTGAGGGAGTGGTTTTTTCCTTGTCTTGTCGAAGAAGCCATTCCATTCCTACTCCTTCCTGTTTGCTGCGTCATGGAAAGCGGAAAAGGGGTAGTCGTCGTGGTAGCCATACCGCTGACGTGATAATGGTTTGCCTACCCGCTCCGATGGGACCCACCGGTCAGTGACCCATCTCGCGGGTAAGTGCTGGCACTGCGCCTCCTGCGCTTGCACTCTCTCTCCCACGCGGCCGCCTAATACATTAAATGCGACTGGACAGGGCGTGAGTGGGGCGTGCGCGGAGTGAGACCGCGGCCATACCGCGGTCTTCGTCAAAGACTTTTAGCCCCCTTTGCATTGTGATAGGCAAAAAGGGGTGATGATGGGTGTAACTGACAGCCGCGCCTCACATCGCATTAAATGCGGCGAGGCAGGCGCTCAACTCTCCTCTTTTTGAGCATTAAATGGGTTGGTTGGTAGTTGGACTTGCCTCTCTCTCAGAGAGGTGCGGGATGAAGGTCGGGGGTCCGGGTGACCCCGGACCCTACCGACCGGGGGTCCGGGTGATCCCGGACCCCGCTATTTGGGGTATGGTGGCCTCCGGGCAGCCTCCGGGCCAGCCCCTTCTGGGCGGCCACGTCGCCGCCCGTGGCCAAGACTCGCCTAAACCTTTCAGGGCATAACTTTTACGCTTTTTGGTGGACAAGGGCGCCTTCCTTTTTCCCAAATGTCATGCCTTCGACATACCCCCGGGCCCATATCACCGACAGTAGCCCCCGGCGTTGACCGGGGCCGAGTCGGGTTCGGGCGTGGTTGACGCCATTTCCTTGAGCGTGTGGGCCCGTGTATTTGGGCGCTTTTGCTATGGCAGGTGGCCGGTACGCAACAACCGTTGTTGCACCAGGCCAAGCTTTTTTCTTAGGACGGGGGGCGAGTTTGTTTGGGCCACGCGCACGGGGGCCCGTTCAAACCGCCTAGCACTCTCCGTCCCGCGTAGTGCGCCTGGCAGGCGCGGAACCCCAGGCGGCACGAAATCCGAACGACGCGGGAACCCAAGGGGATGCGAAAATCAAAAGGGCGCGGAGCCGAGAGGGCGCTTCGCGTGGTAGTGGGGCGAAATTAATGCCATGGAATCTGAGGGGGCAGTGATCGCTTACAAAACCAGACCCGTATGAAAGGGGATCGGTTTCTACGCTTTCCACTGCCATCACCTCTCACAGCCATTTTGCCCTTCGTCTTCCCAGCGCCCTTGGCCTCGTCTGCTCCCTTCTCACTTCGTGCTTCTGCATCCACCTTCGCGATGGGTCGTGACTCGCCTATGGAGCCGGGGAGTGTGCTCCCCAATCTTTAGTTCGCACTGCGGAGGCTCGCAGCCTCTTCAACAAGTTCTTGCCGCGCGGCACGCGCAGCGGCAGTGATGTCCCGGAGGAGCGGCCCCCCACGAAGATGGTGTTCTTCGCCTCCTTCGCCATGGTCGGGCTGGTGCTGTCCTTCTCCCGCTTCTTCCTCGACGTCCTGGAGTTCTACGACCTCTGGCTGCACCACCTCACCGCCAACGCCATCTTCTACCTCGCCGTGTTCGCCCACACCTGCGAGATGTTCGTGGGGGTGAGGCCTTCTCTTCACCTCTTTCAGCAGTTCTTCCGGGTATGGCAGGCTGGCTCCCCCGGCGCGGTCGGGTACGTGGCGATCCAGCCACGGAATGACAGGGCGGTCGACACTTCCTTCATCGACATCCACCCCCGCTCCAGGTGGGAGAACTGGAGGGCGTTCGGTTCTACACCGGCCTTGGGCGACCACCCCGCCTCTCCCGCCGAAGGGGATCCCGGTGAACCGCAGGAACCGGGGCGCGCCGCGAGCTGGGAGGGAGCCGGACGGGGTGCTGGACCGGATCAGCTACCTTCGGCGGGGGCTCTGTCCCAGCCACGCGGTCTTCCGCGATTTCCGATGAGGCGTATTGTGCCGCTGCAGGAAAGGCTGCGCCCCGCCTACATGTACACGGGCTCCAGCGACAACATGCGGACCTTCGTGGGCGCCGCCTTCGACTGGGACAAGCGGGATCTCGGGACCCTGGTTCATCGCAGCCTCGGCGTCACGGAGATGGACTGACGCAGCCTCTCGCCGGCCGGTGCCGCCGTGTCGGGACTCGGTGCGCCCGGAGATCCCGCACTACGGGTGGTGGGTGACGGTGTGGGCTCATCGTCGGCCGCACCGGAGGCTGCACCGAGGGATGGGGACGGCGACGACGATGACCCTAACGACCACATCCCGATCGGGCGGTTGAGCCGCCGAGGTCCGGGCCGAAGCGACCCGGGGCCTCGGACCCTAAGGGGAAGAGGAGGAGGCCAGGGAGGACCCTCTCCTCCCCCATCTCCACCACGTGGCGACGGAGCGGAGCATACCGTGCCCCCCCGCAGGTCAGGGGGCTCGCGGGCAGCGGGCCCATCCCCGGGGGCCACTACGTCGAGGGCCAGGTCGGCCACAATGGCGGCGACGACGACGGCGGGGGAGGCCCGCGGGACGCCGGCATCGGGGGACGCGTCGAGTAAGAGCCTGGGGAGTCCTCCTAGCCGCCCTGCGAAGAAGAAGCGGGCCATCTCTAGGATCTCCTGGGACTTCAACCCCGCCCGCAGGAACGCCTTGTTGATGCGTGGATGTCTATTGGGGTCTTACGTTTTCATCTCTGTTTCATGATTCCTTGTTGTGCTTTTGTTTTGTTTCCAGCCGCGAGCACAGGCATTTTTGCCCAAGGGTTGTACCCAAGGATGGTTCTGCCTCGGGCTCGGGGGAGGGCGCCCAGGAGAGGTCCGGGGAGCCCGAACCCCCAAGGTCCGGGTTGCCCCCTTCGGGCTCAGTCCCGGATCTGGTGCGATCCGAGGAGAGGGCCCACCCAGAGGCTGGAGCACCGGCCCCCCACAAAGGGCAAGCCGTGGGCGGCACCGGCACAGAAGGGGCAGCGGAGGGCAGCGGAGAACAACCCCAGGGGTCCCCTCCGCGGCAACCATCGTCGCCGCCACAGCAGCCTTCGCCCGCGCCGCACTCAGCGGCGCCGTCACCCCGCCGGCTACCCTTAATCCTGCCGGTGCAGGCCTGCCGCGAGCCCCCAAGGCAAGAGGTGGGCGACGCCGGCCACGGAGGGTCCTCGGCGGCTCAGCCGGCGCAGGCGGCCAATCCCGGGCCGAGCTTCGACTCCGAGTCCGGGGGCGCCCGGTCCGGGTTCGTGGCCGCCTTGGACACAGAGCCTCTCGTCCGGTCGCAGGAGCGGGCGAGAGAGGTCGTCTTCAGGGCGCTGGAGAAGGCCAACGCTATCTCCCTGGAGGGTCTTCAGGCCCAGGTACATGCCTTGGCCGCCAGGGAGGTCGAGGTGGCGCGGCGGGAGGCCGAGTGCGAGGAGGGTCGTCAGGAGCTGGCGGCCACGGCGAGGGCGGAGGGCCTCATTCGCAGGCGGGAGCTGGCGGAGATCGAGCGTCGCCAGGAGGAGCTCAGCCAAGTGTTTGAAGACACCGTCGCTGAGCGGCACGCCGCCAACCTCCGCGAGCAGGTCGCCGCTGCTGCTGAGGAGAGGGTGCGCACCACCGCCGGGCAGTTCCTCCGCGACCTCAGGGAGCGCGCCCAGGGCCTCGACGAGCGTGAGTGCACCCTATGTGACGCTGAGGCCGCCGCCGCCGGTGTCGACGCTGACCTCCAGGCCCGCGAGGCCGGCCTGGCGAAGCGGGAGAGGGCCCTTGAGGCGGCGTGGCGGGCGGTCGAGAGCCGGGAGGCCGCCGTCGCCAGGCCCGAGGAAGACTCCGCCGCGCGGGAGGCCAACGTGCTGGCCCAGGAGAAGGCCGTCGCCGAGCGCGAGGTCGCCGTGGGGGGGCGAGAGGCGGCGGTGCTGGAAGCCCAGGAGGAGGCCTCCCGATGCCTGAAGGGCGTGTGGGATCGTGAGCAGCTGCTTGCCACCGCCTCGGGCCGCCGACAGGATGAGCTGGAGCGGTGGGAGCAGGAGCTGGCCACCCGGGAGCAGGTGGTCATGGATGCGCCGGGCGCAGCTGCGGCCGGGGCGGAATCGGAGGAGGCGCGTCGCCGGATCGCGGAGCCGGAGCGCGTCCCCGCGCCCGGGAATCTGTGGCTGGCCTCGTCCGTCGGGCGCCTTCAGGACGCGGCTCACGAGGTGGGGGTCAACCGTACCCCCCCAGCGTCCCTACCTTGGGGGGATTGGCCACGCACATCGACGATCTGGCCGAGGGGATAAGGAGGGTGCCAGAGGAGGTCGACGAGGTGGCAAGGGAGTCATCATATGACTTATCCCGCCGGTCGCGTCGCTAATCTTGGAAAGTTACCAAGCCCGTGACCCCGACTTTGACCCCTACATCCCCTCCGAGGACTTCCCCAAAGGCACCGAGGAGGCCTCTTGCCGCCGCGTCCAAGACGCCGTTGAGTCCATCATGATGGGCTTTGATGGCACCCGGCGGCCTTCCAGCTCGCCCTCCGCGAGGACTCGCCGGATGAAGATCCCCGACGGATGCCCCAGCGACCCACCGGCCACTTAGGGCTCTCTTGCTCCTCGCGGCTTGTATCTGTATCTGTGTAAAAAGATATTTGTAGTATTGTCTATAAAGTTAGCGAACTTGCCTTCATTATGCTGAACTTGCGAACTTGCGTTGCAACAGCTCGTTGCGGCTGCTTTTGATGATTCATGTATATATATGTTGGGAGCCCCCGGCCAACTTAGCGCACACGTAGTGGCGGTTGGTTGGCCCGAGCCCCTGTTTATTTGCTTTCCTGCAATTGATAGTTCAACTCTTAGTTATTGCGAGAGTGCGGTAGTGTTGTCCTCCCCCGTGATTTGTCCCATGCAGCTGGGGGGCTGTTCCGGGTTCGGGCAACATGCACTGACCGTTGGCTGGTGCCTTTGTCGGGGTTCGGGTAGGAGTGAAGGCATAAAAAGGCCAGCGAGGGCAGCGGAACGGGGGCCGGGACAGGCGTGTTAGTTCGCACCCGAACCCCTGGGCGTTGATCGCCCCGTGCGTGGTAGTATGCAGCATCGCTGTACCCTCGACACCCTTGGGGCTCTCAGGCTAAGGCGGGCAAGGCCAAGGAACTATTGGAAAGCCGCATCCACAGCTCATGCTCGAGCACATGGGGGAAAACACACCGCAATGTATTTTGCAAGAAAGATCATATGGAATGTAATAACAAACGTATTGCTCATGCCACTGGGGATGGTGGATGAACTTCCATGCATGTCTCGGCGCACCATGCGGCTTATGGGTAGAACTCGCAGGTGGGAAATATTCCATGGGTTCGGCAACAGGTGCCGTCCTCTCGTGGCTAGGCGAACTACTCCCGGCGCGGGGTGCCGATAACCTTGTATGGCCCCTCCCACATCGGGGATAACTTGCTTAGCCCCGCACGCGTTTGCACACGGCGTAGGACCGGATCATTGACTTGCGCGCTCGGGGCGACTTTGCTTTGATGGTAGCGGCGGAGGCTCTGTTGGTAGCGGGCCGCGCGAAGCGCTGCCCGGCGCCTTCTTTCCTCCAGGTAATCCAGATTGTCACGACGCATTTGCTCTTGATCCGCTTCGGTGTATAATGTGGCTCGGGGCGATCCCAGGGTGAGCTCGGAGGGCAAGACCGCCTCGGCTCCATACACCAAGAAGAAAGGTATTTCCCGGTGGCGTGGCTCGGGGTTGTCCGATTGGCCCAAAGGACCGCAGGCAGCTCATCACCCACGAGTCCCCATGCTTTTGAGGACATTGTAGGTCTTAGTCTTGAGGCCTTTTAGTATTTCTGCGTTTGCACGCTCGGCCTGACCGTTGCTTTGGGGGTGGGCGGGCGAGGCAAAACAGAGCTTGATGCCCATGTCGTTGCAATACTCGCCGAACAGCTCACTCGTGAACTGGGTGTCGTTGTCGGTGATGAGCCTGTTGGGGACCCCGAACCTTGCCGTGATGCCTCTCATGAACCGCACAACGAATGTTTGTCGATGACGCCGATCGGATAGGCCTCGGCCACTTGGTGAATTTGTCGATGGCGACATACAGAACTTGCATCCGCCTCGCGCCCGCTTGAACGGGCCTAGGATGTCCAGTCCCCAGACCGCAAATGGCCATGAGAGCGGGATGGTCTGAAGGGCCTGGGCCGGCAGGTGCGTCTGCTTGGCGTGGAATTGACATGCTCGGCACCGCCGCACGAGGTCTGCGCCGCGTCCTCCAAGCGGTGGGCCAATAGAATCCCAGCGGAATGCCTTCCCCACCAAGGTTCCGGAGGCTGAGTGTGCTCCGCATTCGCCTTCATGGATCTCCGCTAAGAGCTCGAGACCTGTTCCCGAGCAACGCATTTCATGAGCACTCCGTTGGCGCCGCATCGGTAGAGTGTCCCTTCTACCAACACATACCTCTTGGAGGTTCGGGCAATGCGTTCGCCCTCTTCGCGTCGCTCGGGCAATGACGCGTCTTGTAGGTACGCTCAGATTTCCGAAATCCAAGCTACCTGGCGCGTGACGTCGGTCTCGGCAGGGCCTGGCTGTGGCTGGCTCACCGGGTCCGGGGCGTCGGGACCGGCCGATTCCTGCCTCTGGGGCGGTTCGGGGCGCGCCGACGGCTCAGTGAGACTTTCTTCAAATGCGCCTGGCGAGGCTGGGGCTCGCGCGGATGCGATCCTAGATAGCTCGAACGCCAGGGAGTTATCTCTTCTGGGGATATGGCGTAGCTCGAGGCCATCGAAATGGCGCTCCATACGCCGTACTTCCTTGACATAAGCTTTCATTTGGGGGTCGGTGCATTGGTATTCCTTGGAAACCTGGTTTACAACCAGTTGGGAATCCCCAAGGACCAGCAGACGTCGGATGCCCACGCCTGCTGCCGCTCGCAACCCCGCTAGAAGCCCCTTCTATTCGGCCATGTTGTTGGTTGCCCGGAAATCGATTCGGACGATGTACTGAAGCACGTCGCCCGTTGGGGAAGTCAGCACCACGCCTGCTCCGGCCCCATGCAAGGTGAGTGAACCGTCAAAGTTCATCACCCAGTGCGCGGTTCCTTGATCTCGATCCTCCGCACTCTCGGGTTCCCGGGGCGATCGCTTCCGCCGTTGGCGTCCACTCCGCCACGAAATCAGCCAAGGCTTGGCTCTTGATTGCATGCCGGGCTTCGAAGTGCAGATTGAATTCCGACAACTCAATGGCTCATTTGACTACCCGTCCCGTGCCCTCTCGATTATGCAGGATTTGTCCGAGAGGGTAGGACGTGACCACTGTTACCCGATGTGCCTGGAAATAATGACGCAACTTCCTGGAGGCCATGAGCACGACGTAGAGCATTTTCTGGGCCTGCGGGTAACGTGCTTTCACGTCCCGTAGCGCCTCGCTGATAAAGTAAACCGGCCGCTGCACCTTGGTACGGGCCTTGGTTACTTTAAGGGGCGACTGGTTCGGGTACACCGGGGCGGGTCATCTCGGTGTCCGGGGCTTCCGAGCCGTCGCCTCCACCGGGACCCTTAGGGCCGCTCTGGGTGGAGGGAGCTTCGGGAGCCCCCGGACTAGGGGGCGGGCGGCTCCCGAAGCTCGGGGCCAAGGGCCACCTCCGGCTCGGGCGCTTCCTCGGCCGGCTCCGTTCGGGACTTCCACCTTGCCGGTGCTTCGGGCGGGTCATCTCGGTGTCCGGGCTACGGGCCATCGCTTCCCGGGGCCCTTAGGGCCACTGCAGGTGGAGGGGTCCTCGGGAGCTCCTGGACTAGGGGGCCAGCCGGGTCCCTGAGGCTCGGGGGGCCAAGGGCCACCTCCGGGCTCGGGCGCTTCCTCGGCCAGCTCCGTTCCAAGGTTTCCTGCCACGGGTGCTTCGGGGCGGGTCATCTCGGTGTCCAGGGCTACCGGGCCATCGCTTCCCCTGGGGCCCTTGGGGCCACTGGGTGGAGGGGCCTCGGAGCTCTGGACTAGGGGCCGGCCGGGTCCACGAGGCTCGGGAGGCCAAGGGCCACCTCCGGCTCGGGCGCTTCCTCGCCGGCTCCATTCCGAGGTTTCCGCCTCCGGGTTTGACAGGGTTGGGGGCGGCTGAGAGCCTAGCTCGTCGTCACACTCCACAACCAAGGCCACGCTAATCACTTGGGGGTCGCCGTCAAATATAAAAGGAGGGGCTCCCTTCCCGGGGGGCCACCAAAGACGGGTGGCAAGGAGAGGTAGCGCTTGAGCTTGCTCAAGGCTTTCTCCGCTTCGTTCGTCCAAGTGAAGGGGTCGCCGTTTTAACAACTTAAATAAAGGAAGCGCCCGCTCTCCTAGTCTGGATATGAAACGACTCGGGCGGCTACACAACCAAGTGAGCTTCGTACATCCTTGAGTTTCCTAGGAGGCGCATCTCCTCTATTGCCTTTATTTTAGTGGGGTTGGCCTCAATGCCTCGGGCAGAGATCAGAAACCCTAACAGTTTGCCTGCCGGTACCTCGAACACGCATTTCTCCGGGTTCGCCATGCGGGAGGACCGGAGGTTATTGAATGTCTCGGCCAAATCTGGGAGCAAAGTTCTTTGACCCCGAGATTTGACTACGAGATCATCGACGTATGCCTCAGCATTGCGCCCTATTTGGTCCTTTAACGTGATGCGGACACCACGTTGAAAGGTGGACATGGCATTTTTTAAACCAAAGGGCATAGACATGTAGCAAAAAGTACCCACAGGAGTGATAAATGAAGTTTTCTCCTCATCCTCTACAGCCATGCGAAATTGATGATAGCCAGAATACGCATCTAGGAAGCATAAAAGGTCGCACCCCGCAGTGGAGTCGACTATCCGGTCTATTCGGGGTAGAGGATAGGGGTCTTTGGGACATGCCTTGTTGAGGTCGGTGTAGTCGATGCACATGCGCAGCCTTGTGGTTGGCCTTCGGGACGACCACCGGGTTTGCCAACCACTCCGGATGCAGCACCTCCCGGATGAAGCTGGCCTCTTGGAGCCATGCCACCTCCTCGCGGATGAACGCCTGCCGCTCCGGGGCCTGTCACCTCACCTTTTGCCGGACCGGGCGCGCGTCCGGCCGTACGCAAGTCGATGCTCGATCACCTCCTCGGGACTCCGGGCATATCCGATGGCTTCCAAGCAAACACGTCGGCATTCGCCCGCAGGAAGGAGACGAGCGCGTCTTCCTATTTGGGGTCCAAGTCGCCACCAATGTTGGTGGTCTTGGACGGGTCGTCGCCCAAACGGATAGACCTAATCGCCACCTCATCGGCAGAGGTGATGCGTTGCTTCGGGGCCCGGGAACCCGACGACTCCCCTTGGGAGCCCTCGGGCTCGACACGGTCGGCCGTCACAACGTCGTCCACGCGCGCTTCCGTGCACTCCAGCGCGGTTTTGACGTCGGCGTGGATGGTGATGGGGCCTCCGGGGCCCGACATCTTGAGTGGCGGTAGGCGTAATGTGTAGCCACCATGAACTTCACCAACGCCGGCCTCGGAGCACGGCGTTGTATAGCGATTGAGATCCGCCACATCGAAGTCTATCCGCTCGGGCGTAGTTAGCGGGGCCCCAAAGGTGACCGGCAGAGCGATCCGCCCGAGGGCCACACCTTTCAGGGCGTCACCCCAATGATGGGGTGAGAGGGCCCGAGTACCATTTCCGGGGCCTTGATTACCTCAAAAGCCTTCGGGGATAGTACGTTGAGGGCCGCACCCCGTCAATTAAGACTCGGGCGACCTTGACGTTGCGGATGGTGGGGAGGTCATGAGGGCCAAATGGCCACTACGTGCGACGCTCCTCGGGTGGTCGGCCTGGTCAAAGGTGATGGACACCTCGCCCGGCGACCTCCGGCCGCCTCGTGAGACGGCACGGCCGCGAGGAGCTCGCATCTCATGGACTTGAAGCTCCGGCGGATACCCGGCGCCCGCACCGCCGTCGATGGTGGCGACGACGTGTTGGGGATCCTGGTAGCCCAGGTTGTCACCGTCGTCCTCGGCGGGGGCCGCATTCTTGGCCTCCTCTCGCCGGTTGTCCGGATGCTCCGCTGGCGCCTTGCCCTTGCGACGGATCTCGTTCTCGCTCTCCCTCCGCTCCTGCTCATACTTCTGCACTCGCTCGGCCAGATTTTTGACCGAACGGCACTCAAAGAGGTCGTGATGGGAGGTTTGGTGCACCATGCACCATTTGCCTCCGGCCCGGTCCTGGGGGCGAGGGTCCGAGGACCGCCTGCGGTTACCCGCGGGCTTGCCCTTCCTCGAGGGCTTGTCGGCTCCGTCGGCGGTGAGGACGTGGCCCTCCTCACCACCGCGCGATGGCCTGCGCTTCCGTCGCCGTTCGCGTCGCTCTTCGCGGGACGCGGAGGGGCAGTGCCGGTGGAGGCCGGGGTAGGAATCCTAGGATTCCAAACCCGAGCCTCCTCCTTGCGGCCACCGGCCGCGAGCTCGAAGAGCTCCGTGGTAGTCCGGGGGCCTTGGATTCGATCTTCTCCAACATGACGTCGTGGCATACGCCACTGAAGGCGAAGATCACCGCATGGTCGCGATGGAGGGATGGTGTTGCGTACTGCAAAAACGCTGAATGTATTTGCGCAGGGACTCGTCCTCCCCTCGTCGGACCATGTGAAGGTCTGCCTCCACTCCCGGGCGCGGGTACGTGCCCTGGAAATTGGAGGTGAACGGCGGCACAGGTCGTCCCAAGAGGTGAAGGGTTACGCGGAAGCTACGCTAGCCGAAAACAAAAAATTTCTACCGCGCAAAACCAGGAACACTTGCAAGTAAGGGCCGATAGATCGTTACCGATTGGAGTGTGCATGGAATGACCAATCGGGGCTATCCGATCCGGAACAAGTGTAGCCGATTCTAACAAGCCGACAGCCGATACCCGGGACAACCGATTCGCCAATCGCCCGATTCGAGTCGTCCGGCCGCGCTTCTCACGCCTCGCTCCGATGCGCCCGACCGCAGCCGATTCCACCACGGCCCGATCGCTCCGATCGTAGCCGATCCGAAGCCGATCAACGGCGCGCAACGTAGCAGCGCCTCTACCGGTATCCACACGTCCGGGGACAAACGCCGTACACCCGTGTGCTAGCACGCGATGCAAGGCTAGGGTTTGGCTCGAAAGTGGGAGGGTTTCCGTGGAGATTGATCTCGGCGACTTCGTTGCACGCGATGCAATTGACATGTGGTAGCTCTCCACCCCTCCCTCCTTTATATAGAGTTGGCCGACCGGGACTAGTGGCCGATTAGGACTCTATTTTGAATCGGATCTCATCCGTATCTCATAGAGTTGGCCGCCCATACGTCGTAAGCCCATAGGACTCTATCCGATCGGATCCCTATCCGATCGAGCCGTATCCGAGTCCAACTCGAATATCTATTCTATCCCCTTAAGCGTGCGACCACCGTAGGTTCAGGTATACTCGGTTTCGGCTATAGTCTAACTTAGCCGATCGTCGGCTCGAGTCCAACTCACCGACCCGTCAACAGCGGCGCCTAGCAAGCACATATTGACACCATAGTATACAAGAATAATATCGGCTCGAACCTGTAATGTGTACACAAATCCCTTTGCCTCACGATACCGGTTAAGCTATAGGCAAGATGTGTGCCATCCCTTCAATAGCTTAACCATTCACTCGAACCGTATTGGATTATCCGTCCGTTGATTGACTCCTCAATCAACTTAGCATGGCCATGCATTTCCATAATCCATTACCTCGAGGGGCCCGAGATATCTCTCCAAAGGAGGGGCAAATTCCATCTTGACCACTCACATCCCACTCCATGTTTCATAGCAAACCCGAAAACTACCTTTATAACTACCCGATTTAATAGCGTTTGGTAGTCCCAAAGTAGGCTACTACACATGTTGGAATCCATGGTGATCTTAGGTCTAAGGACTTTGTACCAACACTACCCGAGACCAACTAATGGCACATTGATTCCCGTAGTGTCTCATGGTGGGTCTATCCAACAATGTGTTCTCCAACACATGTGTCCATGTTTATTGATTTGGTATCTCCATACCCATGATCTATGAGACATGATCATCAATTAATAAACATGCCGATCTTAGAATCATATTTGTTCCAACAATATGACATATGATCGTGGATCGTTTAGAAATAGATTCATACATAAAGAGTCTCATAAATAAGTCACGTACTTATTGATCAATACAAGATGTCTATTTCATGGAACCGAATAACACTTTATTCATTTATACATAAACATTGACGTGATATCCAACATCTCCATGTTGCCTCTAGGGCATATCACTAACAATCTCCCACTTGCACTAGAGTCAATCATGTAAGTATCTAATACCCATTGCTCTTGTGTGCGCCTCATGCTTCGGCCGAGGGAGAGGTTTTGTCGGCGGATCGGCTATGTTGAGATCCGTGTGCACTTTGCATATCTTGACATCACCTCTCGTCCACTATCTCGCGGATGAGATGATATCGCCGAAGTATGTTTTTGGACTTCGATGTGACCTCGGCTCCTTGGCTTGCGCAATGGCTCCACTATTATCACAATAGAGAGACATTGGACCAGTCGTACTAGTCATCACACCAAGCTCGAAACGAATTTCTTGATCCAAATGCCTCCTTTGCAGCTTCCGAAGCGCAATGTACTCGGCCTCCGTTGTAGAATCAGCAACGTATCCCGCTTAGAACTCTTCCACCGATCGCGCCTCCGTTTAGGCAAAACACGAACCCGCATTACGATCTATAATCATCCTTGTCTGTTTGGAAGCTAGCATCGGTGTAACCACTTACAACGAGCTCTTCTTCACCTCCATAGACTAGGAACATATCCTTAGTTCTTCTCAAGTACTTAAGGATATTCTTTACTGCAGTCCAGTGACATTCACCTGGATCTCGACGTATCCGCTCGTAGCACTCAAAGCGTACGAGACATCCGGCGTGTACAAAGCATGGCATACATGATGGATCCAATTGCCGAAGCATATGGAACCATACCCATCTTATTCCGCTCATCATGTGTCCGAGGACACCGATTCTTACTAAGATTAATGCCATGTGACATGGGCAAGAAACCTTTCTTGGAATCATGCATGTTGAACCTTTTCAACACCTTGTCAATGTATGTACTTTGGCTTAATCCAATTAGCCTCTTGGATCTATCTCTATAGATCCGAATGCTAATATATATGCTGCCTCCCTAAGTCTTTCATGGAAAAACTATTTTTCAATGAAGACTTGACGGATTCAAGCATAGGGATATCATTTCCAATCGCAATATGTCATCCACATATAAGATTAGAAATACAATTGCGCTCCCACCGACCTTCTTGTAAACACAGGCCTCTTCTTCATTTTTGATGAAACCAAACCCTTTGATTACTTCATCAAAACGAATATTCCAACTCCGAGATGCTTGCTTCAATCCATAAATGGATTTCGTAGCTTGCATATCTTTCCAGCGATTCTGGATCGACAAAACCCCGAGGTTGTATCTTGTATACATCCTCGCTTAGGTTTTCATTTAGGAAAGCCGTTTTGACATCCATCCGCCATATCTCATAATCGAAATATGCAGCAATCGCTAGGATAATCCGAATAGATTTAAGCATTGCGACAGCGAGAAGGTTTCATCATAATCAACTCCTTGAATCTGTTTAAAACCTTTCGCCACCAATCGCGCCTTATAGATGTGAACATTTCCATCCATATCGGCCTTTTCTTAAAAACCCATTTACACTCAATGGTTCTCGACACCATCGTTGTGGATCAACCAAGTTCCAAACTTGATTGTCGTACATGGATTCTATTTCGGATTTCATGGCTCCAAGCCACTTGTTGGAATTGGGTCCCACCATCGCTTCCTCAAAGGTCTTAGGTTCATCGTTGTCCAACAACAATATATCACGTTGTTCCGCACTGTGTACTGTCGGCGCACGACGTGATCTTTCGCACTCCGTGGGCTGGTGTATCTACAACCGGTGGCGCAACATTTTGCTCCTCCCGTTGTGGTTCGTGGTTGCTGAAACGTTTTCGGTGTTTCTTGAACTTCTTCAAGATGCACCTGCTCCCACTAACCCTTCTTGAAAGAAACTCTTTCTCCAAGAAGACACCATGTCGGGCGACAAACACTTTGCCTTGTTCCCGATTATAAAAGTAATATCCCTTAGTTTCCTTAGGATATCCCACAAAGAAGCACTTGTCGATTTGGGTGTGAGCTTGTCGATTGTAAACGTTTTACATAAGCCTCACATCCCCAAATTTTGAGAAAAGACAAACTAGGAGGTTGCCCTGTCCATATCTCATATGGTGTCTTTTCAAAACTTAGATGGAACTCTATTTAGTGTGAGCGCAATTGCTTCAAGAGCATATCCCTGAGAAGGATAACGGAAGATCACTTTGGCTCATCATCGACCGCACCATGTCCAACAAGGTGCGATTTCTCCGTTCGGACACTCCGTTCCATTGCGGAGTTCTGGCGGAGTCAACTGTGGAACAATTCCACAATCTTTCGATGATTACCAAACTCTTGGCTCAAGTATTCCCCACGATCTGATCGTAGAAACTTGATTGTTTTCCTAAATGATTTTGTACTTCATTTTGGAATTCTTTGAACTTTTCAAAGGATTCGGACTTATGCCTCATTAAGTAGATATAACCATATCTACTATAGTCATCGGTAAAGGTAATGAAGTACGATAACCACCTCGCCGTTGAGCTCATTGGTCCACATACATCGATGTATGAGTGCCAACAAGTCATTTGCTCTTTCACCGTGTCCCGTGAAAGGTGCCTTTGTCATCTTACCAAGTAAACAAGACTCACATGTCTCAAATGATTCAAAATCAAAAGAGTGAAGCAATCCATCCTTATGGAGCTTCTCCATGCGTTTCTTATTTATATGGCCTAAGCGACAATGCCGTATAAACGTGGGGTTTATATCATTAGAGAGTTGCCTTTCGTATTAATGTTATAGATGGGAGACGCTTCAAGATTCAAAACGTATAATCCATTCACCAATGGAGCATGAAAATAGAACATATCTCTCGAGATATATTGAACAACCATTGTTCATTGATCTAAAATCATATCCTTCCGCTTGCAAACATGAAGCGGAAATAACGTTTTGACATAGTGTTGGAACACAATAACAATTATTCAATTCCAAAACTAATCCTGAAGGTAGATGAAGTGGTATCGTGCCGACAAGAATCGTAGCAACGCTTGCTCCATTGCCGACGCGCAGTTCACCTCGCCCTTCTCAATCCTCTACTTCTTCTCATTCCCGCAACGATTTGCAAATATGAGCTACCGATCCGGTATCAAATACCCAAGAGTCAGATAGGTGAAGTAGCAAGATTAATGTCTATAACATTAATACCTGGCGTAAGTCGTACTTTGCTTCTTTTTGAGATCCTCCATGTACTTCTTGCAGTTCCTCTTCCAATGGCCTCGTCTCCTTGCAATAGAAGCAAACGGCATCGATGCCGCCGACCCCTTCTTGCCCTTCTTTGCATTGGAGGCACTCGCGATCTCATCGGGAGTTAACTTACTCTTGGTGCAAAGTTTCTTGACAGGTGGTTTGCGCTTTGCCTTCGCATCATCATCACATGATGACCGTTTTTCGGATACTCTCCTCACTGTCTTTAGCATCCCATGCAATTCAGCCAAGGTTCTATCCATATTGTTCATGTGATAGTTTAATATGAATGGCTCGAAGCTCGGAGGGAGCGACCGGAGAATCACATCAATAGTCAACTCTTGGCTAAGGGGAAAACCTAGTTTTTCCGGACTCTCGATATAGCCAATCATCTTTATCACATGCGGATCGACGGGATTCCCTCAACAAGCTCGCACGCAAACAAGGACTTTGAGGTGTTGAACCTCTCGGCCCGAGCTTGGTTCTCAAACATGCCACGCAGCCCCCGAATAATAGTGTGAGCATCGCGCTCTCATATTGCTTCAAGCTCGGGGACATTGTAGCAAGCATGAGACACTTATATCTAGGGCATCATTAGTGTGCTTCTCATAAGCCCTCCGTGCGCAAGCTGGCGTTATTAGGCAAATCCTCCGGATAAGGTACTTCAAGAACGTACTCCTTACGCTCTTGCTTGAGAACAATTCTCAAGTTGCGATACCAATCCATAAAGTTTGTTCCATTTAATTTTTCCTTTTCGAGAATAGATCACAAATTAAAGGTACGGGTGTAGTATTAGCCGCAATTTATTCTACAACAAAAAGCAAAGTTTAGCACAATGTTTATGCTATGTCTATTGTTAAACAATTTAACATTAGACTCCCATTACGTATTTTCCACCTTCCCTCTAGGTTACGTATTGGGTCAAGATCCACATGTTAATTAATTTTCTAGTGAGCTTTGGCATCACCGCTAGAAAATTAGTAACATCGGTAAGCAACACCTTGCTAATCACATCTCTATGTGACTCTTGTTGTTGGTGTGGCATCTCCATGCCCCGGCGCCAACCTATGCCCCAAGGCCCAAAACTGTTTTGATAGCCTTGTTAAGTAAACCAAATGCTCCCGCATGTATATGTCCGACATATACCCCTCGTGTTATAATAGAGAATGGCACTCTGCTTTGGCGGACCCACCATTGACGAGCATAACGGTGACGGGTGCAACATTTGGAAGGGCATCATTACTACTTAATTTCGCGAGGGATGCTATCCTATCAAACAAACATATCACATATGAAAGCAATAAGAATAGCATATAGTGAAATAGTATATAATGAAATAGTATGGCCCCCTTTACATGGTGATCTCCATCTCCATGTCGGCGCCGAGGATCTCCATCTTCGCACCATCTTTCAATGTGCATGATGCTTGATTTCTTCAAACTAAGCTACTACTATAGAAGCTCTAATTGAAGATTACATCGACTCGCAGTCGTGAAAGAATATTACAAGCATTGCACGTATGAAAGAATATTACAGGATTGCACATATGAAAGAATATTACATGCATCACATGCATCTCATACATCTCATACATACAATAGGGCCATACCATCTCAAAGCATTCTCTCGCAAAACGAGTTAGGCGTAGAAACGTTTTCTACCTATCGCAGAAACGGCATCTAGACGACCTATAAGGGGGTGCACACGGCGGTCGAGCGGGGGTCGAGGGGAAGCCGCCCCTCACGGGCTCGGGCAGCGCCCGAACACCACACGAAATTCATAGATCCAATCTATGAAATCGCTTACGGAAACCATATCGGCATAATCATATTATGCCGTCCCCGATACATTATCAAGGGAGATGGTTTGCGTAGGCGCGAGGCGGCTAACAAGATCGGACTACGAGATAGCTTCGGCATAATCACATTATACCGTTCCGATACACTATCAAGGAACGCTATCTCGAACTCCAACTCAAACCGAGTTACATGGAAATTGCTTCGACGTAATCACATTACGCCGTTCCGATACACTATCAAGGAACGCAATTACCATGAACTCTCCTCAAATCCCGTAAAACCGATTGATCTAATCAACCCGTGCACAAAACTTGTTCCGTATCCAATCTAAAACCCGAACTAAGCAAGATTAGCTCGATACCACCGAAGGGTTACGCGAAAGCTACGCTAGCCGAAAACAAAAAATTTCTACCGCGCAAACCAGAACACTTGCAAGTAAGGGCCGATAGATCGTTACCGATTGGAGTGTGCAATGGACCAATCGTGGCTATCCGATCCGAACAGTGTAGCCGATTCTAACAAGCCGACAGATACCCGGGACAACCGATTCGCCAATCGCCGATTCGAGTCGTCCGGCCGCGTTCTCACGCCTCGCTCCGATGCGCCCGACCGCGCCGATTCCACCACGCCCGATCGCTCCGACGTAGCCGATCCGAAGCCGATCAACAGCGCGCAACGTAGCGCGCCTCTGGGGTATCCACACGTCCGGGACGAACGCCGTACACCCGTGTGCTGCAGCACGCGATGCAAGGCTAGGGTTTGGCTCGAAAGTGGGGAGGGTTTCCGTGGAGATTGATCTCGGCGACTTCTGCACGCGATGCAATTGACATGTGGTAGCTCTCCACCCCTCCTCCTTTATATAGAGTTGGCCGATGGGACTAGTGGCCGATTAGGACTCTATTTTGAATCGGATCTCATCCGTATCTCATAGAGTTGGCCGCCCATACGTCGTAAGCCCATAGGACTCTATCTGATCGGATCCCTATCCGATCGAGCCGTATCCGAGTCCAACTCGAATATCTATTCTATCCCCTTAAGCGTGCGACCACAGGTTCGGGTATACTCGGTTTCGGCTATAGTCTAACTTAGCCGATCGTCGGCTCGAGTCCAACTCAGCCGACCCGTCAACAGCGGCGCCTAGCAGCACATATTGACACCATAGTATACAAGAATAATATCGGCTCTGAACCTGTAATGTGTACACAAATCCCTTTGCCTCACGATACCAGTTAAGCTATAGGCAAGATGTGTGCCATCCCTTCAATAGCTTAACCATTCACTCGAACCGTATTGGATTATCTGTCTGTTGATTGACTCCTCAATCAACTTAGCATGGCCATGCATTTCCATAATCCATTACCTCGAGGGGCCCAGAGATATCTCTCCAAAGGAGGGGCAAATTCCATCTTGATCACTCACATCCCACTCCATGTTTCATAGCAAACCCGAAAACTACCTTTATAACTACCCAGTTACGGAATAGCGTTTGGTAGTCCCAAAGTAGGCTACTACACATGTTGGAATCCATGGTGATCTCAGGTCTAAGGACTTTGTACCAACACTACCTGAGACCAACTAATGGCACATTGATTCCTGTAGTGTCTCATGGTGGGTCTATCCAACAATGTGTTCTCCAACACATGTGTCCATGTTTATTGATTTGGTATCTCCATACCCATGATCTATGAGACATGATCATCAATTAATAAACATGCCGATCTTAGAATCATATTTGTTCCAACAATATGACATATGATCGTGATCGTTTAGAAATAGATTCATACATAAAGAGTCTCATAAATAAGTCACGTACTTATTGATCAATACAAGATGTCTATTTCATGGAACTGAATAACACTTTATTCATTTATACATAAACATTGACGTGATATCCAACATCTCCATGTTGCCTCTAGGGCATATCACTAACAAGAGGCGACGACCGGGCCGACGTGTTCATCGCCTAGGAGTGGGCTGGCCCCGAGCGCCATGGGGAAGAAGTTGTCCATGACGCGCTCGTTCTCCTCCGGCGGCCTCAATGGCCGTGGTGTAGATCCGGAGGAACTCGGTAGGGTTAACCGAGCCATCGTATTTCTCCGTAAGGGTCGGCCTAAACTTGTTAGGCCAGCGCACGTTACGGAGGTCGGCGTCAAAGGCCTGGCAGCCATTGCCGACCGTGGGGGCGACAATGGTTGCGGGGCTCGTGGGCGCCGCGGAGCTTCGCTGCGGGCCGGGCCATTACTTGGCCGCTCGCCACCCGCCAAGGGGCTCCATTTGCGGGAGGGCCGCTGCGGCCGCCGCCGTGAGGTGGCGCCTCCCGACGAGGAGGCGCAGCCTCGGCGCCCGCCCTAAGCGGCGCTCGTCTCGCGCCGCTCGATGCGGGAGGCGGGCGTCGCGTCCCGCATGCCAGTCCTGGGCGATTCCGGTTGGGCTGCTGCTGAGGGGTTCTCCTCCGCCCTTGCGGCAGCCGCTGCCCTTCGAGCCCGTCGCCGGGAGGAAGAGCTTATCACGGCGTGAACCGCGCGGTTGGCGGCCGGAGGAAGCGAGGTGAGCGGCACGGCGCCGGGCCGTGCCTACGAGCTTCGCCACGTCGCCGAACCACCTCTTGGCGTTGGATCCTCGCCGGGTGATCGGGGTGGCGCAAAGAGCCGCGCTGCAGGGCACCCCGGGGTGCCAAACTCCAGCGGCGATGGACGTTACCTCGGCGAGGCTCACGGCACGCCCGCAGGGCGCGGTCCGGGTCCCGTAGGGCGTTGTCACCACTGCGGGTGCATGGGCCCTCCGCCCTCAACCGCTGCTTCAGCGGGGGGCAGAGGAGATGGCGCGGGCGCAGCTGCCACCGTCGCCACCAACGGTGGTGAGGGAGACAAAGATCCTTCCCCCTCGAGCGGAGGTGGCGAAAGTTGGGCCGTGCCCGCCCGCATCGACCTCTTCGCCGCCTCGTTGGCCGTGCCACGCTCGTGCGTAGCGAGTGAGCCCGACGCGGAGCGTATGGCGCGGCCGTGGACCATGGCTGAGACGGGGAGAAAGGATTCCCACCAAAAAATGGACGGAAAATCGAGAGTTTAAACCAAAATGCAGTGTGCTCCCCCTACCTGGCGCGCCAGCTGTCGATGTTGTAGATCGACACACAAGGATCCTGGGGACACCCTTTTTTGGTTCGGCACGGGGAGCGGTGTATCTTGATTCAAACTCGCGGAAAGAATGAAACAATGCAGGTGTGGCGGGAAGAGGAGGTTAAAATTGCAGAGACACGGGGGTTATACAGGTTCGGGTCACCAGCGTGGTGTAATACCCTACTCCTGTTTGTATGTAGTATATGGGCAAGCTGCCAAGAACAAGGGGAATGTTCCACTCCTTTGGACTTAGTGGTGGATGAGAGATTTCTGCGGGCTAGCTGGAAAGGCAGAACCTAGAGCAGAACCTATTTTCTCCAACCAAAAAAAACCCCTTCCATGATGGACTTGAGTCTCCTTTTATAGGACAAGGGAACACCACAAAGTAGTCCTACCCTTTCTCTACTTCACTCCACGTGAGGGAGTGGTTTTTCCTTGTCTTGTCGAAGAAGCCATTCCATTCCTACTCCTTCCCGTTTGCTGCGTCATGGAAAGCGGAAAAGGGGTAGTCGTCGTGGTAGCCATACTGCTGACGTGATGATGGTTTGCCTACCCGCTCCGACGAGACCCACCGGTCGCTGACCCATCTCGCGGGTAGGTGCCGGCACCGCGCCTCCTGCGCTTGCACTCTCTCTCCACGCGGCCGCCCAATACATTAAATGCGACTGGATAGGGCGTGAGGGGGGCGTGCGCGGAGTGAGACCGCGGCCATACCGCGGTCTTAGTCAAAGACTTTTAGCCCCCTTTGCATTGTGATAGGCAAAAAGGGGTGATGATGGGTGTAACTGACAGCCGCGCCTCACATCGCATTGAATGCGGCGAGGCAAACGCTCAGCTCTCCTCTTTTTGAGCATTAAATGGGTTGGTTGGTAGTTGGACTTGCCTCTCTCTCAGAGAGGTGCGGGATGAAGGTCGGGGGTCCGGGTGACCTCGGACCCTACCGACCGGGGGTCCGGGTGATCTCGGACCCCGCTATTTGGGGTATGGTGGCCTCCGGGCAGCCTCCGGGCCAGCCCCTTCTGGGGCGGCCACGTGGCCACCCGTGGCCAAGACTCGTCTAAACCTTTCAGGGCATAACTTTTACGCTTCTTGGTGGACAAGGGTGTCTTCCTTTTTCCCAAATGTCATGCCTTCGACATCCCCCCGGGCCCATATCACCGACAGACTTCGAATCAACGCTATAACCGCTGGAATTTAGATATAACATAATTACATATTAAGCAATTATATAATGACCTGGCTATAACTTGATACATCAGAAAATAATTAAAACTTATCATTAATTTAAATGAAAGAAGTAAACTCATATAGTTTATAATAAATTAAAATATAATAACTAGCAATATACAATTATTAATCACAATCTTGATAAATCGGATCAAACCGAGAGAGTATAAGATTGAGGCTAATAAAAACAACAACCAACCGATTATACTAAATCTTGTACATTAACCTATACAACAAGTTAAATTATGATAAGCGATAACTCATCGGCTAATATAATGATTAAAACCTATCAACTTGTACAAATCTAAGTAGTAAATTATAATTTGAAAGAATTGACTTAATCAAGATAGTTCGAGATTAATAGTAAGTTTGATAGATTTAAACCAGCTGATCGGTATTATTCTAAGTGATTGATATACCAAGTTTAACAAAGATAGCAGGGGAGCATGGTGGTGAGGGAGATGCTGAGAGTAGGCGCAAAGGCCTAGCGGGGGTGGCGGCAGCGGCAAGGAGAAGGCTTGGTGGCGGCAACGCTGGTTTTGCTGAGATAGTGAGAGGAACGGAGAAAGATCGAGAGAGATCGAGGGTGAATGAGAACTACTCGATAGTGTGAGTCGGACTTAAAAGACATTTTCTCTTAGTAATTGGCTCATCGGCTCGGGCGCTTGGTTCACATTCCTTTTATACCAATCGACACTGATGTCCCACATATCAGTAATGGCTCATTAAAAACCCAGGGCTGCTATTGTAATATACCGCTAAAAGTGTACCATGTAAGATTCATGTATGGAAAATTATGCTAATTAATAAAAGTTAATCTTTCTTCATGTGCATCATTTATTTTAATTGTATTTTATCTTATATGCATTATCATTTAGAGAGCATATGCGTTGTACTAGTAACTAAAGTTTGTCACAACATTATATGCTCCATGTAAATTTTCAGAGAAAAATCTCAGGGTGGGAAAATCTCAGAACCATGGTGCCTTTTTCTCTTATACACCATAATTCACTGCTTGCCTTAAATCGGCGAGGAATTAACTGGGGTGTGAACCAAAAATGTGTTTTACGAGCTACAGGTTTGGTTTGGGCAAACTCACCCTCTTGCTGTTTTTTTAACGATGGATGCCAAACACCTTCACAGCATGAACAGATTAAAAACAAAGAATTTTAGCTATTCTCTCATTTTTACCTAGGTCAAACCATACCATTTTTTCTGTTGGATTTTTCTACAGACATAGGTTAACTAACGATCTACTCACGTAAATTTTGGCTTAGTCATAAACCCTTTCGATGTATGGTTTTGACTCAGTGAAAAGCTGCTACTTGGCACAATCTGGGACAGCTTTTTCTTGGCATCCAACTCTCCCTCCTCCCTATTTCTCTGTCACGTGGGACCCAGGTTCGGTGGAGCCCATTTGCCAGCGACAAACTCCCATACCATCTCGTTCTCCACGCCTGCCGCGAGAGACACGCGGGAGGACGCGCGTCGAGCAGCCCCGATGACACCACGACGACCACCGCCCGTGCTGCGACGAGCTTTAAGCCATTCGCTGCCACCGCATGATCTCTCTCTCGCCTCGGTCTCGTTCCACTGTGAAACCGGGGAAGGCCGCCTCGGGAGCTCCGGGAACGCAGGCGTCGTCCCCGACGCCGGCGAGATCCATCGTCGTCGCAGCCGTCCTCTGGTGAGCCTCGCCGCGACCTAAGCCTGGGAATGCGACCTATCCTCAATGCCTAACGTCGCCATGCCTTCCTTTTCCTTTCTCATGCAGGTCCAGCCGCCCGCGTCGCCGTAGTTCGCGCTCTCGGCCTCTGTTGCCGTCGCCGTTGCGCAGTCGCGTTCCGGCCGCACGGTTGGAATCGGGCCGAGCCGTTTGGCCATCACCGTCGCCATACTATCTTGGTTCACCATCCCTAGCCCGCCAAACCAACGAGTTCCCAGCCTTGAGGACGACATCGTTTTCTCCCTCTCCTGCCGAAGATCGAGTTGTCGATTCCGTAGCCCACGGTGAGTCTCTGTCCGATTCGTCGCAAATGTGCCAACTCTAGGACCTCACTAACCTCGTGCATGTCTTGGTTTCGTGAACCCTTTGCTAGAGCTTGCTGTTGCCGATCGCCGGGAGTGGTAACTGTTGAAAGCGTAATTGAGTCAACATCATAATCGATTAATCACGAACCATGAACCACGAGTACATATAGATGCGGTGTGAACATTATATTAATCATTTTTTAAAAAATATTAGCTAATATTTAATTAATTATTTCGTTTTACGTACGTGAGGGGTTGGTTTTCAATTTTAACATGTGAACTCAGCCTACGCCAAATCGCGCTGAAGGCTTGGTGAGCAACCTGGAGGACCCAGACCTCTGTGCATGCTTATTTTAGTGTGGAACCTGGTGGAGCTCGACATGCACTTGCATGTCGAGACCACTCCCTGCTTCCATCGTTGTGTGGTCCATTTCGACCACCTCTATTAGAAACAATATTAGAAACGATAGGCAGATAAACGATAAAGAAGACATCAATCACAGAAGACACGAGATTTTAACGTGAAAAACCCTCCTAAAGCGGAGAGAAGAAAACACAAGCGTTAGCCAACAAAACTCCACTATACGGATGAGGTTACGTAACGCCGGTGATTTACAATCTAGAACTCGTATCCCGTTTGGCGGCATACAGAAGTATATATAGAGATGAAAAACTAAAAGACGACGATTCGCTCGCTCCGGCCCAAGCCTCAGCGACGGGCCTTCGCTCGCTCCGCCGAAGCGGCCTTTATTTATGGGTAACTGAATTTGGATCACAACTCAACAACCTCATCGAGCAACTTGAGCATTTTGGCTTCGCTGCCCTCTCGCTATGTATTTTTGCTTTGGGTTAACCTGATCTATGCCATTGAAAATGTGTCATATCATAAAAATGCCATTACTAATTGAATTTGGATCACAACTCAACAACCTCGTCGAGCAACTTGATCATTTTTGGCTTCGTTGCCCTCGCTCCGTATTTTTGCTTTGGGTTAATCTGATCTATGCCATTGAAAATGTGTCATATCGTAAAATGCCACTACTATTAATCTATTTAGAACCATGTCATTTTGTATGCCTCAAGCATGTTTGAATCGTTTTCCTACCGTATTTTTGTATGGATCGAAATACCCTTGCCCTCAACCCTCACATGGGTCCCATATGCCGTTCTATCTTCTTCTTTCACCCTTTTCTCTATTCTCTCTTCTCTATCTTTCTCCACCACCTCCTCTCTACAGTGCTCATGGCGGTGAAGTCTTCTGACAGCAAGAACGTGTTGGCGCTCCTGCCTTCTCCACTGCCTGTGCACGCTGGTTCGTCGGCCCTAGACGAGTCGCCCGCGGGAGGTGGTGTGAACCGCACCGACGGAAGGGATGGCTGGCCGCCCTCTTGTCCAATGTGGCAATAGCGAGCATCGATGCGTCGCGGCCATGAGCTCTGTCGTCACCCTCATGCTGGGAGCTCCCCACACGGCCTCGCTGCGCTGCCACACTAGAGCTCGATGAGCTCCTCATCATCATCGTGTTCCCGCCTACGACCTAGAGAGGCGGAGTTTGCGGGAGGGCTAGACGGAGGCTAGTGTAGATACCGTTGTCGGCTTTCTCCCCTATTGGCATCGGCGAGCGTCCTCCTCCTCTTCCTCCTCCATCGGGAACCTCCGGCGGCCGATGTGCACCGGCGCGAGCAACACGCCAAGATCCCGAGCGTAGTCTTAGGTCCGCCTCGCTCTTGCGTGCCCATGACCTCCCACCTCATCGCACCGTCGCCGCCACGACCATTGTAGCCCGAGCGAAAGACGGCGCACATGCCAGCGGCACCACATCCACTGCCCCCGCCTCTCCATCCTCACCGCGTCCCTCTCACCTTCATCGAACTCTATACCCGAGCCCTCCATGAGCACTGACAGAGAGGAGGTGGTGGAGAAAGATAGAGAAGAGAGAATAGATGGGAGGGTGAAGGATGAAGATAAAACTGATATATGAGACCTATGTGAGGGTTGAGGACAAGGTTATTTTGATCCATATGAAAATACGGTAAAAAACGATTCAAAACATGTTTGAGGCATACAAATGGCATGGATCCAATTTCACATGTATTGCGGTCGTATGGTTCTAAATAGGTAAATAGTAGCGATGTTTTTACGATATGACATATTTTTAATGGCTTGGATCAAATTTACCCTTTTTGCTTTTGGCGGCTGCCCATGAAACCTCACCGTTTGTCGCTGGTGCCGCTGTGAAGCTCGCCGAACTCGCCGACCTTGCCCAGTTTCCAGTCAAGGCGCTGACATGTGGGACATGCGGCTTTAGGACTGTGGGTTGCCTTCTGGGAATCTGAGGGACCCCACTGCATATTTGCCATTCACTGACTTGTAGGTCTAATAATTAAAATTTTGGAAAAATATGATGAGGAATGACTTCTGGGATTTTCAGTTAACCTGAAAATTTAGGGAAACTTGTAAAATTCAAATTCACAGAAACCTCATTTTAGCTCCTTTTGAATGAAACAAATTTTGTTAGCTTCACAGATTTATGCTCTATCTTCTGATAAATAAGAAAAACTTGACAAAGTTACTACTGAAAAATATCACTAAAATTCTTGTACATTATGTTAGGTTTATATTTTAGCTTAAACCTTGAAAAATTGTTATCTCCTGGTGCAACCCGATTAAATAGCATCTTGTCCATTAAAATTTACTTTAGGACAGTACCTCATCTCTGTGGTTAATGCATGCAATTTTAGAAGCATGTTGGATTTTTCAGCATATTGTGATGTTTATTCGTCTACTGTTTTTTTTTTTAGAAAACGATCCCACTGACGGTGAGGAACCTGAGTAGGAGGTTGAGTCAGGAGTAGAGGTCAAGCAACGCAAGTGCCCTCATCTCTTTGACCACATTGCAACCAGGACAAATGTTTTATTTTTGGAAAATATTGCAAACAAACTTCTGGCTATGACTAATTTAATGAGAGAAATAATAGTAGCTAAATCTTTACATGCTGCATAATTCATCCACGATAATTGTTTATCCATCTTCACTCGATACGAGAACCCCCTTCCCCAACACACACACCTCTTGTGCCCATTTGGGTATAAATATGATCCTACGTGTGATCCATGCTTAGCCATGCATAGAGCTTAACCAATATATGTCATGGCATATTTATCTTGGAAATATTGAATATTTTTAAGTTCCTGGACAGAAATAAGATTATGTTTAATTGTGCATTAAGGATGATAAAAACTTTGATTTTTGACTCGAGCGACAAGTGATACACATAGTGATAATTGTGTGCCAATAGAGGGAGTGTTCACCTGAGTCGTTTAAGAACGGAACTCGATATCACCGTCCATGTATACAGTATAACCACGACAACCTTAGTTAAGAAGTTATTTAAGGTTTAACCTTGCATTTGGGAGTCTCGTTATAGTATGAACTAGTCTATTTGATAGTTTATAGGAGCTACCCATGTATCTCGCAAAGGAACTGACGTCTGCCTTGCAGTGTGGGCATCTGAGCATGTCTACTATAATGGTGTAGTTGCCTCGTGGGTAGAGATGCTATGCCACGGTGTTTGGTAGGCCAACCGTTTGACAACACTAAGCCTGGATTTTCGCTCACCGTGCTCATACAAGGTTGAATCTTGTGCAACGAATTGACTTTGTGGCAAGTAGTAAAACAACTATTGTTTCAGTATCACGTGCCATGTTTCGACATCTTTACTATTTTGCGTCATGTGGGTCGAGTACGAACTCTGCAGAGTCAAAACTAGTCATTACCTGTCCCCATGGTCAAGGGCGACATGGTGGAGTGTTGAGGGTATAGATTTATGGTTTTAAAAGCTTGTTTCAAATCTCCTTCTGAAATGTGTCGTATCTGAATTCTATACTGATTTATGAACTTGCTATCATGGAGGATAGTGTGAATTATATGTAAATAATGATGCCATGACTTGGCACTTATATACTCAGTTTAAAATGCTTTTCCAATTCAGAATCAAATATTTGTGAATGAAAAATTGGCTTGCTGCACTTAAACTACATTCAGCCCATTCTTTGTCATGATCATACATGCATTGCCTTAGATTTTGGGATTTTGCCAGTACATCCCCATGTACTTACCCTTGCTTTATTTTATGTTCTTGTGCATATTCTCTTCTTTAGAAGTAGATGCAGGTGAGGATGATCCTCCAGCCGAGTGGTTCGTTGCGGGCGGTGAGTTTTTCTAGGATGGTTCGTACTAGGGGTCTACTCCTCGCTAGCCGACGGCTTGTGGGGACTTTGGGTAGCCAAGCTCTCCGCGGAACCTAAATAAATTTGGCATGTCGGTTGTTTGTATGTAAATTAAATTCTGAGTTTCTAGTTGTACTCTACAACCGTATGCTATCTAATACCGATGACTTAGCTAAGACAAAAATGTGACATTGGTCCTTTTTCTTGGGAGCTAGCGGAATATAAGTAAGGGTTTTGAATATTTGAGATAAATCGAGGAACACAACACTTTGAGTCAAGTCCCTAAGATATGTAATATATCGGTCGTCGTCTTTGTGTGGTTTGATGAGTATATCTTAGGTTGAAGTTGACGGCAAGATGTTCCTTTCGAAGATCTCTTCTATTCGTTACTCGACGCTTTGGGTTTTATATTGAGTTTGATATTTGACATGCTTGAGTGATGATGAGGTTGGATGGTTATTGTTATTAATTGTCTATCATCTGGATTTTTATTTGAGACCTCATCCAACTAAATATTTCATGTTGTCATGTTTAGTATCTTATTCAATATATAGCCGAGTAGCCTGACAAATATTATCTGTGTCGGGTTTTTTATGAACCGACACTGATATTGTCTTATCAGTGTCGGGTCTTGTTTCTGTGGGGCGCTTGATGGTTCTAAGGGGGGGAAACCATCATAAATGTCAGTGTGTGTCAAACCTGCACCGATGATGATAACACATCATTTCTGTGGTAGTAATACTGTATCAACCCTGAACCAATACATTGATACAGATATATAAAAATTGTATCTTTATTGCATATATTGAAGAAGGAGCTATTATATAAAATGTAAAACCTTTTATAAGGATTATGGCTAACTACACAACACAAGCTATAGAGTAAACCAACACTACTATTTTTGACTGATATGAATAAACCATTTAAACTAAACTGAAACTAGAAACTAAACTTCAATATGAACCCAAGCTTCTCCAAGAAGAAAATCATCAAAATTTACTCAGAAAAAAGCAAGGTACAATGTACTCAACGAGCTACTGTATCAAATAATGATGCTTGAGATGATACTACTCAAGGTAGGGATAGGATTACTTATAGAAAACCAAGTTTGCAAAAGTATTAAAACTAGTGTGTTTAAAATGCAATAGAATTCTTCATAAACAATTAAGTTTCTAGCCAAGAGACAATAGTGAGTCCTAGTGCTCATATAACTACAAGTAGTTATTCAAATAGATTGAGTTACTCATATTGCAGATGTATGCCTTATCTGCAATCCATGACATGCCAAACAAATTAGCCTTGCATTGTCATTGCTCAACCTTTCAATTCTCTAATATCAATGGTACCTATTCCATGAACTCTAGCCCTCATGCGCTCTGAACGAGTGTTATCGCATCGCAGCGAGAGAAGTTACGGCATTCCTGGGTCTAAGGAGATTTGGTTGTATGACACCACGTCATCTTAATCAAGGTTTCGCAAAATCGCATAGATCAAGCAAACATAGTCCCCTGGACTATGTACATCAAATTACCCACGCTCAGTAAATATCACATTTGCCCTCCTCGGCAATATTTTCCTTCTCAACCATGTCTCAGTTTCAAATGAACCACTATATAGAGGTATCACTTTTGCTAGATTACCTCATCAGCTAGGTCTACCAATTCAAGAATTGCAGTTGTACTTGGTTTGTTTTTAACATATGCTTGGCATGAACCTTGTGTTGATTAAGACATTAATAGTCAATCTAGAACAACAATTTCTAGAACAACAATTTCTAGCGTACTGTCTTAACATAAGTTCATTGTATTTTATGCGCAATATAACTAAGCAGGTCTAAGCAAATCTAGCATATATCTGGCTTTCTATGTTCAAGTTGTGCATGAGATATAGATTACTCAAAATCATGTATGCCTAGTGCATAGCATAAAAGTTATAGGAATATAGGATCAATATGTTCAAAGGGGAGAAATAATAACTTGCCTTGCTCTAATGCATAGAAATTTGAGATAGACAACCTGATTACCCATTATTTAGAAAACCACATGTTGTCTCCAAAATAAAGTAGACTCTACCAATAAAAACAAGAGCCAATTAAATGAATTATAAATAAATAGAAAAGTAATAAGAATCACAAGACTAGGGTTTAGGGTGTGGTTTATTTCTTTTATGGAAGTATTAGGATGACTAAGGTTAATGCCTCATTTATAGACTAAGGTTGGATAGATCTAGTATCGATTAGAGTATAGGTATTTTAATGAGTGAAAATGGGATGAATGGCAATTGATGAGGTGGTATTCGTATTTATCTTCTAGTCGACGCTATGGTTGGGCAACATAATTGCTAGGGTTTGGTTCTGTTATAGCCGGTATGAGAGTTGTGCAACACGATGGCTAGATAGGGGTATCTTCTCTAGCCGATCTTGCGAGCGAGCATCATTAACGACCAAATTTGGTAACCAAATCCTTAAGCCCAAGCCAAGATTGGAGCGGGAAAGTGATCTCGGAGAAACTAAGACCGCGTGGCTATGATTCAATCGGTGGGAAACCGGTCGGTTAAGGCCAAATCGGTGGAACATGATAGCCGATTCTCGCGTGAGAGGAAGATGGAATCGTTTCCGGTGGAAAGCTTGAAGATAAATGGTAGATTCGGTTCCCAAATTGCGCGTTAAAGATATTGCCATCTATGAATAGAGTCCTGTAACGGCAATTGTACATGTAAATTAGGGGTTTATTTAGATATTCCTATTGTGAAGCGATATGGGACTTTGTATCTCAAGATATTGTCGTATTTTGAATAGTAGATTAGATAGAAACCGTGGTTCACACGGATAATATTATTCTTGGGTATAAATAGGATCTAAGACCCCGTAAATGATATCATCATCACAATCAATACAATCTCGGCGCATCGCCTCTCATTTTGTTTTACACAAGTTCTTAATCCGGCTTCGGGCTGTATCGTTTCGACCCCCATTAAGGTAAATGCTTGTCATTAGTGGTTTATTTCGTCAAATCTAGTGCTTTCATCATCATGATACTCTAGGTTTGATGCTTTAAACGCACAAGTTATCATATACGTCATATAATCTAGAACAATGTCTAGATCTATCTTGCCATCGGCTTGTTCTTCTCGGGAAGCGGCGGGCGATAGAGCTAGATCTAGATGTTGTTTTGGATTATATGTTGTATCCACCGTCTTGAGCGGTTTACATCGGTCTATTTAGATCGATGCTATCTTTTGTACTTAATGCTACATCATCTATGATCTGTTAAGTCGCTTTAGAAGTATTATGATCTATTCGGCTAGATGTAAATTTGTAGAGACAGTGCCGGGGTTTTAGCCGGCCTTACCTGTTTTAATATTTCTTTTAGTATTATTTGCTATTAGATTTATTAGAGCTGCCTCTTATATTAAGATCTTAATCTCGTCAAATACTTTAAATTGGTATCAATCTGTCAGCACTAGCCGATAGCCGATTGATCTAGGTTTAACTCATTTAGGTCAGATTAATATTTTTTCATAAGAAGCATCAGAGTACTAGCCGATCCACTGTTAGGTCTATAGTATCGGCTAGGCCATGAATGCATATATTTATTATCCTAGTGTATATTTAGATTAAGTGATTTATACTGTCTCGGTGTAGCCGATCTATCCCAATCACTTAGTTTAAATATGCTTTGGGATAGCAAATATATGTAAATTTGTTTCCTTAGCCGATCCGGTAGGATCTAACCCTAACCTTAACGCATATCTGTTTGTTTCTTGTTGGTTGATAGATCAAACCAACGGCATGCCTGTTTACATCGGGCAGTAGAAAGGGACCTCGCACTGGAGTTAAGCGGATCTCCCGAGCCGCGCGTGAGAGATTTTTCTCATCAACACGCTTCTTGGCACCCCGGTGGGACAATCGGTAGATCGCGAGCATTGGACGGGATGGTTAACATCAAAAACTCGAGAGATCACGAAGAGAACGTGACTCCGATCAAGATGGAACAACTCTCGGCTGAACACCGGCCGACTACAAGAAAATGGTAGAAGAACCGAGCCAATTACTGCGATCATTTGCCTGCACCGATCTGGATCCGTCCTCCAGATATACAAGTTCAGCATGGACGATTTCAAGGCATCCTCCTCAAGCGATACGAAAGGCAAACACAAGATGGAGGAGCCGAAACAGGTGCAAACGATTTGGAGCTGCATACTTTGCGGGATCGAATCGATTCGGCTATGCATCATGCACTCGGTCAACGAGCGAGATTTTGGTCAACACCTTGAACAACATGATTGCCACCGTGGTTGATTCAAAGATTGCCGATCAGCTATAGAGGGGGCCAACCTACTTTGCGACGACCGTTTCCGGCTACGGGACTTTGGTCACACGAGATCGGCCGATCCACCACCGGTGCAGCCGGGCCGTCGAGTCCCGTCGGCCCAATCCTTCCGGATCGGTCTTAAGACAGCCGATCACTATGCTCAACCAGCAACACCCCCTTTCCCCAAGATCAGCTGGCCGGCATGTTCAACAACAATCGGCAACAAGAGCTGATTGCTCATATCGGCCAGGGAGGACAGTACAACGCTGGTGGCCGACAGCTTTTTCCAGATCCACAGACACCACCGCCGGCGAATCGGCTGCCGCCTGCTGGCAACCCACTCTAGTACCAGTACCAAGGAGGTCATCATGACCAGCATTACCGCCCTCAAACACCGCCACCTCAGTATCGGCAGGCACCCATGCAATACAAACAATACAAGCCGATACAACAGATTTAGGACAACAGGGCTTGGGCCGATTTGATTGCTGATGTTATGCGTGATCAATTTGGCCTCAAGCCGAAAGATTCTGGGAACATGTATCGGTACCCCTATCCGGAACACTTTGATCTGGTTCCACTGCCCAACCGATACAAGGTCCCGGACTTCTCCAAATTCTCAGGGCAGGACAATGTTTCAACATACGAGCACGTCAGCCGATTTCTGGCGCAGTGCAGCGAGGCATCGGTTACGATGTCTTGAGGGTTCGTTTGTTCCCTCCTTCACTTTCGGGATCGGCCTTCACATGGTTTTCTTCGTTGCCCTACAACTCTATTCGAGCTGGGCCAATCTCGAGAAACAGTTTCACAGCTACTTCTACACCGTCAATCATGAGATGAAATTGTCAAACCTGACCAGCATTAGGCAGAAGCATGACGAATCGGTTCAGGACTATATTCAAAGATTTAGAGAGATGAGGAACCGATGCTACAACTGGTGCTATCCGATGCCCAGCTAGCCGATTTGGCCTTCCATGGGCTAATCGCGCCGATCCGGAGCGTTTTTCGGCTCGGGACTTGATAGTTTAGCGCATCTCACGCGAAGGTGACGGCCCATGAACAGAGATTTCAAGAATCAAGGAAGGTCGTCAAGAAAGTAGCTCAAGTCATCGTCGAATCAGCCTTCGATTCTAGCGACGATGATGCGAGAGGTCACGGCGACCAAATGGACCAAGAACGAAAAGGCCATCATCGCCAATGGCTGCGAAACGGCCAAGGAGGAGAAATACGATTTTGACATCACCGAGACCGATAGGATCTTTGATTTATTGCTAAAGGAGAAGCAAATCTAGCTGCCCGAGAATCATGTGATCCCATCGGTGATGAACTCAAGAAGAAAAAGTAATGTAAGTGACACAACTCCACCTCCCATACCACTAATGATTGCAAAGTTTTTAGGCGGCAGATCCGGTCGGCGATCGAGGCGGGAAACTCAAATTCGCCGATTCACCTCGACCGATGAAGGTAGGCGAAAACCCTTTCCCGGTCAACATGGTTCAAGCCGTCCCCGGGCGAGATGATTGGCGAACGGAATGACGAACGGCTTAGCCAAAACTCTCAAAGGGGTCAAGGCGAGAAGAAGCCGGCGGAGACTAAGCCGCGCCAATCAACATGGCGTGTCCCGGCCGATCGGGCGATCAACGGCCGATCCCCATGGACACCGACGCCGTTTCAACGATGATTTTGGCGAGAAGAAGAAGCTCGGCGCAACAGCCTTATGTGAGGAGCCCAAGGTTACAGGCTTTCACTTCATTAGGCATCACAACGACTGCGATCCGCACGGCGATGCGAGTTTTCCGATTCTGTTGGGAATTGGGGATGAGGCTACCGACGATCGAAAACTGCCTAGCTTGCGGTGAGTACCGTGAGGACGAGTACGAGAGACCCACCGATTCGAAGCCCAACTCAATTCGTCCCCATGGCCGTGTAGCTGAACCGGACATGACGGTCATCCACGATCGGCTCGGGCCGATGCATCAAGACTTCTTCGAGGAAGACGAGAATGATGAATACTACGACGAGGAAGCAGCCGATGATGATCAATCGGCTAACCCCCAAATGTGCCCTTCTGACCTGTTCACTAAAACTCGAAGAGAAGAATCCGAGGTTGAGACGCGAGGGACAAGAAGAAGAAGTTCGGCGGATGATTTGGGATCGGCGTCGTCGGTGGGCAAGAAACAAGGAGGCCCAAGAAGGAAACCGCACCGATCGACGAAAGCCAAGCCAATCAAGCCGGGAGGGCAGCCAAAGGTAAAGGAAAAGCTACCGCATCGGTCAATATGGTTTTCATATTGCCAGCCGAATTCGGCGTCACCGAGGGCGATGCAGATAGCGCTGAGGATACCCTGGCCAAGATAGCCTTATCCCCAAATCAAGCCATCTTTGACAAACCGGAGGGAACTGAAAATCGGCATCTCAAACCACTCTACGTGAAGGGATTTGTCAACGGCAAGCTGATGTCCAAGATGCTGGTCGACGGAGGGGCTGCGGTAAATTTGATGCCCTATGCAACTTTCAAAAAATTGGGCAAGGGAGCCGAAGACTTGATCAAAACAAATATGATACTTAAAGACTTCGGTGGTAACCCATCAGAGGCCAAGGGTGTACTCAATGTGGAGCTGACCGTCGACAGCAAAACCGTGCCCACAACCTTCTTTGTCATCGACGGAAGGGGTCTTACGGCCTGCTGCTTGGGAGGGGCTGGATCCACGCAAATTGCTGCGTCCCTTCCACCATGCACCAAAGTACGATACAATGGGACGACGACAAGATCAAAATTGTACCAGCCGAGCAGTCGAAGCGTCGCTAATGCCGACTTGCCATTATGGGAAATTGATGGCATCGATTGTTTGTCCGGAAAGTCGCAAGCCGATTTTCTTAAAGTGTCCGATTACGCCATACAACCAATCGGAGATGAGGAGCCGCAATGCTCTTGCTTTGAAGGCGTCGTGGAGGGCTCGGCGTCTACGGCACGGACACCGCGGACGACGATGATGGCAACCTTAGGCAAGGTTTTATGTCGGCCGACGAGCTAGAGGAAATAGATATCGGCTCGAAGACAGGCCTAGGCCGACATATATTAGCAAGAATTTGTCTTCTCGTTGTAGATCCCAGCTTATTGATTTGTTAAAGAAATATAAAGATTGTTTTGCTTGGGAGTATTTCGAGATGCCTGATCTTAGCCCATCAATTGTCGTACATCGGCTACCTATCAAGCCGAATTATCGGCCGTTCAAACAACCTCCCGGGAGGTTCAAAGCCTATATGTACGATGCAATCAAAGCCAAAATCGCTCGGCTATATGACGCTGGATTCATTCGGCCTTGCCGATATGCCGAGTGGGTCTCAAATATTGTTCCAGTAATGAAAAAGAACGGTAAACTTCAGGGACTTAAACAAAGCTACTCCTAAGGACGAGTACCCTATGCCAATAGCCGATTTACTCGTGGATGCTGTTTCGGGCCACAAGATTATTAGTTTCATGGATGGTAATGCAGGTTACAAGCGAGATCTTTATGGGCGAAGAAGACATCCATAAGACTACTTTTAGATGCCCGGGAGCAATCGACTTGTACGATTGGGTCGTTATGACATTTGGGTTGAAAAACGCTAGAGCAACTTATCAAAGGGCCATGAATTACATTTTCCATGATATGATCGGCTCCTTGGTAGAGATTTATATTGATGATGTCATTGTCAAGTCTAGGGAAGCAAAAAATCACATAGCCGATCTTAAGCGGGTTTTGGAGCGGACAAGGAAATATGGCCTTAAGATGAATCCATTGAAGTACGCATTCGACGTATTGGCCGGACGGTTTTAGGGTTTCTTGTTCATGAAAGAGGAATTGAGGTTACAACAAGGAGCATCGGTGCTATCAAGACAATACAACCTCAGAAGGACAAGAAGCAATTACAATCTTTGATTGGCAAAATCAACTTTATCAGGCGATTTATAGCCAATCTTTCAGAAAAGATGGAGCCGTTCACACCACTGCTTCGGCTAAAGGCCTATCAAGCATTCACTTGGGGGCAGAAGCGCGAAGGCATTGGATAATATCAAGGATTATTTGAGCTCGCCTCCGGTTTGATTTCTCCACAAAAAGGGATACCATTCAAGTTATACCTATCGGTGATGACAAGTCAATCGGCTCGGTTTTGATCCAAGAGGTCGAAGGGAAGGAAAAGGCAATCTTTTATCTCAGCCGACGGCTGTTGGATGCAGAAACGAGGTATTCACTCGTGGAGAAGTTATGTCTTTGCCTGTATTTGTCATGTACCAAGTTAAGGCATTATTTGTTGTCCAATGAGTGCATGATAGTTTGTAAAGACGACATAGTCAAATATATGCTATCGGCTCCAGTGTTAAAGAGACGAATTGGAAAATGAATTTTTGCTTTAACAGAATTTGATTTAAGATACCGGGCACCCGGGCGGTTAAAGGACAAGCTATGGCCGATTTCATAGTGGAACACGGGATAACTCAATCGGCTCAATGGAAATTATGCCTTGGACGTTAATATTTGATGGCTCGGTTTGCACAAATGGCTGCGTATCGGCTTGGTAATTGTATCCCCAAGGGGGCAAGCTTTGAATTTGCATTCTCAATCAACCCCATGCCACAAACAACCAAGCTGAATACGAAGCGGTACTCAAGGGATTGCATCTTCTCAAAGAGGTTGAAGCCGACGCCATCGAGATCATGAGGGATTCACTTGTTGGTCGTCGGCCAATTGTCGGGGAATATGAATGCATAAATGATGCACGATGATCTATTATCAACAATGCCAAGACTTGATGGACAATTTTCGGCTAGTCGATTAAAGCATATCCCTAGGGAGCGAAGACGAAGCCAATGATTTAGCTCAAGGGGCATCGGGTTATCGGCCGATGACAAAGGACATAAGAAAGAGGTTGCTGCCATGACGGCCGATGATTGGAGGTTTGAGGTCTACAATTATTTACAAAACCCTTCTCAATCGGCTTCCGGAAATTGCGATACAAGGCTTTGAGATATGTTTTGCTTGATGAAGATTTATATTACACAACGATTGATGGTGTGTTTGTTAAAGTGTCTCGGTCCGACCAAGCCAAAGTGGCTATCGGAGAAGTGCATGAAGGAATATGTGGCACGCATCAATCGGCTCACAAGATGAAGTGGTTGCTTCGAGAGCGGGGTATTTTTGGCCGACGATCTTTGGAAGATTGTTTCGGTACTATAAGGGCTGCCAGGTCGTCGAGATTTGGAGCTATACGAGAGAGCACCAGCATCGGCTATGAACTCAATCATAAAGCATTGGTCGTTCGGAGGATGGGGAATTGATATGATCGGCCGATCCACCCACCCTCGAGTAAAGGGAACAAATTTATATTGGTGGCAACCGATTATTTCACGAAGTGGATGGAAGCAATTCCTCTTAAGAAAGTTGATTCTAAGGACGCAATCGAGTTTGTTAAGGAGCATATCATATACCGATTCGACGTTTTCCAAACCATAACAACAGACCAAGGATCTATCTTCATATCGGACGAGTTTGTTCAGTTTGCCGATGGCATGGGAATCAAGTTACTCAATTCTTCGCCGTATTACGCTCAGGCCAACAGGCAAGCAGAAGCTTAAAATAAAAGCCTAATCAAGCGATAAAGAGGAAGATCTCCGAGTATCCCAAGCAATGGCACAGTGATTAGCCGAATCACTTTGGGCCCATTGGATGGCATGCCACGGATCTATCCAAGTCCCTCCATATAAATTGGTCTATGGGCATGAAGCAATCCTACCATGGGAAAACATCATCGGCTCAAGACGAATTCAGCTGCAAGATCAGCTCACAGCTGATGATTATTACAATTTGATGGTAGATGAATCAGAGGATCTGGTTTCATCACGGATGAGGGCTTTGAAAAAAGTGACAAGGGATAAGGAACGAGTAGCCCGTCATTATAACAAGAAAGTTGTGCCTAAGTCTTTTGAAGAGGGCAAACTCGTTTGGAAATTGATATTGCCGATTGGATCAAGAGATAATAAATTCGGCAAGTGGTCACCTAATTGGGAAGGGACTTTCAAGATCCACAAATGCGTCTCTAAGGGGGCCTACATGTTAGAAGGATTGGATGGAGAAGTATTTGGAAGGGCTCTAAACGAAAAATATTTGAAGAAATACTACCCAAGCGTTTGGATCAATTCATGATTCTTGTGTTCTTGCCGATTCGTGCTAGCCGATGTCTTGACTTGTGCAAGCATCTCCTTTAGGTCATTTTCACGCTAAGTTTTTCCCTAGTTTTCTACGAGATCAGCTATGTTTGGCCGACGACGGCGACAATGGCGGAAGTTGCGGATTTCATAATTTTGTCGACATCACGGACATCTACAAAATTAGGGGGGCATATATATATAGCAATTGAAAAAACATATATCAAGAATTTCTTTTCAAGTTTTTGAAGCTAATGTGATCGGCGATCAGACATCGGCAATCGATTGTTGAGTGAGGACGGTTTTAGCTGATTACAAAAGGTGGACAATGTTAGCCGATTACAAAAGATAGTTACAATTGACCTAGCAGGCTATTACAATCGGCTCATTGTTTGAGAAAATCTGCTATAGCCGATAGTGCCTTGCGCCTGATTTCATCGACTTCCTCGATGGCCTTGGCATCGGCTGCGTCGTCTTCGGCCACCGGCTTCACCGCCTTCATCAAGTTCGTAAGGTAGGACACAGCCGCCTTGATGCTCAATCGCTTGTCTTCAATTTCCTTGGGCAAGCTGGCCATGTACTCCTCTTGGATGTCAATCTCATTGGTGACTTGGATAAGATCGGCTACCAGCTGATCCCTGCGCGTGCGAAGCTGCTCAAGTTTGGCAGTCGGCTCCGTCTTCAAGATATCAAATTCGGCCTTTTTGCCTTGATTTCCTCTTGATTCGACTTGATGACGGCCATCGCGATTGGTTTGATTGGCGATCAGCAATGCGCTGTTGAGCTCGCTCATACTTCAACGATGCGCCTCGAGGAACGTGGCGGCATGATCGCGTCGGCTAAGGCGTCTGGAAGCCGCGCTTGAATATCTTTAAACCTGGAGCGAATGGGGCCGCAATCTGCTACCAGCATGTCCAAAGACACTTCTAGCCGATTGCCGATATCGGCCAATGCAGCTCGGAGGTCCTCGTCCAACAGCACCAGAGCTTTGTCGCCTCCTTCGTCCGGGTCTACGAACTCCGACAAGTCGAAGCCCAGAAGATCGGCTACGTTCTGCAAGGAAAAGAACAGTTAAAAGATGGGCAAGGGTCGTCAAGCCAATTATAAAGAGTGAATAAGACTTACTGGGATTACCGGGGCAGAAGTAATTCCTTCATCGGCTTGGCCGTCACCTGCAGCCGACGGTGTACGTTCGGCATGGCCACCACCAGCAGCCGACAGAGTACGTTCACTTGACTCCTGGGGGGCAGGCGTTGGCGCACGTGGAGGCTAAAAAAGAGTTAGTTTTAAAATCGACTAATGAACGAGGGATGCAAGTTGAAGATGCTTACCGATGGAAGGGGAGCCGATAACTTCTTTGTGGCCAGCTTTTTCCTCTGCTAATGTAGAGATGTGGTGAGAGAATGACGAATGAAAGGCATTGAAAGAACAAGTGCTGAGGTTATGTACCACCATCGGACGAACATGACGCCTTGGGGGACTTGGTGTTTTTGGATGGATGCCTCGTCGGCTGATGGGGTCTGTGCATATCTTTCCAAGCTCGATACGGCTGCAGTTGCGTCGACTGTGTCTGTCATCTCTTCATCCTCCACTTCCTCATTAAGCACCGCTTGACGTCCGGATCAATCGAAGAGAGGTCGTCGGCGGAGTTGGTTTGGCTTTCTTCGCCGCTCATTTTTCTTCTCGGCGGGGAGTAGCGGCAACCGATGGTTGTGCCCTCTTTGTCCGACGGAACGGCTCACGAGTTTGGCCGTGGAGAAGCGTGCCCACCTTCGGTGCGTTGAAGCCGATGATGGACGGAGCTAGTCCGTAGTCGCCTAGCAGGATCCCGAGCGCATAGTTGATTGCCACTCCTGTGTTGCTGACGTGAGGAGGGGAATCGTCAATCATCTGCAACAAGAAATGGTTTGTTAGCCAGGGGCACAAGTATTAGCCGATGAAGAGAAAGTATTTAAAGGTAAAGGTGCTTACCGATGGAACCAAGTCCGAGTCGACATGTTAGGTACATCGAAGCCAATTGGTGGAGCAGATGTTGTTTCCATTCATTCCACCATCGAGTGAAGATAGCCGATCTGGATACTTCGATCAATTCTGCCAATGCTGCCCAACGGAGGACCGGAATGTTGAGCGGCCGATACATCATAACATTGATGTCAATTTTTCCCCTTGGCTAGATCTTGTCGGCAAAGTACAAGCCGATTGGCGGTGTTCCATTCCAAGTTGTCGTCTTTGCCACCATTGGGTGATAGAATTCATAAGTCTTCACGATGTTGCACCCCGGTGGATGTCGACGGGGAGGATGCACCGGGTGATGGCGTGACAAATATCTCCCTCGGCTCGGTATATTCTTCGAGTCAAGCTCATCTAGCCGAAGATTGTCCGGTTGTTCAAACTTATCAAAATCTATGTAGGCAAACCGGATCTTGGAGATATTTGGAAAACCACTGTATAGATGATCAAACAACTCCTTGAAGTCGTCGGTGTTAGCTTAGACCCAAGGTAAGTAGTAGCGGCTTCCCCATATGACATACATCTCCAAGTTGTCTCGCTCTTCATCATCTACGATTCTCGGCCCAAGAGAGGAAAATCGGCTTCAAGCGGAGGAGCGGCTCGGCAACTTTGTACGGATGGAGGTTGAGCCGAGTTGTAATAGCCACCATGGTCCTCCTGTGCGATGTTGTGCCCAACACTTGGTATAGATAGCCGAAAGCGGTATTTGCCTAGGGGGATCTTCTTTTTTGCCACCAAGGCTTCGGCTATATGCTGCCAATTGTTGGTTGGACCGCAACTCGATCCACAAAAAGACGAATTTCTCCAACCACATTAGAAGAAAGGCTGTGTGTTTCCTGTCAGAGATCGGCCCATCACTCATGTTCATAGATATGAAGCCACTCCACCGCCGATAATCTTTGTCTTAAAGATGTGCGACATTTTATTTGGAGGTCATTGGGGCGACGGTGGAAGTGATGTCTAGATCGGTGATCATAGCCACATCAAAGAGGGTTGGCGTCATCGGCCCTTGCCTAAATAGAAAAGCGTTGAGGGTATCGGACCAAAAGTAGCTTGCAGGATAGAAGGGATTCATGCTTAGGGATATTGGCTATTGTCGGTCTTAAACATTGGTCTATCCCAAGTTCAGTCCGGTGAGCTTGTTTCCTAGCCGACATCCTAAGGTACCAAGCCGGCCAAGATTTGTTAGTTGACGGCTAAGATTTGAAAGCACTAGTCAATATGATAGATATGGGGTTGAGAATTTGTAGGGGATCCGATTGGTTTCGGCGTTGATAAGCTCACTAGGATCCAAGTTGCCGATCGGCCCTAAAAATACTAGTTTGGGTGGTTGAGGTGCAGGATCACGATTTGATGAGACAAGTGCTACGGGGTGAAGAAAAATGAAGAAATTACGAGAAAGCGCAATGATTAAATCGTGAGAAGAAAAGGAGCGAGTCGATTGGGATTTACCTCGGGGAAGAGCATTTGCGGCGTGTCGACGGGAGTGCTTGAAGACGCCATTGGTGGAGGGAATCGCCACCTTGCGGGGTTCACCGAAAGGATTTGTATTCAGGTCGCGGAATCGCCGAGGAGTCGTCGGGGGAAGAAGAAGGGTTTTGTTGGCTAAGGTTTGAGTGCGCAAAGTGACGGCGTAGCTCGTTTCGACGCCGGGCGGGCAATATATAAAGTTTTTTCGGCAGCCGAAACGAACTTGAACGAAAAGTGCATGGGAATTTGAAAAAAGCGATAAATCCGCGATATTATCTTATCACGGACTTGGGGGCATGTATTAACGACCAAATTTGGTAACCAAATCGTTAAGCCCAAGCCAAGATTGGAGCGAGATTGGATCGGAAAAGTGATCTGCGGAGAAACTAAGACCGCGTCGGCTACAATTCAATCGGCTAGGAAACCAGTCGGTTAAGGCCAAATCGGCTGGGAACAGCCGATAGCCGATTCTGATTCAGAGAGGAAGATGGGATCATTTTCGGTGGAAAGCTTGAAGATAAATGGTAGATTCGGTTCCCAAATTGCGTGTTAAAGATATTGCCATATATGGATAGAGTCCTGTAACGGCAATTGTACATGTAAATTAGGGGTTTGTTTAGATATTCCTATTGTGATGCGATATGGGACCGTATCTCGAGATATTGTCGTATTTTGAATAGTAGATTAGATAGAAACCGTGGTTCACACGAATAATGTTATTTTTGGGTATAAATAGGACCTAAGACCCTGTAATGATATCATCATCACAATCAATACATTCTCGGCGCATCGCCTCTCATTTTCTTTTAGACGAGTTCTTAATTCGGCTTGGGCATATCGTTTTGACCCCGATTAAGGTAAATGCTTGTCATTAATGGTTTATTTCATCGAATCTAGTGCTTCCATCATCATGATACTCTAGGTTTGATGCTTTAGACTACGCAAGTTATCATATACGACATATAATCTAGAACAATGTCTAGATCTATCTTGCCATCGGCTTGTTCTTCTCGGAAGCGGCGTAGATAGAGCTAGATCTAGATGTTAGTCTGGATTATATGTTGTATCCACCGTCTTGAGGGGTTTACATCTGTCTATTTAGATCGATGCTATCTTTTTACTTAATCTTGCATCATCTATGATCCGTTAAGTCGCTTTTAGAAGTATTATGATCTATCAGGTTAGATGTAAATTTATAGAGACAATCTTGAGGTTTCGATCGGCCTTACTTTTTAATATTTCTTTTAGTATTATTTGCTATTAGATTTATTAGAGTGTCTCTTATATTAAGATCTTAATCGGTTAAGTACTTTAAATTGGTATCAATCATGCGGCACTAGTCGATAGCCGATTGATCTAGGTTTAACTCATTTAGGTCGATTAATATTTTTCATAAGAAGCATCGGAGTACTAGCCGATCCACAGTAGATCTACGTATCGGCTAGGCCATGAATGCATATATTTATTATCTTAGTGTATATTTAGATTAAGTGATTTATCTTGTCTCGGTGTAGTCGATCTATCCCAATCACTTAGTTTAAATATGCTTTGGGATAACAAATATGTATAAATTTGTCTCCTTAGCCGATCCGGTAGGATCTAACCCTAACCTTAACACATATCTTTTTGTTTCTTGTTGGTTGACGAGATCAAACCAACTAGCACACTGTTTACATCGACAGTAGAAAGGGACACACCTTGGAGTTAAGCGAGATCTCCCGTGCAAGCGCGTGAGAGATTTTTCCATCAATAACAGCGTAACGGCTAGAGGTTTATAAGGTTGGTGCAGGTTTTGAGGGACGTCGTGTTACTCTAATGATCGAGGGTGGCTATGGAGCTGCTAGGATCACACGAGCTCAAGAGCTAGTATGTGGCGTGCTAGGGAGACCGATGGAATAGTGAAGCTCCAACCACTATTCACATCGATGCGAGGGGTGCGAAGAGCATTACTTCGGCCTTGGCATTAGAATTATGCCCGACTTTACACCAACGGTTCGATATCGGGCCTCTTAGACCACCCGAACGTCCTCATGGAAGGCATAAAGTTCCAATTGATGGCTTTTTGGTGGCTAAGGGATAATTTTGAATAAAATAACATTTAGAAAGGATAAATTTAAATAGAGTTCAAATTGGAGTTTCAAATCCAAATTCAAATGGCATTTAAATAAAATATGAAAAATTCAAATATAATTGTAAAATAGCAAAATGGGTGTCGACATGAAGGGTTTGAATTTAGGATTCGAATATAGGATGAAAGAGATATAGGCTTCTAAAGATTGAGATTTGAATTAAATCGTAAAATAGTATTGTGCATGGGGCCCACCTATTAGTCACCATTTTTTTCTTTTCCTTTTTCATTTTCTCCTCTTCTACCTCCCGATCCTCTCTCTCTAGTCTACCAGACCATGGCTATTAGCTAGGATTGGAGATTACGACGGCTATAGTGGCCGAGGCGGTGCGGATTTGAAGGAGATAGAGGATGACTCGCTACTATTATGCGGTGGCGAAGTGTTTGATTTCGTCGGCATGGGGTTTGATGGCTGGGTATGGGGATGGGATGCGGTAGTCGAAAGGAGGAATGGAGCTCGGTAATTTTAAAATAAATTGGGAGTGTAGTAAGATTTAAGTCGATGAGAGGAAACCATTTTTTGGGTTTGATTGCCACTGAAGGGAACCGGAGAGATGTTGGCCATGGCGGTGGCCATGGTGGGAGAAGAACTCGGTGAGGAGGGATTATATGGTTCATGATGGCTAAATTGATGGAGAATATGGGTTCTAGGATGTATTATGATGCTTTAAATGGGAGTGCTCACCTGATAGTGGCCAGACGGTGAGAAATGTTCACGCGAGTTGTCGTTGTCAACGACAAGAAGTATGACGGCTAGCGGGAAGCTTGGAGAAGCTTTGTGTAGGGTAGAACAACACCTAAGGATCATGTTTAGCTAGAACTTGAGGAAGAATTTGGCTTGGATTAACGGCGAGTGAAGCGGGGTTTCAAGATTGTGAAGGTGGGGTTTCTATGTGTTGGTATTTGGTAAAGTAATAGATAAATCCACAAGCGCACTGATACCGCTGTTGCATTTCACCCAGAGTATTTCAAGGGTATCATATTTGTTTTTTACATGGAAGGCGTCGATGTAAAGAATAGGTTGATATATTTATAATCATGCTATAATTAATATACCATAGTCTAACAGGGGTAAATGATAATAATAATAATTTAGTAGTGTGATACATAAGAGATTCATCTCTATAAAGAATACACTAGATTATGGAGAAGGACAAATAAGAGCTAAGGTTCATATGTAGTTCTATATATAACATATACATGCTTACAATGTTATGACTTAGTTCTAGGCACCCAGGCACTACCGAGAGACCACTCCCTACTAGCCTGTCAGTGTGATTATGACACTTTATGAACTCTTAGTCATACCCGAACATGGAGGATTACGAATGATGTATAGGGTTGTCACCACCTACCGCCTACCTCTGCATTCCATGGGGTACACCTGTATCCAACGGCATTTAATCAATCTAAGAACCATGCTTACATTGCTAAATAATATCACTAATTCTCCCGGACTCCCACCCTTCAGATGGACAAGTTAGAACTAGTGCAACTCATTAAGATCATCAGACCGATGTCGTCGCATAGATAGACTAGCCTAATATTTAAAGAAAACAACTTCTTTATTAAGCTTAAAGTCTTATAAAGAGAGTAAAGTACTAAAAACATACCCGAATCTCCGAGAAGACTAAGAAACCACATACTACTCTAATCCTAACTCCACTAATGCTAGAGAGAATATAAATGGGGTAGAGAGAATTGCTCCTTGAGTGTGCGTTTGAGAGTGAGAGCTTCTCCTCCTTTTAAAGCTGCTTATGATGGTTGTTGATGGTGGTTTCACCCATAACCATCATTGAGAGCAAATGAGGAGGTGACACGTGAAAGGCGATCGTGAGGGGTGCCACCTGGTTTGGCCAAACCTTGGTTTGGTTGAACCGGGTGGCCACCTTAGCCCACCAATCTTCTCCCAAAGGTGCCCAGGTGGGCCCCTAGGTCGGTGCATGGTGGATAGGCTCTAATATGTTGGTTTTGCACTAACTTGTGGTCCCTCCAATCCATATGCTCGATTGATCGAAAGTATGTTCCTTCATGTGCCGATGCATTTTCTCCTTAATTTTGTAGCATATCCTTGCATGTCACACCCAATTTTCGTTCGGGATTAAAAAATCATTTAATAAATCATTTCCTAGAAAATAAATAAAATAAAAAGCAAAGTAAATCAAGTGAAACTATTAAGGAAATCAAATTTTCCTTTAAAAATCATGGCTAGAAATATTTTTGAAATATTATCCATGCCTTAAAATACTCTCTAAAATTTTTCGTGAAATTTTGGAGCTCAGAAAATAATTTTAATAATACAAAGAATACTTCAACAATTATTTAAATAAATAAATTAATATTTAAATGAGCTGGAGATATTTTTATTAAATACTTTGGGTGTTCTTAGGATTTTTCTTGGAATTATTTGAGCATTGGAAGTATTTATAAACATTCAAGGATGTTAGGACGAGAAAAGTGTGTTTCATCTCTCTCTTTCTGATGGCGTCTTCCTCCACTAGCCGCTACTTATTCACCCGAACGATGCCGAACAAGTTGTTTGTTTCCTCCATCAAATCCGGCCTCCTCGTTGCTCCTCTTGCCAAATTAGTTGCGGAACGTTCCTCTCGATCTCCTCTACGTTTCACCCAAGAAATCCCATGCTAAATCGCGGAATTTTGACCTCGTTCTTATCCCCACGAACTCGGGATAAACCCCAAAATCCTACGCCAAATCCTCTCGTCCGGTGCCGACCTCTCCTTTTCGAGCCTATAAATAGAACCCCACGATCTCCTCCTCGGTTTCCCCATTTTTCTGAGCTTTTCCGTGCTCTAGCCACCTCCCGTGAGTTCCCATCTCTCTCCCGTCGGTCGCAACTCCGGCCATCTTTTCCTGCCGCCTCGGCCGCTCCTAGTCGCACCATCGCCTTCCCCGACACCGCATTATTGAGACGAAGCCCGGTCGCCGGTTCCCTTGCGCCAAAACCACCAAAGCCGCTCCCGACATGAGCCCGAGCGCCTCGCCTATGACCGAACTCCAGCCGCGTCACACCGTCTTCCCAGGTTGCCGCCATTCTGCGCCGCCACCACCTCGGCACTACATCGGCCATGCGAAGTCCGGGCACCACCTCCTCGAAGCCGCAAGCCATCGAAAGCACCTCGTCACCGTGAACCCGAGCTCCATGGCCATGTTTCGATCTCCAGCCGCATCTAGCCGCCGTCCCCGTCGTCGCCAACCCTCGCCACAGCCATCGTCGGCATCGTAGAAGGGAGGGAAGCCCGTCCTCCACCTCTCCTTCGCCGAAGGTCGCTGAACACTGCCGTCGTGTGGACCCGACCTCACCGCCGCTTCCACCTCGTCGTGGCCATCTCCCTTGGTTTCCGTTGTCGTGTAAGTGTCGTAAGGTTCGCCACAACCTCCTCTTCCTCCCCATGCTCTCGGTTTCGCCGTGTCTGCCGCTAGTTGTCACCGCCATTGCCCAATGCTTGTCGGCCGTCGTGCCCACGTGGCAGCCCTTGTGGCATCTCGGTTAGTCGCCACCTCACTTTGTCAAGTCGCCTACCGCATCTTTGCCGCTAGCCGCCGCGTCGTTTTCGTAATACATGGAATCCATCCTATAAACCTAAATCTGGTTTAATCTCATTCGTCGGATCTAGGTCAAACCCCGGTCATTAAATCCCACTATCCATCTTTTAGATTGTTTCGGTTTAATCCGAGCCATCACGTCGATCCAGTTCAATCCTAGCTGCCCAAATCCTTGTGATCCCGTGGACCGATCGAGGCTGATGTCTTAAACATCCTTTTCCAGTTCAAAATTAATTAAAAATTCAAAATAAATCGTTTTAATTTCCGAATTCATTTAAATGGTCCAAAACTTATAAAATTCATATCTAATTCATACGAACTCCAAATTGGGCCATTCAAATTGCAAAATTCATCTAAAATTGAGCTCTACATGTTTGTTTACTTTTTATGTACTATTTATTTGGTTTTTATTAGGGTTTTTCTCATTTTGTGTGCCGGCGTGTAGATTTCATTGCGGAGTTCGCGCTCGCGAAAAGAGTCCAGTTTGTTTAAAGATGCAAGGCAAGTCACACTTCCCTTGAAGCATATTGATCCTACTTTTATAAATATTTTATGTTTGGAAATAAAATTACATTGCTTTGCTAATTACATGAATGATGGATTACCTATCTGTTTGTTTGAGCCTTATTTACTTGTTATCCGTCCTTTCTTAACCTTGGGTTTTAATTTGACTAGCTTTAGTCACTGATGTTGATTTTAGCTAGAATTATATACTTAGCCATGCTTAATTACCACTAGCTCACTAAATGGGATAATTAAACTATTTATTCTAGTCTCGATAAGTACAAAGCTCAAAACACATGGCCATGTCTCATTGGTCATAATTACCTCAACTAAAATATGACATAATGTGGGTGTGGGTGCATGGTTTTAGATTGTCACATCCATGGCAATTAAGGACCGGTTCATGGGAAACCCTGAAAGAATTACGGCGCTTACCACAAGCAAGAATGGGTAAGCTGCTTAACTCGTAGTATAGCTTTTCTCTAGCCGACGTATCCTAGTGAGGGTGGGCGTGATGGAGTTGGCTTAGCCCCGGTTTTATGGGTTGATCGGCTCTGGATTCACCGTGGCACGTGGGGGCCTCCCATTTCCTTTCGAGGGTGGGGCCGAAACCTTGGTGTGGTATCGCTTAGTTAGGGAGAGTTATACAAAGGTTTTGTCACGATTTCCCCTTTGCGATATCATGGTGGTACTTCGGGGCATGGTAACATGTGTGGAATCGTGTCTTGTGGGTAAAGTTGCGCACCTCGATCGGATTAAAACTATTCGAATAGTCGTGCCCACCGTTATGGGCGATCGACCGATTCACTATGATTAGTCTCATACCGTTTAATAATTCGACTTAATGGAATTGGTTTAGTTCGGTGGAATGGTTGGGCTGTTCAACGTGGGGATAACGTTGTTCGGTGTAAGATTAATATTGCCTTAATTACTCAACTATTTTACCTTTTAAACATTAAATGTTTGTAAACCACATTTATGTAAAAAATAGCCCCAAGCCACTCTTGTCTTCCCTTGCACGTCCGCATTTTCTCGGTGTGGCTTGTTGAGTATGGTGGCTGTACTCGGCCTTGCGATCTTCCCCTTTCGAAGTGTAGTGCTTCGAGTTGAAGATGGTGTTAGAAGACCAAGGCCCGACCCCATTTGAGTTTGCTGTGGAGTGGAGCGAAGCCCCGCTAGGATTGTCTTTTTTTCCGCTGCAGTCCTTTTTGGGTGTGATGACTAAGTTCCTTTTTAGTAAGTATTTTATTTTAGGCTTTATTTTACGTTTGAATCTATGTATTAATTTGTCATTTTATGTACCTGGTTAATTCTGGACAGGGATTTAATACATAAAATAGTTAGAAAATTTGGCTAAATTTCCGGGCGTGACATTGCATCCATAGTCACTACTACGGAAACAGTTTTCGTGGAGGCCATTTTGGGTCTTCGCGGCGGCAATTGGGGCCGCCACAAAGCAAAGGCAGTGAAGATCAAGATCTTTGCTAGTAGTTATAGACCGCCGTAAAGAAATATCTTTGCTAGCGGTCACTTTATGTCGGCCGCGAGAGAAGAACAATTTTCTATGGCGGCGGTTTATGTCGGCCCGGCGAAGCCATATCTTCACGGCGGCGCTTAAGATAGCCGCCGGCGAAAATATTCTTCTCTCGGTGGCTTACACTCTTTTTAGGACACGTGGCCCGCTAGGAAAAAGCCCATCGGTTTAAGGGAAAAGACACATGGCCCACCGTAAAAATAGGACATCGTCCTATTTTTGACACGTGGCCCACTGCGAAGATGCAATATTTATAAAAAATTGAAACAATATTATATTTTTTTATCTTACCTTAGTTCATGTATTTTAGAGTCACACGTGGATGATATAACTAATCGAGCTATCGATAAAGTATGTTCTCTTTCGTGCAGCCGCCATTGATGATTAATATACATGCACGCGGAAATAATATATGAAGATTAATATATATATATATATATATATACAATTTCTAAGCACCTATATAGATAGAATTGGAACGACACCACATATACAAGTAGTTGAATGTCTTATAACCCGACCGATATACATACGAGTGAAACCTATCTATATTATACTCCAGCTCAGTTAGACGGACATTCGTTCTCCGCGGAGGCCAAAACTCCATCGTGGTCGAAAAACCTCCCAAGCGATGTGCGCACTCACGGTGGATGAAGTAGCACATGTCTCGTTGTATGTTCTCAATGGATTTATCATCGAGCTCCCTTTCGGACTGGAATTTTTGGAAGCCGCATCGAGATCATGACAAATTACGAAATTGTTCACGTAATGAAAGTTAGCGATTAACTTAACAAGAGTATTGACGGTTTGTACTTACATCGTCGTAGTTCGCGCAATATCTCCCATTGACCCTAAGGTATTCGCAGGTGTAATATCCGCATAGTACGTTTCCCACCGGTTGCTTGTGACACTTTCAAAAGTATATTAGTTAATTAAATAGAAAACACATGCATTTATAAAAATTAAGTAGTATTGTTTGGCATCCAAATTTACTTACCGGCCACTTATTGCGGATGAGTATGCGTTGTCCGGAGTTTTTCCGTTGTCCGCCTTTCGTAATACCTTTTATATGCACCTTTGTTTGCGAGAGATAATTAATTTAAATTCGTCAAAGATAACAACACATCATGAGAATATATAAGAATAAGAAACGTCCATGCATATAACTTACGGATCAATAATTCGAGCATTTCTTGATATGTATTGCTGTCTTTATCAAGAGAATCCAAGACGACCACTTCATTGTACTTTGGATAGAGAAGAAATACTATCCAATGGTCGCCAAAAGAAATGGTTAGTCCAGTAGTGATTATATTTATATACTCGTAGTTGATACGAAAACTTACTCAAAGGCGTATGGCGCGTAAACACATTCCTTGTCTGCGTAGATTCAAGTGCTATAGCTACATAAGCGCAACATCGAGAATCATTTCCCGATGCCTTTGTTGTTAGTGATATGCCCTAGAGGCAACATGGAGATGTTGGATATCACGTCAATGTTTATGTATAAATGAATAAAGTGTTATTCGGTTCCATGAAATAGACATCTTGTATTGATCAATAAGTACGTGACTTATTTATGAGACTCGATATGTATGAATCTATTTCTAAACGATCCTCGATCATATGTCATATTGTTGGAACAAATATGATTCTAAGATCGGCATGTTTATTGATTGATGATCATGTCTCATAGATCATGGGTATGGAGATACCAAATCAATAAACATGGACATATGTGTTAGAGAACACATTGTTGGATAGACCCACCATGAGACACTACGGGAATTAATGTGTCATTAGTTGGTCTCGAGGTAGTGTTGGTACAAAGTCCTTAGACACTGAGATCACCATGGATTCCAACATGTGTAGTAGCCTACTTTGGGACTACCAAACGCTATTCCGTAATGGATAGTTATAAAGGTAGTTTTCGGGTTTGCTATTAAACATGGAGTGGGATGTGAGTGATCAAGATGGAATTTGCCCCTCCTTTGGAGAGATATCTCGGGCCCCTCGAGGTAATGGATTATGGAAATGCATGGCCATGCTAAGTTGATTGAGGAGTCAATCAACGGACGATAATCCAATATGGTTCGAGTGAATGGTTAAGCTATTGAAGGGATGGCACACATCTTGCCTATAGCTTAACCGGTATCGTGAGGCAAAGGGATTTGTGTACACATTACGAGTTCGAGCCGATATTATATTCTTGTATACTATGGTGTCAATATGTGCTAGGCGTCGCTATTGACAGTCGGCTGAGTTGGACTCGAGCCGACGATCGGCTAAGTTAGACTATAGCCGAAACCGAGTATACCTAAACCTACGGGTCGCACGCTTAAGGGGATAGAATAGATATTCGAGTTGGACTCGGATACGGCTCGATCGGATAGGGATCCGATCGGATAGAGTCCTATGGGCTTACGACGTATGGGCGGCCAACTCTATGAGATACGGATGAGATCCGATTCAAAATAGAGTCCTAATCGGCCACTAGTCCCGATCGGCCAACTCTATATAAAGGAGGGAGGGTGGAGAGCTGAATAGACGTCAATTGCATCACGTGCAACGAGAAGTCGGCGAGATCAATCTCCACGGAAACCCTCCCCACTTTCGACGAGAACCCTAGCCTTGCATCGCGTGCTAGCACACGGGTGTTCGGCGTTCGTCCCGGACGTGTGGATACCGGTAGAGGCGCCGCTACGTTGCGGCTGTTGATCGCCGTGGTGGAATCGGGCGTGTGGGCGCATCGGAGCGAGGCGTGAGAACGCGCCGACGGCTCGAATCGGGCGATTGGCGAATCGGCCGTCTCCGGGAATCGGCTACACGTTCGGATCGGATTGCCACGATTGGCTATTCCGCTGCACTCTACTCCAATCGGTAACGATCTATCGGCCCTTACTTGCAAGTGTTCTGGTTTGCGCGGTAAAAGTTTTTGTTTTCGGCTAGCGTAGCCTCCGCGTAACCCTTCGAGTGGTATCGAGCCGGAGTTGCTTAGTTCGGGTTTTAGATTGGATCGGAACAAGTTTTGCGCACGAGTTGATTAGATCAATCGGTTTTACGGGATCGTTGAGGAGAGTAGATGGTAATTGCGTTCCTTGATAGTGTATCGGAACGACGTAATGTGATTACGTCGAAGCAATTTCCAAATAACTCGGTTTGAGTTGGGTTCGAGATAGCGTTCCTTGATAGTGTATCGGAACGGTATAATGTGATTATACCGAAGCTATCTCGTAGTCCGACTTTGTTGCCTCGCGCCTACGCAAACCATCTCCTTGATAGTGTATCGGGACGGCATAATGTGATTATGCCGATATGGTTTCCATAAGCGATTTCATAGATTGGATCTATGAATTTCGTGTGGTGTTCGGGACCGCCGTGTGCGTACCCCTTATAGGTCGTCTCGATGCCGTAGCTCTGCGATAGGTAGGAAACGTTTCTACGCCTAACTTGTTTTTGCGAGAATGCTTTGAGATGGTATGGCCCTATTGTATGTATGAGATGCATGTGATGCATGTAATATTCTTTCATATGTGCAATCCCTGTAATATTCTTTCATACGTGCAATGCTTGTAATATTCTTTCACGACCTGCGAGTCGATGTAATCTTCAATTAGAGCTTCTATAGTAGTAGCTTAGTTTGAAGATATCAAGCATTCGACACTTGGAAGATGGTGCCGAAGATGGAGATCCTCACCGACATGGAGATGGAGATCACCATGTGAAGGGGGCCATACTATTTCATTATATGCTATTCTTCTTGCTTTCATATGTGATATGTTTGTTTGATAGGATAGCATCCCTCTCAAAATTAAGTAGTAATGATGCCCTTCCAAATGTTGCACCCGTCACCGTTATGCTCGTCAATGGTGGGTGCCAAAGCAGAGTGCCATTCTCTATCATAACACGAGGGGTATATGTCGGAACATATACATGCAGGAGCATTTGGTTTACTTAACAAGGCTATCAAAGCAGTTTTGGGCCTTGGGGCATAGGTTGGCGCCGGGGCATGGAGATGCCACACCAACAACAAGAGTCACATAGAGATGTGATTAGCAAGGTGTTGCTTATCGATGTTACTAATTTTCTAGCGGTGATGCCAAAGCTCACTAGAAAATTAATTAACATGTGGATCTTGACCCAATACGTAACCTAGAGGGAAGGTGGAAAATACGTAATGGGAGTCTAATGTTAAATTGTTTAACAATAGACATAGCATAAACATTGTGCTAAACTTTGCTTTTTCATTTGTAGAATAAATGGCGGCTAATACTACACCCAGTACCTTTAATTTGCGATCTATTCTCGAAAAGGAAAAATTAAATGGAACAAACTTTATGGATTGGTATCGCAACTTGAGAATTGTTCTCAAGCAAGAGCGTAAGGAGTACGTTCTTGAAGTACTCTATCCCGAGGATTTGCCAACTAATGCCACTTTGCAACCGCACGGAGGGCTTATGAGAAGCACACTAATGATGCCCTAGATATAAGTTGTCTCATGCTAGCTACAATGTCCCCGAGCTTGAAGCAATATGAGAGCAGCGATGCTCACACTATTATTCGGGGGATGCGTGGCATGTTTGAGAACCAAGCTCGGGCCGAGAGGTTCAACACCTCAAAGTCCTTGTTTGCGTGCGAGCTTGTTGAGGGGAATCCCGTCGATCCGCATGTGATAAAGATGATTGGCTATATCGAGAGTCCGGAAAACTAGGTTTTCCCCTTAGCCAAGAGTTGGCTACGATGTGATTCTCCGGTCGCTCCCTCCGAGCTTCGAGGCATTCATATTATATTATCACATGAACAATATGGATAGAACCTTGGCTGAATTGCATGGGATGCTAAAGACAGTGAGGAGAGTATCCGTAAAAGGTCATCATGTGATGATGATGCGAGAAGGCAAAGCGCAAACCACTGTCAAGAAACTTTGCACCAAGAGGAAGTTAACTCCCGATGAGATCGCGAGTGCCTCCAATGCAAAGAAGGGAAAGAAGGGTCGGCGGCATCGACGATGTTGTTTGCTTTTATTGCAAGGAGACAGGCCATTGGAAGAGGAACTGCAAGAAGTACATGGAGGATCTCAAAAAGAAGCAAAGTACGACTTCGCCGTATTAATGTTATAGACATTAATCTTGCTACTTCACCTACGACTCTTGGGTATTTGATACCGGATCGGTAGCTCATATTTGCAAATCGTTGCGGGGAATGAGAAGAAGTAGAGGATTGAGAAGGGGCGAGGTGAACATGCGCGTCGGCAATGGAGCAAGCGTTGCTACGATTCTTTGTCGACACAGTACCACTTCATCTACCTTCGGGATTAGTTTTGGAATTGAATAATTGTTATTGTGTTCCAACACTATGTCAAAACGTTATTTCCGCTTCATGTTTGCAAGCGGAAGGATATGATTTTAGATCAATGGACAATGGTTGTTCAATATATCTCGGAGATATGTTCTATTTTCATGCTCCATTGGTGAATGGATTATACGTTTTGAATCTTGAAGCGTCTCCCATCTATAACATTAATACGAAAAGGCAACTCTCTAATGATATAAACCCCACGTTTATCCGGCATTGTCGCTTAGGTCATATAAATAAGAAACGCATGGAGAAGCTCCATAAGGATGGATTGCTTCACTCTTTTGATTTTGAATCATTTGAGACATGTGAGTCTTGTTTACTTGGTAAGATGACAAAGGCACCTTTCACGGGGCACAGTGAGAGAACAAGTGACTTGTTGGCACTTGTACATACTGATGTATGTGGACCAATGAGCTCAACGGCCGAGAGTGGTTATCAATACTTCATTACCTTTACTGATGACTTTAGTAGATATGGCTATATCTACTTAATGAGACATAAGTTCGAATCCTTTGAAAAGTTCAAAGAATTTCAGAATGAAGTACGAGAATCATTTAGGGAAAACAATCAAGTTTCTACGATCGGATCGTGGAGGGAATACTTGAGCCAAGAGTTTGGTAATCATCTCAAAAGATTGTGGAATTGTTCCACGCTTGACTCCGCCAGAACTCCACAATGGAACGGAGTGTCCGAACGGAGAAATCGCACCTTGTTGGACATGGTGCGGTCGATGATGAGCCAAAGTGATCTTCCGTTATCCTTCGGGGATATGCTCTTGAAACATTTGCGCTCACACTAAATAGAGTTCCATCTAAATCGCTTGAAAAGACACCATATGAGATATGGACAGGGCAACCCCTAGTTTGTCTTTTCTCAAAATTTGGGGATGTGAGGCTTATGTAAAACGTTTGACGTCGACAAGCTCACACCCAAATCGGACAAGTGCTTCTTTGTGGGATATCCTAAGGAAACTAAGGGATATTACTTTTATAATCGGGAACAAGGCAAAGTGTTTGTCGCCCGACACGGTGTCTTCTTGGAGAAAGAGTTTCTTTCAAGAAGGGTTAGTGGGAGCAGAGTGCATCTTGAAGAAGTTCAAGAAACACCGAAAAACGTTTCGGCACCACGGAACCACAACGGGAGGAACAAAGTGTTGCGCCACCGGTTGTAGATACACCCCCACGGAGGTCGAAAGATCATGTCGTGCGCCCGATGTACACAAAGTGCGGAACAACGTGATATATTGTTGTTGGACAACGATGAACCTAAGACCTATGAGGAAGCGATGGTGGGACCCGATTCCAACAAGTGGCTTGGAGCCATGAAATCCGAAATAGAATCCATGTACGACAATCAAGTTTGGAACTTGGTTGATCCACCGATGGTGTCAAAACCATTGAGTGTAAATGGGTTTTTAAGAAAAAGGCCGATATGGATGGAAATGTTCACATCTATAAGGCGCGATTGGTGGCGAAAGGTTTTAAACGAGATTCAAGGAGTTGATTATGATGAAACCTTCTCGCCCGTCGCAATGCTTAAATCTATTCGGATTATCCTAGCGATTGCTACATATTTCGATTATGAGATATGGCGGATGGATGTCAAAACGGCTTTCCTAAATGGAAACCTAAGCGAGGATGTATACATGATACAACCTCGGGGTTTTGTCGATCCGAGAATCACAGGAAAGATATGCAAGCTACGTAAATCCATTTATGGATTGAAGCAAGCATCTCGGAGTTGGAATATTCGTTTTGATGAAGTAATCAAAGGGTTTGGTTTCATCAAAAATGAAGAAGAGGCTGTGTTTACAAAAAGGTCGGTGGGAGCGCAATTGTATTTCTAATCTTATATGTGGATGACATATTACCGATTGGAAATGATATCCCTATGCTTGAATCCATCAAGTCTTCATTGAAAAATAGTTTTTCCATGAAAGATTTAGGGAGGCAGCATATATATTGGGCATTCGATCTATAGAGATAGATCCAAGAGGCTAATTGGATTAAGCCAAAGTACATACATTGACAAGGTGTTGAAAAGGTTCAACATGCATGATTCCAAGAAAGGTTTCTTGCCCATGTCACATGGCATTAATCTTAGCAAGAATCGGTGTCCTCGGACACATGATGAGCGGAATAAGATGGGTATGGTTCCATATGCTTCGGCAATTGGATCCATCATGTATGCCATGCTTTGTACACGCCCAGATGTCTCGTACGCTTTGAGTGCTACGAGCAGATACCAGTCAGATCCAGGTGAAGGTCACTGGATCGCCGTAAAGAATATCCTTAAGTACTTGAGAAGAACTAAGGATATGTTCCTAGTCTATGGAGGTGAAGAAGAGCTCGTTGTAAGTGGTTACACCGATGCTAGCTTCCAAACAGGACAAGCATGATTATAGATCGCAATGGGTTCGTGTTCTCGCCCTTGAACGGAGGCGCGTCACTGGAAGAGTTCCAAGCAGGATACTGTTGCTGATTCTACAACGGAGGCCGAGTACATTGCTGCTTCGGAAGCTGCAAAGGAGGCTGTTTGGATCAAGAAATTCGTTTCGAGCTTGGTGTGATGACTAGTACGGGTCCAATGTCTCTCTATTGTGACAATAGTGGAGCCATTGCGCAAGCCAAGGAGCCGAGGTCACATCGAAGTCCAAACACATACTTCGGCGATATCATCTCATCCGCGAGATTGTGGACGAGAGGTGAAGTCAAGATATGCAAAGTGCACACGGATCTCAACATAGCCGATCCGCCGACAAAACCTCTCCTCGGCCGAAGCATGCGGCGCACACAAGAGCAATGGGTATTAGATACTTACATGATTGACTCTAGTGCAAGTGGGAGATTGTTAGTGATATGCCCTAGAGGCAACATGGAGATGTTGGATATCACGTCAATGTTTATGTATAAATGAATAAAGTGTTATTCGTTCCATGAAATAGACATCTTGTATTGATCAATAAGTACGTGACTTATTTATGAGACTCGATATGTATGAATCTATTTCTAAACGATCCACGATCATATGTCATATTGTTGGAACAAATATGATTCTAAGATCGGCATGTTTATTGATTGATGATGATGTCTCATAGATCATGGGTATGGAGATACCAAATCAATAAACATGGACATATGTGTTAGAGAACACATTGTTGGATAGACCCACCATGAGACACTACAGGAATTAATGTGCCATTAGTTGGTCTCGGGTAGTGTTGGTACAAAGTCCTTAGACTGAGATCACCATGGATTCCAACATGTGTAGTAGCCTACTTTGGGACTACCAAACGCTATTCCGTAGCTGGGTAGTTATAAAGGTAGTTTTCGGGTTTGCTATGAAACATGGAGTGGGATGTGAGTGATCAAGATGGAATTTGCCCCTCCTTTGGAGAGATATCTCTGGGCCCTCGAGGTAATGGATTATGGAAATGCATGGCTATGCTAAGTTGATTGAGGAGTCAATCAACGGACGGATAATCCAATACGGTTCGAGTGAATGGTTAAGCTATTGAAGGGATGGCACACATCTTGCCTATAGCTTAACTGGTATCGTGAGGCAAAGGGATTTGTGTACACATTACAGGTTCAGAGCCGATATTATATTCTTGTATACTATGGTGTCAATATGTGCTGCTAGGCGCCGCTGTTGACAGGTCGGCTGAGTTGGACTCGAGCCGACGATCGGCTAAGTTAGACTATAGCCGAAACCGAGTATACCTGAACCTACAGGGTCGCACGCTTAAGGGGATAGAATAGATATTCGAGTTGGACTCGGATACGGCTCGATCGGATAGGGATCCGATCGGATAGAGTCCTATGGGCTTACGACGTATGGGCGGCCAACTCTATGAGATACGGATGAGATCCGATTCAAAATAGAGTCCTAATCGGCCACTAGTCCCGGTCGGCCAACTCTATATAAAGGAGGGAGGGGTGGAGAGCTGAATAGACGTCAATTGCATCGCGTGCAACAGAAGTCGCCGAGATCAATCTCCACCGGAAACCCTCCCCACTTTCGAGCCAAACCCTAGCCTTGCATCGCGTGCTAGCACACGGGTGTTCGGCGTTCGTCCCGGACGTGTGGATACCGGTAGAGCGCCTACGTTGCGCGCTGTTGATCGGCGTGGGTGGAATCGGCTGCGGTCGGGCGCATCGGAGCGAGGCGTGAGAACGCGGCCGGACGACTCGAATCGGGCGATTGGCGAATCGGCATGTCTCCGGGAATCGGCTACACTGTTCGGATCGGATTGCCCCGATTGGCTATTCCGCTGCACTCTACTCCAATCGGTAACGATCTATCGGCCCTTACTTGCAAGTGTTCCTGGTTTGCACGGTAAAAGTTTTTGTTTTCGGCTAGCGCAGCCTCCGCGTAACCCTTCATTTGTTCTATATATGCGTCCCTCTCTTGCCGTGTCATCACCCGAACATGTGCCGGTAGCTTGTTCTCGTCTAGCGGTAGGTGTGGTTCGGCTTGCTTATCCAAGCACGGGTTTAGGTAGCCGAAAGAGCTTTCGCATCGCTTCGGCTTCCACGTAATTCGTCCTTCAAAAACGTAAGGTCAAATTAGGTATGCACATAGGTACAATGATTTGGTTACACGTTCCGAGTCATGCACTTACGGACACCGGATGCCGACCAAATTGGCGTCGAGCCTCTTCCGACGATAGAGGGCATGCATATCGGAGAAATGGACTTGGAATAGGCATGGCCCGCTCCGGAAGATGTTCTCCCGCATGGCAACTATGAACGATGAAATGCCTTTTGTGGTGCTTGCCCCGATGTACCATTCATGCCACCTCCTTAGTTGCCACGGTCCTTCGTTAGTTGCCAGCAGAGATGAATGGTTGGCCATTCTGAAACTCATGCGGCACATCAGGGCAGTTGATATAATTGAGATAATCTTCCATGGTTTGCTTGAGGCATGTTAACTTTCTGTCATCAAAATCAGCATCTTTGATATCTTTGTCCCTTCCTCGGAATGTTGTTATCATATATCTTTTCTTCGATTCACTTTTCCCTTTGTGCTTGTGTGTCCTTACCATCACGGCACATCGGCACTCTTAGGTTCCTCCTGGTTGCGATGGCTGTGGTTGGGATGGGTCTAGTTCATCGGGCATTGTCCGCTCAGGCCCTGATTGTGCATGCTCTGATTGCTGTGCCGGAGGCACTTCCTGTACTTGTACTTCTGATTGATCCTTTTCAAGCCCTAATTGTACTTCTGTCTCCTTTTCAATTGGAGGTGACGCAACAACGAGCTCGATCTTGGAGGTGATGCAACTAGATGATCGATTGTGGAGGTGATGAAACCGGAGGATCCCTCGGTTCTTCGTCCCTTGGTGGACGAGACGGTGATACCGGTATCCTTGGTGGACGATCCGTTCCATCCGTTGACCCTAGTTGAATATCATTCTTGTGCCATAGTACAAACCGGTCAACGGCATCTCCAAGGTACACAATCCCCTCGGGTGTTGGAATGTCGATCTCGTGCATCCAGGTGAGCCTCATTGGCCGTCCGGACCTCTACCTTGGCATAGTCATCCGAATGTCTTGGCAATGGAATCTTCGGCCCGGTATGAACCTCCCGGTTGCAACCCGTATTTTCTTTCCGCCCGTCGACCGGAATCAAGAGCTTGCAAGGAGTATCCTCCGTTACATCGTCCATCGGATAGCTAAGATCAGCCGCGAAACGGCACCACCGTGCATCATATGCTGCTTCAATATCTATGGCATTCCTCACGAGCCGCTGCCCTAGCACAGGATTCTATCTCCTCCTTATAGCGATCGCGCTTCTTGTAGGTATGAGCATCCTCTTTTAATCCATCCTTCCACTAGTCTTTGAGGATACTCCCGGACACGCCGAGTGCTCGGGTTGCCCAACATATGGTCGGCTCGTCCCGGTCTCTATCTAGCACGAACATCCCGGCCTCTTGCTTTGCGTGACGATGTTCTTCATCTTGACAACTACCTCCTGGAGCTTTGGATCCTTGAAGACTACATCCCCCTTCGGGGTGAAGGCCGGTGTTCTTGCACGCACCCACTCCTGGTTCGTGGGTTGTGATTTTTCGTAGGAACCGGTTTCCCACCTTTTCCATCTCTTCATCTTGTTTTGTCCATTTCTTAACCGGGACGAAGCGGTCGATCCCAAATGATGAGGATATGCATTCCTTCTTGCTAGTTCATACATCCTCTGGCTCTTCTCCTTTTCCTCCGTCGATGTCTTCGAGGGCAACGAACTCATCCCACTAGGCTGGTGTTATCTTTCCGTACTCCGTGAACGGCGTGCATCCCTTCTGAACATATTTCTTGTTAAGGTCTGTTTTCCAGTTCCGCTATAGCTTGCCCATGGTCTTGAGTGCATAGTCCTTTGCTGCATCGTCGTCTGTCCCTTGCGGATACTCAAACTTGCTTTGCGCGACGTCCAACAATGTGTTCTTTCTAGTGTCGGAACTTTCTTCCAATCCTTCCATGTGATCTCCACGATATCCCTAACTATCGCCCCGCATTGGTTGCTATACTTGGAACATGAATCTTCGGGTGATAGGGGTTCCCTTTCTCAGCGATCCGCACGCACGCGCTGACTTCTTTCAACAACATGTTCTTCCCTCGCTCGCCCCTTCTTTTCTTGGGTTTACTTGAAGCTGAGACGCGCACGACAGTTCCAGCTTCAGCTTCCGCTTCGGGTGCGGCTTGGGCTTTCCTTTTAGATCGGCGTGGAGCATTCTTCTATATTTGCATTTCATGTGACATCGGTTATAATCCATATATATACTTAATACGATCGGAACTAATCTTATATAATATGTTACGTACCACCGGTTAGCAGGGGATGTAGTCCGAGTCGACTTCTTCATTGTCGCTCCCACCCTTTTTCTTCCTTGCGGGAGAAGGATGGGGGTCACTCGGCGAGTGATACGATCCACTCCCTTCCTCACCGGATCTTGATGGCGATGATTCCTTCGCGACTAGTTGTGTGCAAATATCCTCCTCGACCATCGGTGGAGGTTGCTTGCCCTTGTCACCCGAGGGTTGCGCTTGGTCGGTTTTTCCATTGATATCCTTTTAAGGTGAGTTTATATTAGATGCGAAATGAAATCGTTTTACTTGTCCTAAGTGCATATTTTGAATGTATCCTAACAAACCTTCGGGCATTGGAAGTGAAGTTTAGATTTTTAGAATTATTAAATTACAAATTACTAAACCACAAAGTACTAAACCAACGATGATCAATTGGCGGTGCCACTAGAATTTTCAAAGGCTTTGTTACAACTCAAGAGTTCCTAATCGAGAAGCGAGCCCTCTCATTCTATTAGTATAGATACTGATTATTAGTATATATGACTCTTTTTACATTCAAGTAATATATATGTGTACGATACGAGTATTAGTATAGATGACTCTTTTTACAACTATATAAAGTACTACAAAATAATTGAACATGTGCATATATATCACTTCTTTTTTTAGTGCTAGCCCTCAATTATAAAATATCGGAGCAAAGCAAACTCAAATTATAAAATATCAAGACCTTGTCGAAAAAATGTCGAGATTTGCATGTCATCGTGATCATGAATAACGTAAAATTTGTTCATTACGAGTAAATTCTCAAGTTCTATTACAAATTCAAATTCTCTCCACACACACTATTCAGCTAATAACAACGGTCAACTTAATATGTGCAATACATGATTCAACTATCAGAGGTGGTATAAAATTTTAGGGGTCACTGAAATTCCAGTAACTTCGTAATCCTCTTGGAAATTTCATGAGACAGTGTCTGTGTGCTACATGACCAACATTGAGACATCTTATGTCACATGCTTGACTAACATTCATACAGAAGATTCAATGCTTGGTCAAACAACGTTGCATGTGCTAATTATTATCAATCATATATGTTCATATCACATTAAATCAAGGTCATTACAAAAATCCAGCAGCCTTAATCCAACTTGGCCTCAAAAAAGAAAAAGGCCAACTTAATCCAACAAAGTGATAGATACTTCAGAAAGTTTTACTGTCCTAAGTGCTTGTTTTGAATGTACTATTAAACATACATTAATTTATTTTGGAAGGTATTATATATTTTGTATATAAAATTTGGTATCTTTACTGAATTTTAACGATGTCATATATTAACAAACGGAGATAGTAGTAGCATGCGCAAAATGTCATTCAACTGTCTTCAAGTTAATCATATTTCCTGTAATGGTGGACATCAAAGAAATGCAGGAAAAAAGACATATTAATTTTTTATATAAAACTAGATAATACTGCTCAAGTAAAAAGTATATCAGTGCAAAACATTTTGAAATGTCGCACTATTTGTATGATCGTCCAATATTGAGAGGACTACTTTAGATAAAAAGACAATGCAAACTGAGAGGAACATATAATTGCTGGCTACACACCGGAGATTATAATGGTCACAAATATGAAATTGTTGTCTCCATTGCTCACTGGAGAGGCTGGTAACCATTCACCACAGCCACTTATAATAGAAGATATATATATTGTCAACAAATACTAGTTAGAGTAAGAAAATCCATTGGTATCATGATCATAATTCAGGGAAATACCACATTTACAAAGACAGGGCAAGATCACAAGTTACATGCAGTAACACTCAACACTCCAAATATAGGTAGCAATCTAATTCAGAATTTCAGATGAACCCTGGCCTTAAACTTGTAATAACATACATTTCTATAATAGGTACTCCGTATTACAAAGGCTATTGGTTGGGTTCCTGCAACTGCTGGCAGAGAGAAGGCATATCTTCATCTGAATAGCAAAATTCCTGATGATCTGAAATTTGATTTGAATTGTCTATTTGTAACTCATGGAAAGCTCTGTCAATCATGTGCCAAAAAGTTAGGAGGCCAGAAAACCACAGGTTCGAATTCTGCGTGCCCCCTAGCAAGTTATTGTTGCACTGAAAAGATGAAGCAATAGGCCAATAGCCAAGGTAAGCTACTTGGTCCCATTTCAAAATAATATGTATATGCTACGTGCCAACTATATTGTGCTCTGGACTGCTGCTATTTTGGTTGCCTAATTGTTCACTCCCCAGGAAATGTTCTTCAACTAGCTGTTTTATTCGAAAGTTAGATCATGAGCTGGTTGCTCAACTCTAAAATTTTTGTAAGCACTACAATTCTGCTGCACATCTTAAAGTGCATAATATAGGCACAAATTTATCCTACAAAGGTAACTATTACTTGCTTCTTGCTGATTAAGGAAGTACCTATGTTTAAATGAGAGTTACAGTTGGTCTTTCAAAAAAATAGAGAGTTATACTTCATGGGTAACAAGCTGGGTTTTTACGATGCTGTTTTGTTCTGGTGCCAAGAACTTTATTCAATTAAATTCTACTGTGTTATTTGCCTCTAGGAACCGTGCCCTCTTTATTGCTTTTGGATATTGTAAGTTAATCATATGACCATGCACTCTGAATGATGTAAAATATGCATACCTAATCGCTGTTCCAATCTCCACCCAATCATACATGACATAATCTTTTGCAAATGTAGGAATTGTGTATGGTACTATGGTTATTGATATTTTCTGAAGGTGATGTCGTACCTCCCAATGACGCTAATGGTAAAAGGATGTATGCAACGAAATGTCTCATCTGATGGGAATCCCAGGTTCAGTTTCATGTTTTATCAGTAGAGACTAGAGAGCTTCCAGGCTCCAGCTGTATGATTTCAGGCTAGATCCCATACATATGAACTCATTTCTACCATGTAATACCAGCTAGGGAATTAGTTTGGAACATTTGATGAGAAGCAAAACACTGGGGAATATTGACTTAATCGATAGATATCTCATCGATTACACTGATCGAAGGAAGCCTAACATTTTTGCTCCATAGTGCACTGAACAGAGAAAAGGGCACCAACAGATAACCAAAACAGAGAAAAGGGCACCAACTGTGAGGAGGCGGCCGCCGGCCGGCGTGAGGAGGCGGCCATCGGTGGTGATGAGGCGGCCATCGGCGGTGATGAGGCTGCCGGTGGCGGCGGCGGTGAGGAGGCGGTCATCGGCGGTGTGGGCGCGGCCGGCAGCGTGAGGAGGCGGCGGCGGTGGCGGTGAGGAGGCTGGCGGCGGTGAGGAGAAGGGCGGCGGTGGCGTGAGGGGCGGCGTGAGGAGGCGGCGGATGAAAATTTTGACAGCGCAGCGATTCAAGGGTTTTCGTGCCTTTGGGACTTAGGAAAAATTGAGACTCCCGCACGCCCATATATAGCGAAAACAATTTTCGCGGCGGTCGGCTTACCCGGCCGCTAGCAAAAACCTTTTTCTCTAGCGGCGCTTACACGGCCGCTAGCAAAACCCTTTTGGCGCGCACCGGCGCCGCTAGCAAAACCCTTTTTGGGCGGCTTACCTGGCCGCTAGCAAAAACCTTTTCGCCGGCGGCCGGCTTAACGTCCGCTAGCAAAAACCTTGCCACCGGCCGTAACCGGCCGCTACCAAAACACTTTTGGCGGCTTACTGGCCGCTAGCAAAAACCTTTCACATTTCAATATTTAGTTCTTTCCACAACTAAATGTAAAAATATCCATAGAACTAATTACAAAAAGAGTCGTAATCATCCGTACAAAAATTCATCATCCATCATAAGGTGCTGAAATTACATATGTAGATTAACCTTTCACATTCTTGCCTACTCCCTTATTCCTCATGTATGGCTTGGGGAATCACCAATCATCGCTTCCGCGACCTTAATGTTGTTTGTAAAGTCCGTGAAGAGTGTCATGTTCTCGTACTGATTATATGCCTCAACATCTTCGACATCGTCAACTCCCAAAATCTTTTGCTTTCCCGATACAACTATATCTTTCTTCAACCGAGATGGATTAGTCACATAGAAAACTTGAGCGACACGATCGGCAAGTACCCATGGGTCATTCTTGTGCCCTACGTTGACAAGGTCGACGATGGTCGGCCAAAAATGTCGACAACCACGCCGGATGGGTGTTTCACCCATTGGCACCGAACGATGGAATCTGCATGTTGGATCCATAGTCCGCTTCACATATTTCATCTATGAATCCATAGTATGTGCTCTTTTGTCCGGTTGTGTCGATTGCCTCTACTCGAAGGCCATTGTTTTGGCATGCACTCCTTTGGTCTTTCGCTTTGGTATAAAATGTATACTCATTCGATCATATGCTTGCCATGAGGTGTAAACACTTGATGGCCCGTCGGCCAACCTCTTAATAGTTTTTTCCTCCGTAGTATCGCCATCGGTAGGCCGAGGTTCTTGAACCATTCTCAAAGACAGCCTTGTGTCGCTTCATGATCCATGCATCGAACGCCCTGTATTCATTGCTTGTAATTCCTTAAGGTGTTGATCTATGTACGCCTCCACTATCGCGTACAAAAGACGGTGAAATGAGCTTCTTTCGGTTTCTTGTAATCATCATCGTGGATTCTTTTACGCCCTTTTGTCCCTCTTCCGGATAATCTACCTTCATGTCAAGGTACCGTAAACCAATTGCTTTCCCCTCTTTTAGGTAATCAATGCAACACTCAACGACTTCCTCGGTAGTATATCCCTCTATCATCAATCCCTCGGGTGGGCACGGTTCCGTACGTAGCCTTTTAGAATGGACATGTACCGTTCGAATGGCCACATCGATGCGGTACAAGGGACCAAGTGCAATAATACGAGGCACAATATGAACTATGAGGTGTTCCATCATATTGAAAAATGATGGCGGGAAGCACATCTCAAGCTCGCGCACCGGTCTCTATAGCGAAAGTGCGGAGAGGACCTAACTCGTTAAGATCAATTACTCTCTGTGAGATTGCATTGAAGAAGTAACATAGCTTTGTGATGACCACCTTAATGTGTAATGGTTCGATTGCTCGATGGCGATAGCGAGGAATACTGTGAGCATTACATGGCAATCATGGGAATTGTAGCACGAAAATGACAAATCCTTCATCGACACCCGATCGCTTAATGTTTGAGGAGAAACCAGTAGGCACTCTCACCCCGTAGGCATTTGCACATTGCCTTTTTCTCCTCATTTGTCAAGGTGTAGCAGGCGGCGGAAGAAACACTTTTCCATTACCCTCATCTACGGGGTGAAGCTCTTTTCTTATCTCGCATATTCACGAGGTCCTTACGGGACTTTAGCCCATCCTTTGTCTTGCTAGGTATGTCTAGTAAAGTACCCATGGTGCTATCAAACACATTTTCTCTAGGTACATAACATCGATAGAATGACGTATCTCTAAATCTTGCCGAGACGGAAGGTACTTCAAGAAAATGGAATGCTTCTTGAATGGCTCGCTAGCGCTTGCTTTGGCTCTTTGGCCTCATTTCTCTTCCGCTTGTTGGTTTCCTTCTTTTTGGCCTTCCCAAAAACAACCTTGAGCTTTTTCATTATTGTGAACACGTTATCACCCTTCCATGGTTCTGGTGGATCACTGTCCTCAACAGTGTTGTCGAAATATTTAGCTTTGGAGCGGTACGGGTGATTCTTTCTTAAGTAACGTCGGTGCCGCATGTACACTAGCTTCTTCGATCCCCGAAGATACATGTACACCGTACCATCAACACAAATAACGCAGCATGTCTTCCCCTTGAGTTGTCTGATAGGGAAAACGGTGCGGGCAAGTCGTTGACGGTGACAAAGATAATTGCATTAAGCGTGAAGTAATTCGCATGAATTCGTCCCAAACCCGGACCGTGATTCTACGAGATCAGCCATATCCTCCAGCAAAGGCTCCAGAAACACATCCATGTCATTGCCAGGTTGTCGTGGTCCCTCTACAAGTATGGTCAACAAAATATACTTCCTTTTCTGACACAGCCACGTAGGGAGGTTGTACATGGTTAGGAGTACTGGCCACGTGCTGTGTGAGCTGCTCAAGTCACCAAATGGATTCATTCCATCGGTGCTCAATGCAAACCTTACATTTCTCTGGTCCTCTGCAAACTCATGGTACTTTCTGTCAAATTCCTTCCACCGTTGAGCATCGGCCGAATGTCGAATCATCCCATCCTTTTTCCGCTTTTCATGATGCCAGCGCATCAGTTCGGCATCCCTCGGGTTCGAGAACAAACGCTTCAATCGATCTTTCACCGGAAGGTACCACATGACCAACTGGGGATCTTCATCTTGTTGTTGAATTCTACCTCGTCTTGGGAACCATCCCGACCCTCGGACGCTATGGCTTGTTTTGTATCGACTAGTGTTGCACATTGGGCATCTGTCCAAATCCTCGTACTCTTTACGAAACAGTACCCAATGGTTAACACACGCGTGTATCTTTCGCACACCCAGAGATAAAGGGCAAATAAGCTTCTTCGCTTCATAGGTCTTGGTTGGTAGGGAGTTGGGTTGCGGAAACGGTTTCTTCAACGAGAACCAACAAAGCGTTGAAACTCTTTGTCCGACCAACCATTTCGACCTTCAATCTCATAAGTTCAAGCACCGTCCGCAACAATGTGAAATCCTTCATGCAACCATTTGCCTCATCGTAGAAAAGAACCTTGTTGCCTTTTGTAATGATTCGAAGTTCTGCAACCCACGAGCTGACCCAGCTACAACCTCAGGTTTAGCATGACGCAACATCTCTTCCAAATCAAAATTACCATCATCTACGCAAACATTACCATCATCGACATCATCAACTATCTTGTCGACCATCATCGCCACCAACATCATCATCAACATTAATGGGCTCTACTTCCTCTTCTCCTTCTTCGCTACTACCATCAAATCCTCGTCCCAGTTGAACACTTCATCTGTACTATCGCCCGGTTGGGAACTTGTTTGCTTGGGATCTCTCCATGATGTGACCAATTTGTGTAGCTTGCAACAAATCCATGCATCACCAAGTGTTGCTCAATTATAGATGGGTCGATCCAAATTTTCTGATTCTTGCAATGTAAGCATGGACATCTAATTTCCTTTGTCTTTTTAGATGCAGCATTCTTCTTAGCAGCTTTCATGAATATGTCAACTCCTTCAATGTATGAGGACCGGTATCTCTCTCTATACATCCATGCTCTGTCCGCCATCTATGCATTATTTGCGAAAAATATGTACAACTTCGTCACTTTATATATTTTTGATAATATGTCACATTAAAATTATACTAATTAATATTTATAACCACTATAATCTAGACAAGATAATTAGAGCTAGCCAAAAATCTACAAACTACAAACAACTAAAAATAAAAAAACTAGCTCTTTTTCTCTTCTTCTCAGTGTTCTCTGCAGGTTAACTAATATATAGATCTCGCTACAAATAAACATATCAAAACTAGATATATATATATATGGAACATCGATCATGCACAATATTTCTTACAAAGTTTGCCCATTTTAAGCTCCAAATAACAAATAAAAAATACTTTTCTTTCCCGTGTCACATACTTTTTGCTATGCAAAATTTCAACAAACAACCAATAAAAATGAAAAAAACTCTACAAATAGAGTAGAAGAAAGTATATGTAACCTCAGTGCGTAGATCTTTCAAAAGATTGAAGATCAAAACCTTCCCCTATGTATTTGTTCACAAGAGAGAGAAAATCGTTCTCAAATGCTATGGCTGCTAGCTTGGGTGATGGTATAGGTGATAGTATTTTCCACGGAGATCAACATATGTCGGTTGAATCGAACCGCTATAGAAAATATTTAGGGGTGGCGGCGCTTAAGTGGGCCGCCAGCGAGATGTAGGAATCTTCGCTAGCGGGCCACCTCACCTTACCGCCAGCGAAGATGTGATATGTTCTCTGGCGGGGTCTTAAGATGGCCGCCAGAGAAAATACCACATCTTCACTGGTGGCCAGCTTTAGGAGGCCGCCGGCGAAGATGTGTTTTCCTAGCGGCCCGAGACCCCCACCCCCTATCTTTTGAGTGGCGGTTTCACTTCGTAGCCGCGAGAAAACTTTTTCCAAACGCCATGAAAGATTGTTTTCGTAGTAGTGAGTATTTCTTCAAGGACAAGTGGAACTACATTATTTATAACTAATTTGCATGTAAGAAATGTTAGTTTTCTTTTTTTTCACGATAATTGATGGCCAAAATCGGTACTTAAAGATCGTCAACACTATGGCGAGAGGATATGGCCTAGGGACAAGGGTCTCCTTTATAGGCCAGCAATGGCGGTGGTTTTGGAGATGGAGAGGGGAAGAGTTCGATCCGAACTCGCCAAGGGCCATGGTGGTATGGGGAATGAAGATGACAATGTGGCCCTCGACCAATATAATTGCATTGCGAGGCCAAGCCTCTAAGGGCGACGGCGTGAAGCAATGAACGGTTTGGAGAAGTGGTGCAGCGGCAACAGGTGGGCCACGTGGACGTGCAATACACGGGCACACGTGCAAGCATGATGCACGAGGAGCGAACGCAAACCATGCACATTACACAAAACAGGCGGGCATGATCATGATGACGGTGTGGCTCGACCAATATAATCGCATTGCGGGAGACAAGCCTCTAGGAGCGACGGCGTGAAGTAGTGAACAGTTTGGCCAAGCGATGCAGCGGCAATAGTGTGGCCGCGTGGACGTGTGACACACGGGCACACATGTAAGCATGATGCACGAGCGTGGACGCAAACCATGCACATTGCACGAAGCAACGGGCATGATCATGATGCGCATTGCAATCGCGGTGTCGTACCCATCCCCGTTGTAGCTCTACCTTGCTCCCGTGCTAGCGAGAGGTGGTTAGCGCGTCGGCGTGTGTGGTCCAACTAATCGCCAGGCGCGGTCGAGGCGGTTGATGCAACGGCGTGACACCGGTAGAGCGGTAGGGTAATGGCCCGGGGCGGCGGTTGGGTCATGTTGGGTTGGGTACCTATCAAGGATGGGTTGTGTTGGGACAAGGTAAGAAAAGATGGGTTGGGCCGGGGTTTTAGGTTCAGCTGGGCTAGGCTCAACATTACGTTGAACACCTTATAGGCATGAACAGTAAACTTTTAGATTTTCTAGGTTTGAATTGGATAGAATGGAAGGGTTTTAGATGAAGTTTGAATTAGAGAGGAATTTGAATTGGAGAGGCAAAGTAGAACTTGGGTAAATTTAAAGGATTGACTTGAACCTTGGCATTGAAGAGCATAGAATAAGTTTGTAGAGTACTTTTTGAATAGATAGGAATTTTCTTAGGATATGAAAACAAACTAAGTGCTAAAATACTTTTAATCCAAACATAAGGTTTGTATTTAAGTCAATTTGTTTTAATTACAAGGAAAGAAAAGAAAATTGTAGTACGAAAGGGAACTTTGAGGCTTTTGATGGAGTTGTATACATAGAAACTTTACATCAAGAATTTAGAGGAAGGTAAGGTCAAAGTTTTGGGATTTAGAAGTATAGTGTGGAAATCTTGGACCTTATTTTAGAAGAGAGAGAATAAATATAAAATTCAATCAAGAACTCCAAATTAATGAAAAGGCCGAACTTTGATAAATCAAGATGATATTAATTTGGGGATTTTTATAAATTGATGGGAATAAGAAAAGTTCAAGAATTCAAGGAATTTAACTTAAGAAATATCAAACATGAAATAAAAGTTTTGAGATTCAAAATTTTGAATCAAGACATAGAAATCAAGTAATTTACTAAAATTGACTTGATTTATGGATTAAGAATATATTTTATATGCTTGTAAATTCAAGAAATTATAGAAATGGAAAAAACATGAAGAAATAGCATGATGCATTTTTTTGAAGTTTTTAAATTTTGGGGATATTACACAACTACTAGCTATAAACCCATATTGAAGCTAATATGTACAAGAGATAAGTTATAAGGTGGTCTATGTTTATCCTCCTCTCTTTTTCCCTCACATGTAGATTTGATGGATATGACTGGAATGTTCACATTAGCGCGATAGAACTAACGCGTGATGCCAAATTTTCTAAAAATAGGAGTGTGCTTCTTTCCCTCCATGCGGACGTGCCTTGCTGAAAAAGGAATCATCCTCTCCCCCCAACCCCCCACACGCAGGGTGCTTGCAGAAAAGCGGCGCTACGCTTTCCCCTTGTTGGGCTGAGGCAAGAGCCCACGTAAAGATGGCAACGGGCAGAAAAAACCAGTGTATCCGCAGGCACCTGACCCGGCGGGCGCGGATACGGGCGTGAACTTGTGCCCGCGGGCACGGGCGCGGGCATAGGGTTGTGCCCAATGAGTATTTGTATACGGGTAAAAATTGAGTACGCCCATACCCGCATACCCGCATTGACATATGGGACCACGAAAAAAGAGGTATATAAGCGCTCAATCTAGGGTTCCCATAATCACATTCGACCATTCCCCACCCTATCCTCCCGATTCCTCACTCCAAGGCGCAGCCGTCGGCCTGCCCCTGGCCCCCTGCTGGCGCATGGCGCGCCGCTCTCCCGAAGTAACCCCCGCCGGCCGCAGCTCCCCTTGTCGGTGCCGCTCCACCACCCAACCCCGTAGGCACCCCGTCGGCCGCAGCCCTCCCAATCCGCAGCCTCACGCCGGGCTCGGCGCCGCCGCCTGGGCCCCCTTGCCGCACGTCGCCCTCCTTGCTGGGTAAAATCTTGTACCATTTCTTGATGTCCCCTTGTTGGATGCCTGGATGATTGTTGTTGTTCTAGCGACCAATAGCAGGATTGGGGGAAATTTTGAATGTGTGTTTCACAAATATCATTATACATTGCTTGTTTAAATTGGTTTCGGATATTATTTCCTGTTTGCATCAAAGTACATTCTTTTTAAATTGGTTTCGGGATATTATTTCATGTTTCACAAATATCATTATACATTCTTTGTTTAAATTGGTTTCGGGATATTAAATTGATTTCAAGATATTATTTCCTGTTTTGTGGAATAAGCCTTTGTGTGTTAACTAGTTGTTAACACCAGAATTTGGTAAGCCCCGGAGTCCCAATCGGCTGAGTTTATATCGGCTCAAAGCTAGTATCGGCTTAGAGTTTAGCATCAGCCGATTGGGGGTTTTTCCTGTTATTTTCAGCAATCGATTCTTGTTAGATTTGGTTTGGGAAGATCTTATCCAAAAACACCGAGTTCAAGAAGGATACGACTTGTATATATTAATTAGGAAGAATTTATTAGCTTTCTATTTTATCTTTAGCAAAGTTTGTTAGTGTCAATAAGGACTCAATTTGTTTCCTTTTATCTTTAGGAAAGATTGAGTCGTAATCTGTTAGGATCTTTGTTAGCCCGTGGGTATAAATATGTAAGCTCGAGGTTCATGTAATCTATCCTCACAATCGTATAATTCGGCGCATTGTCACCTTTTATTTTCCATTTTATTCATCATCGGCGAGACTTGGCACCCGACGTGGGCTGCATCGGTTAAGTTCGATCTCGGTGAAGGGGTAAGTCCAAGTGTTGCCTATCCGGATATCGTCTCTATCTTTAGTTTCATTACTGTTTATAGTCGCATGGACTTAGTTAGGACTTTCTCGGTTAGGTCCGATATTCTGATCAAGTTGATGTTTCTTTAAACATAATGTCACTTTAGATAGATTTTTTATATCCATCACATTAGACAAATCTATCGGCTCATTGAGTATTAGATTATCGTATGTAATCTCGTGTTGCATCGGTTAGGCCTGACCTACTAGATTGTTATTGATAATCTAAGTCTTGGTAAGCCGATCGGTTGATGCTAATGTTTCATCGAAGGGTTAGCCGACCTTATCTGATGTGTTAAATTTTCTCTTGATGGTTTTGCCATCTTGGTTAAATATAACACATGACCACTTTGATTGGTGCCATATTGGCTCGTTTAAATCTATCAGGCAATCATCAACCTTATGCTGCATCGGTTAGGTCCGACCTATGATGTTGTGGTTGTAAGTTAGATTTATGTAAGTCGGTAGGCATCAATCATTGTTTCATCGGAGTTTCAGCCGATGAGTTATCTGGACGTTGCAATCGGCTTACAAGGATTATACATAAAGTTGGTTTTAGCCGATTGCAGCAAAGGTTTCTAATCACATTGGATCTAATGCCATCGAACCCCAATCGATGTATGATTCAATCTTCAGATCAATGTCTATTTCATCATGTGATTGCTTTATGCTATACTACATTGCTATATCATCATGTTATTGTCGATCGATTGCCTTTATATAGATGTTTGCTCAGCACACAGCCGATGGATTAAAACCCTAACTTCATCGGTTGGTATCAGCATCGGCTGGAATCGCGCCATCGGCATATCGGCTGATCGGTTGTTTTGGCCATCGGCCTATCGGTCCATATGCTTTACGTTTTGCTGCTTTGTATGTCTTGTCGGTGACGGAGATCAAAGCCCGGCCTTGCACGCTCGTGCTTCATTGATTTTAGGACTGCCCTTTGGAGCTAAACGGATCTCTCGAACCAGGCGTGTGTTTGGCGTCAACACATCTTTTGGCACGCACGGATTTGGCGTCAACACTAGTTAATGCATATTTTTCATGGTGAGATCTGAAATTTAGTTATTGCATGGTCAACACTATAGCATGTCGCATATCTTGTATGAGTCTAAGAACCTATATAAGAAGAAAGAGAAATCACCGATGAAATTTTTGTGGATTTGTTTATGGCGGTTTGAGTTTTTGACTTCAATCCAAATTCAACCGATGGTCATGTTTTCGGTCAAGGTTGGGTAGGGAACTTAGTCGTATACTCCACATCTTCTCAGCCATCCGAGAATGGTTAGGTGGGTTCGACAACTATAGTTTCAAGGTACTTGGACGAGAACATTGTCTTGCTCATTTGTATTGAAGTCGGTGGCTACTTTCGTGTCAAGAATAAGGCATACCTCCTATACTTGGGTTCGTGATATATGAAAATACTATATACCTAATGATATACGAGAAGGTATCCTTTAATTAAAGAAATACAACAAATCTAGAAGGAAATTGTCTTCTTGGAATAGAAGGTGTGAGAGTCCTATTTAGGGAAGACAAGGTCTCCTTAGCCCTTATCTGTTCTAGTTCTTCGAGTTCTACTTAGAGGAGAAGGTAATCAATGCTATAAATAGAAGACCCCGGGAGGAGAGAGGACACACCAAGATAGATCTAGGCAAACCCAATATGGAGCCACAAAGGCCGACAAGAGGGATCTAGAGCTAACCTTCAATCTCGCCGAGTTCATATTCGAGGAAGAAGACTACACTAGTCGTCGACTACGTGTGAGAACTCCATGCCGCCAAGTCAACGAGACTAGATTAGGTCATCCCAAATATTATACTTACGTGATTATGATATATAAAGGCAACACCGGCTTCGTCCAATAGAAGTATGGCTATTACTCGTTAGTTAAGGGGCCCGAACCTATATAAAAATATCTCGTCTCACGTCTCTTTTACCTCAATCTCGCATATAACCTGATTCCAATGATCCCCATACTCTACAAATACGTCTGCGGGTATAGCACATCGACGGATATATCAAATTCGATCATAGGTTACTATATTTTAGTAGAGAAGGAGTATTTTGCATCGGAACTCTCACACTTGAAATTTTATAGAAGCACCCGACCCTACCGTCGGTATTCATTCTTTTCTCCCATCTCTTGTCTTCCTGAACCATTTGGGGCTCGCATCGTCGCCCCTCCCTTATCCTTTTCCCCATCGTAAAATCATCAAAAAACTAACCGAGCTACTAGAGACTAATTTTACATTGGAAAGAGTAACATGATAAAAATACAAGAAAAACAAAATAAAAATATGAAGTAGATTGTAACAAGGAAATCAACATTAGAGCAAATTTGTATAGAGGAGCCAGGAAATATTCATGCATAGGGCTGAGTTAATGGGAACTTAAATATTTTCACAAATTACATAGCATTTTTCAAGATTATTGTGAGGATTATGGAGCTAGGCATAGGGATCAAGCCCTAGCCGTCCCCATGCCTCTTTCCGCCTGTCGTTCTTGATAGTTTCGCACTTCTACGACGAACACACACGCAGTAGATCCGGGAGAAGACCGAGTGGGTCGGCGCCTATTTGGAAGACAAGCAAACATGCATGGGAGAGAGAGGACATCGCCGCCTAGGGAGAGCTATTGAGATCCATGGATAGGAGGTGGGGATGGAAGGTAGGAAGGGGGCACATTCTGGGGCTAGAAAGGGTTGGGATGGTGTTGCGGCTCCTGGTGGCGATGGAGAAGGTGTCGACTAGGGCGAGGGGGGCTGAGGATGAGCTTGTTCGCACACTTCCATGGGTGGCATCTTGTGAAGGAGAAATGGCGGTGGATGTTGGGGCTGTGGATCCTCGCCACCTTCCTCTTCCTCCCCCACGGATGCGTCATTGTTGCTGGGGCTGATGAGCGCGCATCACGCGCCCTTCTTCACGTCCTCCGCATACTCCACAACACCCTCCGCCTTGTCCGTCGTGAAGTTCTTTGCCTCAACGGCCTTCCCTGCACGGTGTTTGCCATCCCCTTTCCCACTGAGTTTGTCCTCCCCTACGGTTGCGTCGTCGCCGCTGGGTCGAAGATCTTGTCGTGGACGACACCTAGGAGGGACCACATGCGCTCTTGCATAATGCCCTGCATGCCACCGCTTCCTCTTCCTCCTCCTCCGCCATGCACAACTGTTTCGGGCTCCTATAGGCCTTCCGCCTGGCCGCGTGGAGCTTGTCAGCCATGCTGCCTCATCCACACGCTCCTCTCTCCCAACATGTGGGTAGAGAGAAACATTGAGGGAGAAGATAGGAGAGGGATGTGTCACCGACATGTGGGAGTCCATCACTTCTAATTTATTTTTCTTACTAAAATGCCATGGCATGTGGGTCAATCTTGACTCAACGGGTTGACCATAGTAACTTGCCACATCAGCCAAAACCGGACACACCAATATCCTCGGACCTCTGGTACTCTGGCATTATAAGTTGAGGGATGCGTTACATATGGTATTACGATTTAGGATACTATTTAAAATCAATGTTAAGATAAGGGACCAAACTTATTCTGAGCAGGAATGGCTGCTGGGTGCGTCCATGCGTGACTAGGGTGAGTGATTTAGGGTGTGCTTGGATGAGGGGTTTTGGGTGGATAGGACATGGCGTCTCATTTTTGTGGGTGTTTGGTTGATGGGCGGGGAGTGGACATGGCGGCCTAGAGAGGAATATTCACCTCAAATGCCGGATGGTGGCTTTGGCCGCATGGCCGGATATGGCCGCTCGAGCAACCGACCAGAGCGGGGGAGCGCCGTGTCACCCCATGAAGAGGCGATCGATGCGATTCGTGGCGGCGATGATGACGATGAGACTACGGCGGACGGTGCAAGCGGCGGCGCGGCGTCAACGGGAGGAGGACAATGGCGAGCACGGAGATCCGGCGAGAGACTAGCACGACGACGGTGATGACGACGATGCGAACCCGGTCGATGTGACGACGACTATGCGAGTCTGGCAGTGGCTATGACGATTTGCTACGACCAGTGCAGGAAGAGGGGGCAGCGGTGAGCGGGAAGAGGAGGCGGCGGAAGCTCGGAAGCCGGAGGCGAGCCTGACGACCTTCTTTTCTTTTTTTTCTTTTTTTTTCTAATTCAACAGGTGTTGGATAGGGGGGACTCAAGCCTCCCCAACATCCATGTTGGATCCGCTCCTGTTTGTAATATTTGACTGTAAACCAAACACACGATATGTTCGTTAGGCCAATAGGAGGAGATGAGGGGAGGCCGCTGCTTCTGCTAGTATGCCACTTCGATATATTTCGGATTTCTCGGTGAATTCGGTCACTCCAGGCTAATGACCGAAATAAACGGTTTTTAAGAACTGATCACTGACAGAACTTTTCGGTTTCGGTCGGTTCTCCGGTCTCAGTTTTTTATGCCCACCCCCACAAATGATTATTCTTGCGTTGAGACTTGAGAATCTTCCCGTCCCCTGTGCGCAAGCGCTAACTCCCGTCTAGTCGAAAAAAAAAAAGAAAAGAAGAAGAAGAAAAAGGGGATCTCCATCTCGCGTCCGCTCCTTGCGCCTGCGGCGATCTCCATCTCGCGAGCAGAGCAGGGGCGGCGCCGTCGTCCCGCTGCTTCCGCCACATCCTGGTGAGCATCTGCACCCTCTTTCTCATTCATCTTTCCCTCGAATTTGCTTGCGTTAACCCTAGCTTCTCTTCTAGATCTGGAAGCTTTCCTCTTAATTTACCCTTACCTTAATACAAGTAGCGGTTTGTTTGTTCCCCGAAAAAGTTTGTGCATGCCTCAAGTTAGATCTGTCCCTGCTCTTTGCCTCTCTACGTGTAGATCCACAGCATTGCTAGTTTTTAGGTTGTTTGGAGATTTTTCCACCCTGTTTGGGTCAAACAATATTTGCAACTTTTGTTTTGGAAACAGCAGCTCATATCTCAAGAAAAAGAAGGTGATATGTGTCTTTTTATATTTTAGAAATGTACCTGAACTACAGCGTTTCGTTTGCTTATGGTATGAAACATGAATAACGAATCTGTAGGAATAATAAAGATGTAGAGCTACACTTGTGCAAGTATGGGTTTAGAGAAAACTATGTGCTGAATTAGTAGTAGCAGAACAGAAGAAAAGAATCAGATGAGGACGGATGAGCCATCTCTCTCTCAAAAAAAAAAAAAACTATGTGCTTCTCTGAATTATAAGCATTTCTACCTCTAATTAATGGATTGAGCCTTCACACAATTAGATTGTGCCTTCTCTATTGCTGAAGAGTGCAAATTCTTTACCTATGTTACCAGTAGTGTTCTAGGACATAACGCCAAGTGTTCTAATGGAACCGTTAGGCGATGAACTCACTAGTCTGTGGGCAGTCATCGATTTCCCTGCTTATGGTGTGCTCCATGGATGGAACAACTTACTATGGTTAGTCTATGGTACACATTTTATTTTTCTAGTCAACATATAAATAAGCAATCCAGGAAAGAGACTATCACCACTGCCCTAGCATGTCATGTCATTCGGCAGTATCACGCTTCTTAGGGCAATTTTAGAATCACATACGTTCCAGTGAATAAGGATGGCTAATCTGTTGCACAAAACCTTATGCAACATTCTACACAGCAAGTCAAATAGAAAGCATGGACCTTGATTCATATGTACATGTTCAATCTAAACAGTTTTATATCAGAATGCCACTATAAAACATAAACCTCACAAAAGCAGCTCAGGAACATAACCTAGCAATAGGGAAATTCAGAAATGCAGGAGCAAAAACATCATATCCTATTCTTAATTCAGCAAGTACCCAGAACAGTCAATTCCCTGACCGCTACATTGATACCTCCGTTAAATGAGTGAATCCTAATTTTTCTAACACTGTTCGGTGTTCGTACTACAACCTCTCATCATCATGCGTGAGACATGACTTAGACACCACATGAGTCATGACCGATGCATCTAACTCCACTCTCCCATTGCCACTACTCTCAAGCACACAACATGAAATGCTTCGGTGGTGGTGATGGTCTCTTTCCTTGATTTCTTGCAAAAGGACATGAAATGCTTGGGCTGTGGTGAACTGGTGACGGTCTCTTTGCTGGATTCTTATTTATATGTTGACTAGAAAACTAAGTATCCACTGTTATAAAATATAAAATAACACTTGAAGTTGGAACTACACCTTATTCGCCTTTTTTCCCTGGCAGGTTCTTTTGGTGTTCTGGTGTAGTTTGCAGCGGTTTTTGGCTTTCTTGACAAAATGGTGAAGCTGACAATGATAGCACGTGTCACTGATGGCCTTCCACTGGCAGAAGGGTTGGATGATGGACGGGATCAGAAGGACGCTGACTTTTACAAGCAGCAAGCTAAACTTCTTTTCAAAAACTTATCAAAGGGGCAACATGAAGCCTCGCGGATGTCCATTGAGACTGGGCCATACTATTTTCAGTATCCTTATGTTCTCTGTGGCTATTTTATTCTGGGTATTGTTCATGACTGTTGAATTTGTTCCATTCTTTTAAAAAATTAGTCTAAATTAACAATCATGACTGTACAATAGCTAGTCTACTCTCTATTTCTCTATTTTCTATTTTAGGATCTTACAACTTGCAAGCACATGGTACTTATTTGATGCTCTTGTTGATCTTGCTATTAGTATTTGAGGCCATTTATTATGACTAACTTTAAGATCATAAGCTTATTTAACCTGCTACTTACATTGTGTTCTGTTGCGAAAAGACAGCACTCAGCACCCAGCTAATATTATTCTTGTAATGCATGTTTTGCTTGTATTGTTTTGCCAAGTTTATTGCAGTATGATCTTGTTGAACCTTAATTCAAATAAACAGTTACATCATTGAGGGGCGAGTATGTTATCTGACAATGTGTGACCGTTCTTATCCAAAGAAACTCGCATTCCAGTACCTAGAAGATCTGAAAAACGAATTTGAAAGAGTCAACGGCAGTCAAATTGAAACAGCTGCAAGGCCATATGCGTTTATTAAGTTTGGTATGTTTCTAGAATTCTCATGCCAGCATTATTTTCATTTTTCTACTCAACTTCAACTCGTTGATAACGTATTCCTCTTTCTATCTAGACACATTTATTCAGAAGACTAAGAAACTCTATTTGGATACTAGAACCCAGAGGAATCTTGCGAAATTAAATGATGAGCTCTATGAGGTGCATCAAATTATGACTCGCAATGTTCAAGAAGTTCTTGGTGTTGGTGAAAAGCTAGACCGTAAGTTTGCAAATACTTCTTAGTTCTACCTTCACAGTATCCTGATACAATAAACCGTCAGATATCTATAACATGCATGCATTGGGCTTACTATGGAGGAGCTTGTCCTTTCAATTGCCTTCATGAATTTGTTCAAAAGCTTATTTACACTAATTTCAACTTACTGCCTTTTGCATTTAAGTGACCTGATTCTGATGTTTTCACTACTAAAGTGGCCTTTACCTTTTCCTTTGCACTTCATTGTGTGATAATTGATATTACGGTTTGACTGTTAAAATATTGCCAATCTTTGCAGAGGTCACTGAAATGTCAACTAGGTTGACTTCTGACACAAGAATTTATGCAGATAAGGCTAAGGATCTCAATCGCCAGGTAATCCATTTACACAATGACATGCACAATTTTTAGCAGATGCATTTGTCTGCTGCGCAGAGCTTTTTTCTATTAGAATTGTTAGAGTATCAGTATTTATATTACAGAAACATCTGAAATTATTTATCAGTTTCTTCAGAAGAATACAAGTATGATGATAAAATTGCCTATACTTCCAGGATCTAAATTAATATAGTCACTATAATTCCTTGTTGCCTCCAACATTAACAAACATCTGCATGAGCATATTTTTAAAAGCTGCCCTTGGTTAAAGAAATGATGTTTCAGTTGTGTTTAGTACACTATTTACGGTCAATTGGTCTGTTTCTTTGGATTCTACAAGCCACCAAACATTATTCAGTTGTGGATAGTGGCTCCCGAGTTCTCTCAACCATTTAAACGAAGCAACCAAATGGCTTTAGCAGCATGCCTGGTCAGAAGTCTTGACTAATAACGTGGATATCCACGTTGGCATTTGCTAGTTTGTATCACGATGTTTGTCGTCATGTTGCCATTAATCTCAACCTGCATTCGTCTACATGTTTTATCCACCTTTTTCAGCGTCTCATTTATGGTATGCACAACCCCTTCTTTTATTTCAGGCCTTGATTCGGAAGTATGCCCCTGTTGCCATTGTGATCGGTGTAGTTTTGATGCTCTTTTGGTTGAAGAACAAGATATGGTAACTGCACTAAACCGAAGGAAGCTGGTCCTGCATTACAACACTGGTGAAAGAAAAACCGAAAATTTTGGTAGATTCTGGATCAAGAGATGCTTTGGTGACTTGTATCCCGTATCTGCCCATTCAAGCGAGTACTTCAGCTGCCTTTCAACCCCCTCCCTCCCTACTACAAGCTATTCAAGCCAATTCGATGTAGCATAGACCTTATAACGGACTCGGACTTGATTTTGTGAATCCTTGTAACCTTACATACAAGAGCTCTGTAGAGTTGACATTTTTATATCGGGATGGTATTGCATTTTTTTTTGCAAACTCATGTAAGAATTCAGGCTGAATATCCTATATTACATATCTCCTGCGCTTCATGTGACTCATCGTCTGCTTAATGGCTTATCAGACCCGGCTTGGTTTTGGAGATTTTTTTTCGTTGTAGCCTATTTTTGGGCATTGGCTTATAAACAGCTAATAACATAGATATAAAAAGCTTTACAACAAATTATTTTTGGTGCTTTGTTCTGCTGTAGCTTCACTCATGAGAGCCTAAACATTTTTAGACTAATGTGCCATCAATGTGCCATCTAAAAACCACCTAGACAGTAAGCCTCAGTGGCGGATATAGTTCATCAACATGAAAATGATATAATTAAGGATCACTAAATGATGATAAAATAGTTGTGATATAGATAGATGAAGCAAGTTACATGTTTTCATAATTCTGTTACAAGTTTTCAACTAAATCTTACAAATTATATTATGATATAATCTAAAGCTTCACACGACGCTGGCCATAGCTTGAAAGCGTTTAATGATATCTTCATTGCTTACATGTCGAAAGAAGTCACGAGAAGGTGAATAAACTTTATCAATGTAAAATATATATACACCTTAATAATACATATATATACTTATATATATACTTAGTTTTTTTCAAAATTTTTGGGGAGACACTGTCCCCCATGCACCAATGGTACATCCGCCCTGGTAAGCCTGATGATCAGCTACGTGAAATAGTGATTAGTTCCTTACCATGGCAACTATCTATTCTTGGTGTTAACTATCGACGAGGTTTTTCTCCCCTAGAGGCTTTCTTCTTCGTGAAACGCTTTGTTGTGCATATTTCTTTTTCTTCTTTATGAAATGAAATGCATACCTCTTGCCTGTTCGGTTGGAGACAATGAGTGCGGTTCCGTTTTTTTCCTACAGTTTGATCCGCACTTTCACAAAGCAAGATGCCACTGTGGAAAATTGCCAGCTTGTAAGCCGTAATCGCGGTTTGCATACGCCGCAGGAGCAACACTGAGAGTGAGGATTTCAGCTTCAAAAGGATTAAACTGTTTTTCTTTACTTTGTAGGATGGATTAGAATATTTCTACTCCTAATAGCATCTCCAAGGAGCTCCCTAGATGGCTCCTTGTAGCCTTTGTAAAGAGGGAGATTAAAAATTAGAGTCCAAAGAGCTCCTTAATCTATTCCTAATAATAAAGACCTCCTCAAATTCACCTCCCAGCTCGCTTGACCAAAGGAGCGCCGCTGCCTCCCCATCTCACGCCGCCCCTCCTCTCGCGCGCGGTGAAACCTCCAAGCATGCCAAACCCTCGTGCCGCCTTTTCCATCGCACCGCACTCGTGCTTCCCGGCCAACGCCGCCCCGCTCCCGGCCGCCGTCCACGCGTTGCCCTCCTGCTCCATACGCCTGCTCTCCCGATCCCCCGACGAGCGTCGCCTTCCTATCTCGAGCGCCTACCCTCCCGTTCCCTGGCCAGCCTCGCCGTCGAGCCTTTTCCAGCCTCCTCCCTCTTGCACACGACGGCATCCGGCGGCTATCGAGTGGTCGGACTCCAATTCAAGGTATTCTATTCACTCATGTGTAACTTCTCTCTCGTAGCCGGTATCCCTCCATCGGCGGCCGCGTGGCGTATACTTGGGATTGCTGTTCATCCATCCGCATTCGGATTGATTTCTTTTCTTTTGGTTGGCGTGTAGTACAGCTGCAATAAATTCCTCATCATCATCGATGACGATGACTCATAAAAAAAGCTTGTACAAGTGCGCTACGATGGTTCATGGTCCTGACAAAGAAAAGACAAGGCAATATCAATTTAATTGATGATGACGATGACTCATAAAAAAGGTTTGTACAAGTGCGCTACGACGGTTCATGATCCTGACAAAGAAAAAACGAGGCAATATCAATTTAATTTGTCCTGCTCGTCAAAGAATAATAGCTTCAATTGTACATACCGTTTGAACAAAAATCCCTTCAAGATCAATATTTGCTTTGCCAAGCACGGAATTACACTGAATTGCTTTGCCGCTGCTGTCTTTGTTTGCTTGCTGTTTAGTACACGGGTTCTGCTTTGCCGCCGGGAAAGAACGGAGGAAAATCAACGCCGCGCCGCCGGGAAGTATTTTGCCAATGCGTTCGCCGCGCCGCAAGAGAATCAAGGCCGCCACAGATGCGTTCGCCGCGCCGCAGTAGATAAAGCGCGGTAGCCTGCGCTGCAGGAGATAAAGCGCACCAATCCTTGTTAGTTTCCGTTTCGGTTGACGCTTCCGTTTCGGTTAACAGATTGGTGACGTGGCATGTTTGTTTTCAATTAGGGAGCCACTTTTTAGTTATCCATGGAAGAAAGCACTATTTTTCTTGCTAAAAAATTTAGCTACCTTCTTATATTATAATAACTAGTAAAATGTTCGTGCGTTGCAACGAAATGACGATGCAGGGAGGAAAGCAGGCGGAGGACGAAGGTCCAGGTAGCGGCACAGGAGCTCCGAGCGACGACGGGGGGAGGGGCACAGGCGCGACGCGGATAGGGACAAAAGAAAGGGACGTAGAAGATCTTTTTTCATCCAAGCCCTCCCTTTCTTTTCAGCATTGGGATTACGGGTTAATTTTATAAACACTCAAGGGGTTTTCTGCAAAATAACCTAAAACAAACAAAATTTTTGGATAGAAACATTACTTGCTTTATAGATAGTTATATATATACATATATATAACTTTGAAAGCAAGGATATCTTTAGTACCACTGGACCTTGATTAAGAAATAGTATCAGATAGACATTTAGTGTAAGTTAATTTAATTGTACCAAATTAAGTTAAAAATATAATAAAAATAGATATTGACTTATTGATACTTTAAACTGATTAGAAATTTGGTAAAAGTTTAAAATATTTATGACTCGGATATTATTAGTTAGAAAAGTATATTGATGAATAGGAAAAGTTGCATGTATATCGACGGCGGCGCGCTAGCTCACGCGTGCAACGTGTGCTCGGCCGCAGCTCAGGGCAATGCACGGCAACGCAAGAGGCGCGTAAGTCGGGCTCGTCTGCTGGAGGTAAGGAAAGTGAGGCAACAATGAATCGAGAGGTTATATGGATCGGAAATTTTATAGATTTGGACGAAAAACCGATTTGATGATCGAAAAGGTATAGATTTTTTAAGTAGTTAAGATAAACTCGTCGTATGTATAACTATGTGTTTTTAAAAATAGCCGAGTGGATTGCGGGTTAATTTCGAAAAACTCAAGGGGTTTTCTGCAAAATAGCCAAAACAAAATTTGGGTGAAAACACTACTTGCTTTATAGATAGTTAAGTTATAGATTACTAGCAAAATGCTCGTACGTTGCAACGGGACGACGACGCAGGGAGAGAAGCGGGCGAAGGGCGAAGGTCCAGGGCGGCGCGCGAGCTCGAGCGGCGACGGGAGGGAGGGGCGCAGGCGCGGCGGGGCACGACGTGGATGGGGATGGAAGAGAGGGACACGGGAGGTCTTTTTTTCATTCAAGCCCTCTCTTTCTTTTCAACATTAGGACTGCAGGTTAATTTTATAAACACTCAATGGATTTTCTGCAAAATAACTCCTTTTTAGCAACAACATGATGAGCAACAACACCAACAGCGAGAAGTAGTAAAAACGAGTTTGGATCGGTAATTTCACATAGATCTCAAGTTTTTACTCTTCTTCGTTCGGGATAGGTTCTTGATTTCTCTCCTTCGGTTTTGATAGCTCGGCCAGCCGTACGGGCACATGGTATACACTTACTTTTTCTTTTCCCCTTTCCTGGCCTTGCAACAGCAAAAAGTTGTATTAATTCATTGTTTTTTTAGTTCTTTTTCTACTGGAAAAACAGTTGTTGATACTTCACAGTAATAATCAGTACAATAATAAGTAGTATAATAATAGTATCCTCCTGAGAATTCGGTACATTTGGCAAAGCAACAAAACAAAAGAAAGAATGACATATTATTATACCCTCTTCTCTACGTGTTTGTTCATATCCTCAGATATTTTTATCTAACACTTAAATGTCATCGCTTATTTCGTTTCGCTTTCTTCCCATTGGCCTTTCCAAACCAAGTCATGGCCAGGCCTAGGCCGGTCGGCTAACTCTCTCGGTCTCTTGAATGTGAATAGGATAATTGTAAAACGAAAATTTTTAGAGGAGACCTCGGCGTAGACCCTACGGGTTAATTTTGAAAAAACTCAAGGGGTTTTCTATAAAATAGCCAGGCAAAACAAAATTTGAGTGAAAACACTACTTGCTTTATAGATAGTTATAGATATAGATTATAGATTATAGATATATATACATATATATAACTTTGAAAGCAATAACTTTATGTACCACTGGACCTTGATTAATAAATAGTATCGAGATAGACATTTAGTCTAAGTTAATTTAATTTCACCAAATTAAGTAAAAAATATAATAAAAATAGATATTGATTTACTAATACTTTAAACCGATTAGAAAGTTGGTAAAAGTTTAAAATATTTACGACTCGAATATTATTAGTTAGAAAAGTATATTGATGAATAGGATAAGTTACATGTATATCGACGACGGCGCGCTAGCTCAGACGTGTAGCGTGTGCTCGGCCGCAGCTCAGGACAATGCACGACGACGTAGGAGGCGCGTGAGTCGGGCTCGCCTGCTGGAGGTGAGGAAAGTGAGACAACAATGGAGCGAGAGGTTTTACGGATCGAAAATTTTATAGATTTGGACGAAAAAATGATTTTATGATCGAAAAGTTATAGATTTTTAAGTAGTTAAGATAAGCTCTATAGTACGTATAACTGAGTTTTTTTTTAAAAAAATAGCCAGGTGGATTGCGGATTAATTTCAGAAAAACTCAAGAGGTTTTTTTATAAAATAGCCAGCAAAACAAAATTTGGATGAAAACACTACTTGTTTTATAGATAGACTAGCAATTGTGCCCGTGCGTTGCAACGGGTAAAGTCGAGGCGCGACACGGATAGGGACGGCACGGAGGGGCGCGGGAGCTCCGGCGGCGATGGGAGGGAGGAACACGATCGCGATGCTGGCGCGCGCGCGGATGGGGACGAGAGGAGGGCGCGAGGAGGGCGGAGCGAAGGGGGTCTTTTTTCATCCAAGCCCTCCTTTTCTTTTCAGCATTGGGATTGCGGGTAGGGCGACGAAATACTCATGGCTCGCTAGCTCGTTCGGCTCGTCGATGGCTCGGCTCGGCTCGTTGAGAAATGCTAACGAGCCGCGCCAAGGGTTTAGCTCGTTAGCTATAATGAGCCGGCTCGAATCGGCTCGCAAGCCGCTCGTGAGCTCAACGAGCCGGATGCAATGTACAAAGTAGGGCCTAATGTTTTGCTTGTTTTCCTATTCTTTTGCTTGTTTTGTTATTGATGTGACAATAAATACATAATTTTTATAATTTTGTGATGGTCAATATGGATCTAATGCTTTAGATTATAATAGTAATAATATCTAATCTAGTTGCATCATTACATCTACATGGATAATTGTCGATGGACAAGTGTTATTACGTTAATTATGGACTTAATGTATCACTTTTTATTTTTTCAATTGTATATTTGCATGTTTAATAGACTAAAAAATAAAATGTAATTTGTACATAAATTACACTATTATTAAAGTGGCTCGCGAGCTAAACGAGCCGGCTCACGAGCCGAGCCTCCGGCTCGGCTCTCTCTGCGAGCCAAGCCGAGCCGAGCCTCCTAGCTCGGCTCTCTACCGAGCCGAGCCGAGCCGGTATCCACCCCTAACTGCGGGTTAATTTTAGAAAAAATCAAGGGTTTTTTTGTAAAATAGCTAGGCAGAATAAAATTTTGGATAGAAACACTACTTGTTTTATAGATAGCTAGCAAAATGTCCGTGCGTTGCAACGGGACGACGATGCAGGAGGGAAGCGAGGTGGAGGACGAAGGTCCAGCGGCGCGCGGAGCTCGAGCGGCGACGGGAGGAGGGCGCAAGCGCGCGCGGATGAGAGCGAAGAGAGGACGTAGGATGTCTTTTTTCATCCAAGCCCTCTCTTTCTTTTCAACATTGGGACTGCAGTTAATTTTATAAACAGTCAAGGGGTTTTCGTAAAATAACATTTTCTTCTTCTTTAATTGGGTTTTTTTAAATAGTCAGACGGACTGCGGGTTAATTTTGAAAAAACTCAAGGGGTTTTCTGCAAAATAGCCAAGCAAAACAAAATTTGGGTGAAAATACTACTTGCTTTATATATAGGTATAAAGGTATAGATATAGATCATAGATAAGGAGTCATTTACAAAGAGGTTATTGGAGAGGCTCTAATCACCATCATCTCAGTCTCTGATGATCCCACAATTTCCACACAAACAGTGTCATGTATTGCGAAGGCCTAGCTCCCTATGCGAGAAAAGTAAGCCGTGCCACTCTTATCAGCTGATCATGCTGCAGCAACAACACACATCATGCATGACACCAACCGGGTGCAACCTGTTTCTGCTGCATCTATGGTGTTGTTACGCGGGGTGGTGCGCAGTATGAGCTGGTGGTATCGCCCTTGCAGAGCCTAGAAAACGAACTACACTCAGAAGCTTCTCCAAATTATCACCAACTCAGAAGCTTCTCCAAATTATTACCAGCTAAATTTCTTCAATTGCTTCTCATAATCTAAAGTTCTCCCACACAGGCTCAGAAATTTTTTAGAATTTGACTCCGAATACACACTTGGATTTGCCATCCAATCCACACTACTTTCAAAATATGCCAACGGGATGTGATTTTTTTCATTCTATGCCACTCCGTGCGCCAGCGTTAGTCCTAGTCGTCCGTCGATGCCGCCCATGTCAGCCGATGCCGCCCTGTCCGTTTGTTGGGGTTGCTAGTTCAATGCTATAAGATAGATAAATAAAATATGTTATATTACGATGGTCAATCGGTCAAAAGGACTGACCGATATAGTATCGTGTGCCCAACCGATGTTGATGGATTTCGGATCAATGTCTATAACCAATGGAATGGAATTTAGATGTGGAATAAGCATATATCGACTGAAACAAGATGAAATATAATCTTTGATAAACTCAATCTTGATATATCGAACTCATCCGGGACAAGATAAGATTGAATTTAATAAATATGAACACCAATTAATTATATATTTTAAATATTAGCTGATGTAATACAATAATCAATGATGCATGGACAGAACTTAAAGACAAACTAATATCAACTACGCAGAGATAACATGTAATTATCCACTAGTACAATTCTTATTAAAAGTAATCTTGATAGATCGGACTTAACCGAAATAATATAAGATTGATATTAATAAGAATCGGCTAGATAATTAATTATACGGATCTAAACATTGACCAATATAGTAACTTAGGTAACAAACAAAAGATAACTTATCGGCTAAAACTCCGATAAAACCTTATGTAAAAGTTAAAGACTTAATTAAATTTATCGAGCAAGTTAACAACCTAGCGATTGGACCTGCAATATCGATAAAAAGCTTTGATGGATTTAGACTAGCCGTAGATTTAGCAAAATAATTGACATAACAGATCAAGTAAAGAAAGCAAAGCAATTTACATGAGAGCCGATATATCATATGAGCAACACCAGTAAAGGATCAATTAGTATATCGAACTAAACCAATAAAATACTAATTTCGCCGATAGAAGCGAAGTTGACGATACTTTTTCATCGAGATCGAAACCGATGCAACCCAAACTCAAAAACAAGAACTCGTTGAAAACTAAAGCCAATGTAGAGATACGTCGAAAGTTATGTATTGAATTGTTCTTTATAAAAGACCTCGGACATATAATTTGTACCCTCGGGCAAAGTCGACTCGAAACTAACTCCTATCGGCTATTTTACAGAAAAGGAAACTAATCTATTTTACAGAAAAGAAAACTAATCTGAGTCCGATTTGAGTCCGATTGTAACACTCGGAAGGATGAACAACACGGCTAACACGGGTGGCGACGCACGGATGCGCGACAAATGGACGATGGCGCTCTATATACGGACGACAATGGTGGACTAACAATGGCATAAGGAATGGCACAGAACAAAGAAAATTTGCATCCCCGAAGTGGCATAGAACGAGGGAAAATTCGTATCCTGGTGATATATTCTGAAAGTAGTGCGAATTGGATGGCAAATCCCAATGCGTATTCGGTGACAAATTCTGGAAATTCTCCACAGGCTCTTACTATGCCTCAACTTGCCCCGCGTGGATGCCACTCGTTTCAACGATATGATCCGATATGTCAAAAGGCACTTCTTGTGGCAACCACACTTTGTCTGAAGTGTGGTTTTATTCCATGGAATATTGACTCGAACGGTTTTACTAGGTTACCACACTGAGTAGACCACGGACCAAATAAAGAAAAATACTATAGCATAAGGCCGTAACCAAACATGGCTGTAGAAAATATGATAGGTGAGTTAAGATGAAGCACCAGCCTATCAATCTTTGCTCTTAGTCTATTTTAATTTGCTTAGCGGTATAGTCAACACACCACCACAAAATAATCAAATCAACGTGCCACACAGGAAAAAACACTCGAGATGTTATTTAGATTGCACGAGAAAGTTAAGGGGTTCAATACCTGATTCAATAGTTCAGGTGCTAAAGTAGAATTTCATGACTTCTCCCTTGAAAATATGAGTGATAGTTCCTCGAATTGGACTGTGGCCACCACTATGATATGCTATTTTCTATTTCAATCACCCATAATCTTTTATGAAATCATTAACGTAGATAGAAAGAAAAAAGGGAAACATGGCATCGATAGAGAACAAAAGTATAACCGTAAAATAAATTGATCCCATGAAAGGAGAACGAAAAATGAAATCGCAGTAAGATTGATGATGGGCTGTAATCTCATATTCCGACCGACATAACCAGGGTGGAAACTTTACACTGCATTGCTTAAGCCTTTTGAACAAAGCAATAAACAAATGCTAAACAAAAGAAATATACCTACTACAATTACAACAGACTCCTCTAGATATATCAACTAGGGGCATAGTCGCACCAGTAACTTTTTAGGAAGTCACAATGTGCCACACAGGCAGCCATGCAGTGTGTGTAAATTTGCAAAATATAAACATGGTAAAAAAACAATGAGAAGGAGCTGTTGATGCAGATGGGCGCAACAAAATTTTACAGGAAGTGGCATCATAGGAAGCATGTTGTTGCATAGCTACATGTAGAAAGTCTACAGTTTAAAACTGTAAGAACAAAACTGAAAACCTCAGTGAGCAAATCAAACTCTTCAAAAGGAGCTATGGATGCAGAAATATAGGGGCAAATTTCTGGCACAATAACTTGCTGACACGAGAGGTTAAAAATAGCCATGGGAGAATTCCAACCTGAACGAGAAGAATGATGAGTTAGAATAGGTGGAAACTTTCATTCTCGAAAAATATTCAGAGCTTAGTTAGGAAATTGTAAAAATGTTATTCGACTACGTTAGAAATTTACTAGGGTATCTGGGAGCAACACTAAAGTAAAGAGAGTTTTAAATAAGATACCACCATGCCTTATTTTGAATAGTGCCTAAAACTACATGTGCTTACCACAACACGGCCTGTAGCAGCATCAACACCTCTCCAGGAAAACATCCGTCCTGTGAATCACTTAAAACCTTTAACTTCTTGGTTGTTAACTAAAGCAAGAAGGAAAAACCTAGCTGACGTCAACACACCATATCTAAAAGTCAAATACACCACATAAAAATTCGGGAAGATGAAGGATTTAAGGATTTGTTACTCTATAACAATTATTCACATTGGGGATCTGAGAATGGATATAAATGATGTGGCAAGTTATATCAGTTTCTCTAAGCATTTTCAGTGAAAAAGTAGTCCCTGCTTGGTCAAACAATTGGCATATGGTTATTCTGATTAGTAAAAGAATGGCTATCGTATTTTGCAATGCCCACTAGATTCAGAACTCAGAAGCATGCAGTATGTTGTGGCCTTATGGGAAGGGGAAAACAGACCCATCTTCCTAAGGTGTATTCATGTTTTTAACAGAAACTTCTTATCCAGCAAATGCTATCATAACAAGTAAGCACCACATTTTTCCTGACAGATAAATGTTGGTGAAGTGCAACATACCATACAGCATGATGAGCAAACATTAGGTAACCAGCAAGGTTTTGTAACAAGCTAATCAGTAATAACTGGAAAGGAATTAACATACCGAAAGGCTGCAGAAGATGTTTGGGAACAGTAGTTACAGGAGCACTCCAAAACCACAGAATGAGCAAACCATAGATTAGAACCTATCACCAGATGGATTTGATGAGACGCTCCAGAAAGTATACATGAAAAATATAAAACGAGAACGGAAACAAAGTTCATCATGAAGCACCTTGGCAAACAACAGAACTCGTCCGTATTGGTTGTATAATGACTGCTTCCCTTTGATGTCCTGCTGTTGTACTGTATGGACATAAGAAAAAGAGTATTTCAATGTAGGTGGTTGCAGTTGCACCTTCGCACATGTCTTGTAGCAACTACTGAAATACTATTTGGTATCAACACTGATAGGTTTTTCTTTTCTCAAAAACGATCAGTCTGTGCTTCGAGGATTAGGCGAGATGGTAGCAAAAGATTCCTATGATGCTACAGCAGGCAAAACACAGGAACAAACAAACCAATTCAACTCTTACATTTTGCCAGTTCCTTTTCTTTAGCAGCAGCCAGCCGCTTGAGTTTTGCGGCTTGTGCAAACGTTGAGGGCCTGCACCACAAGCAGCTAAAGAATCAGATAAAGGGGAGAACAGAAGAAAAGGTTTAAAGAACAATCACACCAAAGTCACTGAATCCTAGGGGAGAGAGGAGGGGAAGAGTAAACAAACAAATTGCATACGTCGACAGTGCACTAGCCTCCTTGAGAATTTGCGTGATTTCTAGCCGAAGTTTGAGCTGGTCATCAGTAATCGATCCCCTCTGCAAAATCCACAGGTCAGGAGCAGAACACGATCCACATTACAGCATGTAGCAGATCTAATCAAGTAATCAGCTTCTTCCCTTCCCCCGAGTAATAATCTATAAAACCCTCAATTTACCCCCAAACATCGAATCCTTTCCGCCCTAGAGAACAAGATCAATCCATCGATGCGGAAGCGGAAAAGGGAGAGCGCGCGCGCGCTTTCCTGGCGCTGACCTTCTTGGCGAGATCGAGGACGTGGTCGAGCATCTGCAGCGCCGAGACGAGGAGGAACACGAAGGTCGCCGCCAGGGACATGGTCGCCGGTGGGGTGGGCGGCGTGTCGTGGCGCTGTGGTGGTGGTCCGGTGGATTTGTGTTGGTCTCGTGTCCGGCTCGAGCCCCCGAGCGAGCCGGATCACCTGTTCTTGGACGAATCCTGACCGTTCTTTTCTGGCCCAGCGGCGCGGATGGACGGCCGAGATGAGCCCGAATAATCTAGAAGCGGTTCTCTCGGCTTCGGGTAGGAGGCGGAGCACGAGAGAGAAGAATCCATGGCGGCCACGAGCGCGGAGAAGAAGACAGCGGCGGAGATGGTCGCCATGCTGGATCTGCAGCGCCACCCCGACGGCGGGTTCATCCTGGAGACCTTCCGCGACCCCTCCATTTCCCTCCCCAAGTCCGCTCTCCCTCCCCGCTGTAAGCTTGGTTCTTCCACTACTGCAGCTTCAGGTCATTTTCCTCGGGTTACTTGATCTCGCATTGGGCTGGGGCTTTCTTCAATTAGTGGTCATTTCGATGGAAGTTTCGTGAAACTCGAGTCCCGATTAAGTGTTGATGATTGTGATTGAAGGTAGTTCGGTTTATATCATGAATTCAGTGTGAGTGCATGATTTACAGCAATATGCTCGTCAAGATCATCCTAGTGGTGTACGTGTTGTGCCTTTTGATCTACTTTTCTGAAACAAACTAATTAGTATAATCTACTGAAGACACACAAAAAGACTGTTTCCTTTGGGTGTGAAATTCGGTAATTAAAAAGTGTTTGCAGTAGAGTGTTCTACACTCAGGGAGTCAATGTTCCCCCAAATTATTCAAGAAGTGCAAACCATTGTTAATCCCTGGCAATTTTCTTGTGTGGAGAATATCCTAAATAATAAAATAAAGCCTGACTTCTTATTTTTATAGCAAAATCCAGGGGTACTTGGCTTTAATTATATGCCCCATTCCATGTATCAGTATAATAACAGGAAGAGCAGCATGAACAAGATTCGAAATCCGTGAATATCATGTCTACACTGGATTTTTATGATCGATCGGATTTTGTACCCCTAAACTATATGATTTAATTTCTGATTAAAAAAACTTCACGAGTTAAAAAAGGGCCAAACATTAGTACTCCAAACATTACTGCTAGGTTCTGAACCTGTAGCCAGATACTGCTGATCTTCTGGGTCGTGTGTACTCTGAACATGACGACATGTCTACCAACTGTCCATCAATAAACTTGTAATGAGATAATAATTTCTGGAGCTCTTTGACTGCTGCCTTTTTTACGTAAAAGCAAATGGTAGCTCTTGTAACGAAGCGTCTTCCTTCACTGCGTGCAATTTTTGACTTGGCAACATTGGCCTAGCTGCATTTTTCCCCGAACCAGGGGGCAACTATCCCTCTCTCCTTTGTGAAGGATACATAGTAAGGGTCTAGTCAGTATCGCCTGATTCTGATTCCTACATCTTCGAAGACTCAAAAAGGGCAGAGGTAACTCACAGACATGTTTGCCATGGGAGTCTTTGTTCAGAAGATTTTATTAACATGACTTTGATTTGTCGTTACATCATTATTTGATTAGCGTGAACGATGCACACGGTGTGGTCATGGAATCAACCAGCAAGCATGGTACCATTTGGTCCTTCGATTCTATTCACAACTCATTCTCTTGCTAACTTTGCTTAGTCAATATTGGGTGCTAGTTCTTTAACATCTACAATTGGCCTTGAAAAAACACTTCTATATTTGGGGTTTTCACATATCAGATTTGCACACCGATGAGCATGAGCATGACAACCTTCAGTTACAGTAACACAGACCAGAGAGGTTATTCATATGACAATACACAATATCTTCAAACATATTCCTTTTTTTCCTTTTAAAGAACAGGTAAAAGCTTTGACCACTCTTAGAGGTTATTCATATGCATTGTATGGTACCGTCCAATGTAAACTCCCTAGTTAACCATCATAAGAGTAGAATCTGCTTACCATTTTAAAGTACCACATAATGTTAACACCAATTTCAATGCGTGTGAGCTACTATAGGTTTATAACTAGAAATTGCACATTATCTCTAATTTTGTTAATGTGTTTCATTCCTTGTAGATAAGGTAGACCGTGCTGTGAGCAGTGCCATATATTTCCTGCTGCCTGCTGGAGAGATTGTGAAGTTGCACCGCATGCCTTGTGCTGAGACCTGGCACTACTACATGGGGGAACCTCTCACGGTCTACAAATTTACATATATATATCAAATGACTTGTTCTCTTCATGAACTTCCTGACTAACCCCATTCTTTTTCAGGTATTTGAGGTGCATGACGATGGACAAATCAAGATGACAGTTGTTGGACCTGATCTATGGCATGGCCAAAGGCCACAATATTCGGTTCCTCCAAATGTTTGGTTTGGTGCCTTCTTGACTGGCGACATTGAGTCATTCACCGAAGATGGAAGTGTGTTTGTCAAGACACCTGGAAGAGACTCTCAGCTGCACTACTCTTTCGTCGGTGTAACCTGTGCTCCAGCATTCCAGATTGAAGACGACGAAATGGCAACACGGGAGAGCTTAAAAGCGCTGGCTCCTAAAGCAGAAGCTTTCATCAACTACCTTGTGCCTTCGGATTGAGTCTTACGGCACTCCAAGTAGCTCGCTCTACGTGATGAACTGTATGTACCAAGCTACTGATGTTTGCAATGCAGAAACCCTGAGGCCTGAACCTTGCATGTATCATCACTATATCTAGTATTTGTTTGGTTACATTGTTTTTCACTCTTTTTCCTGAAATATTCAGTTTGCTGAGATGCCTCGTGGTTTCTCCTGGCAGAACAAGTCTTCTTCTCAAGGCCTATTCTTGTCTGTCTCATGCTTCTCTCTGCTCCCAAATGTATCCTCTTTGGTAATCACCCTGTATATTGCCCTAATTCTCTGTTCTTAGCCCAATTTCTCTGCTTCATTGGTTGCCCCAAAAGCTAAAGCAAAAGCCAAAATTTGAATTTTAAAACTTAAATTTGGGGACATGTTTAGTTTGTTGTCACTTTTAACCTTACCAAATTTCTAATAAACTAAACACATTTTAACCATTACTATTTTACCAAATTTTGGCAATTCTAGAAACTTTCTATCTTAAAACTCTACTAAAATTTGACAAAGACATCAAACCAAACAAAGCTAATGCTACCAAAATTTGGCGATTTTGGCAACAAAGTGAACATGCCTTTGAAGTTAATTTTAAGAATTTTTTTCAATGTAGTTTTTTTAACATTGGCTTTTAAGTCACTTAGATTTACATATAAATTATTTTTTCACTAATAAGCCATTACGGCTTATAATTAGTTTATGTCAACTGACGAGGCCCTGTGCTATCTCTAATTTCTCCAAGGGTCTATATATAATTCATATGACATAAAATCAGACAAATAACAACCAGATTTCATAAGTATAGCTAAATTGGGTTGACTATCGTTACAACAACATCAAACACGACACAAATAATTAATGAGACTTACGAGAGACTTAATCATAACATATACTAAATTTTCTAGGACAACACAAAATTTAAATTCACACATCATAAAAATTACAAATGTAATTAGTATGTAATTGTAATGTAAGTAGCATGTAGTACGGTGTAACAGAGATGTAACTACGATGTAGGTAATAAAGTAGGTAGATAAGATAAAAATCATAGCATATATAATAAATTTTCTAGGCCAACACAAAATTTACATCCATACATAATAAAAATTACAAATGTAATTAGTATATAATTTGCAACATAAATGAGATGTAATTAGTACAGCGTAACTCCAGTATAGATAATAGAACACTGGTGAGCCTCTCTTATCATGATGTATGAGAGTGATAACCACACTGCTCCTTAGGGACAGATCCAGGACTGGATAGGTATGGTATGATATACCCTAGGCCTAGCCCAATAAGAAAAAAATTTAAACCTCTCGAGCTCTGCTCTCAAACAGCACCCAACAAGAAAAAATCCCCTTGCTACTCACGTCGCCCTCGCTGCCCGAAACCCCGAGTCCTCTCCTCTCCCGTGGCTGCCGGCGGTGGCGTGCCCCATCTCGAATCGCCGTCGCCTCTCGCGACCTCTAACTTCAGCGATTGCCACCTCCGCCGCAGCATCCATCCGCGTCCATCCACCCAGCCGGGCCGATGGGAGCGAAGCGGAGCCGACCAAGGGATGTTGCCCTACCCGCAACGTGCCAACGAGCCGCGAAGCACGAGCCACGAGCCGCTCATCGCCTACTACTGTAAGAAGACGCCCCTTCCCTTATGCCCCTTCCCTTTCCTCCACCCACCCTTAGCTTCATTGACGCACCGAAATCCCTCCTCGATCTCGCTGATGGCTAGGGTTTGGTTTGGATTTGGATTTTTTATTGGTTTGAGCAGGTCAGCTCTATGTGATGGAGTAGGGGATGAGAATTACGCGATGGAGAAGGGGATGAGAATTCCGCAGAAGAAGCGCACCAAGACCACCAACTCGCTCCTCATCCCTCTCATGAACCAGCTAGAGAAGGTATATATTTCTCTACCACTACGATGAGAAAAAAATCAAGCAATTGCTCTTGTTTAATTTAGTTTAGATCTATTCACTTTGTGAAACTTTACCGATTTGCTAAATAATTTTTACCGGTTTGTATATAAAATTTTGGTTCGACATACTATATATAAAAATCCTGACTTTGCTCTATCACGTACATAATTTATATGAAGATAGCATAGAAATATGACTGGATAAATCAACTAAGCACAGGTGCAGGCGTACGTACGAACTCAGCACACGTGCACGCAGATGTATGAACTAGAGCATGCACGCACGATGACAAAATGTAACATCCTGAAAATCGAATAAATTAAAATCGGAACGTAAAAATCGAACTTAAATTTTTGCTTTCGCTTGTTGCCTTTTCTCGTGTTTGTTGCTTCTTATTTGTCAGCTCGTTGCATAAATTTAGTTGTGAACAATTCCTCTCGATGTTTGTGAATGGTTTGGATTTTATTGGGAAGAAAATCTCGAAATATAGGGTTAGAAAGTTTTGAAATAAAATCGGAAAAGGGATGCGGACTTATGAAAATATGCATTTGAGAAATAAAATATTAATTGGTGATTATGAAAGATTAATTAGGAAATAAAATAGATAATAAAATATTTTAGGGGATTTACATGAAATCTAGGAGATTTTTGGAATTAAAAATGGTGAATTATGAAATTAGGAAAAAGGGATTTAAATAAATATGAAAAATATATTTGGAATAATAAAAAGTGGGGAAAAAGTTGAAAATATAATATTAAAAAATTTCTGGGAATATTAGAATTTATTTTGAATTTTTAGAGTGGAGGAAAAATTGGAAATTGAAAATGGAATTGAAAATCGGGAAATTATAAAACGACACTATTCATTGATCATCAACCGCTCGACGCCGTACCCAGCGCCCGACCGATCGCGCCCGCCGCACGTCGCTGGCCGTACACCGCGCCCGCGCCGTGCCCGCGCGCGCCGGCCCCGCCCCGCACCCCGCGCCTCGCCTTCACGCGCCGCCGGCGCACGCCCCGCCGCCCGTGCCGTGCGCCGTCGCCGCCACACGTTGTCCGCCCGCGCCGGACCCCGTCGCGCTCTCGCCCGTGTCGCGCGCCCAAACCCGGCCCCGTGCACGCCCGCGCTCCGCGCCCGGCCCCGCCTCCGCGCCGCCGCGTGGCGCCCGCCACGCAGCCCCCTCCTCTCCCCGTTGTTTCGGACCCCGCCGCGCCTATTTAAAGCCCCTTCCTCTTCGCTTCCTCACACCGCCGCCTCTAGCCATCCCCTCTCGCCCGTCCTCCTCCCCTCTCCCGAGCGCCGCAAGCAGCCGCCGCCGTGCGCCGAAACCATGGCGAGCCGCCGCCGCGCGCGCGCCGCCACCATCCCTTGCCGTCTCCGTCGCCGGTAAGCCCCGAGCTGCCGCCCTTTTCCCTCGCGCTAGCGCGCCGCCGCCCCTTTTTCTCCCGAGCGCCGGTCGAACACCTTGAGCCCAATGAACAGTGCGGAGAGAAAAAGAAAAGAAAAAGAAAAAGAAAAAAAGAAAAGGGAAAAGGAAAAAATAGAGAAAAATTATGGAAAATTTGGAAAAATATTTTGAAAGGACTTGAGTGAAATTTTGGGCAAAAATAAATTACTTTCTTGTATATTTTCTCGGGGCAAAAATTTGAAAATCGAAATCGGACTTTTCCCGAGATTATGTTTCGCGTCGCTTTTAAATCCAGATTTCGTTTAATTCTTCCTCGCCATTTAAATATGTTTCTCTTTTGTGCTCGAACCTTCAAAACCTCGAGCACAAATCCCTTCGCGATATTTCTAAATCTAATTTTCTCAAATAATTACAATTGTCGTCTTTGCGAAAACCCTAGGGCATCGACTCGATTCCAAAACTCGGATTTTTCCCTAGCAACCCTTGTCCTAACTCAAGTAAGAATTTTAGGCTAAACATTTGGAGTCATTTTCGTGGTTTTTATGGTTCTTTTCGATCTTTCGGTATTTTAATGAATTCTAATTGAATTCAATTGATCTTTCGCACATACGGCTAGCACCGAAGAAGCGGCATCGACTCCGTTGAAGACCCCGCTCAACAAGCATGCGAGCAAGACAAGTCATCACACTCTTTGAACATTTTGATCCCAATTGCGAAATGATGTTATTTTAAACTTTAAACATGCATGCTATACATAGAGAATTACCTATACTTGTTATGCCGTACCTTCTTATTGATTACCTTTAGAATTATTCCTTGTAACCCTCGATGTGATACACACAAGCGGATAATATCTTCTAAACCGCTTAGCCATGCTATACTTAGATTCATGCATACTCATGATTTTATGAAAAGCTTTATGCTTAGGCAACTACCTTAGGGAAGGTAGTTGAGATACGGCATGTGGAGACATGAGCGCCACATTGCCATGAGAATGATGAAATGAGTTTTGATGAAAATTGAAAGTACTAAACAAATGTTTTAGACTCAAGGCGGCTGGATGATTTGGGTGGATTCCGGAAAAGGCAAGTGCCGACCTGGTCAATTAAGGACCGAGCCATGAGATAGCCGGAAACGAGCCGCACAACCGTACTTCTCGAATGGGTATAGACCTAGCGGAGTAGATAGCCGAGCGGAGGCGGTACCCTTGCATAGTGGTTCTTATGTATGAAATGAGATTGACAGGGATGATGGGAAATTGGAATTTATTATAACGTGATGAATGAAGTCTTCTCTTACCCCGGTGCGCCGAACTCCTCTCACTTGCTAGAAAATGACGGCTAGAGTGCATGAGGGCTAGTTCATGGAGCGGGTGCGCCAAAGTGAGGTTATCGAAAGGCTTTGCCGTGACCGTCTCATGTGTTGAGACGTAGGCTCATTTGTTGGGCTGTCGCGGAGTACGGGTAAAGTGTACATCCACCGCAAGTGTGAATGAATCAATCTATTCGAATAGCCGTGCTCGTGGATATGGAGCATCGTGACAAGACTTCCGCTTGGCTAGACTCTAAACTTTAAAATGATGGGATGGGTTTGCATGATGATTCTTATTCACTGGTGGATCAACTTCTCGAGATGCGAGAAGGGGTGGACTCCCAGAAAACCATGACGAACCGGAGGCGGAAGCCATCCTTGGAATCACGATGGATGGTAGACAGAACCGTCGCCGATTTAATGAACTATGGAACTAAAACTTGATTTGGCTAGTTGTTAGGCTTGTGAAAAGATTTGTGAAAATTTGCTTTATGCAAAAGAACCCCAACCATTCTTCGAATGACCCTATCATGTGCATCACTTCCGTGTTAGCTTGCGAGTACGGTTGGTACTCACCCTTGCTATACGCACAAACCTTCGAGATGGTGGGAATGAAGACTTGGAGGATCCATATGCCTACTACCGGGAGGGCGAAGAAGCCGATGGCGCTTGCTAGGTCTTAGTCCCCGATCGTTGCTCGTGGCAATCGACAAGCCGCCGCCTTTATTTCGTGCCTTTATCTAATTTCTACTTTTGGGTTGTACCTGGACCATGAGGTCCTATGTGTTGGACATTGCCTTCGGGCCTATTATTGTAATAATTTCGATGTAAGACTATTCGTGCATTTGCACCGATTATTCAGAACCTGTATTTCGTGGGTACCAAACTACTCGATCCAGGGAAATGATACTATGAACACGAAAGATTCCCGTTCCAAAAACGGGGTTCACGAGCCGGTATCGAGCAATGCGACGTAGGATAAGACCAACGGCGCCCTACCCCGACTAGTTGGCTAAAGGGAAGTATCCCACGTAGGATCATTTCGCAAACTATTATTTTTGAAAAGACAAACATACTTTTTCCTATACCTTTATCTTCATTTCTTTTACCCAAATGGTTTTGATATTATCTCCTCTCTTTCGACCCTAAGTTGCTTTCAAAAGCGGATGACTGACCATGTTGGAGTTTGGGAAATCACGTTCCACGGGATGAAGGATTCGTGGCGCAACTCCGGTCATTCTTTGTGGTGCCCGAGGTACCCAGAGGCACCCACCTACCATATTAGAAGGCATGGCACCGAAGGATACCCGTTATGGGAAGCGCAGTTTCGCTGAAGCCCGCATGGGGAGTGAGACACCTTATTGCTTCCACACCCGTTACCACCGAGATTTGGTAGAAGCGCTCTTCAAGACGCGCCCGTGAAGCGTTCCTCCGTCTCAACGCTATTCACCATGCTGAGCTCACCGTGACGAGTTTGTGCACCACCCCTACCGCGAGGAAGGCAATCCGGTCTGCACCATGGAAGCCACACCTGCTGCTATAATCCTATGGTCACCCGTCTATCCGCCGGCGAAACACCGGATGATCTGCTATGAAGAGGCTTTGCTCGAAATCGACGACAGCGACGACGCCTCAATGATCTCGGTCGAGGAACACCAGAGCTGCGGGGATCGATCAACTTGCTGCAGACCCAGCTACAGGCCAACGGTGCCAAGACGAGTAGCTCTCGACCGTTACATGGTCCGTGGGAAGCCTTGGTGGAGCTGGAAGAACAGCTCGGAAGAGCAAACAACAGTCAACCAATGGAAGAATAACTTCGATCCCACCCGTCCCCGCTGCAGTACTTCCACCGAAGTTGTACCAACACCTCCCGCCCGGTGCCCGACCACTACTACCTCATGACTCCAGCATGCCAAACACTTTTCAAGCCATGATGGAGCAGCCTTTATGTTGAGCACGAGTCGGCCCCATACCCGATAGACCCCACTGCTGCTACCTCAATGAAACCTACCTCGAACTCCATGGTCGTACCATTTGAGCCCGGTTCGGAGAGAGAACCCCATCCAGATCAGCACCGACTCCGACTCCGAGACGAGCCTATGGAGATCAAGTGGGGTCCAGGTGATACGATCCAGCAGAGGAGGCGCTCCTACTTGTCGCCCGACTCACACCGGAGGTCCCCTCACCCGCAAGACTACTCGGAAGAGTACCCGACCACCAAGCAGAAGATCAAGCATGACTCCGAGGCCACTACCTCCGAGCCATGGGAACTTCGATTTGCTTCACTAAGGATCACCCCCTTCCCGCACCGGCTCCTGCGGTTGGTTGGATGACTAGGCGAGAGGACCGCCCCAACTTTAACCTTGCTTTGGATGGTTTTGGTAGCAAGGATCACACCCTTCCCTAGTAGACGATGGCGTAGTACGATGTTAGCTTTCGCATTGTGTCATGTGGGATGTGTATGTGCGTCCATTGTATCCCCATTAATGTAATCGCTATGGACCTATGTTTTATGGTATGTTATTAATGAGTTTATTCCACCATGCTTGCTCTGTTCAAAGATCATTTAAAAACAACTTGAAGAGAAACCACCTAGAAACCATGACCTTGAGTGGGTCCAATCTCTTAACTCATCTACCTTCTTCGGATGGCGCATCGTCGCGAGCCGCAACATCCAACGAGAACCCACTGGAGCCTAATCCCTCCACCCTGGCGGAGGTTATGGCTTTGCAAACGCAGCTTGATTCAAGCTATCGCCCACAACCAAGGGAATCGCGAAGGATCAAGCTTGGGAGAATTTATGCGAGCTAAGCCGCCTACATTTTCCACTACCGACGAACCAATGGATGCCAAAGACTCGGTTAAGAGTAATAGAGAAGAAATTGACCCTCGTCGTGGTACGAGAAACCGAAGAGTCATTTTTCCACCAATCAATTGGAAGGCCCGCAAGTGATTGGTGGGACACCTAAAAGAGACACGGGCGGAAGACGCCGAAGAACCAACCTGGGAGGAGTTCACGCCGCCTTTCGTGAAAATTTCGTACCAGCCGCGATCATGAGAATGAAGAAGAACGAATTCCGAAGGTTGCACCAAGGTAACACCACAGTGCAGGAATACCGAACAAGTTCACGCAACTCGCTCGATATGCCACCGGTGACTGGCAAACGAAGAGGAGAAAATCGATAAATTTATCAAAGGATTGAGCGATGAGTGAGAGGGCCAATGATCGGCCAAGATCACGTCGGCTTCCAAAGCCTTATCAACAAGGTTGTACGATTGGAACATGACCGAAAGATGGTGGAAAACAATCGCAAGAGGAGGCTTGCTATGGTCCGCCCACTTCGGGAGCGCCTCGGTGTCCCAAGGGAGCCACCCGTCCGGATGAAAGCCAACCATCATAGCAACCGATCGTCCCCGCACCCGACCATGTTAGAAGGCCGACGCACCCCAGCCCGTACCCGACGCCAACTCTAGCCGCTCCGGAAGAAGGAATATGAATTGCTTCAACTGTGGAGAGTTTGGGCACTACTCCAACAATGCCCCAAGCCACGCAATACTCCCGTGCGTCGGCGCCAATGCAACGGTGTACGAGGAACCACTTGCTCTCGCGGGATGCGGTCTGCATTAGGACGCCGCAACCCAATGAGATCACTCTGGATTCCGGTGCGGACAGTGTGAATCATGTGCGTGCCGAAGAAGCGCAGGAGGATCGAACGTGCTGATGGGTATGTTCTCTATCAACTCTACCCAGCTTAAAGTCTTATTTGATTCGGAGCATCGCACTCATTCATATCTTCACAAGTAAGCAAACAACACCACCTACACCGGTAGAACTTAAGAGACCCATGTTGGTACACTCGCTTTGGGGAAACATAACCGTACCCCATGCTTGCATCAATGTGCCCATACGGATTAGAGACGTGGTATTCCTTTCAAACCTTATGGTACTATCACCCCAAACTATTGATATCATACTTGGAATGGATTGGTTAACTAAGAACAATGGAGTCATAGACTATAGCTGGAGGAAAGTCACGTATCCACCCCATGGGGATCACCAATGAACATAACCATGGATCAAAACCCAATGCTATGTGAGCAAGCTGCGGGAGTATTCACCATGCTACCTTTGAGCGGGATGCCGTAGTGCAAGATTACCGGACGTATTCCCGAGGAATTGCGCGGAATGCCCCCGATCGTGACATAGAATTTATCATTGACCTAATGCCGGTACTGCCCCCATATCCAAGAGACCTTACCGGATGCTGAAGCAAATGAACTAGAAGAACTCAAGAAGCAAATCGAGAACTACAAGAAAAAGGATTTGTACGCTCTAGTTCTTCTCCTGGGAGCCCAGTTCTCTTCGTCAAAAAGAAGGATGGAAGTATGAGAATGTGTGTAGATTACCGATCGTTGAATGAAGTGACCATAAAAAACAAGTACCCACTACCTCGAATCGATGACTTATTTGATCAACTTAAGGGTGCACAAGTGTTCTCGAAGATTGATCTTCGGTCGAGGATACCATCAGCTAAAGATTAGAGCCGGAGATATTCCCGAACGGCATTCTCTACGCGTTACGGCTTGTATGAGTTCACCGTAATGTCTTTTGGGTTGACCAATGCCCCGCGTATTTCCGAATCGATGAACAAGGTATTCATGGAGTATCTGGATAAATTCGTGGTGGTGTTCATTGACGATATACTTATCTACTCCAAGGACGATGAGGAACATGCGAACACCTACGACGCATCTGGAGAAGCTATGAGAGCACCGTTGTATGTGAAGTTTAGTAAATGTGAGTTCGCTCAAGGAAGTCGCTTTTCTTGGCCATGTAGTCTCATTTGGAGGAGTAGCGGTAGACCTGCGCAAGGTCGAAGCATTCGAAATGGAAGGCACCCAAGTCGAGAACGGAGGTTCGGAGTTTCTTGGGATTGGCCGGATATTACCGAAGGTTCATCGAAGGGTTTTCCACGATAGCCCAACCCATGACTCAACTTCGAAGAAGGAGAAGAAATTCGTATGGAACGAGAAGTGTCGGGAGGCCTTTGACCAACTAAAAGAAAAGTTAACCACCGCCCAATCTTAACCCTACGACAACCGTAAGGATTTCGTGATATCCGTGATGCGTCTCGACAAGGGCTGTGAGGCGTATTAATGCAGGATGGAAAGGTCGTAGCATATGCCTCGAGACGCTTCGACCCCACGAGGAAAACTACCCCACACACGACTTGGAATTAGCAGCAATTGTTCACGCATTAAAAATGGAGGCACTATCGATCGGGAATCACTGTGATGTATACACGATCACAAGAGCACGAAGTACTTCTTTACTCAATCCGATCTCAATTTGCGGCAGAGACGGTGGTTGGAATTGATCAAGGACTACGATCTAGGAATCCATTACCACTCCGGTAAGGCGAATGTTGTGGCCGATGCGCTAAGCCGTAAAGCCCAATGCAACCATATGAGACTGGAAGGCATGGCCGGTGAGCTCAAAGAAGATATGGCTCGACTTAACCTGCACCTATTCCTCACGGAGAAGTGAACTCACTAGAAATCCAACCCCTTCGAGGACGCAAATAGAAGAAGCTCAAAAGGATAATGAAGAAACTCAAGCGATCAAAGAGCGCATGACCGTGGCGCGCTAAGTAATTCTCGGTAGATGACAAGGGAACCTGTGGTATAAGAAAATAATCTGCGTGCTCGAACAAGGTGGTTTGAGAGGATTGATCCTAAAAGAAGCACACGAATCAACATATTCGTTACATCCGGAAGCACGAAGATGTACCAGATTTGAAGGAAGAATACTGGTGGCCCAATATGAAGAGAGACGTAGCCGAATACGTAGCCGTATGTGATGTGTGCCAAAGGGTAAAAGCCGAACACCAACGACCGGCGGGATTATTGCAGCCACTCAAGATTCCGAGTGGAAATGGGATGAGATAGGCATGGATTTCATCGTTGGACTACCCAAAACGGCAGCCGGGTATAATTCAATTTGGGTAATAATAGATCGGCTCACCAAGACCGCCGATTTATCCTCGTAAAGACTAACTACAATAGCGCCAAGTCGCGGAACTATACATGAGTAGGATTGTGTGTCTTCACGGTGTACCAAAAAGAATTATATCGGATCGCGGTACCCAATTCACGTCCCATTTCGGAGCAAAGTTCATGAGGCACTCGGAAGTTACCTTGCCTTCGCACGCTTACCACCCACGGATCGATGGGCGACCGAAAGGACAAATCAAGTTCTTGAGGATATGTTGTGAGCTGTGCGCTGGATTTTATCAAGGATTGGGAAAAATGCTTACCGTACGCCGAGTTCTCTTACAACAACAGCTACCAAGCAAGTCCAAGATGTCGCCAAATGAAGCCCTATTTGGTCGGCGATGCCGAATATCATGCCCGAAATTCACACCGAATTTCCCGACTAATTTGTGCATTACACCTCGTCCGAGGCATCGCCGAGGTACACAAATCGACGTTATTGATAGTACGAAACCTCGTCTTAGAAACAATATAAAAGAGTTACACAAATGCAGCGGAAAGGAAAATAAAACGACTTAACCTAAACTTGACTCGAGCGAAGCGAAACGCCAACACCACGGCTAACCCTTGACGACGAACAAGCCTACACCTCCTCGGAGACCTCGATCTCAACCTCCGGCTCTGAAGGGGGAAAAGAAGCAATGCTGAGTACAACCACCGTACTCAACAAGTCACACCGAAAAGGGGACATGATGCAAGATAAATATCAAGGAAAAGGATAAGGCTCAATTTGCATAAACAGCATTTGCGAAATAATAATAGTATTTGAAGACAGTAAAATAGTAGTAATGATTAAGCAATATTAAATAAACACTGTCCAACGTTAAAACCATGTTGCAACAGGCCCATCCATCCACCGCACTAGTCACATTCCAACATTTCATTCAAGTAAAAGTGAAACTAATCAAGGTGAATCTGGTCGATCGCCTAACCGTGGGCACGGCTATTCGAATAGTTTTACTCGATCGAGGTGTACAATCGTACCCACAAGACACAATCCCACGACACGTTACCATGCGCCGGTGCACCACCACGGTACCCGGAAAGGAATTGTGACAGACCCTTCACATAACCCCCTAACCAATCGTACCACACCAAGGTTTTGCCCCCACTCCCATCGGGCAATGGGCAGCCCTCTAGTGCCGCGGTGAATCCGGAAGCTGATCAACCCTTAAAACCGGGCCGACCCAACTCCATCACGCCCACCCTCTCTCGGGATACCCATTACCCATGCTGGCTTGTGGTATGCACGGTACTTCTTCCGGGGTTTCCCAAGAACCGGTCCTTAATTGTCATGAGCACGCTAACCAAAAGTCCAACCATGTGCTCACGACCCATCCTTTTTCATAAATCAATATTATTAGAAATAGAGTCACAACTTACCCTCATCTAAGAGTTAGCCTCTAGTAATAAACTTGATTAGTGTGATCCCCTTAAGTGAGCTAGTTGAGCTAAGCATAACTAAGCAAACCTTAAGCTATCATCTAGTCATATTGAACCCCAAGTTATCAATGGTATAAGGTAAACAATCCTATGGTTGAGTACGATAGGTATAATCATCCCATGAAATGACATTCTAAAACATATGCAATATTTAGGAGAAAAGAGATATCTACATAAAATAGGTACAATATGATCAATGTAAGGTATGACTTGCCTTGTTCGAGGCGAGGAACCTCGGCGACTACTTCGAAGAGAACGGGCTCAGCGAAAACTCGGGATCTACACGACAAACAAAGCACTCAACAAACACCCTAAAAGGTTTACTAAAATAGCACTGAAAAGTATTTTTAATGGATTCTTGACATTTTTTTGGATTTAATGAAATTTGAATGGACTAAAACGGAGCTCGGATTCAAAAGATATGGATTTTAGAAGTTTAATTGCGATTTTTACACTAATAGAAAAGATTAAAACATTTATTGCGTAATTAAGCCCCGGGTGACGCAAGCATGGCGCAGCGGGTAGGGCGACGTCACGGTGGCGCAAGCGGCCGACGCGAGCAGCGCGAGCATTCGGTCCACGGTGGGCCAGAGTCCACGCAGCGGCGCGCGATCGGACGGCGGCGCTTGCGCGAGCGAACGGTCCAGATCCGCCGTCCGAAGGATCGGACGATCGGATCGCGGCTAGGGTTAGGGTTTGGGCGGCGACCGATGGGCGGACACGCGGCGGCCATCCGGAGCGCGCGATGGATCGGACGCGCGCGGCTTTGGGCGAGATCGGACGGTTCGGATCCACCCGATCCGACCGTCGACGGCTCGGGCGGGCGCGCTAGGGTTAGGCACACGGCGGCGGCTCGAGCTCGCCGTCGGCCATGGCCGCGCGGCGGCCGCCAATCTTCGGCGGCATAGGCACACGCGACGGAGGGGCGCTGCGGGCGCGGAAGACGACGGCGGAGGGTGGTGCGGTTCGGGCGATGGTTCGAGAGCGCAGCACGGAAACCGGATGGAGTGGAAAGAAACGGCGGCGCACTCACCGGAGTCGAAGAAGACGACGATGGCGGTGACGGTTTTGGGCTAACACACGAGAGAGACAAAGGGAAAGCGCGGCGGCGACGGGAACTTTATAGGGCGCAAAGAGATCGGAAGGTGCACGGGATAGACGCGGATTCGTCGTTGGTTACGGACTCGGAGAGAGGAGAGAAACGGCGGCAAATTCGCGCGGATAAGGTTTCCTTTGAACGCGATGGGCGCGGGGATGGATGCGGCGACGCGGGATCGGGCCCGGCATGGGTTCGGCGTGGCACGGGCTCACGCGGGAGCGGAGCGGAGCGGCGACGCGCATGGCGGGCGGCGGCTGGGCCGATCGGGCGCGGGACGGAGACCCGACGGGCGGGGCCCACACTGCCGGTGGCCCCGGAGCGAAGGACGGTTTGCGGACTTGCGCGGCGCGGCGGCGCCGTGGGCTCCGACCCACGACCGAAGGAGGGCGGCGCGCGGAGCGGCTCGGCGGAAAGCGGGCGACGGCCCAAGCCGGAAGCGGAGGAAACCGTGCGGCGGTACGGAAAAAAAAAAGAAAAAGGAGAAAAAGGATTTTGGGGCTTAATTAAATTTCTGATTTCTTATTTAATTGATTAAAACTACTTAGATTGCTCTAAAAATTGCAGTAAAAATCCTGTTAGTGCATTTTGACATGCGAAATTCAATAAAAATCCTACCATGTCGTTTCCATTTATTGATTGCATTTTAAAATTACAGGTTGGCTCCAGATTAATTCCAAAAATTCCGATTATTTCAAGGTAAATTATTTAAACAATTTAGGGCAAAACTCGGGGGTGTGACAACCTACCCCTTAAACGGAATCTCGACCCCGAGATTCGAAGTGTACGAAAAAAGGTGCGGGTGCGCGGCCTTTAGCTCATCTTCTCTTTCCCAAGTAGCTTCTTCCTCCGAGTGATGAGCCCACCGAACTTTGCAAAACCCGATAACCTTGTTCCGAGTCCTTCTCTCGCCGATCTCGAGAATACGAGCTGGTCTCTCTCGTAGGTCAAGTCCTCTTGAATTTCGATCAGTCCGGACTTGCCTGCTCTTCGGTACCCTTAAACACTTCTTTAAGCTGGGACACATGAAACACGTCGTGAATACCGGCCATGCTTGGAGGGAAGCTCAAGCCGATAGGCTACTTCTCCTCGACGTTCCCAGATCGTATGGTCCCATAAAACGTGGTGCCAACTTGCCTTTGGTTTGGAAACGGTGTACCCCGGAGTGGTGTAACGCGAAGATACACAAAATCCCTGCTTCAAAAGCGAGGTCTCTCGACGATTGTCTGCGTAGCTTTTCGCCGGGATTGCGCAATCTTCAACCTTTCCGAATCGTTCGGACCTTTGCCTCTGCTTCACTTATTACTTCGTGCCAAACAGCGGCGTTCACTAGTCGATCCGGAAAAGGGGTGTGCGGCACTTCCGTCCATATAATGCTTCATACGGTGCCATTTGAATGCGGCTTGATAGCTATTGTTATAGGAGAATTCTGCATAGGGCAAGCTTTTGTCCCACGCTATTCCAAAATCAAGAGCACATGCTCTCAACATGTCTTCCAAAATTTGATTCACTCTCTCGGTTTGACCATCCGTTTGCGAATGATAGGCCATACTAAAATTCAAACGGTACAGAGCTCTTCTTGCAACTTCTTCCGAACTTGGAAGTAAACCGACTTCCCTATCGGACACGATCTTTTAGGCACGCCATGCAAACACATGATCCTTGCGGGATAAAGCTCGCTAGCTTCTTCCCGAGTAGGTAGTATGCACCGGTATGAAGTGGGCCACCTTGGTGAGTCGGTCCATAACGACCCAAATTGAGTCATATCCCGATGATGTGCGGGGTAAACCCGTGATGAAATCCATTCCAATTTCTTCCCATTTCCACTCGGAATCTAGAGGGGTTGCAACGCTTGCGGCGGGCCGTTGATGTTCCGCCTTAACCCGTGACAAACATCACAAAGTGCAACAAACTCAGCTATCTCCTTCTCATCTTGACCCACCAAAACTTTTCTTTAAGATCTTGATACATCTTTGTACTTGCCTGGGTGAATTGAGTATTGAGTTTGGTGAACTTCCGTAAGGATCATTTTTTCAAATCCTTGTCTTCTGGCACACACAATCTCTTTCCCATCCAGATTGTGTCGTGCTCGTCTTCTGTAAAACCACGGGCTTTTCCAACCCTCATGTTCCTCTTGAGTTTGGTCATCTCGGGATCGATGCCCGAGCAGCCCGAATTTGATCTATGAGAGTGGGTTGGGCTTCCAAAGCAGCCACAAAACCAAAATCCACCACTCGTAGATTTAGATACTCGAATTCTTGCTGCAACCGGTCGCCCATTATTTCGACGTTGAGGGTGGTGCAGTAACTCTTTCGGCTTAGCGCATCTGCAACCACATTAGCTTTGCCAGGATGGTAATGTATCCCCAAATCATAATCTTTGATCAGTTCCAACCATCTTCGTTGTCGAAGGTTCAAATCCGGTTGGGTGAAAATATACTTGAGACTTTTATGATCCGTATACACTTCACAACGATTACCAATTAGGTAGTGTCGACGATCTTGGGCATGAACCACGTGGATAATTCCGGATCATGAGTTGGATAGTTGTTTTCGTGCGGGCGCAATTGACGAGAAGCATATGCGACCACTCGCCTTCCCCGCATCAACACACATCCCAACCCTTGGCGAGATGCATCACAATAAACTTGGAAGTCCTTTCTTGGATCCGGTATCAACACCGGTGCGGACACCAACTTCCTCTTAAGCTCTTTAAAACTCTTGTTACATTCACTTAAATTTCTCATCTTTCTTCAACAGTTGAGTCATCGGCTTGGCGATTTTGGAGAAGTTCTCAATGAAGCGGTAGTAACCCGCAAGTCCAAGGAAACTTCGGATCGCGTGACTTTTGGCGGGGTCCACTTGGTAACTAATTCCACATTTGCTGGATCCACGACTACTCCTTGGGCATTCACAATGTGGCCGAGGAACTATACTTCCTTTAACCGAAAGCACACTTGCTAAACTTGGCGTAGAGTTGATGATCCCTCAACTTCTCGAGCACTATCCGAAGATGTTGCCCATGTTCTTCCTCCGTTTTAGAGTAGATCAAAATGTCATCAATGAACACCACCACAAATTTATCCAAGAACTCCATAAACACCTTGTTCATCAGATTCATAAAGAAGGCCGGTGCGTTGGTCAATCCAAAAGACATGACCGTACACTCATACAGACCGTACCTGGTGGTGAAAGCGGTCTTGGGAATGTCCTCTTCCCGAATTCTCAACTGGTGATAGCCTGATCGCAGGTCTATCTTGGAAAACACCTTGGCCCCTTTGAGTTGATCGAATAAATCATCAATCCGTGGTAGAGGATACTTGTTCTTGATAGTGACCTCATTGAGTGCGCGATAATCGACACACATTCTCTTGGTCTTGTCTTTCTTCTCCACGAAGATCACCGGAGCACCCCAAGGCGACGTGCTCGGGCGGATATACCCTTTTTGCAACTGTTCATCCACTTGCTTCTTTACTTCGGCCAACTCGTTGGCTCCCATCCTATACGGCCTCTTGTGTATTGGGGCGGTCTCGGGTACTAAATCGATCCGAATTCAATTTCCCTTTCGGTGGCATCCGGGTTAAGTCTTCGGGAAAACTTCAGGGTATTCTCGACGATGGGGATATCCTCTAACTTCATAGGGGTCTTTGCCGCCACTTCGGACGACCCACCGGCGGAAACATGATTCAAACTTGCTACGGTCTTGGCTTGCATGGGAGAACGAAAAATAATTCCTTCTCCTTTCGTATTGATTAGAGTAATGGTGCGACTAGCGCAGTCAATTACTCCCTTATGTCTGGACAACCAATCCATTCCAAGAATGACATCTATGCCTTTGGTGAAGGAGGATGAGGTTGGCTAGAAACATAGATCCTTGGATTTCTATGGTCACCGAGGGACAATGCGAGTAGTATCCAAGTGGTTTCTAGGGGTTTGAACCCGCATAGGTATCTTAAGTCCCACTACCGACAACCCATGTGCCCCAACAAACCTTTGAGATAAATGAATGCGTAGCGCGGATAATACGTGGCGGGAGTAAAGTTTACGGAAACATACTCGGTATAACTTCGAGTGGTCGTGCTTCCTCGGCGGACGCATGATTGACTGGGCTGGATGAACCTTGGCCCAGCGCGTCTTGGCTTTGGACACTTGTCCGCAAAATGCCCGGGTCACCACGTTGAAACAGACTCCTAACTTTCCTCCGAGTCCTTCCTTGGAGGTGGTGGCGTGATTCTTGGGAGGTGGCGCCGTTGGAGGACGCGGCCGGAGCGCGTTATTGTTGACCACTCCACTCTTGCCGGTTTGGAAATTCCTGGGTGATAAGGTCGATCTTGACGAACAATCATGGTGGTAGGTCCACTCGACTTCCGGCATGAAACGCGGCCTCTGCTGATTTCCTCTTTGTTGAGGAGGTTGGGACTGGATTGCTTTCCTCTTCTTGATCATCTTGTTGCGCGATCTTCTGTCGAATGGCCTTGTCAACCAGCTTTTAATAGTTTGCATACTCTCCCGAGATTAGCTTGTCGTGAGTTCATCATCCAAACCAGCCAAAAACTTTTCTTGCCTTTCTGCATCGGTGCGCACATCTTCTGGGGCATATCGTGCAAGACGATTGAACTCATGCAGATACTCAGTAACTGATCTGTTACCCTGCTCAAGAGAACGGAACTCACGCTTTTTCTACGCAACTATTCCCGCAGAATGTGTGCGGTCCCAAGCTCGACGGAACTCTTCCCAAGTAACATGCTCCCAGCCGGCGAGTAACCAAGTAGTTGTCCCACCGAGTGAAGCGGGACCACGCAGCAACCGATGAGTGGCAAACGAGACTTTCTCTGGTCCATACACGCTTAGAAGATCTAACTTCTTACGTATGGCATGAAGCCAATCATTAGCCTCCATGGGATTAGTGGTGCTTTGGAGAAGGTCGGCGGTCGGACACGAAGGAACTCGCAACTTTGGTGGGTGGTGGGGCGGCAAGCTGGTTGTTACATTGCCTTGCTTATTCTTCTGCATTTGTTGCAACATCTGCGTTGCATCTGTTGATGTTGTTGTTGCATCTCGCGCATCATTGCAGCCATGATCTGTGTCTGCGAAGCAAGCACTTGAGCAATGGTGGGGTTCTCGGGTGGCGGTGGAGGAACATTGCCATTGGCGTCGTGAGCCTCGTTGTTGTTGGCACTGATGCCCATTGTTGCGTTTGCTCAGCTGGTCCGGTGTTCACCATCCGGAGGAGGCGACCGAACCGAAGAGAGAAAAGAAGAAAAACAGACGGACTTAGAAACTAATCTTTATTATTGGAATTCAAATGCATTGTTCGATCTTTGACTAGAAACAAGGAAAAGCACCAAACATCCTTGATTGGTCAGCCATATCACACTTGATATCGACCGCCGGCTATCCCACACACGCTGACCTAACACACAACAACTACCAAGAAGACAAACTAAGCTAAACGATAAAACTAAGAAGGGCAACTAGAACGATCCGCGAGGCAGGAGTCTAAACTACTTCCTTCAAAAGATCCCCATTCTTCGAACGGCTCCTAGAGTCCTCCGGCGTCACCTCGGACTTCGACTCTTCGAATCGGTTCTTGAAGCCCAACCAATCCGCCTCTTCCCTCGAGGAACTTTGAGTTTCTTCGAGTCCATGTCTTCACCTGAATTCTCGAGCTTGAGTCACTGGAGATGGAGATCCAACTATTCACGCCACCTCCGCCGGCCGGAGCAAAGGTGAGAGCGAGAACTGCGCAGGGAGGAACTGGGCAGTCTTGGAACCGGAGCGGGTGGAGCTGGAGTGGGAGAAGCTAGAGGAGGCGGTGGAATCCGAGGCGCCGCCTGGATACGGACAGGGCGCGGTGGTGGTCTTCCGAGGCGTAGTGCGAATCCGACACCAACTAGTGTCGGGAGTCCCTTCAACTCGCTACCTCCTTCTTAAGACGAACCACTTCGTCTGTGCGCACAATCCTTAGCATCTTCTTGTCATTCAGCGCTTTGGTTGCCTTATGTAGGTCGAGTGCATCTTGTCCGAGCCTTTGATCACGGTGCACATGTGGCCGAAGGTAGAGTCGTTCTCCTCTGTTGTAGACTTGAATGCACCGACCTCGGAGGAACTACCTCGACGGGGATGGTAGCGGTAGGAGGAGGTGCGAAGGTCGCATCATGCGGCTCCCTCATCCGGCCAACATCGGGTAGGCGGCTTCTTGACAAGCGTGATCCGACGTGCCTCCGAAAGCCGTGACCTCCATGTTGGGAAGACACGTTCCCACAAACCCGTGAACCTCCAACCAAACACGGTAGGGCAACTCGCCACCGAGAGGCGCAACCGTTGTATACTCCGGTGCTTCGAGATATCCGACCGCAAGAGCCATACGCGCCGGTTCGCAACAAAACCCGTCATCCCTTTTCCGATGCGTCGTCGGGGAACACGCCATCTATAGAAACAAAGGAGTGGGAAAATCAAAGCATGCTCAAAAACCCACGACCAACACCCCATTTTCGCAATTCCTAAACCTAGATGACTCCACTTTTCAAAACAGCCCCTTTTTTAAACATATGCAAATGAAAAGAATTAGAGGGCTCTTAAGGTTTCCGGTTTGCTCGTCCTACGAGTCAAAGGAAGGCTCGATACCAACTTGTCACGCCCGAAATTCACACCGAATTTCCGCGCTAATTTGTGCATTACACCCTCGTCCGGGCATCACCGAGGTACACAAATCGATGTTATTGATAGTACGAAAGCTCGTCTTAGAAACAATATAAAAGAGTTACACAAATGCAGCGGAAAGGAAAATAAAACCGACTTAACCTAAACTTGACTCGAGCGAGCGAAACGCCAATACCACGGCTAACCCTTGATGACGAACAAGCCTACACCTCCTCGGAGACCTCGATCTCAACCTCTCGGCTCGAAGGGGAAAAGAAGCAAGGCTGAGTACAACCACCGTACTCAACAAGTCACACCGGAAAAGGGGACATGATGCAAGATAAATATCAAGGAAAAGGATAAGGCTCAATTTGCATAAACAACATTTGCGAAATAATAATAATATTTGAAGACAAAAACCGTAGTAATGATTAAGCGTATTAAATAAACACTGTCCAACGTTAAAACCACGTTGCAACAGCCCATCCATCCACCTGCACTAGTCACATTCCAACATTTCATTCAAGTAAAAGTGAAACTAATCAAGGTGAATCTGGTCGATCGCCCGTAACCGTGGGCACGACTATTCGAATAGTTTTACTCTGATCAGAGGTGTACAACTGTACCCACAAGACACAATCCCACGACACGTTACCGTGCGCCGGTGCACCACCACGGTACCCGGAAAGGAATTGTGATAGGACCCTTCACATAACCCCCTAACCAATCGTACCACACAAGGTTTCGCCCCCACTCCCATCGGGCAATGGGCAGCCCCCTCTAGTGCCGCGGTGAATCCGAAGCTGATCAACCCTTAAAACCGGGGCCGACCCAACTCCATCACGCCCACCCTCTCTGGGATACGTCGGCTAGAGACAGCTACGCTAGACCCAACCATTACCCATGCGGCTTGTGGTATGCACGGTACTTCTTCCGGGGTTTCCCAAGAACCGGTCCTTAATTGTCATGAGCACGCTAACCAAAAGTCCAACCATGTGCTCACGACCCATCCTTTTCATAAATCAATATTATTAGAAATAGAGTCACAACTTACCCTCATCTAAGAGTTAGCCTCTAGTAATAAACTTAATTAGTGTGATCCCCTTAAGTGAGCTAGTTGAGCTAAGCATAACTAAGCAAACCTTAAGCTATCATCTAGTCATATTGAACCCCAAGTTATCAATGGTATAAGATAAACAATCCTATGGTTGAGTACGATAGGTATAATCATCCCATGAAATGACATTCTAAAACATATGCAATATTTAGGAGAAAAGAGATATCTACATAAAATAGGTACAATATGGTCAATGTAAGGTATGACTTGCCTTGTTCTGAATCTTGAGGAACCTCGGCGACTACTAAGAGAACGGGCTCGCTGGAAAACTCGGGATCTACACGACAAACAAAGCACTCAACAAACACCCTAAAAGGTCTACTAAAATAGCACTGAAAAGTATTTTTAATGGATTCTTGACATTTTTCTGGATTTAATGAAATTTGAATGGACTAAAACGGAGCTCGGATTCAAAAGATATGGATTTTAGAAGTTTAATTGCGATTTTTACACTAACGAAAAGATTAAAACATTTATTGCGTAATTAAGCCCCGGGTGACGCAAGCATGGCGCGGCGGGTAGGGCTGACGTCGCCGGCGCAAGCGGCCGACGCAAGCGGCGCGGGCGCTCGGTCCACGGTGGGCCGAGTCCACGCGCGGCGCGGAGCGGACGGCGGCGCTGCGGGAGCGAAGCGGTCTAGATCCGCCCGATCCGAAGGATCGACAGTTCGGATCGCGGCTAGGGTTAGGTTTGGGCGGCGGCCGATGGGGCGGACACGCGGCGGCCATCCGGAGCGGCGATGGATCGAACAGCGCGGCTTGGGCGAGACGGACGGTTGGATCCACCCGATCCGACCGTCGGACGGCTCAGACGGCGGCGCTAGGGTTAGGGCACGGGGACGGCGGCTCGAGCTCGCCCGCCGGCCATGGCCGCGCGGCGGCGGCCGATCTCCGATGGCATAGGCAACGGCGACGGAGGGCGCTACGGGGCGCGAAGACGACGGCGGAGGTGGTGCGGTTCGGGCGATGGTTCGAGAGGCAACACGGAAACCGGAGGAGTGGAAAGAAACGGCGGCACACTCACCGGGGTCGAAGAAGACAACGATGGCGGCGACGGTTTTGGGGCTAACACACGAGAGAGACAAAGGGGAAACGCACGGCGGCGGCGGGGAACTTTATAGGGCGCAAAGAGATCGGAAGGTGCACGGATAGACGCGGATTCGTCGCCGTTGGTTACGGACTCGAGAGAGGGAGAGAAACGGCGGCGGCGAATTCCGCGCGGATAGGGTTTCCTTTGAACGCGATGGGCGCGGGGATGGATGCGGCGGCGCGGGATCGGGCCCGGCATGGGTCCAACGTGGCACGGGCTCACGCGAAGCGGAGCGGAGCGGCGGCGCACATGGCGGGCGGCGGCGGGCCGATCGGGCACGGGACGGAGACTGACAGCGGGAGCCACCTGCCGGTGGCCCGCGGAGGGAAGGACGGTTTGCGGACTTGCGCGGCACGGCCGGGCGCCGTGGGCTCCGCCCACGACCCGGAGAGAGGCGGCGCGCGCGAGAGTGGCTCGGGCCGGGAAAGCCGGGCCGACGGCCCAAGCCTAAGGGAGCGGGGAAACCGTGCGGCGGTACGGAAAAAAAAGGAAAAAGGAGAAAAAGGATTTTAGGGCTTAATTAAATTTCTGATTTCTTATTTAATTTATTAAAAATACTTAGAGTGCTCTAAAAATTCGAGTAAAAATCCTGTTAGTGCATTTTGACATGTAGAATTCAAGAAAAATCCTACCATGTCGTTTCCATTTATTGATTGCATTTTAAAATTACTTGGTTGACTCGAGTTAATTCCGAAATTCGATTATTTCAAGGTAAATTATTTAAACCATTTAGGGCAAAACTCGGGGTGTGACACGAACCCCACCGATGTGGTCGGAAGTGAACGAGCCGTGTTTGGGCCCGACATAATCAAGGAGGCCGAGGAAAAGGTCCTGAACCGGGACCGATTACAAGCCGCCCAATCCCGACGAGAAGAGCTACACGGATACTCGTCGAAGGGACTTAGAGTTCAATGTAGGCGACTATGTGTACCTAAAGGTCTCACCACTACGAGGGACTCAAAGGTTCAAGGTCAAAGGAAACTTGCGCCAAGATACGTGGGCCCATTCTGATAAGCGCTAGAAGAGGTGAAGTGGCCTACCACGGCTAGAGTTACCCGAGAACATCTCGATATCCACCCAGTGTTCCATGTGTCACAATTGAAGAAGTGCCTACGAGTGCGGAAAAGCAAGCTCCTTTGGAGACCATCCATATCAACGGTGATCTCACATATCCTAGGAACATCCAATAAAGATACTAGACGAGGCGAGAAAAAGAGGACACGAACCATGTCATGGCGCATGTACAAAGTGCGGTGGAGCAATCACACTAAAGAAGAGACCACTGGGAAAGCGAAGATTTTCTAAAGACGAATACCCACACCTACTCAACAACTAAGAAATCTCGAGGATGAGATTTATTGTTAGGGGTAGGTTTGTAACATCCGAAAATTGAAAAAATTAAAATCGGAACGTAAAAATCGGAACTTACAAAAACTTTTGCTTGTTGCCTTTTCTCGTGTTTGTTGCTTCTTATTTGCCGCTCGGTTGCATAAATTTAGTTGTGAACAATTCCTCTCGATGTTTGTGAATGGTTTGGATTTTATTGGAAAGAAAATCTCGAAATATAGGGTTAGGCATTTTTGAAATAAAATCGAAAAAGGGATGCGGACTTATGAAAATATGCATTTGAGAAATAAAATATTAATTGATGATTATGGAAGATTAATTAGGGAATAAAATAGACAATAAAATATTTTAGAGGATTTACATGAAATCTAGGAGATTTTTGGAATTAAAAATGATGAATTATGAAATTAGGAAAAAGGGATTTAAATAAATATGAAAAATATATTTGGAATAATAAAAAGTGGGGAAAAAGTTGAAAATATAATATTAAAAATTTTTCTAGGAATATTAGAATTTATTTTGAATTTTTAGAGTGGAGGAAAAATTGGAAATTGAAAATGGAATTGAAAATCGGGAAATTATAAAACGACACCGTTCATTGATCATCAAGTGCTTGACGCCGTACCTCAGCCCCGCGCGCGCCGCGCGCTGCGTCCACGGCCCTCGTGCCAGGCGCGCGCCACGCGTCGTGCACGCGCTGCGCCGCGTCCGTGCGCGCTACGCGCCGCCGCGCAAGCGCGCTTATCGCCCCCGGCCGCCGCGACCGCAGGCGCCCGCCCGTACCCGCGCCTCGCCGCCACGCGCTCGCCGTCACGGCCCCGCCCCGTGCCGTGCGCCGCCGTCGCCGCCACCCGTCGTCCGCCCGCGCGGACCCCCGCCGCGCTCGCCCCGTGCCGCGCGCCCAAACCCGACTCCCGTGCGCGCCGCCCCGCCTCCGCGCCACCGCAGGGCCCGCCGCGCCGCCCTCCTCTCCCCGCAGCCGGACCCCGCCGCGCCTATTTAAAGCCCCTTCCTCTCCGTTTCCCCACACCGCCGCCTCTAGCCGTCCCCTCTCGCCGGTCCCTCCTCCCTCTCCCGAGCGCCGCAAGCCGCCGCCGCGCGCCATGCGCCAAACCACCGCGAGCCGTCGCGCGCCGCCGAGCACCGCCACCATCCCCTTGCCGTCTCCGTTGCCGGTAAGCCCCGAGCCGCCGCCCTTTTCCTCGCGCTAGCGCCGCCGCCGTCGCCCTTTTCTCCCGAGCGCCTTGCCGAACACCTTGAGCCCAATGAATAGTGCACGAGAGAAAAAGAAAAAGAAAAATAAAAGAAAAAAAAGAAAAAGGGAAAAAGAAAAAAATAGAGAAAATTAGGAAAAATTATGGAAAATTTGGAAAAATATTTTGAAAGGACTTGAGTGAAATTTTGGGCAAAAATAAATTATTTTCTTGTATATTTTCTTGGGGCAAAAATTTGAAAATCGAAATCGGACTTTTCCCGAGATTACGTTTCGCGTCGCTTTTAAATACGGATTTCGTTTAATTCTTCCTCGCCATTTAAATATGTTTCTCTTTTGTGCTCGAACCTTCAAAACCTCGAGCACAAATCCCTCCGTTGATATTTCTAAATCTAATTTTCTCAAATAATTACAATCATCGTCTTTGCGAAAACCCTAGGGCATCGACTCGATTCCAAAACTCGGATTTTTCCCTAGCAACCCTTGTCCTAACTCAAGTAAGAATTTTAGGCTAAACATTTGGAGTCGTTTTCATGGTTTTTATAGTTCTTTTCGATCTTTCGGTATTTTAATGAATTCTAATTGAATTCAATTGATCTTTCGCACATACGGCTAGCACCGAAGAAGCGAGGCATCGACTCAGTTGAAGACCCCGCTCAACAAGCGTGCGAGCAAGGCAAGTCATCACACTCTTTGAACATATTGATCCAAATTGCGAAATGATGTTATTTTAAACTTTAAACATGCATGCTATACATAGAGAACTACCTATACTTGTTATGCCGTACCTTCTTATTGATTACCTTTAGAATTATTCCTTGTAACCCTCGATGTGATACACACAACCGGAAAATATCTTCGGTAAACCGCTTAGCCATGCTATACTTAGATTCATGCATACTCATGATTTTATGAAAAGCTTTATGCTTGGGCAACTACCTTAGGGAAGGTAGTTGAGATACGGCATGTGGAGACATGAGCGCCACATTGCCATGAGAATGATGAAATGAGTTTTGATGAAAATTGAAAGTACTAAACAAATGTTTTAGACCGGGCGGCGGATGATTTGGGTGGATTCCGGAAAAGGCAAGCGCCGACCCCGGTCAATTAAGGACCAAGCCATGAGATAGCCGGAAACGAGCCGGTACAACCGTACTTCTCGAATGGGTATAGACCTAGCGGAGTAGATAGCCGAGCGGAGGCGTACCTTGCATAGTGGTTCTTATGTATGAAATGAGATTGACAGGATGATGGGAAATTGGAATTTATTATAACGTGATGAATGAAGTCTTCCCTTACCCCAGTGCGTCGAACTCCTCTCACTGCTAGAAAATGACGGCTAGAGTGCATGAGGGCTTAAGTTCATGGAGCGAGATGCACGCCAAAGTGAGGTTATCGAAAGGCTTTGCCATGACCGTCTCATGTGTTGAGACGTAGGCTCATTTGTTGGGCCGTCGCGGAGTACGGGTAAAGTGTACATCCACCGCAGTGTGAATGAATCAATCTATTCGAATAGCCGTGCTCGCGGATATGGAGCATCGTGACAAGACTTTCGCTTGGCTAGACTCTAAACTTTAAAATGATGGGATGGGTTTGCATGATGATTCTTATTCACTGGTGGATCAACTTCTCGAGATGCGAGAAGGGGTGGACTCCCGAAAAACCATGACGAACCTGGAGGCGGAAGCCATCCTTGGAATCACGATGGATGGTAGACGAACGCGCCGATTTAATGAACTATGAAACTAAAACTTGATTTGGCTAGTTGTTAGGCTTGTGAAAAGATTTGTGAAAATTTGCTTTATGCAAAAGAACCCCACCATTCTTCGAATGACCCTATCATGTGCATCACTTCCGTGTTGGCTTGCCGAGTACGGTTGGTACTCACCCTTGCTATATGCACAAACCTTCGGATGGTGGGAATTAAGACTTGGAGGATCCATATGCCTACTACCGGGAGGCGAAGAAGCCGATGGCGCTTGCTAGGTCTTAGTCCCCTGGGTTGCCTGTGGCAATCGACAAGCCGCCGCCTTTATTCCGCTACCTTATCTAATTTCTACTTTTGGGTTGTACTGGACCATGAGGTCCTATGTGTTGACATTGCCTTCAAGCCTATTATTGTAATAATTTCGATGTAAGACTATTCGTGCATTTGTACGATTATTCGAACCGTATTTCGTAGTACCAAACTACTCGATCCAGAAATGATACTATGAACACGAAAGATTCTCGCCCAAAAATGATGGTCCACGCAAAAAGAAATATGAGAGCAAACAAAATGACTAATCAGAGAAGATTGATGGCGACATAATCGTAGCAAAACCGTTTTCTAACTCTTTTTGCGTGTAGTTAGCAAAAGAAAGGAAGACTGCTACGGATCATTTGGTACAAATCATTGGATAATATTACATTATTTTATTGAAAAATATTTTACTCTGTGCTAAAAATTATTGCAACAAAAATATTCAGATGTTTCATTATCAGATAAAAATATTTTAGTAAAAAAATCATCAAAATATAGTCATATATAATCATATGATATTTTATTATAAATATTTAATTGTAACGAATCCTTTAGATAAATAGTTTAAGATAAAAAATATTTACATTTTAAATTTTATACTTATATACATACAGACGGGACCACCTGAGCTTGATGATAGCCATTGGGTCAGATGCTCAGTGCAAACCATTTTTCAAAAGTAACTATCACTGCCAGAAACAAGATATTCTGCTCCATGACGATGTACGGACAGAGATATATTTGGTGATCGACGGTTGAGATGAACCCAGCAGGAGAAGGAACACCTGATCCGAAGAATCTAGAAGCGGCTCGAAGCGTCGGCACAGAAGGCGGAGCACAGAGAAGAATCCATGGCGCTCACTGGCACGGAGAAGAAGACGGCGGCGGAGATCGTCGCCGTGCTCGATCTGCAGCGCCACCCCGACGGCGGGTTCTACCTGGAAACCTTCCGCGACCTCTCCATCTCCCTCCCCAAGTCCGCGCTCCCTCCACGCTGTAAGCTTCTGGTTCTTCCACTACTGCAGCTTCAAATTTTTTCCCCTGGTTTATTAATCTCGCGTTGGTGGAGTAGCGATTTCTTCTATTAGATATCAGTTCCACTGAAAAATAACTGTGAATTCTGGTCCCAGTATGGTGCTGATGATTGGTTTTGCAGATATCCATGGTGTTTAGTTCGATTTATTCCAGGAAACAGCAGCGTGAGTGCATTTGCTCATTAAGATGTTCATAGTGGTGTACTTGTTGTGCGTTATGATCCACTTTCTGAGACAAAGAACTAATGATAATCTACTAAAGACAAAGTGTAGGTTTTGAGTTCCCCCAAACTATTCAAGATGTGCAAACCATTTCTATTCCTGGCTGTTGTTGCCTGGAAATATTGCTAAATGATAAGAGTCCGTATTTTAGCAAAATTCAGGGGTACGTGGCTTTATAAGGCCCATTCCATGTGTTATAGTATAACAAAAGTAAGAACAACATGAACAAGAATACAAGATACGAATTCTGTGTATATCATGTCTACGCTGGATGACTACAATTTTTTTTCAGGTTTTGTAGCCCCTAAACTGGGTGATTTAATTCTGATAAAAAACTGCATGATTAATTTAAAAAGGGCCAACATTAGTACTCCAAACTGGCACTACTGATGTTCTGAATCATCTTGTATTCTGGACATCTCTACTGACTGTCCATCAATAAACTTGCGATGAGAGGATCATTTCTTGAGCTTTTTCACTGCTGCTTGTAACCATGAAATTTTTTATTTGGCAACATTGACCTAGTTGCACTTTCTTTGTGAAGACCTGGTTCCTACACCCAAGAAGATTCAGAAGGGCAGAGGTGGCTTACAGCCATGCTGAAATGTTTTGCATAAGAGAATACTTGTTCAGAAGTATTACTAACGGGAATTTGATTGTCATTACTGCTACATCATGATTTGGTTGTTTTTTGTTAATGATGCACAATGTGATCATGAACTCGACTAGCAACTTAGCACAGCTTAAATTGGTGCAAGTTGGTCCTTTGATGTTATACGCAAGGCTTTCTCTTACTACTCTGCTTAGCAATAGTGGGCAGCTGGGCGCTAGTTCTTGTTTAACTCGTTTGGCACACTACAATTTAGCGCACTGATGATGAGCATGACCATGACAACCTTCAGTTCCTGTAACACACACCATCAGAGAGGCTGAGTAGTTGACAGAGCGACACCCTCACACATGACAATATACACTGCCTTATATTATTTCTTTTAAGGATAGGCAAAAGCTTTGACTATTCTTAGAGCATGTTCATTTCATCTGCTGTAAACTTCCCTAATTGACCATAGTAAGAGCACAGTCTGCTTACCATTTTAGAGTATCACATAATGCAAACACTAATTTCAATATGTGTGAGTTACTACAGGTTTGTACTTGAAATAGCACATTATTGCAATAATGTTTTCGCTAATTTGTTATTGTGTTTTATTCCTTGTAGATAAGGTAGACCGTTCTGTGAGCAGTGCCATCTATTTCCTGCTGCCTGCTGGAGAGATCGCTAAGTTGCACCGCATCCCTTGTGCTGAGACCTGGCACTACTACATGGGGGAACCTCTCACGGTCTGCAAATTAGCATAAATATCAAATGGCTTGCTCTCTTCAGTAACTTCCTGACTAGCCCCAATGTTTTCAGATATTTGAGGTCCATGATGATGGACAGATCAAGATGACAGTTGTTGGACCTGATCTACGGGATGGACAAAGGCTACAATACACGGTCCCTCCAAATGTTTGGTTTGGTGCCTTCTTGACCCGCGACATCGAGTCCTTCACCGAAGATGGAAGTGTATTTGTCAAAACGCCTGGAAGAGACTCTAAACTTCACTACTCTTTCGTTGGTGTAACCTGTGCTCCGGCATTCCAGTTTGAGGACAACGAGATGGCAACACGGGAGACCATGAAGGCTTTTGCTCCTAAAGCCGAAGCTTTCATCAACTACCTTGTGCCTTTAGATTGAGTCTGACACTCTTGACTCCAAGCAGCTTGCTCTTCATGATGAACTTTATGTACCAAGCTACTGATGTTTACTGTTTGATCTGAGATCTGTTCAGGACTCGCAATGCAGAAAACCTGAGGCCTGAACCTTGCATTTATCATATCGTTGGTTTGGTTACATAGTTTTTCACTCCTTTTATGAAATATTCAGATTACTGAGATGCCTTGTAGTTTCTCCAGGCAGTATCAGTGTTCTTCAAGGCTACTTCTCTGTCACCTGCTTCTGTCTTCTCCCAAATGTATCCTCTTCAGTAATCACCCTCTAATATTACCCTGATTCTCTGTTCTTAGCCCCATTTCTCTGCCCTCTGCTATCTCCAGTTTCTCCAAAACTCCTTTGTGTACTTGGCTACATTTGTTTAGATCGTATCACTGATGCTGTAGTGAATCGTTTAGGTGAAGGAAAAGCAAACCACCATCGATAATAGGACTGGTTTGTTTTTCATTTAAAGCCGGAATTAATTCCATATCTAAAAAATACAAAACAGGAGCCTTTTTGGCAAAAATCCAGGTCGTTATCAAAGGGTAAAAAGCATCTCGATATTCGATTAATATCAACTCATTAAAGAAAATGGGGGATGCTTAAGTTAATGTTGCCAGAAACAAGATTTTCCCTGACGGTTTGTATTTCCTATCAACAAGAACTTCTGTGTGATGTTCTTTTTTCCTAACATCTCATGCATGATATATATATATATATATATATATATATATATATATATATATATATATATATATATATATAAGCTGAGGCTAAAATGCATCTTCGGATGTACAGCCTCATGTACGTCCAAACCATATCCTCGCACACGCGCTTGAACCATCGATCCCACTAAAATAGCGGATCTCATTAAAACTTTAAAGTTAAGTGTGCTTGGACAAGAGTAGTACTATGATTGGTGACCTTATGGGAAATTCAGTTGCAATTTCATTTACACACAAATTGCAACTCTAGTTTGTTACACCGGTTGTGACATACCAATAACACCGACTGTCCAGTTGCAACTTTAGTTTGTTACACCAGTTGTGACAATTGCAACTCTAGTTTGTTACACCGGTTGCTACATACCAATATCACCGACTGTCCAGTTGCAACTTCAGTTTGTTACACCAGTTGTGACAATTGCAACTCTAGTTTGTTACACCGGTTGCGACACACCAATATCACCGATTGCCCAGTTGCAACTTCGCTTGTTACACCGGTTGTGACAATTGCAACTCTAGTTTGTTACACTAGTTGCGACACACCAATATTATCGATCGCCCGGTTGCAACTTCAGTTTGTTACACCGGTTGTGACACACTAATGTCACCGACCACCGGTTGCAAACACCTAGTTGCAACTTCATCTAAACACCGTTGCAACTCAACTAGCTGGTTGCAACTCTAGTTTGTTACACTAGTTGCGACACACCAATATCACCTGTCGCCTAGTTGCAACGGAATTACACCGGTTGTGACACACTAATATCATCAACCGTCTAGTTGTAACGATTGCAACTTCATCTAAACACCGGTTGCAACTCTAGTTTGACACTAGTTGCAACTCTAATTTGTTGGTACTACCGGTTGCAATATACCAATATCACCGTCCACAACCGGTTGCAACTTCATCTAGTTGCAACTTGTGTTTAGAGGTTACAACCTAATCTAAACACCGGTTGCAACCGGTGTGCAGCTTTGGTGGTTGATCGTTGCAACACAATGCCTACAACTAGTTGCAACTTGTGTTTAGAGGTTGCAACCTAATCTAAACACTAGTTGCAAGCGGCATACGGCTCGGTGGTTGATCGGTTGCAATACACTTGATATGTTGGTTGCAACCTAATCTAAACACTAGTTGCAACTCGCCGGATACATCATAACACGAGGAGTTCCGAGGAGGTCACCATCTTAGTACTGCGCTCGTCCGGACACGCTTAACTTCGAGTTCTAATAGGATCCGGTGCTTTAGCGTCGGTCGCGACGAATCAGCCGGTGGATTCACATGTGGGGTGGAGAGCCCGATTAGTTGGGTGGTTCGGTCGGTTGACCTAGGTGCAATATAGACACACAGTGTATATATATACACACACATATATATATACACATATACATATACATATACATATATATATATATATACGCGTACACATATATATACACTAGATCAATATATGATATATGTGTATATAGCACTCCATAAACATGTAAGTTTAAATTCAATATATACAAGTACAAACAAAAATACCAAAATTATTTGTATATGTTCGTAAAGTGACATATCTAATACTAATCTATCATGTCATTTTTTCAATTTTTATTCACCCTTAAAGAGAGGAAGCTTCTGAAACTTCCAAATTTAGGTAAGATAACATTGGTAAGATCATATTCAATTTAATATGATACTCTACCAAAGTTTAGTAACATTAAAATTTAATAAGACTAAAAGCGACAAGAAAGTAAACATGCATTTAAACAACCCTCTACAATTAGGTACTCCCCGTTTCAAAAAACAGCAACTTAGTACTAAACAGGAACTATCTATTGATCTTTTGACAGATTTGGAGTTTCAAATCTTGTGGAACTTTCAACTAATGGATACAACCTGTTTTGAATAAAATAATAAAAAGAAAAATATGTCAACAATCATAAATCTAGAGAAAAATATTGTTGTAAAATCTATTTTTGGTGCACTGTAAGTGATTGTAAATGCTCCATAACTGAGTGTAAGTACTCTATAACAACTGAGTGTAAGTGCTTTGTAACTGAATGTAACTACAAGTTAATTTATAGGAACACGAATCTTAATGAAAGATCCTACAGATGAAAAATCGAAAGAAAGGAGCCCAAAAATCTGTCGCAAGTAAAATAGCAAAACCGTATTAAATATCCTATTACTACGAATCGAGCTAAAGATGGCAACGGTAAAATCCGCGCGGATACCGTATGTCAAACCCATACCCACGAGATTAATTTTGTGCCGCGCCGCTACCCGCCACGGGTAGCAACATCTGCCCGCGCCCGCTATCCGCGGGCAAAACATGCTTGCTGGCATACCCGCATACCCGCCAGAAGTATGCGTTCTAGTGAAGCAAGAATCATATTTCAGATGCTTTGGCTCCAATGCTGGTCGATGTGAGGGGAGGCCGACGTGAGGGGAGCCTCGGCGACGGCGGTTGCAAGGTGGGCGAGCGGCGCACCGACGGGCTGCGGGTTGGGGGAGAGGCGCGCCGGGGAGGGCCCGGGCGCTGCGGGGTTGGGGAGCGACGCGCCGGCAAGGGCCCGGGCTCGCGGCCGGTGGGGGCGGCTGCGGGGTTGGGGGAGCGGCATGCGGCACGGGGCAAGGGGCGGCGTGGCCGGCGAGGGCGGCGTGGGGTTGGGGGAAGGGGGCGGCGCGCCTGCAGGAATCGGGATGCGGGTGGGAAGGGGGTCGTGGCTGTGGGAATCGGGATGGGGTGGGGAATGGAACCCTAGATTGAGCGCTTATATACTTCTTCTTTCGTGGTCCCACATGTTAGTGCGGGTATACGGGTTTGCGGGTATGAGCGTACTCAATTTTTATCCGTATACAAATACCCATTGGGCACAACCCTATGCCCACGCCCATGCCAGCGAGCACGAGTTCACGCTCATATCCGCGCCCGCCGGCCGATGCCCACGGTATGCTGGTTTTCCCGCTGTTGCCATCTTTAATCTCGAGCGAGCTATGTGCACTTACTAGCTGATAGACAATTGCATTTGGACAAAAAGCAATTATATACATTTTGAGCGCGCACTTACTATGAAAGCTATATTTTAGATCTTCGCAAAGATTGCAAGAAAAGGCACGCAAGATTGCGTAACTTTGGTCAATAACACGGGAGTAGCGAGTCACTATTACATGGTTGATGGTGCGATGTTGTGCTAGTGTGATAGACGCGCAAGGCTGGTCATGTGGATTCTGCCATGCCGATGTGCGCATGGCTTCCGCCGTCGCCGTTAAGGTGAGTATAGATCATCGAGGTTTGTTGCCATGAAGCTGCGACCGCTGAATCTACCAACCGCATTTTCCCGACCACGTCGGGCTCTTTGGTTGCCACAGTGGAACAATTGTGGCTGACTTGATCACTAAGTGGTTTTGGCACGTGACATGCTTAACGACCGAATTTGGTAAGCCAATTATCAGATTTGGTACTAAAGTCGAAGCTGATTTGGAGGGAATTGGATTTTTGAAAACGAGTGTGTGCCAAGTGCAGGCCGAATCAGCTAAGGAGTTCGTCGGCGATGACCGAATCGGCTAAGGTGATCGTCGACCGATACCGAATGGACAAGATAAGCCGATGTAGCCGATTCTGGTGAGACAACGTTGGAATCGTCTTCGAATTCGTTTGAAGTGCTTCATGAGGATTGCCATACATGGATAAAGTCCAAAGAAGACAATTGTATTTATTAATTAGGTTATTTTAAATAGTTTCCTTGTAGATAATGTCAAGAAGAGTCTGCATTTAAGGCAATTATCTATAATTTAAATTGTAATAGAGATAGAAATCGTGTCCGTTAAGGACATATCTTGTATCTAGGTATAAATACGACCCAGGACCTTGTAATTTAACAACAATCAGTTCAATACAACTTTTGGCACATCGCCACTCTTTTCCTTTTAGTTATTTCGACGAGTTCTTGCTTCTAGTTTGATCTCCAGCAAAGGTAAAACTTGTTATGATGGTTTGCGCTCTCGGGATTAGTGCTTCCATCATTATGACACTCTAATCCTATTTATGTGAATCGTCGAGTTATCATATATGCTATATAACCTAGATCGATAATGTGATCTAACCCTAATTGGCTAGTCTTTGTTACAGATAACAACCGATAGGTTAGATATTATCGTTGATTTAGATTATATAGTGTATCCACCATCTTGAAAGGTTTTCATAGATTTATTTAGATCTTGTATTTCTTCTTATGCTTGGTGCTTGCATCGGTTGAGTCCGACCTACGAGTAAAATATTTTAGAATTATAATATCTATCTTGTCCTATGATTACTATTAGAGATAGTATCGGGGTTTCAACCGATTTTACCTGTTTTAGCTATCTCGTTTGTTTTATGATTACTTGATATGTTGTTAACGATCAAATTTGGTAACCAAATTCCCAAGTTCAAGGTTGAAATTGAAATGGAATCGGATCGGGAAAGTGATCTACGGAGAAACGAGAGGCTGCATCGGCCATGATTAAATCGGCCGGGAGACCAGTCGGTTGAGGCCGAATCGGATAGGGACAACCGATAGCCGATAGCCGATTCCGATTCATAAAAGAAGATGGAACCGTTTCCGACAAAGAAGCTTGAAGATAAAAGGAAGATTCGGTTCCCAAATGTTCGTTAAGATCTTGCCATCTATGGATAGAGTCCTGTAATAACAATTGTATCTGTAAAATAGGGATTTGTATAGTTTTTCCTTTTGTATCGCGACATGGGATTACTTCTCGGAATATTGTCGTACTGTGTATAGCGAGATAGATAGAAACCGTGTTCTACGCGAATTTTGTTATACTTGGGTATAAATAGGACCCGAGATCCCTTGTAAAATATACACACACATCAATACAAACTCGGTGCATCGCCAAACCTCTTTTCTTTTAGACGAGTTCTTGATCCCTCTTGGGTGCATCGATCTTGACCCCGAATAAGGTAAATACTTATCATTAGTAGTTTGTATCGTCGAATCTAGTGCTTACATCGTCATGATACTCTAGATTTAATGTTATAGACTGCGCAATTTATCATATACGATGTATAATCTAGGGTAATGTCTAGATCTATCTTGCCATCGCTCGTTTCTCTCGGAGATAGTAGCCGACAAAGCTAGATCTAGATATTGAACTAGTTTTTATGCTGTATCCACCGTCTCGAGAGGTTTACATCGGTTTATATAGATCTAATATTTCTTTTTGTACTTAATGCTGCATCATCATGACCTATTAAGTCGCTATTAGAATTATTAAGATCTATTGGCTAGATGTTTGTCATTAGAGACAGTGCAGGGGTTTCAGCCGGCCTTACCTGTTTTAATTATCTTTTAGCATTATTTACTATTAGATATATTAAAAGCGCCTCTTATATTAAGATCTTGTTGACGAGAAAAATCAACACGCCGCCCAGGAGATCTGCTTAGCTCCGTGCAAGTCCTAGAATCGATGAAGAGCGGGCGTGCCGATCGGTTTGATCACGCTGCGACAAGTTATGCAAAACAATGAGAACATAAATCACATCGGCGATAGACCGATACCCAAAACTAACGATCGGCGATAAGCCGATGGTGCAATTCCAGCCCGATGCCGATGCCAGCCGATGGTGTTAGGGTTTGAATCCATTGGCTCGTGCAGGAGCGAATATTTATATAAATGCGATCGGCGATGATAACATGACGATATAGCAATGTAATATAGCACAAAGCAATCACATGATAAAATAAATACTGATTTAAAGATTAAAACACACATCGGTGGAAGTCCGATGTCATTAAATCAAATGATTTAATATTCAATGAAGCCTCTGCCACAATCGGCTATATCCAATTTGTGTATATTCGTTGCAAGCCGATGCAATGCACGAAAACTCACCTGAAACCCGATGAAACCCTTAGTGGCGATCAACGAGCGAGGCTAGAGATTACGGTTCTAATCACGACTTAGTAGATCAAGCGATGCAACACTATTTATGAAAAGAAAAGCAATATTTAGACAATCAAGCCCTTGGCTGATTTTCAAGGTGGTAGATGCCTAAACCAATCTAATCTAGTAAACAATTTAGCCGATAACGACAGAGACCTAAAACGAGAGATAACCAATAGGGCTAAACTAAAATACTAAGATTAGATTAATAGAGACATATGATAAATAGTCGAGGCAAAGATATCAACCGAAATGAAGCAATCCAAGAGGTCGATGTACTGATGCAGCCTTGAACGACGCCAACATAGCCAATACGATTGCAGCCAGGCGGGACCTTGGACTTACCCCTTCGCCGAGATCGAAGCCGATGCAGCCGCGTCGGTGCCAAGTTCCGTCGGATGATAAAGTAGAAACAGATAAAAGAAAGGTGGCGATGCGCTGAGTTGTATTGATCGAGAGATATGTTACATGAACCCTAGGCTTACATATTTATACCCGTAGGGTGACAAAGATCCTAACTGATTACAATCCAAACTTTCCTAAAGATAAAAGGAAATAGATAAAGTCCTTATCGGACACTAAACAGACTTTCCTAAAGATAAAATAGAAAACTAACAATCTCTTCCTAATTAATAGATAGAAGCCGTATCCTCCTGGACTCGGTTTCTTACGGATAAGATCTTCTCAAACCCAATCTAACAAGAATCCACTGCTATAGATATGGATAACAGAAAACCCCCATCGGGCGATGCGAACTCCAAGCCGATGCGACTGAGAGCGATCCTAACCCTTAGCCGTAAGGACTTCGGGGCTTACCAAATTTTGGCGTTAACGAGATCTCAATCAGTTAAATGCCTTAAACCGATATCAATGTTGGCATCGGCCGATAGCCAATTGATCTAGGTTTAACGTATTTAGGTTAGATTAATATCTTTTCATAAGATGTATCGGAGTAATAGCCGATCCACGTTAGATCTGCGGCATCGGCTAGGTTTTAAATGCATATATTTGTTATCTGATGTATATTTATATTAAGTGGTTTATACTGTCTCGGCATAGCCGATCTATCCCAATCACTTAGTTTAAATGTGCTTTGGGATAGCAATTATATGTAAATTGATTCCCTGAGCCGATCCGGTAGGATCTAACCTTAACCTTAACGCATGTATCGTTTATTTCTTGTTGGTTAGCAAGTCAAACCAATCGCACGCCTAACTCATCAAAGGTAGCCAAGGACGGACTGCACCGGAGTTAAGCGGATCTCCTAGGCCGCCGTTGGGAAAGATTTCTCATCAACACGCTTCTTGGCACGCCCGGTGGGACCAATTGACTTGGGTAACAAAGTCGACGTGATGGTTAACGTCAAGAGCACCGAGATCAGCAAGGAAAACATGGTTCTGTCAAGATGGAACAATTGTCGGTGAGCAATTGGTCGACTACAAAAAGATGGTGGAGGAAGCTGCAGGCCGCTATCTACAATCTTTCGCCCGGACAGTGCAGGGCCGTCCACCGAAGTACAAATTCAGCATGGACGACTTCAAGGCATCCTTCTCGGATGATACAAAAGGAAAGCACAAGGTGGAGGAGCCGAAGCAAGAACAAGACGATTTCGGACTGTACACTTTGCAAGACCGAATCGACTCCGGCTGTGTAGCACGCTCTTGTTAATCAAAGTGGCATCTTAGTCAACACCCTCAACAACATGATTGCTACGTGGTTGACTCGAAGATTGCCGATCAACTGCTGCGGGGCCCAACTTATGTCACGATGGCCGGTTCCCAACTACGGGTCCTTGGCAACCTGAGATCGGCGGTGCCACCTCCAAGCCAGCCGAGGCCACCGGAGGGTCCTCGGTCGGCCGAATGCATCGCATCGGCTTCAAGGCCGTCGCCGTCGTTCGAACCGGCATCAACCTCCTCCCTAGGAACAACTAGCCGTCATGTTCGATTTCAATCAACGACAAGAACTGGTCGCCAACCTCATTCAAGGGGCACGATAACGCCGTCGGCCGTCGGCTCTTCCTTGACCAATCACCACCGTCGGTGAATTGGCTGCTTCCCACTGTCGACCCAGCTCAATATTAATGCCGGGAGGCCGCATGACCAACATTACCGGCCGCAGACACCGCCACCTCAGATCGGCAACCATCCGTGCAATACGATCAATATGAGCCGATCTGACGCCCAAGATAACGGGATTTGGGCTGATTTGATTGCCGACGTCATGCGCGATCAATTCGGCCTCAAACCGAAAGATTCGGCAATATGTATCGGTATCTATACCGAACATTTTGAGAGGGTGCCACTGCCCATCCGATACAAAGTCCCAGATTTCTCCAAGTTCTCGGGGCAAGACAATACTTCTACATACGAACACGTCATCGATTCCCGCAATGCGGGAGGCATCGGCTACAGACACCACGAGGGTTCGCTTATTCCCGCTCTCCCTATTGGGATCGGCCTTTACAGTTTTCTTCACTACCTTAAAATTCCATCCGAGCTAGGTCGATCTCAAGAAACAATTCCACACTACTTCCACACCGGCAACCATGAGATGAAGGCTGTCGAACCCGACAAGCATTAGGCGAAGCATGAGGAGTCGGTTCGGGATTACATTCAAAGATTCGGGGAGATGAGGAACTCGCGTTATAGCACGGTGCTGTCCGATTCCCGATTAGCCGATTTGGCTTTTCATGGACTGCTGCGCCGATCCGTGAAAGGTTTTCGGCTCAAGACTTCGATAGCTTGGCCCATCGGCGCGAAGGTGACGGCCCACGAGCAAAGATTTCAGGAATCAAGGAAGGCCGTCAAGAAGGTTGCTCATGTCATCGTCGAGATTGACTCGAAATAAGTGACGATGACGCGAAGTTGCTGCAACCAAATGGACCAAGAATAAGAAGGCCATCGTCCGCCAATGGCTGCTAAAAACGACTAGGGACGAAAGTACGACTTCGACATTACCAAGGCCGATAGGATCTTTGATTTATTGCTTGAAGGAGAAGCAAATTCAGCTTCCTCCCAACCACACGATCCCATCGATCGAAGAACTCAAAAGAAGAAATGCAAGTGGCACAACTTCACCTCCCATAGCACTAACGACAAGGTTTTTAGACGGCAAATCCGGTTGGCTATTGAGGCCGGGAAGTTGAAGTTCACCGATTCACCTCGGCCAATGAAAGTCGATGGCAATCCCTTCCCGGTCAATATGGTTCAGGCCAGCCCCAAGTGAGCTGATCTGCGAAACAGTGGCGTACGGCTTAGCCGAAACTCTCAAGGGGTTAAGGCCGAAAAGAAACCGGCCGATCGTCCGATCGACGACCCAGCGCATGGACCCCATGCCCCATTTTCAACAACGCTTTCGTGAGGAAGAGGAGGCCGGCGCGGCAAGCCTTACGGTAGGGAGCTGAGGTCGGGGGACTCCAATTTGTTAGAAATCACGGTGGTTACGACCCGCACCGCACTTGTAAGTTTTTCTAATTCTGCTTTGGAAATCGGGGATGAAGGCTGCGACGATAGACAAGCGCCGACTGCGGCGAATATCGTGAAGACGAATACGGGGATCCGCGATGCAAAGCCGTGCCCAATTCATCCCAGTCCGTGCGGCTTAACCGAGGCGGCAATCGGTACATGATCGCTAGGGACGATCTACCAAGACTTCTTCGAAGATGAAGACGAAGACGAATACTATAAAGAAGAAGCCGAAGATGAGCAATCGGCTAACCCCAATGGTGCCCTTCGAACCTCTTAACTAAAACACAAAGAGAAGCATCCAGCGTCTCAAGAGCGAAGGGCGAGAGGAAGAAGTACGACGGATGATCGGACAACAACAACGTCGGCAAGGCACAAAACAATGGCGCGTCAAGAGACAAGCACCGACCGCCGACGAGAGCCCATCGATGAGAGCCCAGCCGACCAAGCTAGGAGGGCGGCAAAGGAAAAGGAAAAGCTACTTCATCGCTTAACATGGTCTTTATACTACCAGCCATTCGGTGCCACGAGGCCGATGCGGATAGCGTGGAAGACGCCTTGGCGAAACTAGCACTTTCCTCGGAACAAGCCATTTTTGAAAAACCGAGGGGAATGACAATCGGCACCTCGACCCTTTGTATGTGAAAGGATTTGTTAATGGGAAGCCGATGTCAAAGATGCTAGTCGATGGAGGGGCATCGGTCAATCTCATGCCCTATGCCACTTTTCGGAATCGGGCAATGGAGCCGAAGATCTAATCAAGACGAACAAGGTGCTCAAAGACTTCGGCGACAATCCATCGGAGGCCAAGGGCGTTGTAACACCACGAAAATCGGGGATTTAAAAATCGAAAACTAAAATTTGGGACTTACAAAAACTTTTGGTATTATTGCATCTCGTCGTGTTTATCGCCTCTTATCTATAAGTTTTGTCGCGTGATATAGATAAAATAAAAATTTATTTAAAGAATGAAAGGCCGAGGAGTTTCGAAATCCAAAAAGAAAGGAAATTTAAACAAATAAAGATCCAAAATAAACAAAACAAAATTAATTAATTATAAAAAGATATATAGGGAAGTCTAGGGTTGATTTTGAATCAAAAATCATATTTTGGAAAAATTAAAATATAGATTTGAGGGAATAATATATAAGACTTGGGAATCTATAAAAATTATTTGAAAAGTATATAATTTTGGTATAGACCCTAAAATAGTGATTGAAAAGTAATTAATATCCAAATATGAATAATAAAAAATATTTAGAAAAGAATATATGAAGTTGGGAAAGTAATTTTAATCAAAAAATCCTAACTTTTAAATTTAACGAAAAGAATAAATTAGGGAGGAAAATATATTTTGAATATTGAAAAGTGGGGGAAAAATTTGAAAATGTATTTTCAAATAAATTTGGGAATATTAGAATTTATTTTGAATTTTTAGAATGAAAGGAAAAAGAATTGGGAAAATGGGAAAGTAATTCGGGAAAATAGAAAAGAGTAGTGTTCATTGTCGGCCACGTGTTCGACCCGGACCCCCGCCAGCGACGCGCGTCGCATCCGCGCGCGCGCCAAGCCTGGCCCGCCCGCCCGCACGCACGCCGCGCGCGGTCCGACCGCCTCGTGCGCGTGTCGCTCACGCACCGCGCCGCCCGCAGCCGCCGTGCCGCGCGCCTGCCCGCCCCGCCACGCCGCGCGTCGGCCCGACCGCCACGCACCGCCGCCGCAGCCGCCCATGCGCGCGCGCCGCCACCGCCGCCTTGCGCGCCCGCGCCCATGCCCACCAGCGCGCGTGTCGCGCGCTGCCTGCCGCCCGGCCCCCTACCCTCGCGCGTGCCGCGCCGCGCGCCGACCGGCCCCTCTCCGCGCGCGCGCGCGCGCGGCCGCGCCGTGCCGGCGCCGCCGCCGCCGGACCCCCTCTCGCGCGTGCCGTGCCGTACGCCGCCGGACCCCACCTCTCTTCTCCGGCCACGCTTATAAATGGGCGACCCAAGCCCACTCTCTCCTCCGCACCCATTTCCCTCCTCCTGCGGCAAGCGCCGCGCGCCGCCGAGCTCCGTCGTCACGCCATTGCCGTCGCCGCTCGCCGGTGCCGCATCGCCGGTGCCGCATCGCCGCCCGCGCCGTTGCGCCACCAACGGTAAGCCGCCCTTTTCTTTCCCTTAGCCAACTACCGCGCACGCCGTCTTTCCACCGTCGTCGGCCGAGCTAAGGAAGAAAACGAGAGAAGGGGGAGAGGAGAAGGTAAACGAGAGGAGAAAAGGAAAAATAGAAGAAGAAAAAAAAGAAGAGAGAAAGAAAAGGGAAAAAAAGAGAAAGAAAAGAAAATAAAAAATAGGAAAAAAATATATTTTGGGAAACTATTCAGGAAACTTTGAAGCAATAATATACTTTTCTAAAATAAAATTTGGGTTAATTAAAGGCTAAAAATTCAATAATCTTAAGAGAGTAATTATCGCATGAATTGAAGTAGAAATTTATTATAGTCTAAATGTTAATAAAATTCTATTATATGAATTTTTCAAAAATTCAAACTTTTAATTATTTAAATAGTGTCGAACTTTAGGATTAATTATTCGTGGATCCGATTATTAAATTCTAGAGATTATCGGTCCAACAAAATTTGGAAATACAATGGAGTTAACCATTTCTTTTCGCCTAATATTCTTGAATCATCGATCAAAATATTTCGAAAGTTTAAAGTAAATTAAATTGGAACCTTGTCACCACATAATAAATTAAATCATTAAAATCGTAAAACTTCAAACTAGTACAACTCGCTCATTCTAACTCGGATTCTAGCCAAACTCGAACCTAAATTCATTTAACACCATAGATTCATCTTAGGAGCCGCTTTTACAATTTATTTGGCTTTTAAATTGGACTTTATTGAATTCTAAACAAATTCAATCCTTTCTTTTCGCACGTATGGTTAGCATCCGAAGAAGCAAACGCGACTACGCGAAGACCCCGTTCAACAAGCGTGCGAGCAAGGCAAGTCATCACACTCTTTGAACATATTGATCCCAATTGCGAAATGATGTTGTTTTAAACTTCAAACATGCATGCTATACACAAAGAATTACCTATACTTGTTATGCCATGCCTTGTTGTTGAGTACCTTTAGAATTATTCCTTGTAACCCTCGATGTGATACATACAACCGAAGAATATCTTCGGTAAAATGCTTAGCCATGCAATTCTTAGATTTGTGCATACTCATGATTTGATAAAGAGCTTTATGCTTGGGCAGCTACCGCAGGGAAGGTAGTTGAGCTACGGCATGTGGAGACATGAGCGCCACATTGCTTTGAACATGATGAAAAGTTCAAGGATCGAGCAATTCTTTCTCTTACCCAGGAACGCCGAACTCCTCTCACTTTGCTAGGAAATGACGGCTAGATTGCATGAGGGCTTAAGTTCATGGAGCGGACTGCTTAAAGTGAAGTTATCGAAAGGCTTTGCCGTGACCGTCCCATATAGAGGGATGTAAGCTCATTCAATGAGTAGTTGCGGAGTACGGGTAAAGTGTACATCCTTTGCGGTGTGAGTTAATCAATCTATTCGAATAGCCATGCTCGCGGTTAATGAGCGACGTGACAAGTGTTTCTCGTGGCTAGACTCATAAATTTTAAAATGATGGGTGGGATTGCATAATGATTTTATGTCTTTGGGAAACCAACTTCTCTATCGGGAGAAGAGGAAGACACCCAGAAAACCATGACGAATCGGAGACGGGAAGCTATCCTTGGGATCACAATGGATGAGGGACGAACCGTCGCCGAGTTAATATACTATGGACCTAAAACCTGATCGGCTAGATGTTAGGTTTGTGAAATGATTTGTGAAAATTGGCTTTGCGCAAATAAACCATAGCCATCCTTTGAATGACCCTACCATGTGCATCATTCCGTGTTGGCTTGCTGAGTACGTTGGGTACTCACCCTTGCTATACGCACAAACCTCCGGATGAAGGAGATGAGGAAGACCCGTACACATACTACTAGGAGGAATGAAGACAATGGAGCGCAACGGTCTTAGTCCCCGGTCGTTGCACGTGGCAATCGGCATGTTCTTGCCTTCCGTCTGCTATCTCATCTAATTTACATTTTCGGTTGTATCCGGACCGGTAGGTCCTATATGTATTGGATATTGCCTTCGGGCCTATTATTGTAATAATTTCGATGTAAGACTATTCGTGCACTTTGCACTGGTAATTGAACTGTATTCGTGGGTACCAAACTACTCGATCCGGGGATAAGGTACTATGAACACGAATGACTTCCGTCCTCAAAAACGGGGGTCTACGAGTGGTATCGGAGCGGTGCGACTATAGGATAGGAGCAACTAGCGCCCCACCCCTTTATAGCTGGTCAAAGGAAATATCCCTACATAGGATTATTTTGGAAATACAAACTATTTTCACAAAACAAATATATTTTTCTCTCTTACCCCAATTTCTCTACAAACATTTGATTTTACCTTTCTCTAAACCTAAACTATCTTCAAAAATAGATATAGGATTGTGACCACTTAAAGCTTGAGAGATTGTTTATTCCACCCGCTAAAGCAATAAGAGTACGCGGAACAAGGTCCCAACCGAGCTTAACTGTTCTTCGATTTCTTTCTCTCTCGACAATAGATGGGAAAGAACAAGGGCGGAAATCAAGATCTCAGCAATCTCATGGATCAACACAGAGCGACCCTATGGACATTCCACCCTCTTTCCCTATGAATCCAACCTTAGCCCAGATAATGGCTAGCCAGACACAATTGATGATCATGATGGTGCAGCAAATGCAACGACACCTTCAAGTTTTGGGTTCGTGTCCAGAGCAACGTCGGTACGTTCCGACTCAAGCCCTGATGACTCCTGCGAATATACTGTCAAGCCCACAGAGAGCAGTAACGCCAAACCCACCATTAGGAGGGAAGGAAACACTTGGCCCCCGCTACGGCTTCATGGAACAAGGATATGGAATAAGGAACAGTGCAGGGGAAAAACACACCGGAACCCAGATCGAGGGGGAGATACAGTGCGGAAGGAAGGACAAGGAATTCAATCCAACGACCGGCCAAGGGCTCAGTTCACCATCCAACTCCAGGAAGAGGAAGTCACCAAAATGGACCACAGGTGGTACTGGCAGGATGATCATCACGAGCACAGTGTGTACCCCGAAGATCTTGAGGAGATTTCCGTCGTTTAAAGAAGGATATGCCTTGCTTCAAGCGTGGGGAGTTAGGGCACTATGCCAATGACGCCCTAGGACAAGCTGCCGCACCGTTTCGCACTCCAACACCCATCTTGGCAACACCATGGAAAAAGAATGTGAATTGCTTCAATTGTGAGGAATTTGGACACTATGCCAACCAATGCCCCAAGTCACACAGCATCCCTCCTCTTACCGGTGCCAATGCAACAGCCATAGGTGGCAACCCCAGATCGGGCAGCAGCCCAAACAACTAGACAAGAAGTTTGCATCAACTCAGGTCTTGCTTTGGATGGAATTAAGACAGCAATGACCGTGCCCCTTTCCCTTTATGGATGAAGACACTAGATCAATATTAGTGTTGTTGTATTGTGTTGTATGGACTACACATGTCCAATGTATCCCCACGATGTAACATCTACGAACTAATATGAAGTTCCATGTTATGTCTTAAATAAGTTTATTCCACCATGCTTGTTGTGTGCAAAAGATCATTTGAAACAACTTAAAGTAAACAAAAAGGAAAGAAACAAGATCGATTAGAATCGTGACCTTAGTAGGCTAATCCCTTACCCCATCTATACTTTTCGGATGGCGCACGTCGCGAGCCTCGGCGGCCTGCGAGAACCCGCCGGAACCTAACCCTACCACCCTAGCAGAGGTCATGGCTTCACAAACCCAATTGCTTCAAGCCATTGCCAACAACCAAGGACAACGCGGAGGATCAAGCTTAAGCGAGTTTATGAGAGCCAAGCCACCCACCTTCGCTATGGCAAAAGAACCTATGGATGTTGAAGATTGGTTGAGGGTAATAGAGAAGAAGTTGACTCTCGTCCGAGTACGAAAAGGCGACGAGTCATCTTCGCCATTAATCAGTGGAAGGTCCGTGAGTGGCGGTGGGACACCTATAAAGAGACACGGGCGGAAGATGCTTGGGAGAACCGACATGGGAAGAATTCACGGCTGCCTTTCGTGAAAATTTTGTACCACCAGGTTATGAGGATGAAGAAAAATGAGTTCAGAGGCTGCGCCAAGGAAACACCATGGTACAAGAGTATCTTAACAAGTTCATGCGGCTTGCCCGTTACGCCACAAGCAATCGCGGACGAAGAGGAAAAGATGGACAAGTTTATTGAAGGACGAACGATGAGTTAAGAGGACCGATGATCGGTCGGGACCACGCTAGCTTTGAGCCTCATCAACAAGGTCGTAAGGCTCGAGCATGATCAAAGGACGGTTGAAAACAACCGAAAGAGAAGACTTGCTCTAGCCCGCCCGACTCAAGGAACGCCCAGCGACCCAAAGGAGCAACACCAACGGGTTGGAAGCTAGCCGTCACAATGACCAATCGCCCGTTGCACCCGCAACGCCGGACGAGGCCACCTGCCACCCCCTTCCGCTTCCGGCACCTACCTTGGCAACCCCAAGACTTAAGAACGTGAATTGATTCAACGTGGGGAATATGGACATTTCGCCAATCACGCCCTAAGCCACGTAACACCCCCGTCCGTCTTGGAGCCAACACCATTGTTGTAGGAGGGACCCCGCCCCGTACACGGCCTTGCACTTGTTGAGACACCCCAGTAGAAGGAGGCCACTCGGAATCCGCCATGGCCAAGTGAACCATGTGCATCTTGAAGAGGCCCGGGAGGACCGAGATCATGCTAATGGGTACGCGTTCTCCATCCATTCGCACTAAGTTAAAGTTTTGTTTGATTTCAAAACTTCACATTCTTTCATAACCTCGAGGACAAGCACGAACGTAACCTATGTCGGATAGACCATAAGAGACCCATAATGATACCTTCACCTAGGAGAGACATAGCCATACCTCGTGCCGGCATTGATATGCCCATTGGAAGTAGAGACATGGTGTTTTCTTCAAATATCATGATACCACTCCAAATCCTCAGTACCATTTTAGCATGAACCGACTGACTGAGAATGAGGAGGGTTATAACCTGTGACCCAGAGATAGACACCATGTCCACCCCATGGACTTCACCGACAAGTATAACCATGGACCGAAACTCGATGTTGCGTGAGCGCGCCACGGGATTATTTACCCTACTACCACCACCGGTAATTTGGTAAGATCAGGATTACCGGACATATCTCCTAAGGATTTGTTGATTATGCCTAAAGCAAAGCTTAAAATTTATTTTAAGGGGGGTAGAGTGACATGACCATGGATCTTTAAATGGTACCCCATGTTGTAGCTAGATGAAACCAAACCTTCTTCCGTCAACCATACCCGGGATCACAATCATACCATGTAAGGTCACTACCCATCTATGCAATAAAGGTCTCTAAAATTTTGGAGTAGCAAGTCTATTATACAACTTAAGAAAAGCTTAGCAGTAGACATACTAAATATTGTATGTTTGAAAGATCATTCTTTAGACAGACACCGCCACCATCTGTTAGTCAATTGGACATTACACCTATTCTCGAGAACAAGGTTTAGATGGATCTAAGCCCCCTCAAAACATAATTAGATTCATATACTTTACATGGGAAACTAGTTGGAACGCTAGTAGCAATCCTAGCAATCAATGTCATCCAACCACTCTTCGACAAGCAAAACCCAACAACCTAAACCACCGAGCACCGGTTTAGACAAAACATCCAATGTGCTCCCGATATAAAGACAAAAGAGAGATTCGGGCGGTGGCCGCGGATCCATACATAAGGGGACAAATTCTAGGAACCATCCATTGACTACCTAATCTATTAGCAACCCCGAAAAGAGAAAAACAATGGGTGCCAACACGACGAGAAGACAAACCGCCTCACAAAGGAAATCCTGGTAACCATCCTCTGTCGCATCCCGCCACAGCCTCCAAACAAAAACCAGTGGGTATAGCACCCAAGCCAGTAAAGTACTAATAGCCGCTCCGACATACCACACTTTTGCCCACACCCATCGCCGGCGGCAACCCCTTTCGCGAGAATGCAGCCTCCATGGCCGAAGAACCTCGACACCACTATCCTCAGAGCATCGTCTCGGCGACGAATCCACCCATCGCCCGAACCGATGAGGAAACATCTCCTTCCACCCTAGAGCTGTGACCGCAAGACCTAACCACCGACGAAGTCCGCCTCGCCAAGAACCCATCGCTCTACTTCGCCTTCGTCATGGAGCCCTCGCTCCATCCCTCCTTCACTCGAGCTACTTCGCCTCCACTCACTCTCCGATCTGCTAGCTGGGACAAGTGTGAGAGACAAGCCACCTCTCTCTCCCCTTTCCTTATAAATGAAGCAAGGGCACACATCAAAAGATTCCTTATGGAAATATTAGATTACTAGAACCACTAAGTCTAGAGTACCTAGAATGATTTTTTTAAAACAAAAGGATAATATAGTTATCGAGACAAAGAATCACAAAGACACGTAGGGATCACCTTAAGAACTCGTGATCGATTTCCGCCTTATCATAAACAATCATCCTATCCATCGTTTGTTGGGATGAAGTCCTAAATGGATTAGTCATATATGAACCAACGAGACTTCCAACCACAATCCAAACCAAATCTCGGGGACGAGATTTATTTTAAGGGTAGGTTTGTAACACCCTAAAAATCGGGGATTTAAAAATCAAAAACTAAAATTTGGGACTTACAAAAAACTTTTGGTATTATTGCATCTCGTTGTGTTTATCGCCTCTTATCTATAAGTTTTGTCGCGTGATATAGATAAAATAAAAATTTATTTAAAGAATGAAAGGCCGAGGGAGTTTGAAATCCAAAAAGAAAGGAAATTTAAACAAATAAAGATCCAAAATAAACAAAACAAAATTAATTAATTATAAAAAGATATATAGGGAAGTCTAGGGTTGATTTTGAATCAAAAATCATATTTTGGAAAAATTAAAATATAGATTTGAGGGAATAATATATAAGACTTGGGAATCTATAAAAATTATTTGAAAAGTATATAATTTTGGTATAGACCCTAAAATAGTGATTGAAAAGTAATTAATATCCAAATATGAATAATAAAAATATTTAGAAAAGAATATATGAAGTTGGGAAAGTAATTTTAATCAAAAAATCCTAACTTTTAAATTTAAAAGAAAAGAATAAATTAGGGAGGAAAATATATTTTTAATATTGAAAAGTGGGGAAAATTTGAAAATGTATTTTCAAATAAATTTTGGGAATATTAGAATTTATTTTGAATTTTTCGAATGAAAGGAAAAAGAATTGGGAAAATGGGAAAGTAATTCGGGAAAATAGAAAAGAGTAGTGTTCATTGTCGGCCACGTGTTCGACCGGACCCCCAGCCGCGAGCGACGCGCGCTGCATCCGCGCGCCGCGCCAAGCTCGGCCCCGCCCGCACGCACGCCGCGCGCGCCCGGCCGCCCGTGCGCGTGTCGCTCACGCACCACGCCGCGAACCGCCGTGCCGCGCGCCCCATCCGCACGCACGCCGCGTCGGCCCGACCGCCCACGCACCGCGCCGCCGCAGCCGCCCATGCCGCGCGCCGCCACCGCGCCCCTCGCGCCCGCGCCCATGCCCACCAGCGCGCGTGTCGCGCGCGCTGCCCTGCCGCCCGGCCCCTACCCTCGCGCGCGTGCCGCCGCGGTGACGCGCTGCCGTGCTGCGCCGCACGCCGCGGACCCCCTCTCGCGCGTGCCGTGCCGTCGCCGCCCGGACCCCCTCTCTTCTCGGCCACGCTTATAAATGGGCGACCCAAGCCCACTCTCTCCTCCGCACCCATTTTCCTCCTCCTCGCAAGCGCCGCCGCCGCGCTGGAACTCCGTCGCCACGCCATTGCCGCCGCCGCTCGCCGGTGCCGCGTCGCCGCCCGCGCCGTTGCGCCACCAACGGTAAGCCGCCCTTTTCTTTCCCCTTAGCCAACCACCGCCGCACGCCGTCTTTCCACCGTCGTCGGCCGAGCTAAGGAAGAACGAAACAGAAGGGGAGAGGAGAAGGTAAACGAGAGGAGAAAAGGAAAAATAGAAGAAGAAAAAAAGAAGAGAGAAAGAAAAGGGAAAAAAAGAAAAGAAAAGAAAAGAAAATAAAATAGAAAAAAATATATATTGGGGAATTATTCAGGAAACTTTGAAGCAATAATATACTTTTCTAAAATAAAATTTGGGTTAATTAAAGGCTAAAAATTCAATAATCTTAAGAGAGTAATTATCGCATGAATTGAAGTAAAAGAAATTTATTATAGTCTAAATGTTAATAAAATTCTATTATATGAATTTTTTTCAAAAATTCAAACTTTGAATTATTTAAATAGTGTCGAACTTTAGGATTAATTATTCGTGGATCCGATTATTAAATTCTAGAGATTATCGGTCCAACAAAATTTGGAAATACAATGGAGTTAACCATTTCTTTTCGCCTAATATTCTTGAATCGATCAAAATATTTCGAAAGTTTAAAGTAAATTAAATTGGAACCTTGTCACCACATAATAAATTAAATCATTAAAATCGTAAAACTTCAAACTATTACAACTCGCTCATTCTAACTCGGATTCTAGCCAAACTCGAACCTAAATTCATTTAACACCATAGATTCATCTTAGGAGCCGCTTTTGCAATTTATTTGGCTTTTAAATTGGACTTTATTGAATTCTAAACGAATTCAATCCTTTCTTTCGCACGTATGGTTAGCATCCGAAGAAGCAAACGCCGACTACGCGAGAAGACCCCGTTCAACAAGCGTGCGAGCAAGGCAAGTCATCACACTCTTTGAACATATTGATCCCAATTGCGAAATGATGTTGTTTTAAACTTCAAACATGCATGCTATACACAAAGAATTACCTATACTTGTTATGCCATGCCTTGTTGTTGATTACCTTTAGAATTATTCCTTGTAACCCTCGATGTGATACATACAACCGAAGAATATCTTCGGTAAAATGCTTAGCCATGCTATTCTTAGATTTGTGCATACTCATGATTTGATAAAGAGCTTTATGCTTGGGCAGCTACGCGTGGAAGGTAGTTGAGCTACGGCATGTGGAGACATCGGCGCCACATTGCTTTGAACATGATGAAAATGGTTTTGATGGAAAAACAAAAACATGAAACCAACGTTTTTAGACCGGGCGGATGGATGGAATTGGGTGGATTCCGGGAAAGGCTAGTACGTCCCAGTCGGTTAAGGACCGAGCCATGAGACTACAACTTAGAACGAGCCGGTACAACCGTACTTCTCGAATGGGTATAGACCTAGGCGATTAAATATCGAGCGGAGGCGGTATCCTTGCATAGTAGGTTCGGGTGTTGGCGTTGAGGTAAGGGCTTGCTGGTGGGGGTGCACCACGGTGGGTGCACTGGACGATAGTTAAGGGCCTTACGGCGGGGTGTACCGTGGTTGGTACACAGGCGAGAGATCGGGCATGCTATCAACATGAAGAAATGAAGACATGAAGAAAAGGACATGAAGATGGAAAGTTCAAGGATCGAGCAATTCTTTCTCTTACCCAGGAACGCACGGAACTCCTCTCACTGCTAGGAAATGACGGCTAGAGTGCATGAGGGCTTAAGTTCATGGAGCGGAGTGCGCAAAGTGAAGTTATCGAAAGGCTTTGCCGTGATCGTCCCATATAGAGGGATGTAAGCTCATTCAATGAGTAGTTGCGGAGTACGGGTAAAGTGTACATCCACTTGCGGTGTGAGTTAATCAATCTATTCGAATAGCCGTGCTCGCGGTTAATGAGCGACGTGACAAGTGTTTCTGTGGCTAGACTCATAAATTTTAAAATGATGGGTGGGATTGCATAATGATTTTATGTCTTTGGGAAACCAACTTCTCTATCGGGAGAAGGGAAAGACACCCGAGAAAACCATGACGAATCGGAGACGGGAAGCTATCCTTGGGATCACAATGGATGGGGGACAGAACCGTCGCCAGAGTTAATATACTATGGACCTAAAACCTGATTTGGCTAGATGTTAGGTTTGTGAAATGATTTGTGAAAATTGGCTTTGCGCAAATAAACCATAGCCATCCTTTGAATGACCCTATCATGTGCATCATTCCGTGTTGGCTTGCGAGTACGTTGGGTACTCACCCTTGCTATACGCACAAACCTCCGAGATGAAGGAGATGAGGAAGACCCGTACACATACTACTAGGAGGAATGAAGACAATGGAGCGCAACGAGTCTTAGTCCCCGTCGTTGCACTGTGGCAATCGGCATGCTTCTTGCCTTCCGTCCTATCTCATCTAATTTACTTTTTCGGTTGTATCCAGACCGGTGGGTCCTATATGTATTGGATATTGCCTTCGGGCCTATTATTGTAATAATTTCGATGTAAGACTATTCGTGCACTTTGCACTGTAATTGAAGCTGTATTCGTGGGTACCAAACTACTCGATCCGGGGATAAGGTACTATGAACACGAATGACTTCCGTCCTCAAAAATGGGGGTCTACAGGCGTGCTGAACGTTGAGTTGACCGTCGGCGCAAAACCATGCCCACAACATTCTTTGTCATCGACGGGAAGGGATTTTATAGCCTACTACTTGGGAGGGCGGATCCATGCAAGCTGCTCGTCCCTTCCACAATGCATCAAAGTCGATCCAATGGCAAGGCAACAAGATTGAAATCGTGCCGACCAACAGTCGATGAGTGTTGCTAACGCCGATTTGCCACTTTGGAAAATCGATTGTATTGATTGTCTGTCGGCAAAATCGGCAAGCCGATTTTCTAAAGGTGTCGATTACGCCATACATCCTATTGGAGATGAAGAGCCTCAATTATTACTTTGAGAGCGTCGTGGAGGGCTCGAACGTCTATGGCAAGGACACCGCGGACGACGACGATCGCAAGCTTGGGCAAGGTTTTATGTCGGCCGACGAGCTAGAAGAAATTGATATAGGTCTGGAGATAGGCCTAGGCCGACATACATTAGTAAAAATTTGTCTTCTCGTTTTAGATCCCACTTATTGAGTTATTAAAGGAATATAAAGATTGTTTTGTTTGGGAGTATTTTGAGATGCTGGTCTTAGCCCGTCTATTGTTGTGCATCGCGCCTATCAAGCGGGGTATCGGCCATACAAACAGCCTCCTAGGAGGTTTAAAGCCGATATGTATGATGCAATCAAAGCCGAAATCACTCGACTATACAATGCTGGATTCATTCGGCCTTGCCAATATGAAGAGTGGGTTTGAAATTTTGTTCCAGAATGAAGAAGAACGGTAAACTTAGTGTGTGTATTGATTTTAGAGACCTCAACAAAGCTACCCCTAAGGACGAATACCAAATGCCCATAGCTGATTTGCTCGTAGATGTTGCTTCGGCCATAAGATTATAAGTTTTATGGATGGTAATGTATGTTATAATCAAATCATTATGGCCGAAGAAGATATCCATAACACTTTGTTTTCGAGATGTCCGGAGCAATCGGCGTATGAATGGGTCATCATAATGTTTGGCTTAAAGAATCTTTGGAGCAACTTATCAAAGGGCCATAAATTATATTTTTCATGATATGATCGGCTTTCTAGTCGAGATTTACATCGATGATGTTGTTAAATCTAGGGAAATGGAAAACCATATAGCCGATCTTAGACGGTTCGGAGCGGATAAGAAAATATGTCCGAAAATGAATCCACTTGAAATACGCGTTCGGCGTGTCGGCCGAGTAATTTTTAGGGTTTCTTGTTTATGAGAGAGGATTGAGGTTACACCAAGGAGCATTAATGTCATCAAGACGATACAACCTCCAAAGGACAATAAGCAACTACAATATTTGATCGACAAAATCAACTTCATCGGGCGATTCATAGCCAATCTTTCGAAAAGATGGAGTCATTCACTCCATTGCTTGGTGAAGGCCGATCAAGCATTCACTTGGGGGCGAGCAACGAAAGCATTGGACAATATCAAGGATTACTTAAGCTCACCCCGAGTCTTGATTTCTCCGCAAAGGGATACCATTCAAACTGTATCTATCGCCGACGACAAGTCCATCGGCTTAGTCACGATTCAAGAGATCGAAGCAAAGAGAAAGCCATCTTTTATCTCAGCCGACGAGCTGCTGGACGCAGACAAGGTATTCACCAGTGGAGAAATTATGTCTTTGCCTATATTTTTCATGTACAAAGTTGAGGCATTATTTATTATCCAACAAATGCAGTGGTATGCAAAGCCGATATAGTCAAATATATGCTATCGGCTCCAGTACTCAAAGGATGAGTTGGGAAGTGGATTTTTGCTTTAACGGTATTTGACTTAAGATATCGAGGCACCGGGGCGGTTAAAGGACAAGCCATAGCCGGTTTCATCGTAGAACACGGGGATGGTTCAATCAGCTTGGTGGAGACCATGCCTTGGACTTTGACGTTTGATGGCTCGGTTTGCACGAATGGATGCGGTATCGGCTTGGTCATCATATCACCAAGGGGCAAGCTTGAATTTGCCTTCTCAATCAACCCCATGCCACAAACAATCAAGCCGAATACAAGGCGGTGCTTAAGGGATTGCATCTTCTCAAAGAAGTTGAGGCCGAATACGAGTGCAAAAATGATGCGTTGATGGTCTATTATCAATGATGTCGAGAATTGATGGACAACTTTCGGCTAGTAACATTAAAGCACATCCCGGAGAGCGAGAATGCGAAGCCAATGATTTAGCTCAAGGGGCATCGGGCTACGAGCCGATGACAAAAGATGTTGAATAGAGATTGCCACCATGAAACCGACAAGCTGGAGATTTGAAGTCTACAACTATCGCAAAACCCTTCCCGATCGGCTTCAAGGAAATTGCGCTACAAGGCTTTGAGATATGTCTTGCTCGATGAAGATTTATACTATCGGACGTTTGATGGAGTGCTGCTCGAGTGTCTCGGTGCTGATCAAGCCAAGGTAGCTATCGGAGAGGTGCATGAAGGAATTTGCGGCACGCATCAATCGGCTCACAAGATAAAATGGCTACTTCGGAGAGCGGGGTATTTTTGGCCGACGATCTTTGGAGGATTGTTTCAGTACTATAAGGGCTGCCGGATTGTCGAAGTTTGGAGCCATACAAAGGGCACCGGCATACGCTATGAACCCAATTATCAAGCCTTGGCCGTTCGGAGGTTGGGGAATCCCCATGATCGGGCGAGATCAATCCACCCTCAAGCAAAGGACATAAATTCATATTGGTGGCAAGATTATTTCATAAAGTGAGTGGAAGCAATTCCTTTAAAGAAGGTTGATTCAAAGGATGCAATCGAGTTTGTTAAGGAGCACATTATATACCGATTCAGCGTCCCTCGGACGATAACAACGAGATCGGGGATCTATCTTCATATCGGACGACTTTGTTCGGTTCACGACGGCATGGGTATCAAGTTGCTCAATTCTTCTCCGTATTATGCTCGGGCTAACGGACATGCGAGAGGCCTCTAACAAGAGTTTAATCAAGCGATAAAGAGGAAGATCGCTGAATATCCTAAGCAATGGCACGGCCGATTAGCCGAATCACTTTGGGTCTATCGGATGGCTTGTCGTGGATCGATCCAAGTGCCTCCATATAAACGGGTCTATGGACATGAAGCGAGTCCTGCCATGGGAAGGCATCATCGGCTCAAGAAGAATTCGGTTACAAGATCAACTTACAGTAGATGATTACTACAACTTGATGGTAGATGAATCGGAAGATCAGGTGTTGTTATGGATGAGGGCCTTGGAAAAGGTAACAAGAGATAAGGAACGAGTAGCTGCCATTATAACAAGAAAGTTGTGCCTAAGTCTTCGAAGAGGGCGAACTCGTTTGGAAATTAATACGCTGATTGGATCAAGGGATAGTAAATTCGGCAAGTGGTCACCAAATTGGGAGGGCCGTTCAAGATCCACAAATGCGTCTCTAAAGGAGCTTATGTGCTAGAATGTTTGGATGGAGAAGTGTTTGGGAGGGCTTTGAACGGCAAATATTTAAAGAAATATTACCCAAGTGTATGGATCAACTCATGATTCGGCTATGGTTATGCCAATTCGTGTTAGCCAATGCGTTGTGACGCGCACATCGCCTTTAGGACATTTTACGCCAAGTTTTTTTCCCTAATTTCTCTACATCGACTCGGCTTAGCCGACAATGACAGGATATTTGATTTGATAATTTTGCTAATGCTGGGAACACCATCAACAAAATTAGGGGGCATATACAATACGATATGATGTCAAGAAGGCGGAGCGAATTTTTCAAATTTTTGAACCCTTCAAGCAAGTTCGAAATAATCGGCCAGCATACATGTGAATAACATTAAAACGAGTATCAAGTTGCAACCAGATTACGAAGAAGTTTAAGTCGATTACAAAAAGCATAGAGAGTTTGATTTACAAGAATGCCCTAGTTGGCTATTACAATCGGCTTAATGCTTCAGAAGTCAGCGATAGGCGGTATTGCTGGCGACGAATCTCATCAATCTCTTCGACGCCTTGGCGTCGGTGCATCGATGCCGGCCACCGGTTTCACCGCCTTTGTCAAGTCTATTAAATAGGACACGGCTGCCTTGATCTTTCCATGTTGATCTTCGATTTCTTTTGGCGGGCCGCCCACTCGTTCTTCTTGAAGTTGGATTTAAGTTTCGGTCTTTGACATGTTTGGCCACCGTTCATCCTGCGCGCGGCTTGATCAAGTTGGGCAATCGGCTCTATTTTTAGATTGTCGAACTTGGCCTTTTCCGCCTTGATCTCTTCTTGATTGACCTTGATCATAGCCGCTAGTGACTTGTTCTCTCGGCGATCGGCTATGCGCCGCTTTGCCCGCTCGTATTTATGCCGATGCGCTTCGAGGAAGGTTCTTTGGCGCGATTGTATCGGCCAACTTGTCTGGAAGCTTGGCTTGGATCTCTTCGAACCGATTACGGATGGAACAACAATAGGCTACCAGCACGTCCAATGAGCCCTCTAGCCGATTAGCGATGTCGGCCCGGCGTTGTAGACCCCCATTTTGGAGCAGGGAATCATTCGTGTTCATAGTACCATTTCCTGGATCGAGTAGTTTGGTACCCACGAATACGATCTTGAATTATCGAGTGCAAAGTGCATGAATAGTCTTACACCAAAAGTATTACAATAATAGGCCCGAAGGCAATAACATTACATGCGGGACCTACGAGTCCGGATACAACCAAAATCGAGAGATTAGATAAGATAACGAGACGGAAGCGGCGGCATGTCGATTGCCACGAGCAACGGCCAGGGGACTAAGACCTAGTAGGCGCCTTCTTCTTCTTTGTCCACGACGGGGAAGCATAGGGGTCCTCCGTTCTTCGTTTCCACCATCGAAGGTTTGTGCGTATAGCAAGGGTGAGTACCCAACGTACTCGGCAAGCCAACACGGAATGATGCACATGATAGGGTCATTCAAAGGATGGCTATGGTTTATTTGTGCAAAGCCAATTTTCATAAATCATTTCACTAACTGACATCTAGCCAGTCAAGTTTTAGTTCCATAGTATATTAAGTCGGCGATGGTTGCATGCCATCCATCGTGATTCCAAGGATGGCTTCCCGCCTCCGGATCGTCATGGTTTTCGGGAGTCTACCCCTTCTCGCTGTTCGAGAAGTTGAGTCCACCAGCACACGAAATCATTATGCATTCCACCCCATCATTTTAAAATTTATGAGTCTAGCCACGGGAGAAACTTGTCACGTCGCTCATTATCCGCGAGCACGGCTATTCGAATAGATTGATTTACTCACCTTGCGGTGGATGTACACTTTACCCGTACTCATGCTTGCTCATTGAATGAGCCTACATCCCTCTATATGGGATGGTCATGGCAAAGCCTTTCGATAACCTCACTTTGGCGTACCCGCTCCATGAACTTTAACCCTCTTGCACTCTAGCCGTCCTTTCCTAGAAGTGAGAGGAGTTACAGCGCTCTCGGGGTAAGGGGAAAACTCACCGATTCTCATTCATTACTCAACACGTAGGCGCGCCTTATCTCAACAACCGAACCACATCTCCACCTAAGAACCACTATGCGGGGATGCTACCTCCGCTCGGCTATCTACTCCACTAGGTCTATACCCATTCGAGAAGTATGGTTGTACTTGGCTCGTTCCAGTTATAAGTCTCATGGCTCGGTCCTTAATCGACCGGGGACGGTACTTGCCTTTGCCGGAATCCACCCAAATCCATCCATCCGCCCCAGTCTAAAAACATTGGTTTTGTACTTTCATTTTTCTATTAAAACTATTTTCCTCATGTTCAAAGCAATGTGGCGCTCATGTCTCCACATGTCGTATCTCAACTACCTTCCTAAGGTAATTGCCCAAGCATATAGCTTTTGTAAAAATATGAGTATGCAAGATTCTAGTATAAGCATGGTAAGCATTTTACGAAGGTTTTCTTTGGTTATATCACATTGAGGGTTACAAAGATTATATCTAAGGGTAAGCAATATCAAAACATAGCATATCAAGCATAGGTATTTCGTATATAGCATGCATATTTGAAGTTTAAATCAATATCATTTCGCAAGTAGGATCAACATGTTCGAAGAGGTGTGATGACTTGCCTTGCTCGCACGCTTGTTGGACGGGGTCTTCGGTGTAGTCGTTGCTTCCTCGGATGCTATTCGTACGTGCGAAAAATCAATTGAATTCGATCGAATTCAATAAAATTACCAAGAGATCGAAAAGAACCATAAAAACGACTCCAAATATTTAGCCCAAGATTTTAATTAAGTTTGAGTGTGAGTTTTTGGGTGAAAACCGAATTAAAAATGCGAGTTCTAGAAATTAGGGTTTTGCGATATACGATTTAATTTACTAAGGTGTCAAATTTCCAAATTGATGTTATCTCAAAAAGATTTGAATTTTAAATTTCAAAAGATCCAAATGTTAAAATAATATTTAATGGCAAGCTAAGTATAAATAAACTCCTAGATGAATAAATTATGCGACGATGAAATATCCCGATTCCTATTTTGAAATCCAAATTTGTTCTCGAAAATATGTATTTTTTTAGAAATCTTCCCAAATATTTTCCAAAAACTTCTCCTAAATTTTCTAAATTTTTTCCTAAATTTTTCCCTATTTTTCCTTCTCTTTTCTTTTTCTTTTTTTCTATTTCCTTTCCTTTCTCTTTCTTTTCCTTTTTTTCCTTTTTCTTTCTCTACCCCCTTCCACTGCTCCTCCTCTCTGTTCGGCCGGCCGGCGACGCGGCGCGCGACCCGAGAGCTTACCGGCGGAGCGGTGGCGACGGCGAGGGAGGCGGCCGGACTCCGGGCGCACGGTGGGCAACAGTGGCGGCTCGGCGCACGGCGGATGACGGTGGCGACGGCTTTGCGAGGTGGCGAAACGGCGGCGGCTAGCGACGGCGGCGAGACGAGAGGAGAGCGGGAAACGGGAGAGAAGAGCGAGAGAGGTGGGAAGAAGCGGGAGGCTCGCCCCTATTTATATATGGCCGGAGAGGGAGTGAAGAGGGGCCGACGCTGTGAGGCGACGCGGCGGGCGGCACGCGCCGACGCGGAGCGGGCCGGCGAGGGCGCGGCAATGCGCGGCGCGCGATGTGCGTGTGAGGGCCGGGCGGGGGACGCGCATGGCGGCGCTCGAGAGGGGACCGGCGCGCGCGCGAGATGCGTGGGTGGCGGCGGCCGCGCGGCTCTGGCCGCGGGCGACGTGTGTGCGCGTGGCGGAGCTCGGCACGGCGCGGCGACACGGGCGGCACGGGCGACGTGCGTGGGCGCGCGCCGCGGCGCGAGGGCGTCGGGGCCGAGGCATGGCGCGGCGCGTGGGCGCGGCGCGCGTCGCGTGCGGCGGGGAGGGAGTCCGGGTCCGGGTCGAACACGTGGCTGCTCATGAACAGTGTTGTTTTTCTTTTTCCCGATTTAAATTTTATTTCTTCCTATTCCTTCTTGCTTTCACTAATAAAATCAAAATATGATTTGATTTAATCATAAATTAAATTTTATCCTATATTTCCAACTCTTTTGTCCACCTTTATTATATTATATTATATTATATTATATATATTTTATTTTCCCTTTTCCAAAATATGATTTTTATTCAAAATCAACCCTAGACTTCCTATATATATTTTTATGATTTTAATTTATTTAATATTATTTATTCCATTTATGATTGTTGATTCTTCCTTTGAAAATATGGTTTTGATCCAAAAATAAACTTTTATTAATCCCGACCCTTTCTATTTATATTCCTTTATAATTTTTATTTCCAAATCTTTATTTTTTGAAATTTTCTTTCTTTTGGGATTTTTAAATTATTTGGTTTTTCTTAATCTTTTAGATAGATTTTTCTCTTTATTAATTTTATGCAACAAAGGCGGCAAATAAGAATCAATAAACGAGCGAGATGCAAAAATACCAAAAGTTTTGCGGGTTCCAATTTTTAATTCTTGATTTTAATTTCTCCGATTTTCGGGTGTTACAAACCTACCCCCTAACAATAAATCTCGTCCCCAAGATTTGTTACCGTTCGTGGAATAGGTTCGGGTACTCGGTCTTAAAAAGTCTTCTTTCTCCTAGGTGGCTTCTTCCTCGGTGTGGTTGCTCCATTGCACCTTGTACATTCACCACGTCTTGGTCCTAGTCTTCTTCTCTGCTTCGTCTAAGATCTTCACGGGGTGTTCGGGGTATGTGAGGTCTTCGTTGACAAGAATGTCTTTCAAGGGAACTTGTTCTTCCGGCACTCGCAAACATTTCTTCGGTTGTGATACGTGAAAGATAGGGTGCACATCGGAAAGGTTTTCCGTAGGTCCGTTGATAGGCCACTTCGCCTCTTCGGCGCTTATTGGGAAAGGTCCAACATATCTTGGCGCCGTTTTCCTTTGACCTTAAACCTCTTGGTTCCTCTTAGTGGCAAAACTTTTAGGTACACAAAGTCGTCTATATTGAATTCCAACTCTCTCCGTGAGTGTCGCATAGCTCTTACGTCGGGGCCCGGGCTACCTTAAGCCGATCTCTTATCGAGACGAACTTTCTCTTCGGCTTCCTTAATGATGTCTTGTCCAAATATGGCTCGCTCACGGTGTTCGACCACATCAACGGGGTTCGGCATCTTCGTCCAAACAAAGCCTCGTTCGGCGACATCTTCGAGACTAGCTTTGTATTGTTGTTATAGGAGAACTACGCATAGAGCGAGACATTTCTCCCGTCCTTAGTAAAATCAATGCACGAGGCTCTTAGCATGCCCTCAAGGACTTGGTTTGTCCTCTCGGTTTGTCCATCGGTCCGAGGGTGATAAGCGATGCGAAGGCAAGGTGAATTCCCAACGCCTCATGAAACTTATCCCGAGTGAGATGTGGCGAGTACCACGATCCGACACAATTGTCTTAGGTACTCCGTGCGGGCACACCACTTTGGACATGTATAGTTACGCCAACTTAGTGCTGCTATACCGAGTCTTGACCAGGATAAATCGGGCGTCTTGGTAAGTCTATCCATGATCACCCAAATGAAATCATATCTGTAGCAGTTTGGGTAGTCCAACTATAAAGTCCATGCCTATTTCATCCCATTTTCACTCGAGGATCTTGAGGGGTTGGAGTAATCTGCGGTCTCGATGCTCGGCCTTGACTCGTTGGCATACATCACAAATGGCTACATATTCGCTACGTCTCTTTTCATGTTGGGCCACCGGTATTCTATTTTCAAATCCTGGTACATCTTGGTGTTGCCGGGTGTAGCGAGTATCTTGACTCATGGGCTTCCTTGAGGATCGAGTCATCTCAATCCTCCTTTCTCTGGTACGTAAATCCTTTTACGATACCACGAGGTTCCATCATTGTCGGCCGTGAATTCCTTGGCCAGTCCTTGGTCATGCGTTCCTTGATCGATTGGATTTCCTCTCAATCCTTACAGGCTTCCTTAATCTGATTTCATAGGAGAGGTTGTATCTCCAGTGAATTCAGTTGTCCATGAAGAATCAATTGTAGGTTAAGCCAGAGCCATTTCTTCTTGAAGCTCATTGGCCATACATTCCGCTTCAGTAATTGCATTGGGGCTTGCGGCTCAAAGCGTCGGCTACGACATTGGCCTTACCGGGTGGTAATGGATTCCTAGGTCATAATCCTTGATTAGCTCCAGCCATCTCCTCGGCGTAGGTAAAGATCTGTTTGGGTAAAGAAATATTTCAAGCTCTTGTGGTCCGTGTATATATCACGGTGGTTTCGATCAAGTAGTGCCTCCAAATCTTCAAGGCATGCACCACTGCGGCCAATTCTAAGTCATGAGTGGGATAATTCTCCTCATGTGGTCGCAGTTGTCTCGAGGCATAAGCCACAACTTTTCCATCTTGCATTAACACACCTCCTAGTCCTTGTCGGGATGCATCACGGTATATGACGAAGACTTTCCGGTTGTCAGGTAGGACTAAGATCGGGCGGTGGTTAACTTTTCTTTGAGTAGATCAAAGGCTTTTTGACACTTTGCTCGAGTCCATGCAAACTTCTTTTCCTTCTTTAACAGTTGGGTCATGGGCCGGGCTATCTTAGAAAATCCTTCAATAAATCTCCGGTAATATCCGACCAATCCCAAGAAACTTCTAACCTCATTGCGGCGGGGTGCTTTCCACTTGGTAACTTTCGACCTTGGCGGAGGTCTCTTTGCTACGCTTCCAACTAAGATTACATGTCCAAGGAAAGCTACTTCCTTAAGCGAAATTCACACTTGCTGAATTTGGCATATAGCTGGTGCTCTCGTAACTTTTCTAGTACCAAGCGCAAATGTTCCGCATGTTCTTCATCATCTTTAGAGTAGATGAGGATATCATCAATGAACACTACCACGAACTTGTCCAGGATATTCCATAAATACCTTGTTCATGAGGTTCATGAAGTAGGCCGGGCATTGGTCATCAAAAAGACATCACTGTGAATTCATACAAGCTGTAGCGCGTAGAGAACACAGTCTTGGGTATATCCTCGGCTCTAATCTTTAGCTGATGGAACCTAGATCGAAGATTGATCTTTGAAAATACTCGAGCTCCCTTGAGCTGATCAAACAAGTCGTCGATCCGAGGCAACGGGTATTTGTTCTTAATGGTCACCTCATTTAACGACCGATAGTCTATGCACATCCTCATGCTTTCATCCTTCTTAACAAACGACCTTGGGGCTCCCCACGGTGAAGAACTAGGGCGTACAAATCCTTTCTCTTGCAATTCTTTTATTTGCTTCTTAAGTTCCTCCAATTCGTTTACTGGCATCCGATAGGGTCTCTTAGCTATGGGGGCGGTGCCAGGCATGAGGTCAATGATGAACTTTATGTCTCGGTCTGGGGGCATTCCGGGTAGTTCCTCGGAAAATACATCCGAGTAATCCTAAATTACGGCATTCCAACTATGGGTAGCATGGTGAATATTCCCGTAGCTCGGTCACGAGAGCATAGGGTCTTGGTCCATGGTTACGAGTCATCGGCGATCCCCATGGGGGTAGATAGGGTGACTTCTCTTCGTCCACAATCTAATACCCCTTGGTTCTTGGTTAACCAATCCATTCCTAGTATGATGCCCAGGTTTTGGGGTGGTAAAACCATAAGGTTTGAAAGGAATACCACATCCTTGATCCGAATGGGCACATCGATGCACGCATGGGGTATAGTTATATCCCCCGGGTGAATGCACTACCATTGGTCTCTTAAGGTCTACAGTGCGAGGTTGTGCTCTTTGCTTATTCTCGATGATATAAATGAATGCGAAGCTCCGAATCAAACAAAACCTTAACTAGTGCGAGTGGATAGAAAACATACCCATCGGCACGCACATGGTTCACGACCACGACGGAATCCGGTTGCGGCTTCCTTTGGTTGGGGCGTTCGACGAACAGGCTGCGTCCGGTGTCGGGGCGGGGTTCCTCGTGCTGCGATGGCGTTGGCTCAGTGCGGTAAGGGGTGTTGCGCGGCTTGGGGCAGCTGTTGGCGTAATGCCCAAATTCTTCGTAGTTGAAACAGTTGACATTCCTAGTCTCTGGAGCTGCCAAAGTAGGTGCCGGGTGCGAGACGGTGTTGCGGGTGGCTGTTGACGTTGTCGGGTGCGGCGGGCGATTGGTTGCCACTATGGCTGGCTTCCAACCTGACGGGGCTGCTCCTTTGGGTGTTGGGATGTCCCTTGAATTGGGCGGGTCATTGCAAGTCTTCGTTTCGATTGTTTTCGATCGTCCTCTGGTCATGTTCCGATCTCACGACCTTGTTGATTAGGCTTTGGAAGCTGGTGTGGTCTTGTCCGATCATCGGCCCTCGCAACCCATCGTTCAATCCTTCAACAAACTTGTCTATTTTCTTCTCTTCGTCCGCTAGGTCGTTGGCGGCATATCGGGCGATTGCGTGAACTTATTTAGGTACTCTTGTACGGTGGTGTTGCCTTGGCGCAGCTGCGGAACTCATTCTTTTCATCCTCATGAGTACAGCAGTACAAAATTTTCATGGAAGGCGATCGTGAATTCTTCCCAAGTTTGTTCCCCGGCATCTTTGGCCGGGTTTCCTTATAGGTGTCCCACCAATCACTTGCGGGTCCTTCCGGTTGATTGGTGGCGAATATGACTCTATCTGCCTCTCATACTCGGACGAGGTCGGCTTCTTCTCTATGACTCTTAGCCAATCTTCAGCATCCATCGGTTCTTACGCCGTGGAGAATGTCGGTGGCTTGGCTCGCATAAACTTCGCCTAGGTTTGATCCTCCACGTTGTCCTTGGTTGTTGGCAATGGCTTGAAGCGATTGGGTTTGTAGAGCCATGACTTCCGCTAGGGTGGAGGGGTTAGGCTTTGGCGGGTTCTCGGTAGGCTGCTTGAGGCTCTGCGATGAGGCGCCATCGAACAACGTGGATAAGGTAAGGGACTTGATCTACTAACGTCACGATTCTAAGGAATTTTTCTTCAAGTTGTTTTAAGGTGATCTTTCGAAGCAAGCTTGGTGGAATAAACTCATTTAAGACATAACATGAAACTTCATATCAGTTCATAGATGTTACATCATGGGGATACATTGGACATGTGTAGTCCCATACAACACAATACAACATCACTAATATCGATCTAGGGTTTTCATACATAAGGGTAGGGGCATGGTCGTTGCTGTCTTAACTCCATCCAAAGCAAGACCGGAGGCTGCTGCGGGTATCCAAACTAGTCATCCGGCCATCCGCATGATCCAGTGCGGGCGGAGGGTGGTCCTTGGCTGAAGCGAATTGAAGTCCCCATGGCTTAGAGGTAGTGGCCTCGGAGTCATGTCCGATCCTCTGCTTGGTGGCACGGTGCTCTTACGGGCGTCCTAAGGGTGATAGGACCTCTGTGAGTGTCATGCGGCGGGTAGGAGCTTCATCCTCACGATGGATCTGTGTCACCGAGCTCCCACTTGACCTCCATGGGTTCGGCTCGTATTCGGAGTCAGCGTTGATCTGGATGGGGTTATCCACTCCCGAACCAGGGCTCGGATGGTGCGGCCGTGAAAATCGGTGTGGGCTCCGATGGTGTAGCGGCGGTGGGTCGACGGTATGGTCCCGACTCAATGCTTAGCATGAAGGCCTGCTCCATCATGGCACGAAGGTGGCCAAGCATGCTAGAGTCATGAAATAGTAGTGGTCGGGCACGGGAGCGAGGGAGTGATGGTGTAGGCTGAAGTAGAAGTGCCGGCGGCGGGGACGGGGATGGAGCGAAGTTGTTCCTCCGAGTTGGCCAATCATCTCTGGCTCCTCCGATTTGCTCTTCTAAGGTAACCAAAGCCTCTCCACGATCCATATAACGATCGAGCTGATTGTATTGGCGCTGTTAGCTTGCAGTGGGTCTTCGAGAGTCGATCACGGTTCCCACAATTATGGTGTTCCTCCTCCCGGATCATCCATGCGTCGGTGCTGCTCGTCTATCTCGAGTAATGCCTCTTCATAGCAATCATCGGTTGTTTCCGCCCGAGTGGGACAAACGGGTAACCATGGGGTTATAGCGGCAAGGGGTGGCCTCCACGGTGCGGCCGAGTCGCCTTCCTCCGGTAGGGATGGTGTACGAACTCGGTCACTTTGTAAGCTCGGTACGGTGGATGGCATTGAGGCGTAGAAATGCCTCGCGGGCTGCGTCTGAAGGGCCGCCTCCAAAAAATCTCGGTAGTAACGTGTATGGAAGCAATAGGGTGACTCGCTCCCAATACGGGCCTCAATTGAAACCGCAGGCTCCCATACTTGGTGTGCTTCGGTGCCATGTTTTCTCTCCGTAGGTGGGTGTGTCCGGGTATCTTAGGCACCATAGCAGCTGGAGTTGTGACACGTATCCTTCCTCCCGCGGGACCTTGATCTCCCATGCTCCAACATGGTCGACATACATTTTGAAGATAACTTAGGGTTAGGGAAAGGTAGTGGCAAGATCAAATGTTTGTAGGGAAATGGGGGTCAAGATTGTACGGAAAACATATTTGTTTTGTAGACATAGTCTGTATTTTCAAAATAATCCTATGTAGGGATATTTCCCTTTAACTAGCTATACGGGGTAGGGCGCCGGTTGGTCTTATCCTACGGTCGCACTTGCTCTAATCTGACTACGTAGACCCCCGTTTTGGAACGGGAATCATTCGTGTTCATAGTACCATTTCCTAGGATCGAGTAGTTTGGTACCCATGAATACGGTGATTGAATTATCGGGTGCAAAGTGCACGAATAGTCTTATACCAAAAGTATTACAATAATAGGCCCGAAGGAAATAACATTACATGCGGGACCTCTTCGGTCCGGATACAACCAAAATCGGAGATTAGATAACATAGCGAGATGGAAGGCGGCGGCATGTCAATTGCCACAGAGCAACAAACGGGGACTAAGACCTAGTAGGCGCCTTCTTCTTCTTGTCCACACAGCGATAGCGTAGGGGTCCTCCAGGTTTTCGTTTCCACCATGAAGGTTTGTGCGTATAGCAAGGGTGAGTACCCAACGTACTCGGCAAGCCAACACGGAATGATGCACATGATAGGGTCATTCAAAGGATGGGTATGGTTTATTTGCGCAAAGCCAATTTTCATAAATCATTTCACAAACCTAACATCTAGCCAGGTCAAGTTTTAGTTCCATAGTATATTAAGTGGCGACGGTTCTATCTACCATCCATCGTGATTCCAAGGATGGCTTCCCGCCTCCGGATCATCATGGCTTCTACAGGGGAGTCTACCCTTTCTCGCGGTTCGAGAAGTTGAGTCCACCAGCACACAAAATCATTATGCATGGCTAAGCATTTTATCGAAGGTTTCCTTCGGTTATATCACATTGAGGGTTACAAAGATTATATCGAGGGTAAGCAATATCAAGGCATGGCATATCAAGAATAGGTATTTCGTGTATAGCATGCATATATGAAGTTTAAATCAATATCATTTAGCAAGTAGGATCAACATGTTCGAAGAGGTGTGATGACTTGCCTTGCTCGCACGCTTGTTGGACGAGGTATTCGGTGTAGTCGGTGCACGCTTCCTCGGATGCTATTCGTACGTGTGAAAAATCAATTGAATTCGATCAGAATTTAATAAAATTACCAAGAGATCAAAAAGAACCATAAAAACGACTCCAAATATTTAGCCCAAGATTTTGATTAAGTTTGGGTGTGAGTTTTGGGTGAAAACCGAATTAAAAATGCGAGTTGTAGAAATTAGGGTTTTTGCGATATACCGATTTAATTTACTAAGGTGACAAATTTCCAAATTGATGTTATCTCAAAAGATTTGAATTTTAAATTTCAGGAAGATCCCAATGTTAAAATAATATTTAATGGCGAGCTAAGTATAAATAAACCCCGAGATGAATAAATTATGCGACGATGAAATATCCCAGGATTCCTATTTTGAAATCCAAATTTGTTACGAGAAAATATGTATTTTTGTCTAGAAATATTCCCAAATATTTTCCAAAAACTTCTCCTAAATTTTCTAAAAATTTTCTAAATTTTTCCTTCTCTTTTCTTTTTCTTTTTTTCTATTTCCTTTCCTTTCTCTTTCTTTTTCTTTTTTCCTTTTTCTTTCTCTACCCCTTCCCTGCTCCTCCTCTCTGTTCGGCCGACCGGCGGCACGCGGGGCGGCGGCCCGACGAGCTTACCGGCGGACGGCGGCGACGGCGAGGGAGGCGGTGGGACTCCGCGCACGGTGGACAACGGCGGCGGCTCCGGCGCATGGAGGACGACGGCGGCGGCAGCTATGCGAGGTGGCGAAAATGGTGGCGGCTAGTGACGGCGAGGGTGAGAGGAGAGCGGGGGAAAGGGAGAGGAGAGCGGCGAGTAGGGATGAAGCGGGGAGGCTCGCCCACCTATTTATAGATGGCCGGAGGGAGAGAGAAGATGGGGGCCGGCGTGGTGAGGCGACGCGGCGGGCGGCACGCGTCGATGCGTGGAGCGGGGGGCCGTGCGGGCGCGAATGGCGTGCGGCGCGCGCGTGGCGCGGGGCGTGAGCGGTGGCGCGCGGCAACACGCGCGGCGGCTGCGGGCGGCGCAATGTGCGGGTGGGGGCCTGGCGGCAAGGGCGACGCGTGGCGACGCTAAGGAGGGCCGGGCGCGGCGCGAGACATGTGGCGGCGATAGCCGCGCAGCCGCCACGGCCGGGCGCGAACGTGTGTGCACGCACGCGGCGCTTCGGCACGGAGCGCGGGCGGCACTGGCGGCACGGGCGGCAGCGTGGCGGCGCGCGGCGCGGTGGCGAGCGGGGCCGGACATGGGGCGCGCGTGGGCGCAGACGCGCATCACGCGCGACCAAGGAGGGTCGGAGTCCGGGTCGAACACGTGGCGGCTCATGAACGAGTGTCATTTTTATTTTCCCGATTTAAATTCTATTTCTTCGTATTCCTTCTTGCTTTTACTAATAAAATTAAAATATGATTTGATTTAATCATAAATTAAATTTTATCCTATATTTCCAACTCTTTTGTCCACCTTCATTATATTATATTATATTATATATTTTATTTTCCCTTTTCAAAGTACGATTTTTATTCAAAATCAACCTAGACTTCCCTATGTATTTTTTATGATTTTCATTTATTTAATATTATTTATTTCATTTCTTGATTGTTGATTTTTTTTCTCAAAATAAGGTTTTTATTCAAAAATAAACTTTTATATTAATCCCGACCCTTTCTATTTATATTCCTTTATAATTTTTATTTCCAAATCTTTATTTTTTTTTGAAATTTTCTTTCTTTTGGGATTTTAAATTATTTGGTTTTTCTCAATCCTTTATATAGATTTTCTCTTTATTAATTTTATGCAACAAAGGTGGCAAATAAGAAGCAATAAACACGGCGAGATGCAAAAATACCAAAAGTTTTTGTAAGTTCCGATTTTTAATTTCCGATTTTAATTTCTCCGATTTTCGAGGTGTTACAAGCGTGGTCTTTAGATCTTCTTGACGGCACCATGGCCTTTCGTTGATGAAAAATTTCTCTCACGTGCTTTGGCCTAAGAGATCCTCTTAGCTCCGGTGGAGAGTCCTTCTCGGCTACATGCATGCGAGGGTGTGCCGATTGGTTTGATCTGTTAACCAACAAGAAAAATAAAGACATATGCGTTAAGGGTTAAGTTAGATCCTCTTTGGATCAGAATTTGTGAGAGTCAATTTACGTATATATGCTATCCCGAAGTGCATTTAAACTAAGTGAATAGAATAGATCAAGTACAGTAAACAGCATGATTAACCACTTAATCCAAATATACAACGGGATAATAAATATATGTATTAACAGCCTAGCCGATACTGTAAGTCTAGCTGTGAATCGGCTAATACTCAAACTCATCTTAAAAAAGATATTGATCTAAGTTAAATGCGCTAAACCTAGATCGGTAGTAAATTTGTGGTGGGTGACAGTGATTCGGCTTAGGGCATTTAACTAGAAACAAGATCTTAATATAAGAGCGGTTTTAATAAACGATAACAAATATACCAAAACAATATTAAAACGAAAAGGCCTATTTGAAACCCCAGACACTTGTCTCTAAACATATACATCTAGCCAAATAGATCATAAAAGCTCTAAAAAACGACTTAATAGATCAAATCGATGCAGCATTAAATATAAACAGAACAATTGGATCTGCTATAGCTGTGTAAATCCCTCGAGGCAGTGGATATCGCATATAATCTAGGTCCAATCCTTAGATCTAGCTCTATCATTTGTGATTCTTGACAGAAACAAACCGATCTCAAGACAGAGATCTAAACATTGTTCTAGATTATATGTGATATATGATAACTAGCACAACATAAATCATCGAATTTAGAGTATCATAGCGATGGAAGCACTAAATTCGACGAGATACACCACTAATGACAAACATTTACCTTAAATTGGGGATCGAAACGATGCGGCCCGGCGGATCAAGTGTTCGTGCGAAGAAAATAGGAGGCGATGCGCGCGAAAGTTGAATTGATTGTGTGTGTTAATATCATTTACGGGGATCTCGGGTCCAATTTATACCCAAGAGTAACATTATCCATACAAACCCTGGTTTCTATCTAATCTACTATTTAAAATACGATAACATCCGGGATATGGTCCCATGCCGCATTACAATAGACAATCTAAACAAATTCCTAATTTACATATACAATTGTCGTTACAGGGAACCTATCCATGGATGGCAATACCTTTTAACATGCAATTTGGGAACCGAATCTCCTATTTATCTTTAAGCACTTTCGTCGGAAACTTGAGTCTTATCTTCTCTTCGACTCGCATCAGCTATCCTTGCCCGACTCAACCTCGTAGATTGACCTCGTGGCCGATCGCATCACACGGCCAGGCTCGGCATCTGTTCTTCCGATCCGATTCCGTTTCTATCTCAGCGAGACTTAGGGATTTGGCTACCAAATTTAGTGTTAACACATGCCCCCAAGTCCGTGATAAGATAATATCACGGATTTGCTTTTTCAAATTCCCGCTCTTTTTGACCTAAACCGTTTGTTGCCAAAAATATTTTTAAATACCGCCCACGCGGCCACCGCATGTGTCACATTGCCACAAACAAATAGCCACCTCAGCAACCCTTGAGTTCTCCTAAGTGACCTCCTCGCGACCTCGGCGACCTCGAGTCCTCATCTTCCACGACGAACCCTAAGAGCGGCAATCACCGGCAATGGCTTCCTCAAGCGCCCACTCAAGCAACCCAAACAGAATACCCAGAGGTAAGTCTCATCGGCTATCACCTTTACTTCGCACATTTGGCTTTCATCTTTTGTAATCTTATTTTTTCATCCTTTGAATCACAAAGCATCTTGGCCACCAAATTGTCATTCCAGGACCTCACTAGTCCCAATCAGTTCTTATTAGGGCGATTGGCAACATAGACCCCAACGAGCTCATCAATGCTGAAACGAACCAAATCCCCTTGAGATTTTCCACTCCCAACCTAGCCCACTGTCCAAAGTGCAGCTTCAAATATTGGCCCTCAACGGATAAAACTTGGCTAGCTTGGTACTCACGGATGTCGGCTAGGCTACAAACCTTTGGGCCGAGATAGGGATAAGTCAATGCCTAGCCACGACCATAGCCGATGTCTCGAAGGACGAACCCCTCTTATCATTGCCACTTACTTACTGGCTCGGACACGCTAAATGCGTTCCTTTTTAGGCAAGGGCCAATGACACCAACCCTTATGGATATAGTGATGATCACGGGGTTGGATATAACATCAACGATTGACCCAATCGGCCTCAATATCAAGTGTTCTCACAACTTCAAAACCAAAAGCATAGGGGTTGGAGCGGATTCATTTCCATGAATATGAAAGACGGCCCAATTTACGAGAGAGACACACCATAGCTTTCACCTTCAATGTGGTTAGAGAAATATGTCTTACGGGTGAGTTTGTGGGCGACTAGCAGCGCGACATGTAGTCGAAGCCCTAGTAAGCAAGAAACAAGTTCCTTTGGGGAAATATTTGCTCACTACTCATACCAAATGCTAAGTAGTGCATCGGCTACGGCTAGCTTCTCAACAAGTTGTCAACACGGGAGGGCCCGGTGCATTTTTGCTACAACTATGGTTAAACCTTCACCTCCACCAGGTTGCGGAAAAGCCATCCCCATTAGAGGCGATTTCCCCTTAATCGAGCCGAGATTTGAAGATGATGAAGAAGTGACCACCAGTCGATGCTTGTCATATGGGAAGCAACGTGACAACCTATCCAGGATCCAAACTAACGGCCGAACATTTCAAAAATTGGTTTGGCAACTTTGTATAAACGGCTTCCCAAGCACTTCAAGGATATGGTTTGCTTATCTGATTTTGAAAGATTTGAACTCCCGAGATGATTTTGGTGGATGAACTCAACACGAAAGTTATGACAAGCGGGAAATCTATACATCGGCTATCACACCTTGCATACTTCTGTCGGCATTCACCAAGGACGCAACATTCAAAAGTCTTATGAATTCTATCATCAGATGGTAGCGCTAGGCAACTTGGTATGTCATTGCCGATCGGCCTCTATTACGCAAACAAGATCCAAACCGGAGGCAAGATTGAGGCGATATCATGATGAATCGGGCTGCTTAATATCCACAGCCCCTCAGCGGTATTGACAACATCGATCGCGGTGGGGAGGACATCAATCTTCAGCCCGATGGTGGAACGAATGGAAACAACACTTGTTCCATCGGTCGGCCTCGATGTATCGACCATCATCGACCCAGAAATGACTCCATCGATAAGTATCTTTTTTTGTCTTAGCCCTGTTTCTTCTTTCAGCCCCTCCTATATTATTGGTGATCATGCTTCTTTCTTTGCGGACAAGCGGCTCCTCACCTCTGCACATAAGCAACATAGGAGTGGCCATCCACTACGCCCACAGGGTGTTATCGCGAGTGCGGGTTGGCCCCATCCATCATCGGTGCCATGCACCGAAGGTGGCACTTTTGCTC